>JBANSL010000001.1:68322475-69522475 GCA_037127255.1 Persicaria tinctoria
ACACACTGACTTGCAAAAAAATTTGTGTTAGAAAGATAATCCCACCTTAAATTTCATGTGAATGTGTGATGTGATTGTGTGTGCCTACAATTACATAAAAACTTACCAGTCCAGAGTAATGTAAATTAAACAATGGAGGAAGGAGATACCCAACCCAAATGCAGTGTATGCGTCACGGGGGGAGCAGGTTACATCGCCTCATGGCTCATCATGAAGCTCCTCCGGAAGGGCTACACCATCCACGCCACTCTTCGAAGCCTAGGTTCGATCATCCATCCATTGATTGATCCATGTATTATGTATATGATTACAGTAACATTAGTTAATCAGATAAGATTGAGTAACTGATATGTGATCGATGACTCAATTGCAGAGGACAAGGGGAAGGTTGGAATACTGAAGCGATTACCCGGTTCCGAAACAAGGTTGAAGTTGTTCGAAGCGGATATGAATAAGCCTCATCAATTTGAGGCTGCAATTCAAGGCTGCAACTACGTTTTCCATGTTGCCACTCCTCTCCAACATGCTCCTGATTCTCAGGTTCGATCCAAATACTGATTAATCAGTTTATGAATCATCACTACCATCGAATATTTTCATTCTAACGATTAATCACTCAATATCACCAAAAAATCAGAAGTTATAACGGTCTTTTTAATTCAATCACCCAAATTTGTTAACATAATGATCTATTCTCTTATTTTTATTTTTAACTTTAAAAATTATTGATAATTAAAAAGTTAATCATTTTAGAAAATATATTTTCTATTTTTATAAAATAGATATTTTTATAATAAAAATGTATCAACAAGTCAAGTGTAATATATTTTGGCAGTATAAGGACATAGAAGAAGCAACGGTGGAGGGAACAAAGAGCATAGTGAGGGCTTGCAGAAAGGCAGGGAGCGTGAAGAGGCTCATCTACACGGCGTCAGTGGTGGCGGCGTCGCCGTTGAAGGAGGACGGAATTGCCTTTCATGACTCCATGGATGAGTCTTGCTGGTCATCCCTCAATCTATCTATCCCTTATTCTGATGCCCATCTAAAGGCAAGCTATACCTACTTCAACTTCACTAATGTATATAGGATTTGTTTTAGGGGATGCTAAAAAAAAATTTGGGAATTTTTTTTTTTTACATATATACATTATACATGAAAAATCATTTTTTAATTTTAATATATTAAAAAAAAATTAAATTTGTGATTTAAATAGTCATTTCTAATATGAAAGATTAATAGAAATAAAAATTATCAAAAATGAGTCAAATCACCCCCACCCCCCTCAAAAAATTCTATTAAAGAAAATAAAAATAAAAGTTATAGATTTCAAAAATAAAAAATAGGCTAGAATGGGAGGAGGGACAAGGGCATGAGACAAGTAAGGATAGAGGATACCAATCACAAGTTGGTGCAGTGGTTGTGGGGCTACATTCCATGCCAAGAGGTTCGAAGTTCGAATCCTCTTTGAAACATGGAGTCGCTTGTGAGTGGGAGGGTCAACCCCTTAAATGGATCATACAGTATCCGATCCAGATGTAGAGTGACTGAGTCGATCGAACTGGACTAAGATCAAAAAAGTAAGGATAGAGGATTATATTCATATTTGGGGATAAGGTATTGTTATCATCATTCTATGTATGTTGTTTTTCGCTCGAACTATTAGTTGCTAAAAACTTTATTTTTGAAATCTTTTTCTCCATTTAATATAACAATTTTTTTTATCATTTAATATATATATTTATTTATTCCAACCGTCTCTATATAAATCACAAATCCGACTGAAATCATCCAATCCAAAATTCTGAAATATATATGCACTTAACATATAGATAGTAATTAGTTTAGTACCCGAGCATTGTGTGGTTTTGTAATATAAATATTAATGCATTTGAAATTAAAAAACGCATAAAAAGTTTATAAATAATCTTAAATCCTAATATTCTTTGATTTTTTAATTTAGATAAAATTTCTAATAACATCCATTCAAATAATCAACTTCTTTGATTTTTTTTATTGTTATATCAATTTAAAAATAACAATCAAATGAGATGAAATCAATTTATATCTATTCTTTCAATTTTTTCAAATTAAGTAAATTTGCATTTAAACCCGTTGGATAAAAAGTTGGTAAAATTATATCTCTAGCAAAGATACTTAACAAACTTGTAATCGTAAATAAAGTCGTAAATAGCCTGCAATAACAACACCAAAAAGAAGGGAGAAGATATCAACATTTGTGAAATAATTGACATTAACAATCTAAATTATATATAGGTAAAAAAACCTAAAAATCAATCTAAATTATATATAGGTAAAAAAACCTAAAAATCTATCCATAATTAGATATGTATAAAATCCAAAAATATATCTCATAAATATATCAATACCTTCAAAACAGGAAACTTTTGTTTCTTTATCCGCAAAAACGATAGATCTTCCATAAAAATTATGATTAAAAGCTCCCAAAATTATATCCATATCGAAAAAAAATTGGGGAAAATATATTAACAAATATTGAATTCCATGAATTGATAATCTTTACACGGCTAAGTATTATTTCAATTTTGTCAAAACCTCTTATCTTCTAAAAATATTTTCATATTGATAAAGTTATTTAAAGTATGACCATGCTAAATATTATTTCAATTTCGTCAAAACCTTTTATCTTATAAAAATATGTTCTTATTGATAAAGTTATTTAATAATTAGTATGACTCTGTAATATATTGATAAAGTTATTATCTTCTAAAAGCATGTTCATATAGAGAAAAAAGAGGTAAACTCTTATCTTATATAATACGAAGTAGTATTTAAAATTGATTAATATCTTCTAAATTTTTTATCTTATGCATATATTGATTATTTAAAATATTTGTGATATTTTCATACGACTAATATCCATATCTAATGAAATTTGGTTAATATCTTCTAAAAATATATCCATATCTAATAAAATTTGGTCAAATTTTATCTTATACATATATAGATATATTGACTAAATAAAGTTAGAATAAAATTTTATCTTATACATATATTGATTATTTCAAAAATTTGTGATTGGTTCATACGACGTCTAGTATGCATATCTAATCAAATTGGGTCAAATTTTATCTTATGCATATATAGATAAATTGATTAAATAGAGTTAGAATAAATTTTATCTTATACATATAATGATTATTTTAAAAAATTGTGATTGGTTCATACAATTACTATTAAGGAGAAGCCGCCATGTGTCTCAACCGACTTCTCTTTTATTATATATAATAATAATAATAATAATAGATAATAGATAGATTAAGTGGATTTATATCCGAAACCCTAATTTGGAATATTTTCCCCAAATTTTAATAAATGGGATATACTAAACAGATTTTCTATCCTATGTCCCAAGGGGCATAGGATAAGAGGTCAAATTGAGAAATATTTTCCCTAGATACACCTGGTTTAACTATTTTTAAATTAAATTACGGGGTTCACTCATTTCCTTTTAGAGTTTTTTTTCCCAATAAAGTATTCTTATATGCCCTTTTGGTATGTATATACACAGGCTTATTTAAAAGCAAAGACCCTATCAGAGAAGTTGATCTTGAAAGACTTGAATGATCAAAACGGGACAACCGAAGAAGATGGCTCAAGGATGGAGGCGACAAGCCTTGTATGTGGCTTGGTGGGAGGTGACACTCTTCTCTCGTCCTTACCTGCCAGCACCTCTATGTTCTTAGCTACAACGCACCTTCCAAACAACCATGAATACATGTACCAAACACTAAGGTTCCTAGAGGAGCTCCTCGGAAAAGTGCCAATTGTTCACATAGAAGACGTGTGTGACGCGCATATATTCTGTATGGAGCATCCTTCATTGCACGGAAGGTACCTCTGCGCTAGCTCTTATGTCCAATCCTCGGAGATTGAGGAGTGCTGCATAAGAATGTACCCTGAGTTTCACATCAAGCATGAGTAAGCAAACTCGAACCTTCATTCTTAGTTGTAGTTGTGTCCGATTTCCATCAAGTTATATATACTGATCCATCTATGATCCATTTCTTTTTGCTCGATTGCAGGGACATTGAGGTGCCGAAGAGGGATATAAGATGGGGCGGGACAAAGCTGATTGAGAAAGGGTTCGTGTACAAGTATGATCTAGAGACGATTCTTGAAGATAGCTTCAAGGCAGCCAAGAGACTTGCACAACAGCCAAGTCATTAGTTGTTTGAGAGTGTGATAAGCCTTATAAGTTACATTGTAATAAGCATGCATTTTAATCTACCAGACCTGTTGTAATGTATAAGTTTTAATATTTAGGAGGATTGGTTTGAAATTTATGTATGAATTTGTTGAAAACGACTAACAAGGAACATTTTTTGATATCAAATTAGATTTTTTTTTTACATTGGACTTGTAGGTCTTGTCCCATGTCCGGAGAATACATTAATACAATATTATAAATAATCTAGATAGATTTTAATAAATAAAAATAATAATCTAAATATAAATTAATTTTCCCACCAAAAAATAATATAGATATAAATAAAATTAGTTCGAAGTATTATGTATAATATAAATATTTTTTTCTTATATATCTATCGTTAATTAAATCTCATATAATATTCTTTTTAAAAATATTTTAATATTCTTTTTTTTTATTAAATATGTAGTACATATTTATTATGTTAGTTTACTAAAATATCTATGCACGGATGGATTTTGGTTACATATTAGGGTTAATTGCGCTAAATATCCCGACCTTTATGGATAGTTGCTTTTAATATCCCGACCTTCTAAGATTTCGCAAAATATCCTGAACTTTGATGTTAGTTGCGCTCTCTACCCTAGATAAGTTTTTTTAATTAAAAAAGTACACAAATAATGGAAAAATTACACAAAATCACCCATATTAATAAAATATTTTTAACGAACCCCTAATATATTTAAAACTGAAAAAATCGCAAATCTCCCCCCCCCCCCCCCCCCCCAAAAAAAATATCATTTGTAATAGACAATATCTACTCCTTTAAATAATTAATATTTCTTAATAACATATGTTATAAAAAATCTAAATTTATATAGATTTTTACATCTATTCTCTATATATTATTAGTATTTTTTTTCTTTTTGGTCCGTGTTATTTTGGATACTAAAACTAATACATACCATGTTATATAGTATCTGGTGATTGCATCTTAAGAAAATATGTCCTATCAAATTTCCATGACATTAAAAAAATCTATAAGTATTAAGAAATGCTACCTATACTAGATGAAACATAATACTATTAAAAAAAATAAAAAAAAATATATTTTTAAAAAATAAATAGTAAAATATATGATAATTGTTTATAATTAATAAAGATATGATAAACATATATTAAAAATAGGCAAAATTGGATATATACTCATAGAAACTTGATTAATTGGCCATATAATATGGTACTTACATATTAATCTTACGTAAAATATATCTATGGCTTTATAAAAAAAATATTTTTAAGGAATAGAAGATATGATAAGACATAACTTTAAAAATAAGTAATTGATCTTATTTTAATTTTTTTTAGAGCATGCATTATAAATTTCTTTTTTATTTTGATTAAAATGGGGGATTATTGAATTTTTTTATAATTATGGGAGCTTTTGTGTAATTTTCATATTATGTTAGTGATTTTAGTAATTTAAGAAACTCATCCAGGGTAGAGAGCGCAACTAACACCAAAGTTTAGGATATTTCTCGAAATCTTACAAGGTCGGGATATTAAGCGCTACTATATACAAAGGTCGGGATATTTAGTGCAATTATCCCCATATTATGACTATATAATATTTTTAATAATTTATTTGGCCCTAAAACAATATAGATATAAATAAAATAAAAATATTAAATAATTAATTTTGATATAAATACTAAAACAATATAAATAAAACAGTTTGTCTTTTCGATACGGGTTCTTCTCTTGGACTGATTTGGATGCCCTTACACTATAGATCCCTTCCACTCACCTTTAGAGCATCCACATTAGCTCTTCTGGCTGCAACAGCGGGTCTTTTATGCACCCTTTGTTTTATCACATCCTTGCCCTTTGATCCTGACTTAAATATGACTGGTTGGGTGACTTTTCGATACGGGTTCTTCTCTTGGACTGATTTGGATGCCCTTACAGCTGCATATGAGGCATAAGCATTCATCCTTGGCCTATAGCGTTGTTTGGGGTCTTTGGTTCCATTTGCAATCTTCTTGGCTGAAGAATTTTGTGATCCATCTGCTGGTGGGGTTTTCCTCTTAGCTATCGTGGAATTGGAATTGAGCTGGGCATGAGATATCCTCAACTGACGATCCCTGAGCTTCAAATTTATCCTCCTGACAATCAAGTTTGCAGCTTCCTAGGCCGAAAAATGCAGAATAATGTCAAGCTTAATCTTACAATATAGAAAAATGCAAGGGAAGCCGGAATTAGAAGTAAATAACCCTACACATTAGGAGTTTCAAGCATGAAGATAACACAAGGCTCTAATCACCGGCGGAGCCAAAATTTTTGAAGGGGTGGGCATAATTAGGTATAGAAAAACCCTTAGACAAATTATTCTTGTAATTTTTTTTAATAGTAAAATTACAATAATATAAAAATTATCTTGATGTACTTTAATCATTTTATACTATTTTACCTAACATTTTTAAAGGAAATCAAATTAATGAATCAATGAAAAATAAGGAGAATGAATGTACATGGGATTCAAGGAAATCAAATTAATGAAAGAATGAAAAAAAAAAAAAAAAAAAAGAATTGTTGCCAATGGGATTCGAACCTGGCACAAATAAAACAATCAAAAAGCCTAATGTGCTAGGAACCAATAGACCAAGTTGTAAGATATATCCTTGTTTGAAATATACCTTTTTATTATTTTTCCAGATTGGGGTGGGCTTGGGCCCATACAAGCCCACCCCTAAATCCGCCAGTGGCTCTAATGTCATTCAGACCCCTTTCAGTTAAAAACACATCATTATTCATTAGCTAGGAAACATGTACAAATTCATAATGATGCATGAATAGCTATCCGCTACAACAAAGACTGGAAAAACACATATTGGTAAATTTCAAAAGCAAATACTTACATCGCTGAAGTTCATTGGCTCCATTGGATTCAAGGCAATTGAATTAGTATTCGTCTGTAAGATTTACAAAAGTCATCTGATTAGAAGCAAATACAAAATAAATATTCTACTGAATTTTGTGACAACGGGAAATGATGAGTGCAACAACACACAAGAAGTTTTCAAGTGAACCAACATTTATAACTTCAACCATTTTAATATTATACTATTATACCAATATTATACTATTATACTATTATACTATTATACTATTATTATAGTATTCTACATGGGAGAGAGGCAAATGTCTCCAATAATTAATTAGATTAGGTTTCTATACTTTCTCATCCTCCAAAACATACAAAGTCAATATTGACAAATTACACGAGTGTTCAAATGTCGTTTCATGCTTCTAGTATATTTCCATACATAAAGAAATATTGTAAGAGTAACTCGTTATTAGTGAATGCTTACATAGCTTGATAACTTGTCATTGGTGTAAGAGCCAGTGAAGGGAACTTCCCTAGAGTTATCTCTTAAGTCCAAACCAATAAGTAAGAAACCTACAAAGATTTTGAATATCATGCTAGGAGGCCAACACCTTAGTTATACTATTACTTATCCTGAGCTCACTCGCTAACTAACTAACATGATTCTTCATCTTTCCTGGATAATTCCTCATGTAACTGCAATCTCATCTCCAACAACCCCCGCTGAAATTTGAACAGAGCTCTAGCAACTTATATCTACTATCCCCCTACTCTGATCCATGAAACAATCTTCTCGCCAACTTTCTTGATCCTACCGCAAGCGCAATAGGCCCATGTCGATAACACAAATATAGATGATGGATAGTCTCATTAATATGAACCTTCCTAATTTATACAAAGAGTATATTTTTAGGATCACCCACATGTAGCTCTGACCCCTCTCCCTCACATCTATATGATAGTGTAACACATTAATTCGGGACCTCGGGATCTAGTCGATATCGAGTAGAACTACTCGACGTCGAGTACTGCTGTGCATCTGGTGGACTGCTTGTGGAGGAAAGGGAGATCGAGTGCCCTAGGGACTGGTCGACGTCGAGGAGACTACTCGATGTCGAGTACTCCTCGGCTTCGGGTGTGGTGCTCAATGAAGGTGCAGTCGATGGAGGAGCATGATCTTGGTTGACGACGACTAGAGTACTCGACCTCGAGTACTTCTGGTCGACATCGACCCCATACTTGAACCTTGGGAAAGATTCTGAATAAAAATTAGTCAACGTCGACTTACCTTGGTCGATGTCAAGTAGATTCTATGTTTCCTCGTTCAGAATAGCCATGATCTCCTCCACCTATGCTTTCATATCCCTCTTCTCCAGCTCTTTGGGGGTCATATTTTTTACCTTTGGCTCCCCGCAAGTGATGTACCTGGATGAGATTGACTTGACCTCTTCCGTGGAACTTGTATGCCTTTCAGTTTTATTAAAAGAGTACTCAATTACCTCATCGCTGATGTTGAAAGTGAGCACTCCCTTTCTTACGCTTATGTTGGCATCCATCGTCACTAAGGAGGGCCTTCCTAAAATGATTGGACAAGCAGGGTCCTCTGCCATATCAATAACTAGAAAATCAGCAGGGACAAAGAACTTACCTATCTGTACCGGTACATCATCCACCATGCATGTTGGGATGACCACAGTGTTGTTCGCCATATAGAGTCGGGCATCCATAGGCTCTAGAGCACCTATCTTGACTTTGGACCAGATTGATAGAGGCATTATACTTACACTGGCTCCTAAGTCACATAAGACATTAAATTTATATTGACCAAATTCAATGGTTATAACAAATTTACCTGGATCTGGCCTTTTCTCTAGAACGTCCATCTTGCTGCATTCCTCTGCGATCTCAGTCATCGACCGCTTCTTGCTTAGAATCTCTTTGAGAAACTTGACATATGATGACATCTCATGAAGATCTTATGTGAAATGAATGGTGACATTTAGCCTTTGAAGCATATTCACGAACCGCTGAAACTTCTTCTCCGTTGGGTCCTTCAAAGATTTGGTTGGGAATGGCAACGTTTTCTTCTACAGAGGTGCAAGAGTGTTGTCAACGTTGTCAGAAGGGTGGTCGACATTGAGTATAGTGTTCGACTTCTGGGCAGGTTCTGGATTCTGCTCGACATTGACTAGGGACTCCTCGACGTTGAGTATGTTCTGGTCGACGTAAAATGGTTTACTCGACGTCGAGTAGTCCCCTAACACTTCTCCGTCTGTGTTATGTTCGAACGTCTGCATCTGTCGCCCAATCCTTAGGTTCATGGCGGCTACATGTCTTGTAGATTTATTCTTAGGATTGGGTTCAGAAGATCCAGGAAGCGTACCTGATTGTTTGTGAATTGATTGAGCTAATTGACCCATTTGGGTCTCCATTGATTTTCGCCCGATATCAATCTCCCCAAGCTTAGAGTTGATGCCATGCAGTTGAGTGTGGATGGAATTGATGGATTGCTTGCTGTTTGAATGGTTCCTCCGCATCTCTTCAAGAATAACCTGCATGTCATCCTTCTTACCTTCCCTGTCAGGGTGACCAGGAGCTCTGTAGGGCGGGGGGAGGGGGTCTCTTTGATACTAGGGCTGGCAATAGTGGCTCCAATTTTGTTGATGATGTTGCCCTGAGTAGTTTCCCGCCGCATAGCGCCTCTTCGTGGGTTTCAGCTACTAATATTTGGTCGACATGGGGCAGACCTTTCATACATTTCGTCTGAGGCCGCAGAAGTCCCATAAGTGTTGTCATAATTTACCAACGTCTCAAAGGTTTCCCAAGCACGCCGTAGGGTGTGCTCGAGATACATATAGGTTGTGTGGTTGTTGATCCGATCCTTAGTTGGTGCATCCATGCAGTTGAAAATGATCTCCTGGATCACGTAGGGTTGCTATCCATGTCTGGGACAGGATTTCAGAAGCCTTTTGTAGCGCTCCCAGACTTGTGCTAATGCTTCCCCTGGATTTAGTCTGAAAGCCAAGTGCAAATAGATCGTGCAGGCAAACCCTCAAGCCAATGTGAATCCAATCCTGCAAGGGACCAACGAAAAACCTTTAGTTTTAAATATTCTATATTGTCATTATCTGCAATAGCTTCACATAAATCTAGACACGTTGTAACAAGCTCTATAGGGCATTCATTGGGTTTCCCCCTTAATTGATTCCTCTTAATTTCAGTAATAAATGAAGGACGAATTTCATAATTAACGGGGGGGAAGAACGATTGATGATTCTGGAGCTTCCAGAGTAGGAGACAGATACTTCTTTGCGTTTGCTTTTCATCAAATAACTTTCGTTATTAACAAATAGGAAGATAGAGACTTTCGCATAAACCCTAATTGTTACTAACCCTTTTCACATAATTAATCCAAGTCGTATTAAGATCACTTTTGCTTCAATAATACAAAAAAGGATCACTTTCGACTATCGCAAAAGAATCATGCTCGTAGGGATAGAAGACGAAATCGCATTAAAAGTTGTACCTTTGTCGCATTACCTTACATGGCTACCGTCGGGCTCACCCCGACCCTAGAAATTGGGTGACTAGTCGCTCTTAATCATCAAGAAACTCATCAATAATAAAAGGGAACTAAATTGCATTCAATCAAATAAAAACTAACAACTGATCGAAGCCAAAACCGCTCTAGCAAACTTCCACTCCTCTCGGCCTAAGTTCTCTCTCCTACTCGCTATATGTAACACAATTCTCGTGTGGCTTGGATGATTCCTAAAATCAGCCTCTAAAGCCTTATTTATAGTAGTCAATCCTCACTATCCAAGGAAATAATACTCTATCTATATCTAAAATTATCTATCTAAAGATAAATGATAAAACTTTAAAGCAAAACAAATAAATCTCTAAGGTAAGTCCAACTAAAGTGGATAAATATCTTCCATCTTGATAGATCTTCACTTGACTTGATAGAATATCTCGTGCCTTCACTTGCAAGTAACCACATATCTCGGACTCCACTCGATTTCGACTCGAATTGATTCTGGGGAGTACTCGACATCGAGTAGTGTACTCAACATCGAGTAGGTTCCTCTTCTCCTCGTAATTCTACTCGAGCTCAGCTAAAATGCTGGACTCGAGGGGTACTCGATATCGACCAGAGTAGTCGATATCGACTAGTCTTTGTTGAGTGCTTCTTCTCTTCTCTTTTGCTCGATGTGTCCTAGTTCAGCTGCTGCTCGATCTTAGATTTTCTGTTTTTGGACCTCGAGCTTTTCCATGATTTTCTTCTTTCTCCGAATTGCTTTAAAATGCCTCGATTTCTGCAAAATTAGACAGAAACTAGTGTAGACTCCATAATTTGGCAAATAAGCATAAACTACATAGATTTTGTACTATTCTAACCCAATGACATGAAATGCATAGAGAAAATGATATAAAAGTTAGGGTAAAACATGGCAATTTAGGCTCATAACAAACAGCCCACACTTAAGCTTGCTTGTCCTCAAGCAATACTTTTAATGGTCATTCAGGGGAAGAAATAAAACTCTCAACATCTTAGATTCATTCTTATATAACCCTGCAATCAATTACCATTCTCGAAAAGGTACTTATGCGACAAATCCATGCTTGTGAATAAAAGCAACTTCACACACAAAATGAGGGTTATGCAAACAATTCATTCATGACAAAACATTAATTATCAAGAGGACTTTAATTTAAGCTCATGGTGAAGAAAAAGTAAAAGGTAAGGTGGTGGGCTATATTTAGGCAATGTGGTGCTAAATCAGGGGAGAATTCTTCAAATTTGCTTTCTTGCTTTGATGCAATTTCTCCCTTCATATGAAATGTCCATATCACTCATCCTCTCATAAATCACTCTTTTCTTTTTTCACTTATATTGCTTTTACCTCTCTAACCTCTCTAACCTCAGTAATGCCTTCTCGCGAGTCGTAAACATGGGTGTCATGAATGACCCCAGATACTTAGTGCTTCGGACTCCTCACCTTGGTGTCCCATCCTGCGGAAATATTATCTCAACGCAGGCAGGGTCGATCTACTTTTTTCTCCTGAGGTAACCGGATTTTCATTCACTCATTAAAATTTCCATAATATATGAATTTCCTGCCAAACTCCAATAATAATAACAACACAAACACCATATAATAATCTCCATAATGTAACATCATTTTCAACATAATACCCGGATAGGAAATAAGGTAAATAATGGGCAATATTTAGATAATGTGAAGCATATATATGAAATACGGCTCAATTTGGCTTTGGTGATGCATAAGCATAGTTATGGCATGGAATATCAACGATATGAGCATTGCATGGAAAATATAAAGTCATCCATTCTCTTATCATGCAACATGTCAAAAGCAATATCAAATTATACCTTCTTTCATGGTTTTCATAAAATAATGCACTTCATTGTGACTTCTCTTACTAGGCAATTTCATGTTATATCTCTAATGAATCCAATTTTGCATCGTTGAGTTCAATTTAAGCTTCCATGACACTAATTAGAATTTTTCTATGATCACCATATATTAATATTAAAAAAAATTATCGTATCGTGTCGTATCAATATCGTTTCGTGTTTTTTCGTATCATTTTGTTGCGGTTTCATGTCGTGTAGCCGTGTCATATATGTTGACTCCACCTTGATGATAATATGTGATGTATTTTTGTAGGGATGATGGAAGACAAATAAGGTAGTAGTTTATGCAAATATCAATTATATTAAGTGGTTCATTTATTTGATTTATTATTCTTGGAATATATTTATTTGGCGCACAAAATTATATATGCTATATATTTTAATTCCATTATATATTGTATTAGATTTAAAGTATTGTTTAAATCTAATTTATCCGATCAAACTAAATCTGTATTATTTGTCGGACATAGTGCTTAGTTAAAATAGATTTGGTTGTTAAGGACTAATATATAATTACTAGTGTTTTAGATTGATCATAATGCTTAGATATATATTTAATTGTTCATGCAACAAACTAAGATTCGGTGGTCCCTATATTGCCGTTTGATACTAACGTGTGCAGATTTTATATTGCATCTCCTCCACATGTGCAATTTTAAATTCAAATAGGTTCTAAACGGTAAAATTCAAATGCAGCTCTTGTGTACCTATTTTCAGGGAGCAAATCAATTATTTGTTTGTTAATTGAATATATGTTTATTTATTTACTTTATAACAAATATTTGAAAAAAGTGGCTAAGATTTTGTGCATGATTTTGTGGAAGTAAAATCAAGAATTCAAATTCAAACTGGTCAGAAGATGGACCCAAAATTTGGGCCCAAACAAGAAAAGAGGTGTTAATAAAAGAAAGACCACGAAGAAATTAAAGCCCATAAACCAAGGGCTTCCCTTAGTGTTATTCGATGCCACCAAAGAACGTCGGTATCTGAAGTACACAAAGAAGCAAATTGAACCAGAATATCACCATGTACGTCAGTATTCAGGGGAGGAAGACCAGATCCTGGATATGATGGAAGCACATAACCGGAATCCATCAGTGGAGGGACTCAATCAGTTACAAGGCAGATTCTGGGCGAACCCCGAAAGAACAAAGAGTCCAAGCACCATTAGCACCGATGGGACCGAAGGGTTACGAAAACAAGAAGCACCGAAGAGTGATCAGGAAGACCAAAGGGAATTTGTTCGCTATCTACGGGCCTCCTTCTGTTGAATGATAAGGCGCGTAGTATGAAGATCGTCCAAAAGAATCCTGTTTTTATTCATGTGTCGTGGATGGTCGGGAAGACCAAAAGGAATTTGTTCGCTGTCTACAGGCCTCCTTCTGTTGCACGCCGGACCCAATTCTGGGAGGATCTAGAGGTGGCCCTTAAAGGTGCTTCCGGAGATATTCTTGTCGGGGGTGATTTTAATTGTATCCTTAGCCAGGAGGAAACTCAAGGTGGCACGGGCAAGTTGCATAGAGATTCTCAAGTGTTCAGGGAGTTGATTAGCAAACTTAATCTGATTGATCTCGGTTACATGGGACAAGATTTCACTTGGCAAAAAAAAGATTATGGGAGACAATTTGGTTTCTAAGAGACTTGATAGGCTACTCACTAATGTGTCGGGTCGTCTGACTTGGCCTGATGCTAGGGTCTGACATCTGCCGAGATATTCTTCAGACCATTGTCCGCTTTTACTAGAACTGGAGCCAAAAATCATCAAGGATAGAAAGTGTCGGCCTTTTCGCTTCCAAGCGGCTTGGTTAACTCATCCGGATCTCATAAATTTTATATAATCTAAATGGAAAAGGGACTGCTTGTTGGATCTGGCTTTGTAAGCGTTGAGCGGAGAGTTGAAAGAATGGAATAAAAAGATATTCGACAACATCTTCGAAAGAAAAAAGCTTCTGATGGAGGCGCTCGGGGAAATTCAGAAGAAACAACAAATTGCCCCTGGTGTTGCTGTAGAAGATCAGGAAAGAAGAATATTTAAGTAAGAGTTGGACACAGTTCTTGAGCAAGAAGAGATTCTTTGGATGCAAAAATCGAGAGAAGATTGGCTTGCTTTGGGAGACAGGAACTCGAAATTTTTCCATACGACCATTGTAATGAGGAGAAAATATAATCGTGTGGAAGGCCTGTTTGACGGTAAGGACAATTGGATTGAGGATAAAACGGTGCTAGAAAGATTAGCGGATGATTATTTTTCAAATCTGTATACTAAAGAACAGCAATCAAGTAAGAAGAAGCTGGAAGAGGCTGATTTCCCCTTTATTAATACGGCCGAGTGGTCGGAGTTTGGGAAAAAGATCTCGAATGAGGAGATATGGAAAGCCTTCAATTCGATGGGGGCTTACAAGGCGCCGGGGGTTGATGGGTTCCAACCGGTTTTCTTCCAACAATGCTGGAAGGTAGTCGGGCAAGCATCGACTGACCTTGTCAAAGACTTCTTCAGTACAGGCATTATCCCGGAAGGTCTGAATGACACGCTCATCATCTTGCTTTCGAAAGCTGGAAAGCCGGAAAGAATATCTCAATTTAGGGGCATCAGTCTGTGCAATGTAGAGTACAAGGCCATAACTAAGATTATGGCTAATCGGATGCAACCCCTCATGAGTAAACTTGTTAGCCCGATGCAAGGAAGCTTCATTCAAGGCAGACTTATCAACAATAATATAGTAATTGCCCAAGAAGTCATCCACATTATGAGAAATAAGAAGGGTCTAAAAGGTTGGATGTGTTTGAAACTTGATCTAGAGAAGGCGTACGATCGCTTGAGTTGTGATTTCATAGAAGAGTCGCTCAATTGGGCGAGGTTCCCGGACTGCTGGATTCGATGGCTTATGTGCTGTATTAGAGGACCTCGTATGAGTATATTATGGAATGGGGAAGTATCTACGCAGTTCATACCCTTAAGGGGAATCCGCCAAGGGGATCCAATCTCCCCCTATATTTTTGTCCTTTCCTTGGAAAGACTCACACACTTAATCAATCAAGTTGTGGAAGATGGTATTTGGAAACCGATTAAACTTGTTCGGAATGCTTCACCCCTCTCCCATATTTTCTTCGCGGATGACATATTGTTATTCGCCGAGGTGTCCGTTGAGCAAATTAAGATCGTCAGGGACATCCTCGAGAGGTTCTGTATCGCTTTTGGCCAAAGAGTGAGCCTGGAGAAGTCTAAGATCTATCTGACAGGTAATATCAATGAGGATCTTAAGGGTAGGATCAAAAGAAAGAGTGGGATTGAGGTTACGTCTGATCTGGGGAGATGTCTTGGTATCCCGCTCCTGCATAGAAGGATTAGAAACGCTGATTTCGATTACATTATCGTGAAATTTTCGGCCAAACTTGGGGGTTGGAAGTCTGATTTACTTAGATTTGCCAGTCGAGTAACTCTCACTAAATCTGTTCTCACTACTATTCCGATCTACTGTATGGGGGTGCTGAGTCTGCCTTCCGGAGTTTGCAACAAGATCGATCGTCTATGCAGGAAGTTTTTATGGGGATCGACGGATATGAAGAGGAAGGTTCATAAGGTTGCTTGGGATGAAGTCATCAAACCGAAGGAGCTCGGAGGATTAGGTGTGAAGGCTTTGGAGGAACTTAATCTGGCACTCATGGCCAAACTTGGTTGGAGATTTATTATGGGAAATGATGGTATGTGGAGAGAGGTTCTTTCTGGAAAGTACATTGGCACTGCGCTCGGCAAGTCGTCGAAGGTTTCTCATGTTTGGAGGGGCATCCGAAGGAGCCTGGCTAAGATTGTCAACCCTGGTTTAAAATGGAGCATCCGTAATAGGGAGAGCGTGGCCTTATGGGAAGACTCGTGGCTTTCGAACGAACCTCTGTACAATATTAGGAAGGGTGAGACAGGTCACAGAACGGGTATGACGGTGGCTGAGGTGTGGGATCCAGGGAGGGGGTGGCGGTGGGAGGAGCTTGATAATAAACTCCCAGCTGAAACCATGATGTGCCTGGCGTCTATAGCTATTACAGAAGGAGAGGATTTGCCCTCTTGGAAATTCACTAAGGATGGTGACTATTCGGTGAAGTCCGGTTATACGGCTCTATGGAATTGGTATGATGGGCAGGACAACGACCGGATGTTCTTCAAAGCTATTTGGAAGATTGAGGTTAATGAAAGAATTTGATCTTTTATTTGTCTCATGTGCAAAGGAGGAGTCCTCAACAACACGGAACGGGTTAGGAGAGGCTTAGGTACGTCTGCTACTTGCCCTATTTTTAAGTCTTGTGATGAAACACTAGAGCATTTGTTTAGGGACTGCAGTGCTGCTAAAGTTTTGTGGGTGTAGGTCGTCGATGACGTCGAGAGGCGCGAGCAGAGATGGAGCTTGCCTTTCGCGGCATGGATTAGAGCTAACATTCTAGATTCAAGGAGCGCTGGTGGCGAAGGAAGCTGGAGCGATGTGTTCGCTATAGCGACTCTGAAGCTGTGGAAGATAAGAAATGGAATGGTATTTCGAAAAGAAGCAGGGAGCCCGGTCACTGCTGCTATGTGTTCCGAGGAGGTCCGTGCTTACGAGAAGGCGATAACGAATAGAAGGAACAAAAAGGAGCCTAGAGAGAAGGTGGTGCGAGGAGTTAAATGGGAGAAACCTCAACGGGAGTGGGTGAAGGTGAATACCGATGGGGGACGCAGGCTCGACGGGAGCGCAGCTGCCGGAGGAGCTATAAGGGATTCAAACGCCGAATGGGTGAAAGGCTTTGCTCTCAATCTGGGTTCGTGCTCGGTGCCAATGTCGGAGTGCTGGGGCATTTTGAAAGGCTTGGAAATGGCCTGGGATCTTGGATTCAAGAAGGTGGTGGCGGAGACAGATTCGGCGGCGGTGGTGAATCTGTTGTCCAAGAAAACTAAACCGACTCACCCTTTATTCAGCCTGATAGACTCTTGCCATGACTTTCTTTGTAGAAATTGACTTGTCCAATTACGTCATGTGTACCGGGAGACTAATGCTGTTGCGGATAGCCTAGTCTCCTTCGCTTTCTCTTTGAACTTTGGCTACTATGAGCTACTTGAATCTCCCGACTGCACGCAGCTATTGCTGCGGGGTGATGCTTTGGGGGTCTCACTAACTCTTAATTTTGCTGTGTTATTATAGTGAGTTCTCTCCCAGCTATTTCACCAAAAAAAAAAAAATAGTGATAAGCTACTCCAAATTCCAAAACCTCTTACTTACCAACACTAGTTTGGTAGCTCTTGAAAACTAGTTTTAATATCTAAACAGACCCAAACAAGTGTTCAAAATTTCAAATGTTATTTTTCAATCAAACACACTTCATAAGTTGTGTCCAATATTGTTGCTCATAAGTCAGATCACGTACATCATTACCTTTAATCACATGCCCACTAACACAAAGTCACAAACCCATCAAAAGCTTAATTCTTACTCTTATAATAAGATTCATCCTCATGTTTGTAAAATATTAAAGCCTAGGAGCCACCACAAGCTTAGCGACAAGCCCAAACTGCTTACACGTCTCCGGGTACAAGCTCTTCCTCATCTCCCCATATATCTCTCCCTTCCACTTTCTTCCCGCCAACTCCTCCCCCAGGCTCACCCCAGCCTCCACCGTCTCCCCCGCGCCATCGTGCGCCGAATCCACTATCCCCATCCCCACCGCCTCCTCCGCCCTCACCTTCTTCGCTCTCAGCAGAACATCCCTCCGCACCGCCGGCGTCCCCACCTTCTCCCTGATCAGCGCCATGTAGCACTCCGGCAGCGTCATCCCGACGTCCAGCTCGCTCATGTACAGGACTCCCCTGTCCTTCCTCATCAGGACGTAGTCGTGGCAGATCGCCAGCACGAAGCCGGCGGCTGCGGCGTGGCCTGTCACGGCGGCGATCGTCGGCATCGGGAAGGAGAGGAGGTCGGCGACCAGCGGTTTCATGTAATCGGCCTGGAGGTGGAGCCGATCGTAGAATCCGGCGTCTGTGCCAGAGGATTCGGCCCAGGCGAGGTCGAGTCCGTTGGAGAAGAACTTCCCCTCGGCTGCCGTGACGAGCGCGGCGGCCTCGGAGGCCTGCGATCGGACCTCAGAGAGAGCCGATCGGATGGAATCGATGAGGGAGGGGCTTAAGCGGTGCTCACTGCCTTCCCCGGTTAGGGTGAGGACGAAGACGTTGCCGCGCTTGTCGAGCGTACACATGGTGGTGCCGGCGGGTATATATGGCTGCTGGGTTTTGGGTGCAGTGAACAACAAATGGCCTTAAATAAAATAAGAGATGTTTGGTTGGCCATACTGGTACGACTTTGTTGCGGTGGATGAACTCGATCGATAAGAAACTTCCCCGAATGGTATATATTGGCGGGCGAACAAATTGTATTTTAAGGACTTTTTTCTGATTGAAATACCAACTTTAGAGAGTTGGTAGTGGTGTGGTTCTTGGTGCACTGATTGTGAATTTATGATGCTAAACTGGAAATATGAATCAATTGCAAGTTAATGGATCAATTATTCCAATCAAGAATGTCTGCCAAAAAAAGATTCCAATCAAGAAGGATAAATTAACACATCAATAGTTGAGAATTTGTATATGCATCTGTGTAATTTGTGTAACATGAAATACTATATGTGTAATGTGGCTTAGGGATAGGGCTGTTATATGAGCCGAACAGCTCGAGCTCGGCTCGAAAAAGCTCGACTCGAGCTCGTTCGGATACACAAAACAAGCCGAGCCTGAACACTTTTTTAAGCTCGAACCGAGCTCGAGCCGAGCCCGAGCCGAGCTCGTAAGCTCGATTGTGTTAATTTCCAAAATTACCCCTAGGGTAATGTGAGGCATGACCGCGTGTGATATGAGGAAGGCGCCGCTCTTTCCTTCCTCCTTGAACCTCTAGTCTCTCTCCTTATCTCCTGGGTTAGTTCGGGCGGCGAACTCTCCTCTTCCCCTTTCTCCCTCCTTCCGGCAGCAAACCATGGATTCCGGCGGCGAACTTCCCTCCTTCCGGCCTGTTTGTGGCTCGTAGTCCTACCCCTTACTCCCTCCTCGACGTCCTCGTGGCCTGTAGTCTTATACGTCCTCGGGCGGGCGACGTCTCCTGGCTTCAGTCGAGTTGAGTACCTTGCCTTCCAGTCGAGCCCGTGACGATTTACTGCAGCAGCACCCCGGGTCCCCAACCAGGTATGTTCGTATTGCTACTGCAGCAGCACCCCTTGGTCCCTCCTTCCTGGATGTGAATTAGGGTATGTGACGTTGCTTGAAATTAGGGGATGTGTAAATTCAATTGTTTGTTCAATTGGTGAAAATTAAATTTAGATCTACAATTCAATTTTTGCTGGTTGTTGTACATCTACTGTAATTACATACATTACATTCAGCTTGTTTGTAATTAGGGATGTTTAAATTCAATTGTTTGTTCAATTGGTGAAAATTCAATTTAGATCCCAAATTCAATTTAGATCTACCATTCAATTTCTGGTGATTGTGTACCTCCTGCGTACATTACATTCAGCCCTTTGGCCAATTAATTTATGTAAATCTGTAATTGCTTTGAGGTACAAACCGAACTCGAACGAGCTTGAACGAGCCCAATTGCCGAGCTCAAACGAGCCTAAGCTCGTTCGTTCGGCTTGACCGAGCCTAACAAGCCGAGCTCGAGTTTAATGTTGGGCTCGTGAGCCGAGCTTGAGCGCCAAAATAAGCTCGAATAAAATTTGGGCTCGAGCTCGGCTCGGCTCGTCTCCCGTTCGAGCCAAGCTTGAACTTGTCAAGCTCGGCTCGTTCGGCTCGAATACCACCCCTACTTAGGGATGACTAGCTTTGGGTGTTAGCTAAGCTTGGACTGGGTAAGGCTTGATCTCCTAACCTGGTGCAGTTGCCAAGGCTGGGCCTAAAACTCATGGCCTGTTATGCAGGCCCAAACCCCTTGAAGATGGTTGCTTGGAAAGCTGAAGGAAGCCTTGTCTTGAAATGCAGTGTATCGTCTTGGGTTGCTCTATAGGATGATGCTTCTCCTCAGCTTGCTCGCGTCGTCTGATTTCGCATTGTTCCCCTTGAGCTTCAGAGAGAGAGAGAGGCTAAAAAGGCGATTATGGTTTGTTATTCAAGTCTTTCAATTCCCTCTTCCTATCGTTGAAGACCTTCTTCTCCGGCGAGACCACACAGTGCTTGAAGGTCGACCTAGAGAGGGCTCATCGCCTAGTGCTACACCCCCCTTGCCTGAAGTACCACCGTTTTTCCTCGGATTTGTTCTTGCATGTTACTGAATTGTTGAAAACCTTTGCTTCCGTTTTCGTTTTTTCGCTTTAGAATCATTCTATTTCTTGAAAGTTTCTTTCGAATATGACTGATTTTGTTCGTTTAAAGCCTTTCAATGGCATGACTAATTTTGCTATGTGATAGGTGAAGATGAAATCCATACTTATCAAAGAAAAGTGTTGGCTCTCGGTCACAAACAAATATCCTGATGGAATTGATAAGGAGGAGAAGATTCAAGAGACCGATCTTCAGGCCTACGGTGAGATTATGCTTCGTCTTTTAGATGAAGTGGCACCACATGCATTGGGGTATACCACAACCGAGACATTTTGGGATGCCCTAGAAGGTTTGTACTTGGTAAAGTTTCTCCCATTTCGTGTGAATCTTTTTAACAACTTGTTTAGTTTCAAGATGAATACTGCATGCACTTTTGCTGATAATCTATTTTTAACTATAACTCAAGATTTGCAATGTTGTGGTGATAAACTTGATGAAACTCAACTTTGCGTGCTTCTATTGGATTATCTGCCTAGTGAATTTGATATTTTTAAAGATGTTGTTCAGTTTCATAACTCTGCTTTGGTTAGAAAGGATATAATGGAGTCTTTGATCCAAAAAAATGTGTCTTTAAAGGTTTTCAAAACTACTAATGGTTCTAAACCCGAGCCTAAGACTTAGGCCAAAGATGAGGTTCTCATGGCTAAGTCTAGAGGTAAAGGAAATAAAAGAGAAATAACAATATCTGCGACGATTACTGCAAATTGGAGTTGTTCTTGGTGACTACAATGGAATCGTCATGCTCGAATTATTCCAAAAAGCGCAGCTCTTGAAGAAATTGAAGTGGCTTATCGAAGCCAAGAACTCATCGAGGACTTCGACTGGCAAGAACTTGTCGACAAGCCAAAAGTTTGCAATGACGAATTCGAGCTTGAACAGGCTAGCCAGAGAACTCCGACAATTCATCAAGAAATTCTAACACATATCTCGCAATGATATCATTTAGCGCCAATGATTTCTCTTCTGAAATTGAAGGAGCCGGAGACCTGACAAAATTCTACAAGGTAAGCTTCGACTCTAAATAGTGGCAAGAATGAATGCATTATTGGAATCTATTGGAATTGATGACATGAATTGTGCAAATCATGACAATTTTAATGGGATGGGGATGGCGCTGACTAATTTTAGGATGGTAGCAATTGAATGTTTAGGGATTTTAGTTGCACATAAGGTGTTTGTAGTAATGTCAGGGCCAGTTGAAACATCATTTGCAATTGATGCATATATGGTTAAGCGTAGAGTGCAAGATGGGGATTCGGTTTTTGATCCTAGAATTACTCATAATTGTGTTGGGTTGGATAATTTTATGAAGACAAATGTTCATACTGTTGACATTGGAGAAGTTGATCGATTGCAGATCAGTAATGAATGATGAAAGTGATGGGTTCTTACTGGAATTTGATAGTCCTAGAAATTCTAGAGCAGCACATGAAAGTAGGGTGGTGATCGATGCTTGTGATGTGTTTGATGGACTACAACCTACAACTGTCATTAAGTGTGATATGATTGTCTTCAATCTAGGAGGAATCCATTGGCTACTCAAAATCGGTCTGTTGATTATGGTACTGATTTGTTAGGAGATGGAGGTTCAATTGATTTTAGTTGAAAATTTTGTCTTTGATCTAGGAGGACAAGGAGCTATAGATAAAAGTAGAAATTGATTCTACTAGTGGTGGTGTTTTGTTAGTCTCAAGTTCACTCAAGTTTGCACGTTTTCAATGCCTTTTAATATAGTAAGAATACTGTTATGGGCTGGACTTTTACACATGTACGCGCATCCTGTAATTGTGATGGGAGGTTGTTCTACTATGGGACCATGTACATAAACTTGCTGGCAAGGGACTTTAGGCACACTGATGCTCCGTATGTGTAGCTATGTTTGAGCCAAGTTTTGAAAATGAAGGAGACAGGGCTAAAGTACATTCATGTATTGCTCAAGCTGTCATGGGAGAGCTACAAGTCCCAGAAATGTTTTTGTTGTTGTTTCATCCAAAGGCATCACCAATGGCTCCTTGTGTTATCATGGGAGAGCTAGCATGAATCTGAGATGTTGTCATACACATCAAGACCATTCATTGGGGGAATTTTACATTGGGTCCTTGTGCTGTTTTTTTTTTTTGGAATATTGGTGGATTAAATTCCATCATTGGACGACAATTCAAGCAGCTGCTGCGGCTAGAGCTGGCAAAATCTGACCCGATCCGAAATTCCGACCCAACTAACCTGAACCCAGTCCCATTTTGACCCGATATCCGAATGGACACGAACATATACAAACCCGACCCGAACCATACCGGACCCGTCCTTAACCCGACCCGAATAAAACTCGACTCTTCCTTATAATTACTTTCATTTTCTTATTTTTAAATACTCAAATAATGTAAATTACATATAATGAGACTTAATATACTAAATTAATGAAGTTTAATAGTCAATAATTAACATTAACAAAACATAATCATCATTTTATAATAAAACTTAATGTGACCCGACTTGACCCAATCCGAACCCGACCCAACCCGAAATCCATTTGACTCGAACTTACCAGACCCGAAAGCTGACCCGACCCGACCCGAACATGACCGAACATACAGTATACCCGACATATGACCTGACCTGACATATGACCGAACCCGAATGGGTATACCCAAACAACCAAATTGTCACCTCTAGCTGGGGCTATCATGTGCTCACTTATAATGGAGTGGATGTGGATGGAAAGCAAGTCAAGTGGCAACCTACTGTTTGGATGTAATTCATGATAATGAGCTTAGGTGTTCATTGTAATTTTGTATCTTGCAAATTTCATATTTAAGTTTTGGGACAAATCTTTTGAAAGAGGAAAGCAATGTTATGATCTCATATATTAGGTATAAAGGGTTTAGATGATAAATACTCTTAGATATTGTAATTGGGTTTATCCAAGTAATAATCCAAATCATTTACCATAATCTCTATCACTCTTTCTATCTCCTCCTATTCTCTCTATCATCTTTCTCTAGCTTCTCTCTCTAATTTCTCATCCCTTCTTTTGTTCATCAATCCTTCCACGAGCTTCCATGGGAGCTTAATCTGTCCATCCCTTCGGGACATGACAAAAACTTGGCTTAGAATTTTCTCATCAATCACTTGACCTATAGGACAACGATGCTCCTCCAACTAAGGGCATGTTTGGCATGCACATTTTTTAATCTAACTTAAGATTATAATCTAGCTTAAGAATTATAATCTAGATGAAAATTTTAATCTAGCTTAAGATTATAATCTAGCTTAAAATTGAACATCTTGTTTGGCATGACTATTGATTATCCAAGCTTTTTGGAGATTAAATTGTCAAATTATCAAAATGGATCTATTTTATTTGATGCATGAATTTAGAGTCCGGTCATATTGGCTCGGGCTATAACGTTCCTTTATAAAAGAGAAAAAATACATGAGTTTTTAGCCTAGCAACAAGCCCAGGCTATGAAGCCAAAATCATACATTGTCAATAAGAGTGATATTATTTTTTATCGAGCTTGGTTTTATGATCATATTCGACTCACAAGTAATTAGACTCATCTTCAAGTGAATCTCATCTCCAAGTTTTGATCCGTGCTCCATCTAAGGTACCATTGGTCACGAGTAATTAGTCAAATAAGCAAAATAATAATCTACTTTCACATTTGATATTCAACCTTAAATTTCATTTTCTTTGCATTCAAGACAAATAAGTTGTGCCTATACTTGTTGTCAATCCTTTTCATGTCATCATTCTGAAATCTACTGTTTTATTTTATACAAGGAATAAATATTCAAGCATAAATAAATACATCTATATGGCTTCCAGAGAGACCAAATATCACTACAAACTTCTTTACCAAAGTAATACTTCTTTACCAAAGTAATACAGAGTCCTTTCACAGACACAACTTCCAGCAATTGAAGCTAAATCATGACAGTAATCAAAGCATCCACATTCATAAACTGAGGCAAAATTGATGCTGCTATTGAGGTTCATCTACATTCATCCAAACCAAGCATTCAACCAACTTTGAATCAATAAGTTCAGTCTCAATTACAAACCCAAAGTCTCCCATTCCTAGACATCCTTCATACAGTGAATGCAAGTGCTGACATGTGAATAGGATCTCCTCAATTTCATACAACTATGTCGTTGTGTCAAAAGAAACTAGTGTAACGCCCGGGCCTTAGGCCCGGGTATTTCGTCAAAATTAATAATGTTTGGTTTTTTTAGTATATTTTTTTAACGTTAAAACTATATAAAATATTAATTTTATATATTTTATTTATTAATAATTTCCCAATCATTAATAATAGATGCGAAATTATTTTAAAAATTAATAATCCATATAATTTTTAGCTTTTATTAAAAACGTGTAAAACTGTAAAAATCAAATATTTTAGATCAACTGTGAAATATTGTAATGGCACTTAATGTATGAGAAAAAGCTATTTAACCAACTAATAAATTGATCTCAACCGTACATCATTCCAAAGTTGACGTCCAAATTCCATTTCCTCTATTCCAAGAGGAGAGATGAGAGATGACGCTAGAGATGCATCACGAAAGTCCATTCACCTTGAACCTGTGGAGGAAGGTTGATGTAACCATTCCGGAATGGCTCAATCGAAAAGGACTTATGGGTAGTACTCATAAGTCTCCGGTTCAAACCCCGAATGACCGCTCTTTATTTTTACCAAATAAAGAGAGGGGTGCCACTTGATGGAAGACAAACCTCAAAACACGATATGTATCGATGTAGAGAGCACATCGACTGATCCTCCGATCCCTCTATGCCTACTGACTACTGTGTTGATTGCCTCCACCACTTCTGCATGACATGTGACCTTACGGTACCATTCAACTCGGCTTTATGATTATTCTTTTCCTTAATTTGCAAATTCCTGAAAGTTGAGTGCCAACATATATCTTCTCGCATAAATAATAGATTATCCATATGAAGTATTGCTCCCAGACATGCGATCAATCCAAGCTTGCCTCCCAATTTTCATTTGTGGTATACAGTACAAGGCCTCGTAATCATTTGGTAATAGAATCCATGGGAGGTGTCCTAGAAAAAAAAAAGTGAGAAGCATAATTTTAATCATATGGAGTAATGTAATGCGTTTGGTGAAAACCCAACTGATTATGATGCTATGTCTCTCTTTTAGCCGTTTTAGGTATTCTTCCAAAAAGTTCACAATCACATACATACATACAGTTTACATAAACATGCCCATCAACTACACCAGTTGTACACATACACATTAGTACCAAGAGATCTATTTCATACATGAGAGACAGGTGGGATGGGATGATATTGAATTACCAAGTTTCCCCTCCATGACTACATGCACCTCCTCGAGTTTCAAGTAGAAGATTGATAGTACGAATTTCCATCGTCATTGCATCTGCAATCAGATGTAATGAAAACTGTAAATTTATAAGATTTTAAAGTATGTATGCAAATAACTTCTTATCTAACCAGCAAGTATCCTAGGTGAAAAAAGCCTCTATACATAAGGTAGAGAAGTAAAAAAATTCATCAGACATTAGGATTGGGGCTTCAAAAGCTTGTCAAATACAACCCCAATAAGTCAGAAGCTAGTCCATCTATTTTCAGTATACACCCCCAATAAATCATTGGCTATTCCATCACTTTTGGGTCCCAATATCACGGTCAATAGTTTTTCTTTATAAAAAAACACTCACCAGAGTACCTATTTATATCCCGTCTTGCATCTCTTCATTACAACATATCCCCCTCATTTTTTACCCCTCTTGAAACATGACACTGACTTCAGCAGGAGCAACGATGATCATAAGTATAAGTTACAGAAGTAAGTAACGGAATCAAGGATAAGCTCATCAGAAATATGGAAATATTATTCATGGACATGCTGGGGAAAGATGTGATCAAATTAATTTATGCTACGCCTACATGACTACAATATGTGTGCGTCCTATCAGATAAAAAGATATCTCTACCTCTTTTAATTATTCAAAACACAAGACAACCTTTTGCTTTCTCACAGTTGATATGGCTTAAAAAATGACCATTGAGAACTGTTTGCTATAAAGCATAAATGGTACCAAAACATTATCCAAATATAGAGTCTCACCTTATCAGCAAATCCATAACCACTACCTTTCCCTGAACTACTGGTAGATGGAGAACTGCAAACAGAATGAGAAATTTCATCCATGACAATTTGCTTGTAATGATCATAAATAAAATAAGACATCAATCGAAGGGCATAAGAAATAGCATAATACCTTCCTGCATTTGCATCTGGGTCTGAATTTTCTTCAAGAACCAAATCAAGTTGATCTATTTGCACAACAACTGGCTCTACTTGCACATTGCTAACAGATGGAAGCTGGAAGTACAGAGCATAAAGACTTCATTGAATCGTGATATCACAAAACTGCGACTAATAGTAACATGCTTAAGCAAATTGACCTAAAAAATCAAGTTATATATGAGTTTCCCCAATGTTTTTATCTTTCTTTCCTTATTTATTAGTGGGCAGCATCACATTAGCAATTCCAATTTAACAATTCTCGCAACGTGTAGAATTGATAAAGACAAACAGATCACAACTGGCAAGATCAAAATAGAAACTGATCCAATCAAACATCAAAAGAACACATACCTTGTATTTGTTTCTGTACAAAGAAACAGCAAAAGCATGGGCCAACAGCTGGTGGTGAGCAGCTAAATAAACTTATGTGGATGCTTTTTCACATTTACTCGGTGCAAATATCCCAATACCATATCCATTGACTACGGTTTGAAGAGGCTTATTGATCGTGATACAATTCTTCACTCTATCACGGAAATGTTCAATTAGTTGCAGAGAAATCCATATAAGCAATTTAAATCTTAAAAATATGGAGGAAACAACTGTCTACAGCCCAGATTAGCTCACTGAATTGCCCTCAAGAACATGCAGAACAATAAAATTAGTTCACTGAAAGCATAAAAGGGACGACATGTTCTCTTCTAAAGTCCTTGAAGTACAGAACAAAAGGATCAATGAGACATGGAACAACTCAGTAGGATGAATATAGCTATGACTTAAACTACTGTATTCAAGGCACACAAGGGGTGAGTATCTTTACAAATTTCTTACTTTTTTTTAAGGTTACCAACCCTAAATTGGAGAAGGTTTCCTGTATCTAGTCCAATTCTCTGAATGCTAGAGGATAAGAAAACAATTACTCTATTTTAGACAACATACAAGGTTGGACTCTAAACTTCCATACAACTCCTCCCGCGAATAGCACCTATTCTTCACCAAAAGACCAGAAAAGCAACAAAAACTACACCCAAGAAATCTAACTAAAATTTTTTAAAACAAATGAATCATGACACGAATCATTACCAATGAATGAGAGCTCAGCATCCCAGTCCTCTTTGCAGCAATCACCAACGAACAACATCAAAAAATCATGGAATATACTCTGAAATCCACATTTTGTATATTACACTTCAACACCTGTAACAATTTTTTTTTAATTATAAACCACCAGCGGTAATTCCCCAATTTTCCTGATAAGAAATTGCAAAACCCTAGGGTTAACACTAAACTGTACAGTACCTTCCAATGATCTGGCCAACATGACAATGGCACTTGCACACACCGTCTGGTCCTTGGCACAACCTACACCACGAATTTCATGCCGCAAATTCAAATGTAATGTGTGATGGATTCAATTCAAATGGAAAATCAGTGTTCAAATTGGAATAAATGGTTTTTACTATGAACTAACCGTGACAGAGACTGTGGTAGGCTTGGCGAATTGTCCACTTCAAACAACTCTGACTAACAAATCAAAAGCAAAACTTCCAAATTCAACCACAAAAAGAACTCATATATTCTACAGATCAGGTTAACGAAATCCAAAAGTGAATTAATGTTACCACTTAGCAGGCATAGAGAGCAGCTTGTAGGTGTAGTATAGATAGTTATAGATTTTTCAGGAGTAGTAGCTGCGTACCCAGCAATACAAGAAGGATGCAACTCAATACCTGCTACAACAACCCCTGCCCCTAAGAATCTAAGTGCAAAACAACCCTTATCAGCTCAATCTTTCAAGACTATGAAAAAGTTTTGGTGTTCTAGTAGCTAATGTTAATCATGAATTCCTCTAAAAGGGGAGTACATTAGGCAATAGTTAGTCTCCCCGATGATATAGGTATTCCCAAGGCAGGTAAAGGGGAGTGCTCCTTGTGTGAAACCTGTTATGATGAGGAAATCTTGTCTGAGATCCCCCTGTATCCCTGCTGAGTAGAGAACACATCAAAAGAACCCGATTTAGGGTTCTTTTGTAAATGAATTTAAGTGGGAACACATCAAAAGAACACATTTAAGTGGCAACACATCAAAATATTCTCACGTTGCTGCTATTCTTTCGTGGGAATATCGATATTTACAATTCATTTACAAACGAACACATTCAAGTATCAAGCCTAAAATTTGTTGAAACAACTGTCTAATAAATTTTCAATGACTAAATGTGAGGTATCCTTCAACTGTCTAATAAAAGCAAGAGAGAGCATTTTTTACAACTGAAATGAGTTAACTTCAGTTGTTGAGCATCATCTATTTCAGAAAAGAGCTGTGTGCAGCATCTTAATTATTAAGTGTTCATACGTTGATCAAGAAGCCGCAATACCTGAGTTAAATCTTGAAGAATCTCTTGATGTCTGAATATTCAGAAAATCAGTGACAAACTCCACCATCCATACACACCAAAAATAGATCTTCCCATCACAATGCACGCACTATACACCTTTAGCAAAGCAAAAATAAAATTTATTGATTAAATTTAACAAAGCAAAAACACAAAAATGTAGCATTCTTTCTAGGGTTAAAAGGATCAATCCCAAAGAAAGGAATCAACTTTAATGAATTCTTCACCTATTAGCTCTCTTAGGATTAAGCACGGCATGCTCAGCAAGGTTCTCAGGCACCATGGCCTTCTTGACAACCCCGTCCATGAGTGAATCCCCTCAGATGATGAAGAAGCAGATCCGTCAATCTTGATATTACTTCGGAGTTGTTGGCACGTGATCTGAACTCAAAATGTCAATGTTGCCTTCCTAGAATAACACCCTATTTAGCAAAAGCAAATTGAGTACACATATAAGTAAAAAGTACGTTTATATACCATCAAATCCACTCATGATATAATTAACTATATAAGCAACTAAAATCGAGTATGTAATACGAAAGAATTATAGATACCTAAGAAAAAAATGCATCATAAACATAACACTTATATATAGTTGAACATTTATTCCAACACAAATTTCTGAATTCAAAGACGTTCTCAATATTTAAATAATTTTCAATATGCTAAAGGATAGAGTGAGTGGAATGATTATCTGATTTACCCATTTTCTGTGCCAAACCTACAAAACAGCATTGGGAACATCTTTCTGAGCAATCTCAACCTTTTATTGTCCATCTTCTTCGCTATCACTCTCATCTGGCAGCTCAATGTCTTGTTGGTTGTCTCGCATCTCTGTTACCTTCAACGCTAGCGCTCACAAACCCAACTACTCTATTACCAGCATCTCTGGCTAGTGATGCTCCCAGTCACTGCAGGGTCCAACTTTCTCTCTAGTGCAGCCATTTCAATCTTCCCCGGTTTTTATTGCATCCGCTTCTTTACCAAGATTTGCAGTTTCATCCTTTTGCATCAAGTACTTGGAGAGAATGAAATGAGTCTGATGGAAGTAACAACAAAATGTATGAGAGCTGTGAAAACATTATCCGTTGGAGTAGCAAACAGCAAGATGTAACACTCAATGTCTATGATAGAAATATTTTGGCATATATGTCTACCTCAATTGCATAGTCTAACTATAAGTATTGATAAAGGTTTTGGCATATCCGTTGGTGTATTGATCAATATCGGAATCCCAGTAAATAAAACAGAAGCTTTAGAATAACATTCTCAATTCCAAACAGCACCAAAGCTTAATCGAAAGTTATCTCACCAAACGACAAAGAATATGATGAGTTAGGACTTTAAAAATGGTTTAACCTCTACCTTGATCTCGAATGCGACCCTCTTCACGTCAAGTGCCAGAGACGAACGCTCCTCCAGATATTGATCTGCATTATAGAACATAGAATCTTTCCTTCATCATGTTTAAAACCAGACGCTTAAATTGTAAAGCCAGAATCATAGAAAGTATATATAAACATGTACACCTAGAAAAAAAGGATAAGAATGCAATTAAACTTTTAAATTAGATTGTTGCAGTTGTGAACTTGTTATTAGTCTTTTTAATCTCTTGAATAAATGTGAACGAAGAAGCGCTTGTGAGAGTACTTTAGGAGATGATCTTCGAGAACGAAGTAACGCTTGCGAGAGTACTGCAAGCCAATCCGATTAGACCTAATGAGGAAGAATCAAATGCGAAACTGATCCGGAAGGGAGATGGAGAGGAAGAAAAGGGGAAACATAGAATTAAGGAACTTACCAGCAGAAGTCAGAACGAACGTGGGTATGAAGTGGGAGAAAATGAAAACCCGCTTTGACAGATGCCAATTGAGCACCAGGATTTGTTACCGGCGGCAGCAACGGTTTCCGATTCCAGTCCCAATCGGAATCAAGCATTGCTACTGGCGGCGGCAGGTAGAGATTCCAATCCCAATCGGAACTAAGCAAAGATTAACGGTGTTGATTAGCCCTAAATTCGAGTCCAAATTGAAAAACCCTGAATTCGAGTCCAAATCAGGCGGAGTTGATTAGCCCTAAACATTCAAAAGAAAGGGGAAGAAGACAGAGGCATTCCTCCTGCGGCATCTCCTCTGCGGCTCGAGTCGACGAACAGCCCGGTAGAGTCGAACAGCCAGGCTCGAGTCGACGAACGATCCTCCTGCGGCTTGAGCCTCTCCAGATTGGCGACAAACTCCGACGCTAATAGGCGTTCCTCTGAGATATCTCCTCCTACGGCGTGCGATGGAAAGGAAGTTGTAGAGAACGTCGATATAGTTGCAAAGAAGATCGTGGGACGGAAAACGTGGGAGGCAGAGGACGAACGTGGGGAGGCCAGCGTGTAGAAGAAAGGTTGCCACATGGTGCCACATTGGTATGAGGTGGAGAGGCAAAGGAGGAACGCTCTTCCTGCTTTCGACATCTGGAATACTGCTTTCTAGTGAAGCCAAGTAGGAGGGAAGTGCTTCTGCTTTTAGGTGTAGTATAGATATTACACTTGTAACAATTCCCTGTCTTTTCCATATAAGAGAGTATAAGAGCTAAAAGAATATTGTATCCCTGCAAATGGTTTTCCTCTGGCCCCTAATATCTATGCAAGATTTGATTGATCAAATATTACCAAGAATCACGTGAAGATGATATGTTAACCTTTGAAGAAATTCAAGACAGTTATATCTGGTAGCCTTAATTATTCTATTTTACCCAAGTGAAATAAGTACATATGCAGTGAACAAAATGCATGGACCGAGCTCGTGTAATTGGAAGATCAACTTGAACACAAACTCCATACTCTCCGGCTATCAATTAGAATGCTCACTTGCAATCAAAACCACATATTACAAAATTCAAACTCAAGAATTACAAATCAGAACGAACAACGCAAAACATATCAATAAACCAGGCACACCTGCACAATCCTAGATAGATCAGTATTGGAATTTATGAAGATCCCTGCCCCAACCCCCATGATGAGAAATTCTCCTTATTTCTACCCAATGATAATCAGCTACAATTAGTTTTCCTTGCAAGAAATTATGAGACATACTAGGAAGATAAACAGACACTATGAATGCAAGATAAGAAAGTGAACAGCAAGTAGCAATCTCTCTAACTTTTTCATTCATTTTTTTTCATTCAGAACTTCTTAGTATAACAACAGCTGATACACTTTCCAACAAGTGAAGCACTTTCATCTTTATCCATATATACCAAACTCTTTAGCATCATGATCATCACCATACAAAGTACAGGGAAACCAAATTTTGTGAAAATTCTTAAAAACTCAATACCTGAAACTCAACCAAATTGATCTCAAGCAAGTCCACTTTAACCAAGAAACAGACCACATTATTTATTTATATATCAACTATCCATAAACACATGACAAAAGATAAGCAACATCCAAGCTAGAAAAAAAAAACCTCACTCAAACCTACAGAGCTAGATAAGCAATTCAAACATGGCAGTGACTCCTCTAATGTTAGTCAATCAATTAAAACAACATGGCAGTGACTCACATCCAAGATCTGTTTTCATTCAACCCATAAATAGAAAACCCAATTTCATTTTAGAAAACACAATTTCATTCTAGTTTGTTTATGCAAATCAGTCGGACCATGAAAATCAAAAGTTAGGGTTTTATGTAAATCGAAATTTAGGGTTAATGCAAATTGAAATTGCATCAAGACAAGTGGGCAACAAAGAGCGAGAAAGAGGAATTTTGATATTACCTGAAGAACGTGAAAGCAAAATTACTTGGTGGAGAAAGCGAAATGGAACCTATGAAGAGTCTCTGTCAACAAAAGGAAGTGGATATCAGTTTTTTTCACAAGAAGGCTGAGAAATCGATCGATTGCAAAGCTTGCAAACCTTCCCGCGAGATTGAAGTTTGTCGTTGTGGAACTCTCATGGAATCGATTGCAAACTCTTCTGCGAAGACGAAAATGAAGATTGCCGATCACAACTTCTGCGAAGACAGAAATTGATAAGAGGAGATGGATTCCGTCTTCTTTTCACCGTTGAGAACGCTCATCCAATTTCATCGAAAGCTTCCATATTGGAGCGGCTGAGGAAACGCTTCCAAAGCTTTCGCCTGAGATGAACGGAGAGCGTTTCTGGAAACGCTGTTCCCTGCCAAACATTGTTCACGACAGCATTGTATCTCACGATCTATCTCACGCTCCAAAACGCTCCTGCCAAACAAACAGGCCCTAAGACGTATTTCTCACTAAGATCTTGGATCTAAGAAAGACAGAGATTGTAGATTGTGGAACATCAAATCTCCACTTTCCAGTAATTTACTCATTATATGTTGAATTTGTAACCATATCTTGTAACGTGTTTCAAATATAGTAGATTTGGGCCGAAGGCTCTCCCTACTTGAGACTCTGCAGACTGTAGATATACCGAGGTTAAACTCAAACTCCATCACTATTCCATGTGTTCTTTTAAGTTTTAACATTTTTGCTTCATTGTTTGTCGATTCATTCCTATCACATAAAAGTCGTCGGATAGATCTACAACATATTAACACAATCCAAAATCTTAAAAAAATCGATCAGTATGGTATATTCAAACAAAATATCTAAATTGGAGTTATCTTCAATCCTAATCACGCAAGACTGGCTGCTTAATTGGTAAATAAAGAGTGGTCATTCCGGGGTTCGAACCGAGTATCTATGGGTAATACTCACAAATCCTTTCCGGTTAGCCATTTCGAAATTTTCGCATATTAGATACTTCGTATTCGTGTGTGTGTGTGATATATATATACACACACACATATATACACATATTAGTTATCTTTTTTTTGGGTTAATTGCGCTAAACATCCCGACCTTTGTGGATAGTTGCACTTAATATCCCGACCTTGTAAGATTTTGCGAAATATCTTGAACTTTGGTGTTAGTTGTGCTCTCTACCCTAGATGAGTTTCTTAAATTAATAAAATCACTAGCATAATATGAAAATTACACAAAAACACCCATATTTATATATATAAAATATTCAATAATCCCTATTTTAATCAAAATAAAAAGGAAATTTATACCAAACATATAAAAATGCGTGCTCTAAAAAATTAAAATAAGTTCGATTATTTAAAAATAAACTTGTTTCTTATTATATCTTATATTACTTAAAAATTAATTTTATAAAGCCATAGTTATAATTTACGTAAGATTAATATGTAAGTACCATATTATATACCCAATTAATCAAGTTTCCATGAGTATATACTCAATTTGCCTATTTTTAATAGTATATGTTTATCATATGTTTATTAATTATAAATAGTTATCATATACTCCGTATTTTACTATTTCGTTTTTAAAAGTATTATATTGTATTTCATATATGTATAGTTTTTTTTTATTAAGAAAGAATTCGGGCAAGCAAGCTCTACCCGATGACATCCTTACGGATGAGGTCTAATAGACCAAAATCGTTGTAAATATCGACACCTCGGCCAGAGTGGCAAAGGTGTGCAACCTTATCACCCTCTCTATTGCCCAAACGGGGATCATGAAAGAAAGAAACTTCTTTCAAAGTCGATAATAAGAGTTCAACATCTGATAGGATCAGTTCGATTTCCCAAGGACATTTAGATGTTTTATTTAGGAGGTTTATAATTATACTAGAATCACCTTCAACGTGGATCTTGTCGATGCGGAGTTGTATCACATGCTGGATTCCCAATTTTAGTGCAAGAGCTTCTGCTTTAAGGGTACTTTGTTTACCAAGTTTTTGATAGCTTATGTGTATTGGTTGCCCTTTCCAGTCTCAGATTATGGCTCCTGCAGAGTTGTCATTGTTTGCAATTTTGGATCCATCAAATTTTAATTTTAGGGTTCCCCTTGGTGGTTTACGCCACATAATCTTACCATGCTTATTTTTCTTTCTTGGGTAACTGGCACTTAGTGAGAAAGAGGGGGAGTCCTCCTCTAAACTACTCTCTAGTAGAGATGTTTTGCACCAATTATCCTTGTTAGTTTTAATAATGTGTAATGCACTATCTCTGTCAGGGATGGGGACCTGCCTAAACACATGTTGGTTCCGAATGTACCAAATTGACCACCAAACAAAGACAAGCTCCACCTTAGCCGCAGAGGTAAGTTTGTTTCCAATGAAGGAAATGATAGGTTTTATATCTCTTGATTGATTTATCATACTGAATATTGTTGAGTTAATGTGTGTGGGAAGACGGAAGAGAGAGCGCACATAATGACATTCAAACAGAAGGTGAACATCATCTTCGGCCGCACAGGTGCACAAGCTACAGGTGAAAGGAACAGAAGTACCGCGACATGCGAGCCTAGAGGCAGTTGGTAGTCCACCCTGGCAGACTTTCCAGAGAAATTTTTTTACCTTAGGTGGAATATCCAAATTCCATACCCAAGCATTATTATCTAAGTTCAAGGAGGATTGAGCTGTGATTAATTTGTATGCACTCGAAGTGGTGAACCATCCCGCTCTATCAGGCCACCAATAAAGACGATCCTCAAAGGGAGAAACCGGGAGTGGGATATCCAAGATTTCTTTGACTATATCTACGGTAACATATTGTTTAGTTTTTCCACCCACCATTTACCACCCAAAATGTAATCACTAACAGTTTCATCTATGTTATCAATTTGGGGGCAATCATCCCTTGAATGTAGAGGAGAAGTCGTAATCCAATTATCCGTCCAAAATTTTATAGAATTCTCATTTCCCACCGACCAAATAAGTCATGTCTTAAATTGATCAATGAGCGTAGTGAGTTTAGCCCATTGCCACGAGGAATCACCTCTTTTCTTATATTCAAGGATGTTAGAGGAACATACGTACTTGTGTTTAATCAAAGTAACCCAAACATTATCCGGTTCAACCAATATTTTCCATAGTAGTTTCATTTGAATGGCTTCATTCATCTCTTTTGATTTCCTTAGCCCTATTCCCCCACATTGTTTCGGTCTGCAGATCCTATCCCAGCTAATGAGCGGCATGTGTTGGAGATCTTTATTCCATAAGAACATTCTATTAATCTGGTCAAGCTCTTTATGTATCGATGCAGGTAACATAAAGTTTTGCATTATTATATATGTATAGTTAGCATTTCTTATAGAATTCTTTTTTAATGTTGTGGAATTGAGATGAGAAATATTTTCTTAAGATTCAATCACAAGATTCCACATGAGATGTTGTGTATTAGTTTTAGTGTATATAAAATAATATGGACCAAAAAGAAAATATATATAAAATAATATTTAGAGAATATATGTACAAATCCGCATTTATAGATCGGTATATGTAAGCATATATTTTTTTTTAGGAAAAATGACTAAAAATAATATCAACTATCGCCCGTAAACAATGTTCCGAAAAACGCTTGGCGGATGCTCGGCGGAGAGGTGGGTTCAAGGGTCTAGGTGGAGTAGGCGGGGTCTAGGCGGGGTCTAGGCAGACTTGTTATTTTAACATGTATTTTTACTTTTAAGTCATGTCAAATACCTAATGAAGGCTATATAAACTAATAAACTTTCATAATCTTCATAGTCCATATTGTTCAACATTTTCCAAAGCCCATAAGCATAAACCATAACGCTTCCTGTTCAACCGGAAAAAAATTAATAATATAAAATATAATCAAGGTCTAAAACAACCTAGAAGTTGTATAATAAAACTTAAATTCTAAAATATAATCATGTTTGCACATTAATCTTCTAGACTTTTATGTATTCATTTGAGTTAAAACCTTTGAATTTGCTTTTTTTAACTAAACCGCCAAGACCCGCCTAGACCCGCCCAGACCCGCCTAGACCTGCCCAGATCCGCCCAGAAACCCGCCAAGCTAGCTCTCCGCCAAGCCAAGCCCGCCAAGCTCCTTGGCTCGAAGGTCAAGGACCGCCCAGCGCCTAGGCGGGGTCTAGGCGGCCGCCCAGACCGTTTTTTGGAACAATGCCCGTAAACCAAAAATAATACGAACTTTAAAAACTATTATGATTAATACGAACTATCAACTAATAAACCAATTTTGATATAGACATCTTTCCGGCCAATATTCCGGCAATATTGCTGATGTGGCATTCGAAAATTTTATCTGGGCTCAAAATGTAATTAAGAAGAAAGTTAGGGCCGTTTGGTATCCATATACGTATATGGGATATGGGTATGGGTATCACTCATACCCATACCTAGTGTTTGGTAAATAGGTATATGGATATCAATCCGATATACCATTTTTTCCCCTTCCTTTGTAGTTTGCCCCACTTTGATATACCGTTCTAACAGGGATATCAAAACAGACGCTCCTCTTCTTTCTTCCTCAATGCTTCTCTGTAGAGTGGTTTGCCTGTGGATTTCTCCCTCAAGCTTGAATCGATAAAGAGAAAGGCGGAACGACAAAGAATTGTTATAAGAACAATCGCACTTGTTGTGAAATTTATCTTGATTGTTGTTACACACTATCGAAAACAATCACTACAAATTAGGGAAGTGCAAATGCAAGAAAGGGATAAGAAGAATCTCCATAGATTGGCCAATTTGAATAGGTTGATTGTAGAAAGTGATGTTATATGTAAGAACGAGCTTCGGGTGAATAGGCAAACATTTGGAGTACTTTGTGAGATGGTCCAAGAGATTAGGGGATTGCGTAGGACGAAAAATATGGAGGTAGAAGAAATTGTTGCAATGTTTTTATTTACATTGGCACGTCATAAGAAAAATAGATCAATAGCAAACTACTATCATTTGGGAAGATTATGTTTGCAATTCACAATTGTTTTTGTGTTGGATATTTTAAATTCCTTATGGTTTTTGTTTTCAAATTGAATGTCGTAGAACATGAGAACTTTAAATTCTTGCAGTAGCTATTTTCGAATTGATGAATTTCTTCGATATGAGAATTTTAAATCCTTATATTAGCTATTTTCGAATTGATGAAAGTCATATAACATTGGTTTCATCCAATTTGAAAATCCTTTTCTGATATACTATTCTGATATACTCAGCATACCAAACAGGGATATTAGATATCAGATTGATACCCATATCTCTGATATCGATATCTCATACCCATATCTGATATCTGTTATACGTATATGGATACCAAACGAGCCCTTAGGGTGAAATATATGATTAAGGGCAAATTGTACTATCCATTGTCTTCTTCAAATGTATGATGGAGGATGTCGGAATCGCCATCTCCGACTGCAATCAGCACCTCACGTGCCTCACTCTACAACTGTTGCAACCATGAGCATCTCCGGTTCCCATAACAGCACCACCAGCATGTACCACCGCATAACTTGTTTTGTCCAAATATATATATTTAGGGTTTTCTAAATTTGAAAATTAGATATCAAATTCGATCTTGTTTTGTCGAGATTTTACATGAAAAACATCTTGAATATGAACTAGACCCTGAAATTATCGTTAACTCTCATTCAATTTATTCTTTATATGCTTGATTTTATGGGATTTGGGGGGTTTTTCAGTTTAGGTTCGTGGCTGGGCGGAGGGATGTGAAAACAATCCCGCCACTGCCCTCGCCTCTGACTGCGCTAGTTACGCTCGGGAAGGACCAAGCGGCGTCGATTGATGGATACTTTACATCTTTGGCTGGGCGGAAGGATACTTGATTTTTGAAGTGGTCTGCCATGGGTGAATTGAAGAGGCAACTAGGAAGAAGATGAATATTATTTTACATTCCCCCCTAAATTGGTGTTAATTACATTTTGAGCCCAAAATCTATTTTCCGATTGCTACGTCAACAATATTGTCGGAATTTTGGTCGGAAAAGTATCTGTATCAAAATTGGTTTATAAGTTGATAGTTTGTATCAAGCATAGTAGTTTCTAAAGTTCGTATTATTTTTGGTTCACGGACGATAGTTTGTATTATTTTTAGTCATTTTCCCATTTTTTTATAACACATATTAAGAAGAAAAATTATAAAATTAATTATTTTCAATAATCTATATATTACTTTAAAACAGAAGAGTTTGCTGATGTGTCTTGCTCATCTTTAATTCAGCTAATTCAACCAATCTTAGCTTTTCTATTTTTATTCCGAAACCCTCCTTTACTTCTTTTTAGGGTTTTCCCCCAAATCGTCCTACCTCTCGCGCCTCGCCCCTCCTCCGCCTACTGCTCATGGGAATGCCGCTCCTCCGATTCCTCCTCTCGCCCGCCCCTTCCTCCCTGATTCCCGATTCGTATGCCTCGCTCCTCTATTCCGTCGCCGGCTGTGGTCTCCCTCTTCAATCCTCCGTTCCGGCGATTTCATTTCTTCATCCTTCGCTTTGCCAGTTCCATCTTCGTCAAAGAGCGCTGCCCCTTCCAATTCCGGCGATTTTGCTTGACGATTCTGCTTCATCACCGACCGGTCTAGGGTCACAACTGGTCTCACCCTCCCTTTGCTGCTCATATCGGAGGCTCCCAGGTGACCTCTATTCTTAATTTCTCCAGTTTGTTCTATTATTGCAATTTTGTTTTTTGTTGCCTATAATCAACCCAGAAAATCCTGTTTGTTTTTCTCGAATTTGTTATGTGATTCTTGCAGCTGGGCTCTCGAAATTGTTTTGTGTTGTTTTGCATCCTCCAAATCCTACTTCGACTTTATTTTTTAACTATCAATTCGATTTCGTCGAATCCCAAAAATCCTGTTTGTTAACCCTAGGTTCCTAATCTGTTCGATTTTTTTTTTTTATTATCAGCTCTGATTTGGACAAGAATCACACAACTATTTATTTTGGAACTTATCGATATATGGCTCCCACTTTCTTGATTGTTGTTTTTGGTCATTGTGGAAAATTTAACTGCTTTTCTATTAATTTGATTTTTTTGCAGTTCAAATTTGGGAGATGTATGTGAAGGAGCAAGGAACCTACAGGTATGTACAGTCGGAAATGCCATGGCTTTCTCATTTGTTGATTGTGGTTGCATCTTAACCAGTTGGGTTTTTTTGCAGTTCAAATTGGTTTACTTTCTTCAAATGTGGTTTCATCTTAACCAATGGTAAATTACTAAATTAGAAGCTCAAAGTTTCATGCCTAACTGAGTTCGTTAATAATATATCATGTTTTAATTATTCTTATTATCCTGTATCTGGAAAATGCATCAGCAAGTCCATGAGCTACTATTACATGGCTGTAGACAGCTGATCACCTGCAATATATTTATAGTCCATCTTCAAATATTTATTTAGAGGCATGAGAATTGAAGTGATTTGAATTCGCTTTCCTTACTTGTCAGGACTTGCTTTTAATGGATTGAACATTAGCTGTTTTTGCTTTTATTGGCTCCGGTTATGATTATCCGATACGGACCACTTGGATTTCTCAACATATTTATTGACACGAATTCACGAAAGTACATTTTACATATATGGCTGATTGAGAAAGGTCTGATTGATTTCTGAGCTGATTTTCAGATTACATTTTTTTTTGTCTGCGAATTATTTTCTGAATTGTGTCTTGTGGTTTTTGATTTGCGGTATCAGTGATTTATGGGAGCTCTGGTACGGCTATTATAAATTCGGTTTTTGTTCATCGATTCACTTCGTTTAGACTATATATATTGTACTTCGTAAGCTTTATCTCTACTTTTCATTTGTGTCCATGTGTGCAGTTCAAAGAAAGCGTATCCCAATTTGCTCAAGAAAACATAGCTCCTTATGCAGCTGAAATTGATAGAACGAATTATTTTCCAAAGGTTGTGTCCCACACGTTTGTTTTTGTAATTTCTTGATGTTCTCACACTTATCTTATCTCCTTTTCATCTATGATTTTTTTTTTTTTTATGATTTTCCAGGAATTGAACTTGTGGAAACTCATGGGTGATTTTAATCTTCACGGGATTATTGCACCAGGTTGGATCTTGTCCCTTTTCTTCAAACCAATTAACTTCTTGGAAGATATGAGCATCCTCTGTTATTTTTAATCCTTTTCGAAAATTGAACATGAAATATGTCGGTTGCTGTTAAGTAAATGACCTTGACTTCTTTCTTAATTGGTTTAGCTTTGAACAAGGAGTGACGTCAAGAACAGGCATTGTTCATTTTCTGCTTTTTTTAATATTTGAATTGTCTAATTTTGGTCCCATTAAGCACAGTGAAATTACTTGTGTATCAATTAATTGTATTGCATTGACTTCATCTATTTTAGGCATCAATGGAGCAAAGAGAAGACCCTGGGAACCCAAAGTCCTGCCCAAGGCTTGTGCTGAGAGTTGATGGTGAAATGTGCGAGTACTTGACCGCTGGAAAGAAGACTAGACTTGCAACATTAAGTAGCTCTCTCAAAGTGTGGATTCTTACGAAGGTATGTCTCATTGGTGTCACCGTATCCAGACTTGGCTCAGCTAATAGACAATCTGTTCCCCAAAGTCCAAAGATAAGTTGGAGAAAACCCCTTTTGAAACTTCATTTTTTGTATCCGGGATCTTATTTGACTTGATTTTTAGAGTTATAAATAAAAATATGTAAGAAGCAAACAAACCCCTGATGTAAGGAAAGCAAAGAGGAAATCTGTACGTGTTAGTATTTCTTCGCTGGATGCTCATTTTGCTTTGCAGTTATGTCATCCATGATTATACACGGGCCCTATATTAATGGCGGAATGCTCAATGAATCAGGTGGCCAGAAATTTCACCAGGGGCGCATTTGAAGTTAAGCTACTTGCAGATGAGAGGCACCAAGTGGCTGCTCCTGTTGCCCGACTAGCAGAAGCGGGTACATCTGGCTCCAGCAAGAGAACAAAGCTGATCTCTGTCAAAAAGTGGAAGACTAGAGGAAGATAAAGCTTCCCACCATGAGAGAACCTCAAGTAGCTCTGTTACCATGGCAGGCGGATTCGTCCAACCAGGTAAACCAACTGTGTTACAAGCGCTACGAGTAAGCCAGAGAATGAATTGAAGCCCTTGTGTTGAGTTTTTAGTGCTAGCATCTGTGGAGATTTGTGGTAAATTTGAGGCAAAATGAGTATTTTTGTTCAGAATAAATTCAGCATAGTGCAGTGTTAATTACAAGAGAGCCAGCCATGTATTTCCCGGTGAAGATCTTGGTTTAAGAATCTTTCTTTTATCCTGATTTGTATTTCTAAAATTGGTATGTAACATGTGATTAACTCAGTTTTTGACACCTGATTAATTCAAGTAATTAATCTTTCATAGATGAGTTGGCAGAGCTTTCTGAATTCTGATGTACAATTTCAGTGTTTCACTTTCACAATGTTCTCTACAGAGTTTCTGACCTGTTAAAATGTGAGTTTTTGGGTAAAAGATTGCACATTTCGTCCAAGGGGTCTATATTAAATGCGTAAATGACAACAAAATATGCTTCAAATCATGATTTTGCCCCCTTAAATTGCTAACAAAAAATGTGACTCAAGTCACTCAATCAATCATATTGATGGTAGTATGGAACTACAAGGAAATATGCAGTGGAGGAGTTAAGTCGTGCTTCAGGATCTGTTGCCCTATCATACGGAGCTCATTCTAACCTGTGCATAAATCAGCTGGTATATCATCCATATTCTTCATGTTGTGGTTTGCAATATTCATTTTACAACGGTTCATGTCAATGATTATAATATTGACTTTTATGATTTCCTAGGTCAGGAATGGGTGTATAAGTTCTGGTCAGCCGTTATATTCTACTGAGTTCCTTAATACCATCAAAGCTTCGGGCATACCAAACCATGTGTTACGGTTGAAGGTTGGTGTCCCTATTATGTTGATGAGGAACATTGACCAATCCGCTGGCTTGTGCAATGGAACCAGGTTGATTGTTACGCGGCTCGGTAACCATGTCATTGAGGCGAGTGTTATGGCAGGGCGAAATGTTGGTGACCAAGTGTTCATACCACGTATGGTCATGTGCCCTTCACAGACAGCATCTTTACCATTCCAGTTTCAACGGCGACAATTCCCAGTGTCGGTCTGTTTTGCCATGACGATTAACAAAAGTCAAGGCCAATCTCTTTCTCACGTTGGCCTGTACTTGAGGATGCCAGTCTTCACCCATGGCCAGTTGTTTGTTGCTGTCTCAAGGGTTACATCCAAATCTGGCTTGAAAATTCTATCATGTGATAAGAATGGTAACTCGCTCAACACTACTGTTAACGTCGTGTACAAAGAAATCTTACATACTTTAGCCTAACAGGTACATTCTATTTACTGTTTTTCTTTTATTTTTTATTTTTGGCTTTATAACTTTTATTTCAATATGTTAATCATAATATTGGTCTTATTGTGTTTATTAATTTCTTTATACAGACGGCTTACATTCACTTAGAGTTTGGAGGACTTGGTGTCACCCACCCATAATCCTTATTATCCTCATTTTGTAAGATTAGTCTTACATTATTTCTTTTTATATACATTTTCATCTCTTCATATAACCAAACTATTTTTTTTCCCCAGGAATCCTATGGACGAAGTCTACCGTAACGACAACATCCATTCATATATTTAGTTTTATATTCATTAATGTATTTCACCATTTGTATTTTTTTCATTATTATTTTTGTTCATCCTTATAATAGATATTTTATATTTTTTTTCATCGCGGACGCGCCATGGCGCGGGGACTGTACTAGTTATAGTAATTATGGGAGTAGATGTTATCTATTAGAAATGATTTTTGGTTTTTTTGGGGGGAGGGGTGTGGATTTTAAATATATTAGGGGTTTATTGAAAATATTTTATGAATATGGGTGATTTTGTGTAACTTTTCAATTATTTGTGTAATTTTTTAATTTAAAAAATCTATCTAAGGTGGAGAGCGCAACTAACTCCAAAGGTCATGATATTTCGTGAAATCTTAAAAGGTCGGGATATTTAACGCAACTATTTATAAACGTCAGGATATTTAGCGCAATTAACCTTTTTTTTTAATGAATCTTTGACCAGGAAAAGAAAAAGAGAACAAGGGAGAGTAGATTTACTCCATGTAAAGATACTATAGGGAGAGTCGTTGAGGGCCACCGCCCACCGCCCATGCGTTAATATCCTTTGAAACCTTTTTTTTTTCTTTCTTTCTTTAATTTTATTTTTCGAATTCATCGCTTGATGTAGGTAAGGATTTGTAGACTACTCCATGGTCAAAGATACTATTTGCGTTTGGAATTGAGATATCTAAAGGAGAATTTTATAATATGATTTGGTGCACATATAAGCACGAGGATCTCCTTAACTTCTTTTTTAGGATGAAATAATAGTTGACTCTGTAGTTACTACATTGCTCCACAAATAGATCTCCTTAACTTCGTTTGCAAGAAGAAACATTAAAGGATCGATCGCGCCCCATTATCTGACAAGGGAGTAGGGGCGGCAATTATTGGTGGGGGAAAACAAAATCAATACAGTATGCTTCAATTAGATTTAAACTTATTTTTAATAAATCTCCTTGTATAGTGCAAAAACAAGGGTAAACATAATCTCCATAAGTTTGTTTTTATCTTTTATCTTTTATTCACAATATTTTTCCATATAAATAAAGACATATATAAACATGTGGTTTTACAAGTAAAATCTTGTTAAGAAAAACATGTCATTTTAGGTATTTTGGTGTTAACTTTTCAAAATTACCCTTGTTAAAAAGTAAACAATCCGAGTAACCTACCTATGTGATACTAAGAGTAAGTCCAACAGCTTCTCTAAAAAATCTCTAAAATAAAGATAAAAATATCAAAATCTCTAAAAAAAATATTCACTCAAACTCCAACAATTTCTCTATTTTACATATTTTTACATTTATTGTACAATATAATTAATAAATGCATTTATTAAGGATATTTAATTCTACATTTATAAAACATTATTTTAATCTTAATTATAATATTTAGCCTCACATTTCTAACAACATTTTAAACATAATTTCTAACATTTCTAACATTTTTTTACTTATTTATAACATTATATATTACTAATTAACGTTTTTAAAACTTCAAACATTTCTAACATCTTTTTTACTTATTTCTAACAATTAAAGTTTTTAACATTTTTTGTTACTTATTTCTAACAATTAAAGTTTTTAAAACGTTTTTAAAACTTCTAACATTTATTTACTTATTTCTAACAATTAAATTTTTTTAAACTTCTAACATTTATTTACTTATTTCTCACGTTTTTATTACTTCTAACATTTATTTATAACATTTTTTTTACTTATTTCTAACAACTAAAGTTTTTAAAACTTCTAACATTTTTTTTCACTTGTTATAAATACCATCCTAACATTTCTAACATTTCTAACATCTTATTGCTTCCTAATGTATAAAAATATACCAACAACAAATGATGTCATATAATTAGTGACTATTTCATTTCACTACAAAAAATAATTAATTTTGCCACGCCAGCTAGCTTCGGCAAGCCTTTGTCGTGGCAATTAATACCCTTTTGCCACGGTAGTAGCCACGGTAGGCATTGCATCCGGAAAAAACCCCAGGACATTAGCAACGGGGTGAATTTTGTAAAGGCCCGGATTTTAAATAATAAATAATAATAATAAGATAAAATAAAATATAAATTCGGATATTTTAAGGAAAACTCGTCTTTAAATTATTAAATCGAAATTGAAACTCTTAAATCGTATTTTGATCGAGTCAGGATAAGATCGAGAGAGTAGGTTCCGGGATTATTTTTGGGTATTTTGAAACATCTCTTGGAATCACATGTCCACAACCCCTCCTTGTCTTTGATTCTCCCCTCCCTCCTGGTTCAACGTTCAACAACAGGAAGGGCAGTACATAGCTGTCTCATTTACCCTTCTAGGCAAGACCACCACACCTCTACTCTCCTCCTTCCTAGCCTTGTTTCCCTATTGCTGGCAAAGAGCCAAATCTTACCCATGCCAAGTTGTTCCCCACGCCAAACCTGCAGACTCCTCTCCACCCCACTTCATTCTGATTTCAAAAGGTTCCCTCCTTCATCCCTTATCTCAAGCCTCCACTTCCCATCTCCTTTCATTACAAATCACAAAGATAAACCCCCAAATAGCCCTTTTGAGGCCTGTTCTTGCTATTGTCGAGCCCCCACTCCACCTCTGTTTCGTTTCTGCCATCAACCACCAAGGTTCGCCATCACCACCCTCCACTGTCTCCGACGAAGGCCGAACTGAGCGTCCCAGGGACCAGGACCACCGCCGCCGAGCCCCGAAATCACCCAGAAAAGCCGAGCCCTGCAGCCTGAGCACCTCCTCTCCTCTTCCTCCGTCTCCCTCCGAGCAGCAGCAGCAGCAGCAGTTAGACCCTCCTCGAGCCGCCCAGAAGCAGCAGCACCACCTCCCGGAGCACCGACGCCGCTGCGCCATCCTCTTCCTCCTCTTTCCTCTATATTTCGTGTTTAATCTCGGTAAGGTCCCTCTCTTCTCCCTTTCGCTCTAAACCTGAGTAAAGGTCCACCTTTATAACGATTTCCTCCGACCCAGGCCATTTCCGGCGTGCACCCGACTCCGGCGGGGCAATCGAGCGATTCCTAGCGTTTTCCCGGCGATGAACATTCCGGTGAGCATCCTTCTTCTCCTTCCCTTTATTGTTCGAATTTCTGGTCCCTGGGTGTCAGATTGGGTAGTCGGAGCGAGCCTTCGTCGCCGGCGAGCCTCCCCGCCCCTTTCTTTTCCTCCAATTTCGATCAGGCTCAGTTGGGAGTGACGATGAACAGTAGCTGTCCGGTTGGGTTTTGTTTTCTTTTTGTCTTGGTCCGGTTCAGCTCTATTTTAAAATAAAACCGGTTCAATCCCCTTTTTTAACAAAATCAGACTTTTGGGTTGGGGCTTCAATTGGATCCGAATTTAAGGAGGGATTGGAGCTTTATTTTCCTTGGGCCTATTTGTTGGGGGTTATGATATAAAATGGGTATTAATATGAGATCTATTTTTGGGATTTTTGGACTTATTATTTAATTATTAAATAATTGAAGATATATACTATAAAATTATGGATCTTAAAATATAAAGGGATTTAAAATATATTATTTGGACTTGGATTTGAAAGAGAATTGGAAAAAGGTTTTCAAGGTTGGAAATTGATTTGATGAATGCCACAGAATTTAATAGAAGTTAAGAAGAGGATTTTAGGAAATGATCTAACCTTGTCGGAGTTGCTTGATAAAATAATAATAGTAAGTGGATTTAAAGGATAATATTCTATTAATGGGTTTTGACCAGAGAGGATTTGGGAAATTGTTTTGAAAATGAGTTGACTTAATTTGAGATTTAAAAGTTTGGAAAATATGGTCGATACGATTTTATCAATGGGGTGGATTGGAAGTAAATGATTTTTGGTTAATGTTGATCGTAGCGGAAAGGTTTTGAAAAATGGGTTTTACTATCGATGGGTTTTGAGGATGATGAGAATTTGGGTTTCGTGTGTATGGATGTTGGTCTGGTAGCTTATGGAAATGGCTTGATGATAGGTGTGTATTGCTTTTGGATTGCTTTGGACTTGCATTTGGGCCCTTGCTTGTGTTATCTTGCTGTTCTGCATCTCCAGGTAAGTCTCTTCGGAGCTTACTCAGATTGAATAGAGTGATTCCCTGCTATAGGTGCATGATATACTAGGTGTTGCATTCATAATCAGCATGCCATGTAGTACCATGCTAGGTTGCATCGATCGTTGAGCATTCTCTTTTCTTTGTGCGTATGTAAACAGAACGGCCGTTATCTGTGATAGTCCTAAGAGTCTTTGCTAGGGTCATAGGGTAGCCCAGCCTCATCGGGTACCCTGAGTCAATCGAGTACTTCCTTATATTATGATATGCCTGCGGGCTTTATTGTGGAGCGGGTTAGGCATGCGTGCCGCCCTATTATGAATGAATGCATTCACGAGCTGGCCAGTCTCCGCCTGTCGGAAGGGGCGGAGGTAGGAGAGGGATATGCCACTTGGCATTGTTTTGGGCCCTTTACAGTATTCTGCACATTATTATGAACTAGGAGCATGCTAGTGTGTTTGAATTCCGTACTGCATTAGAGCATCTTTATTAGGTATAGCGTATATGTGTGCTTATGGTTGGGATGCAGAGAAAGTGGGCATCGATCTGATCCCGCCCCAAACCAATTTTTTTAGGTATCCGTTGTGCTTACTACTATTGATGCTGATTTGAGTCCATGACCGCGGGGTCTAACATGACGGAAAGAGAGAGTTGAGATTCCAACTTCACCAATTTAATTACGGCTCGAATTTGAATGGTTGATCATATTTTGACCCGGCTCTGCCGTGGCACTTGTATCTTTATTTGCTTCCGTCTTGCTTCCGTTTGAAATGAATTTCGCGAGTTAGTCCCTAGGTCAGGTTAAGGGTACCCAACGGCCCTACGATATTTTCAGGGTTTGAAATCCCTCCTTATTTCTGACCATAAAAATGAGTTTGAAACCTCGACCTGTACCTGGATTGCAAGATCCGAACAAGGGTTTTCATCCCTTGAAACGTAACCCGGAAATTATAATTCTGGGCCGTTACAAAGATGGTATCAGAGCTGAGGTTGTGCAATTCGGGTACAAAAGGGTCGAGTGTATGTTTTGGAAAACCGCCCATGAATTTCAAATGATTTGAAAGTATTTTAAAGGGGCAAAATGAATTTAAGATGTCTAACCTAAATTGGACTAAGTAATGAACTAGACTTTTAATAAATGAGAAAAAAACCGACCAAACAGGGACACGAGTGGGTAGAAAAGGCGCTAGACCACTCCTATTGGGTGTAGTTGGGAACGGTAGGCAAAATATTAGCTTGTTGTTTACAGATGGGTCTGGAAGTTTCCAAGGAGATCATTGTGAGTGACATTGACTGATTATATACTGAGTGCTTGATATGCTAAAGTATGACTAGTTTGCCTAACAATTAAATGTGTCTTGATTGATCTATGCGAATGGGATAGTGGGAGTACCCTTGTTTCTGTGTGGTAATGCCCAACTTGTGTGGAACGGCCCCTTCCGCTATGTTAACCACTTTTTTCGGTTCTATCAAATCTTTTCCCGAATGTCATTATCTTTCATGGGAAATCGGGTGGTAAACACATTGTGTCGGGAATCATGGTCGGATATTAAGGTTGTCTGAGTGAGTGTTGGAAGTTCTTGATGTCACTTTGAGTCAGAAGTAAGGTGTTTCTGGGGCTGCCCTTCCCTTATTCTTATGATGATTAACCAGTGTCATCTTGCCTTAAAGAGTCGTACCGGAGTCACACGGGAAAGAGGGGCGATGAGTCGGTTGAGAAAAGTCAATGGTTGCCCTTAGGGATCTCTGTCTGGTTGTAATGGTGACTCTCTCTGAACTGCATGACATGATTTTATAACCTCTCGCATGTACCTTGTAAATGATCGTTAGTAAAAAGTTACTCATGTTGTTGCATCTATGATTGGGTACCTTGCTTAGATCTTGTGTTATGTCTTGGCTTCTACCATGATTATATGTTGTTATAGCATGATTACTTGGCCTATTGATCGTATGATTGAATGGATGTGTGAGTTGCATGAAATGAATCTGCCTGATTTTACTCTACTAGGTTCATGGTAGTGTGATCGTTAAATTTTGATACCCTGATGAAGCAAGTTCCTTATTTGATACGTGTTACAACATGATGTCACCATGCCTTATATGATACGTAATTTCCAGTACATGTATTGTGATGATCCTTAATGTAAATTCGTGACTGTATAACATTTCGTATCCATACTAGTCACATTGTTTAGGTCGCGTGTTGCATCTCACTTTCTGTCATGATTATGTTTGGTTTCGCGTGTCTAATTGACCTGTTGTAATGATCGTACTACTGATTGGTTAGAAACATGAAATGCATGATATGGGACTATATGAATGTTGCTTTCCGTGAATTAGGTCCATGATAGTGTGGTAAGCTCCCCTTGTACGAATGCCCCGTAAGATGATCTCCTCGGCATTTTAGTTAGTATTGCCCTTAGCCTTGATTAAATTAGTAGTTCCATCTGTGACCATGATATCGAAGTAATATCTTGATATATGCATGTCTCATTTAGTATTATTAAATTGGGACACGTGCCCCCGTATTCTGCTTATATTGTCATGTTACGTAGGCTTACATTATGCACTGCTACGTTCCTCACATGCTTTTGTATCGCTGGACTATGTCAATGTGGTCTCTTGTGTATCGTTGTGTTAGTTAATCAAGTGCATGCATGTATCAAATGTCATGTTATGCCATTAGCATCAGGTAGGATCATTGGTTGCGACTTGTGCGAATTTATACCTTACTTGCATTATTGCCGACTCTCTCTTGAGCTAGGTCCCTGATAGTGTGATCCTTCCCTCCTTCTATCATCTTGAAATGTCTTACTCATGCAAATTATAGTAATGTTGAATTCGATGATTGACTTGCTCTCCGTAAGTGGGTAATCCTGGCATGCTTACATGTTATCGCTCGGTAGTGTTACCCTATTGTTCTATGACATCCTCTCGTGCTTGCATAGATGTATGACTTGACACCTCGCATGATCACACACCACGCTATACCATGATTCCGCATACGCATGACACCTGAATGTTAGAATGAATCTAGTCGAGTTATCTTGATTGTGTGCATGTTCGATATGTGCCAGTAGTGTCATGTAGGGCTTATGATTCCCAAAATGGCTCGCTAAATGATTACATGTTGTACCTGTTTTATGATGTGATAACTAGTGTACATTTATATGTGTCCTATGATAGTCCGTCCTTAGCATGATTATAATCTATTGCCCATGACGTCCTTCTTGTTACTTTTGATGATTCCTGATGTTTTATGAACATCCTGTTAACCCCCTTTTAATGACTCTTAACTGTGCTTGTATCACACCATGTGTTGCTAGTACCATGTAGGACCCATGCTTCCTAAATGTATCTCGTCATATGATTACGTGCCATGCTTGGCCTATTATACGATCATTGTGTTAGATGAGGTAGTTACTATGTTGCTCTTATATGTTCTCGTATGATGCCTACACCAAGCTCGTGCATTGTTAACATATGTGATAATTGTGATGCTCAATAAATCCCGCGTATCCTGTTTAAAGTTGCTGAGCATATCTGTTTCCATGGAATCATATACTACTAGTTTATCTCGCATGCATCCGCGTAGGACTTGATTGTGTCTTTTGGAATGAATACGCATGTTCTTTTCCCTTGAGATAGGTACATGTTAGTGTGGGTTAGTGAAATTGATATGCTCCATGATGAATTCGTGTTACTTGTCGCGATTATAACCTAATAGACTTCCATAAGGGCATTGTTGTTATTCTCGGGTCAGAGTCTAGTCCCTGGTCTTGTCATCCTTAGCTTTATTCGTAGTTGTTTCCGAAAGGAACATCGGGTTGTTCACTCTTGTCACTCCCCTATCTCCGCTAACTTGGACTCACCCGCGTTAGCGACCGCATGGGAAAGAGAAAGGAAGTTGGATAGCAATAGAGCCGTGTGGCGGAAGCGTGGGCCCATAACCCACGGGCCTCAGGATCGATGATGTCGGCGGGACAAGCAGGTATCAAGGAATGCGGTTACTGAGTGCGATATGACTTGCAAACGAGAGGGCTCTCCGTTCGAATTGCTAACCCTTTGAATTTGGTGACGACGATATTGCACTGACCTAGCGATGAGATTTACGTGTTGATGTGCTGACTTGATGATGACTATTGCCTGATTGTCTGTTGTCTATGACGATATGATGTGATGTCCTATGGATCTAATGTACCATGATGTTGTGATGTGTTGCCACTCTAAGTTGCTAAGCATGATTTGAATTCCTTTGCCCGTAAGATGTGAACTACATATGCTAAGAGACCTGAGTTGTATCTGATAAGGTTATAGTGCAACATGTTAGCTTGACTTCAGTATGCTCATATATGATGTTTGCAATGATTATTGAGCATGATGATAAATTGAGACTTGTTGAACCCATGATGTTATGTTATAAATGCTAGTTGACATGATGTAGACCTTGTGTTTGATGATTTTAATTATTGCTTCTTCCTTAACCCTGTGGGTGAGGTCGTTGGTAGCGTGGTAGAAGGGTGGTGAAAGAGCTTGAGTGGTTAGGATGATCGGGGATGTTATGAGATAAGTCGCAAGAGGGAGATGTTGGTTTAGGTAAGATTGAGTGAGCTTTAGGAATTTTGCAAGGCATGATGCTGGTGATATCTTGGGAAGTGTGGGAAGTGTAAGAAATGGTCTTAAGAGAAGTGAGGATATAGTACGAGAGGGTACTTGGGTGTGGAGTTAGAGATAGGAGTTGGATTCTTAGAGGTGGATGGTGTGTGTGAGAGTTTGGTGGAATGAGGCGAGATTTGAGCATCGGGATGAATTGGGATTTCCTTGGGAAATTTTTCTGAGATGACGTTGTCGGTCTAGAAGAGGATTAGTCTTGGCTTGAGAGTGGAGATGGGCGAGTGGGGATTTTGTTTTATTTTGACTGGTATGATGTGAGGATTTTCTTGATGATATGATTTATTTATATTTGCTGGCATGACGTTAGACAATAACCATGATGCATCTGATAGGGAATGATATTACATGTTCTTATGCAAATAGTGAAATCTAATTGGTAGTGACTAGTGTTATCATGATATATTGAAGCACACCATGTTATGCGTTTTAGAAGCATGTTACGATGTGTTATATGAATCATGAGATAATGACATGTTGCTATGTGAAGCATGATATTATATTATGGGGTGATAAAGCATGATGTTATGTTATATGATTGTTAAGCATGACTGTGGGTATGTTATATGATGAATACGACTTCGAGGATGAACATGACTTGTATATATGAGGTAATGATACGTGATTTCTAAATGATTGCCATTTGGCATTGTGATGAGTCAACATGATGTTTCGTGAATGTGCTGACATTCGATGACTGATATACTGCCTGACCTTCCCTTTCGCGGGATCTTAATAACATGACTTGTTGTGTTGATGTGTTGACAATGAGTTTGATTCGTTGACCTTATGATGGGGACGTACCTGTTATGACCTTGGTGTGATATCGAGATGTGTGTTATGATTTTGGCATAGGTGCATATTATGACCTTTAGTATGATGTGGAGACGTTGATATGATCTTGTGGCAGTGTGCTGGCATATGTTTGAGACTTGTCATATGATGTACTCGTTGAGGACCGATTGGTTATGTGATTATGCATTGCTTATGACTTGTGAAACTTGCTTGAATTGAGGTTCATAGATTGATTTGATTATTGAAACTAGGAAGAGGATATGGGATTAGCCTTTAGAGGTGGATGATTCCACCTCCGAGCTTCTGGAATTGACTGATTGTTATGCGAGAAATTGATTTGGTAGTTGGAATATTTTGACGAAATCCTGATTTGAAAGGATTTGACTTGTTTTGGTGTAAGGTTGCTTGATTAGACGTTGGATTTGAAGATTTGAATGGTTTTGAAAAAAGATCAACTTGGATTGTAAAAGAATGAACGTTATCGAGAATTTCAACGATTTTGAGGCTAATCTTTATTTTCAATTATGGAATCCCTTTTTGAAACTTTTTAAACCCGGGCAACTCTATGATACTTCACGAAGTGGATACAAGCATTTTATGAGGGCGCTTGTAGGGTGCTTGCTAAGACCTAGTGACGACATTGTAGAACTTTTAGAGTTGTGGTACTTCCGAAAAGTCGAAGCGAGAATGTGATAGGGGCGCTTATTGCATACTTGTCAAGGCCAATTGGAGATGTCACGACCGTGACTAGGATGTTGTGAGAATCCCGGAAGACGCAACCGAGATGATTACAAGATTCTAGACATGGTCCTTGGACTCATCAATTTCAAACTTCATCCCCTACTTTGTTTTGGTTTTAGTCTCGGGGACGAGACTTGTTTTTAGAGGTGGATGATGTAAAGGCCCGGATTTTAAATAATAAATAATAATAATAAGATAAAATAAAATATAAATTCGGATATTTTAAGGAAAACTCGTCTTTAAATTATTAAATCGAAATTGAAACTCTTAAATCGTATTTTGATCGAGTCAGGATAAGATCGAGAGAGTAGGTTCCGGGATTATTTTTGGGTATTTTGAAACATCTCTTGGAATCACATGTCCACAACCCCTCCTTGTCTTTGATTCTCCCCTCCCTCCTGGTTCAACGTTCAACAACAGGAAGGGCAGTACATAGCTGTCTCATTTACCCTTCTAGGCAAGACCACCACACCTCTACTCTCCTCCTTCCTAGCCTTGTTTCCCTATTGCTGGCAAAGAGCCAAATCTTACCCATGCCAAGTTGTTCCCCACGCCAAACCTGCATACTCCTCTCCACCCCACTTCATTCTGATTTCAAAAGGTTCCCTCCTTCATCCCTTATCTCAAGCCTCCACTTCCCATCTCCTTTCATTACAAATCACAAAGATAAACCCCCAAATAGCCCTTTTGAGGCCTGTTCTTGCTATTGTCGAGCCCCCACTCCACCTCTGTTTCGTTTCTGCCATCAACCACCAAGGTTCGCCATCACCACCCTCCACTGTCTCCGACGAAGGCCGAACTGAGCGTCCCAGGGACCAGGACCACCGCCGCCGAGCCCCGAAATCACCCAGAAAAGCCGAGCCCTGCAGCCTGAGCACCTCCTCTCCTCTTCCTCCGTCTCCCTCCGAGCAGCAGCAGCAGCAGCAGTTAGACCCTCCTCGAGCCGCCCAGAAGCAGCAGCACCACCTCCCGGAGCACCGACGCCGCTGCGCCATCCTCTTCCTCCTCTTTCCTCTATATTTCGTGTTTAATCTCGGTAAGGTCCCTCTCTTCTCCCTTTCGCTCTAAACCTGAGTAAAGGTCCACCTTTATAACGATTTCCTCCGACCCAGGCCATTTCCGGCGTGCACCCGACTCCGGCGGGGCAATCGAGCGATTCCTAGCGTTTTCCCGGCGATGAACATTCCGGTGAGCATCCTTCTTCTCCTTCCCTTTATTGTTCGAATTTCTGGTCCCTGGGTGTCAGATTGGGTAGTCGGAGCGAGCCTTCGTCGCCGGCGAGCCTCCCCGCCCCTTTCTTTTCCTCCAATTTCGATCAGGCTCAGTTGGGAGTGACGATGAACAGTAGCTGTCCGGTTGGGTTTTGTTTTCTTTTTGTCTTGGTCCGGTTCAGCTCTATTTTAAAATAAAACCGGTTCAATCCCCTTTTTTAACAAAATCAGACTTTTGGGTTGGGGCTTCAATTGGATCCGAATTTAAGGAGGGATTGGAGCTTTATTTTCCTTGGGCCTATTTGTTGGGGGTTATGATATAAAATGGGTATTAATATGAGATCTATTTTTGGGATTTTTGGACTTATTATTTAATTATTAAATAATTGAAGATATATACTATAAAATTATGGATCTTAAAATATAAAGGGATTTAAAATATATTATTTGGACTTGGATTTGAAAGAGAATTGGAAAAAGGTTTTCAAGGTTGGAAATTGATTTGATGAATGCCACAGAATTTAATAGAAGTTAAGAAGAGGATTTTAGGAAATGATCTAACCTTGTCGGAGTTGCTTGATAAAATAATAATAGTAAGTGGATTTAAAGGATAATATTCTATTAATGGGTTTTGACCAGAGAGGATTTGGGAAATTGTTTTGAAAATGAGTTGACTTAATTTGAGATTTAAAAGTTTGGAAAATATGGTCGATACGATTTTATCAATGGGGTGGATTGGAAGTAAATGATTTTTGGTTAATGTTGATCGTAGCGGAAAGGTTTTGAAAAATGGGTTTTACTATCGATGGGTTTTGAGGATGATGAGAATTTGGGTTTCGTGTGTATGGATGTTGGTCTGGTAGCTTATGGAAATGGCTTGATGATAGGTGTGTATTGCTTTTGGATTGCTTTGGACTTGCATTTGGGCCCTTGCTTGTGTTATCTTGCTGTTCTGCATCTCCAGGTAAGTCTCTTCGGAGCTTACTCAGATTGAATAGAGTGATTCCCTGCTATAGGTGCATGATATACTAGGTGTTGCATTCATAATCAGCATGCCATGTAGTACCATGCTAGGTTGCATCGATCGTTGAGCATTCTCTTTTCTTTGTGCGTATGTAAACAGAACGGCCGTTATCTGTGATAGTCCTAAGAGTCTTTGCTAGGGTCATAGGGTAGCCCAGCCTCATCGGGTACCCTGAGTCAATCGAGTACTTCCTTATATTATGATATGCCTGCGGGCTTTATTGTGGAGCGGGTTAGGCATGCTTGCCGCCCTATTATGAATGAATGCATTCACGAGCTGGCCAGTCTCCGCCTGTCGGAAGGGGCGGAGGTAGGAGAGGGATATGCCACTTGGCATTGTTTTGGGCCCTTTACAGTATTCTGCACATTATTATGAACTAGGAGCATGCTAGTGTGTTTGAATTCCGTACTGCATTAGAGCATCTTTATTAGGTATAGCGTATATGTGTGCTTATGGTTGGGATGCAGAGAAAGTGGGCATCGATCTGATCCCGCCCCAAACCAATTTTTTTAGGTATCCGTTGTGCTTACTACTATTGATGCTGATTTGAGTCCATGACCGCGGGGTCTAACATGACGGAAAGAGAGAGTTGAGATTCCAACTTCACCAATTTAATTACGGCTCGAATTTGAATGGTTGATCATATTTTGACCCGGCTCTGCCGTGACACTTGTATCTTTATTTGCTTCCGTCTTGCTTCCGTTTGAAATGAATTTCGCGAGTTAGTCCCTAGGTCAGGTTAAGGGTACCCAACGGCCCTACGATATTTTCAGGGTTTGAAATCCCTCCTTATTTCTGACCATAAAAATGAGTTTGAAACCTCGACCTGTACCTGGATTGCAAGATCCGAACAAGGGTTTTCATCCCTTGAAACGTAACCCGGAAATTATAATTCTGGGCCGTTACAAATTTGCCGTGGCTATTAGGTCGATTTTGCCACCACTAGTAGCAACGACAAGGTTTACCGTGACCATTAAATTGGTATTTTCATGACTTAGCCACGGTAATAGAGTACCGAAGCTAACTTTGCCATAATTGTAAAAATAAAATATCCACGTGACAATATTTTATTCATATATTTTAAAAAAATTATATTTAAATATAATATTAATTGATTTTACTACTATATATATATATATTACATTGTATTCATTATTTTATTTATAAATTCAAGTACCAATAAATTTAAAACATAAAATTAATAAATATCTTATAATATTTTATCCATTTATTTATTTTAAAAAATAAAATTTCACCTTAATTTATACATTTTTAATAGATAAAAACTCTGATATTATTAAAGCAAAATATAATCTAAAAACTTAAAAGTATGAAAGTAATATATAATCTAAAAACTTAAAACTAATATATTTTATATAGTATTTTATCTATTTATTTATTAAATTAAATTATCATATTATGAATATTTAACATAAAAATAATATGTTTTCCATATTAAGTTATATATTTTGTTAATGATATCACTAATATATGTAAAAATAAAATTTAACAATTTTTTTATAATATATTAAAATTTAAATAAATTTACACTCTTCTAAAAATAAATAACTGTATACCTCATCTACTAAGACAAACATAATAATTATATTATTATTGAAACTTTAAATAAATTCACTTCTTTTAGAATGTTTGGCAGTATTTTTTTCGCCCAAAATATAATTTGGCAGCCTTGGCAGGTTTATTTGACGGAAATTCTTTCCGCCCAAATTTTGACCCAAAATTTGTAAGTCCCTCCTAAATTTAACTAGGGCGGAATTACTTTTCTCCAGAGTCCAGACCTCATAGCTCCCCCGTTTCACTACAATTTTGAGACACCGCTCATCTCTCCACCTCTCATGGCACCTTTTGGTTTCTCCTGTTGCTCAACATCTCTCCATGGCGCCTCCTCGAAAAACTCTTCCCTTGGTGAGGACGACAGGCTCCCTTGCTCCCTCGCTTGCTCAGTCGCTCGCTCGAACGGCTTGAAGACGACGACGATGTTGTTGGCGAGGCGACCACTGGAACGACCGGGACCAAGAACGACGGTAAGTACCCCTCCTTACTATCTGCTGCTTCTTCATTGTTGAACAAGAGCGACAATCCTCTTTCCTCCCTGCTCCGATTTTGTCAGTGCAATTTCACGCTTTTGCTTGAAATTGATTTAGGGTTCCTAATTTAGGGTTTAGCCTACATCGCCATCTTTTAAGATAAGCCAATCAAATGGAGCGAACGAGGGAGCGGGATTGTGCTCTGCACTGCATAGCAGGTGACGAATTCGAGCGAGATGAGGGGCGACAAGATCTTCCTATCGAACTCTCAACTCTCTCAAGTGAGTAACATAAATCTCTTTCAGTCATTCTCAGGTTTCCTAATTTCTAGGGTTTGAATTTGGCCCTTTACCTTCTTTGCTTCTCATTTCCCTAAATGTTCATTTGTCAAACCCTAATATCTGCAATTTTATTTGGGATCTAGTAATCGGAGCAAGAAGATATTGTCGGCGCTTCAAGGTTATGCATACCTCTTTTGAGGAAGTTGAGCGACTTGAGCGGCTCACCGCCTACAAGCTCCAGATGAGTAAGTTTATCTTGATTTATAGTTTGTCCCCTTAATTACTTACAATGAATTCCTTGGTCACTAGTTATTGATTTCTCCAAATGATGTCACAAATTGCAAATTGCATTATTTTTTTCAGTTTCCTTGCTCTTGATTTGTAGTTTATCTGTATGTCAAGCTTGAAAATGTTTTTCTTCCCAAATCGATCTAAGATAAAGAAGGGAGATCTAGAAACTCTAGACTTACTGAACATATGAACATTTTATTTCTTATTTATTGCTCTTTCACCAGATCAGCCATGAAAATGTTGAAGGTTTCAAAGATAACATCATCTTGGATATTACTTTGTAGGGATTTAAGTTCCTTTAGAATTTTCTACATGATTTTTTTTTTATTGCTCTTCCTTCATTCTTATTTTGAGTGGTATATGTTTCACTGCTGCGAGAACAACTGCCTCATTTTTTAATGCTTTTAGGCCCCATCTGAAGCAGAGGCTAAGTGTGCTGAACTTTGCAAGTCAGGAAATGTAAGCGATGCCATGAAATTGTTCATTTTGTGAGATCAGATGTGTTATATATGGTTTCTTCTTGTGTTTACCAATGAACTTTAGTTTAGTTATTCTAAACTTGCAAACCTAATATCTAAGAACCTATGGTAATTGGTAAATTGCTTGAATTGGTGTTACCCAATAAGCATCTTGTGGTCTAAAATCAATCGATCATTGTGCTTCACATATAGTTACTTGATTTTATCCTTTGTTTCAGGTGTATGTTGTGGCTTTGGAAGACAGGGATTGTCTTACGTTTGGTGCTACTAGGTTTCTGCATCATTTGATGGATCCAAGCTCAAGAAAAATTCCAGTTATGGAATTCGAAGTGGCAAAGGTTAGGAGGACGAATCTTGCTCGTTTTTAAGATTTCATCCTTGGTCTGACTACGTTATTCGCTGATTTGTTTCAGATCTGGGAAGAGCCGAATCTTACTATGAATGCGTTCATTGACTTGTGCATTTTTTCTGGTTGTGACTATTGTGATAGCATTAAAGGTGTCTGTAACTGGAAGCATCCACTCCAATTAAAAATAAACAATTGTGTTATAACTTAAAAAAAAAGTTAAAACTTTTTTACTTATGTACTGTAAGTTCCCTGTGAACCAATTACAACACTTATTGATGCATATTGAGAGTTTTTCTTGGCATTTTATTTCTGTTATTTTTGTATGTATTTGCTTAAATTCTTATCAATTTATCTCTTAGGTATTGGGGGGCAGACATCTTTGAAGCTTATTCAGCAACATGGCTCTATTGAGAGTATACTCGAGAATAAATAGAGAAAGGTGGGGTCTAAAAAATTGCGATTGTATTTTATTTCCTTCATTTCATTTTCTTTATTTTAGCTTTGAAAGTCAATTGTGTCTTCTTAAAAAAAACATGAACATTTTGTGATGTGCAGTACGTGGGACTGGTGGAAGTGCAAATGACTTAGGAGTCAATAGTATTGATTTGTGTTTGGATCTGGAAATAAATGGAGCTCTTTATATATTTATAAATGTTCAACCAATCATTTTACATTTTGGTAAACTGATGTGTCCTTTTTCTGTGGCAGCTTCAATGGCTGATGAATATTGGATGAGATAAAGCAAAGAATGTAAGAACAGGCACTGCGTTGAAGGTGTTCTTTGGCAAGGTCAGTGTAGTGATGCTTCAAACATGCATTATATATACCTAATTATCTCTATGAGTATTTTCAGCTTTCACCTTTGAATATACTTAAATTTGCAAACACAGCTCATAAAAAGATTGCTTGAAAGCCATGATGCACCTAAGAAAAGTAATATTCACTGCCTATTATTTTGGCTTGAATTTTTGTTGTTTTGCCTTTCCCCATCTTCTTGATTCTATCTCTTTTATGGTTTTCTAATACACTACTTTGGAAAAATGTTGGTTGTTGCCTATTTGATCCCATTGTTACAAATTTATGATGAGTAATTGAGGCTTATACATATTGATTATAAACAGTTAGAAGGTTGCTTGGCGTATACTCAGGAGGCTCGTCAAGGGTAGCCTATGGTTTTCGGTCATTTACGAAGGGAATGGTTTTACTTTTGAGTCAAAGAGCTCTTACCCCTAAAATCCTCATGCCAATTGTTTAGCCTAGTATTTCACGTTTTACATTTATGTTGTCTTTGGTGTAGTTTTAGGCTTCCCTTTCAACATATATCATCTTTAAGTTAATTCAGGCTGGATTTTTCAGTTCAGATTTTAATAGATCTGATGCCATGGTATATATGTACATAAAATAATGTGTGTGGTATGAATAACTCTGCATTAGGGGATTTCTTGTTCCATAGTGCAGTTGATTGCTGAAGCTAGGTTTACTCTAGTCTATTGTCCTGATTATTTGTTCTATATGTATTTGTTCCTTAAATTTTCTCATGTTCAAAACATTTGCTGAAAAAATAATTATTGGAACTCAGGTGTAAAAGCAGCTGCTGATGTGGTCATGTGGATAGCAGATTGGTTAAGAAGAAACTACTCAGATAAGAATATTATTCTTGTAGTCATCAAATGTGAATCTCCACGTGAAGGATTAATGCAAGCTTTCGAGTTTTTCGTCATTAGGGTAATGCGTTGTCACATATTATATTTTTCTATTGGATTATAGATTGCAAAGAATGTGGTATATTATATCTTTGTATTGGATTATAGATTGTATAAATTATGTAAATTTTATAATTATGTATATTTATTGTCTATATATTGTTTAGTTTTTGACATTTTATTGTGTAAATTTTGAATAATTAATAAAATTTTATTATATATGTAAATTGTGTATTATTTAATTTTTTTTTTAAAAAATGTTGGACTTTTTAGCCCGGGTACGAAGATTCCGGGCTAAAAAGCATGTTTTTTTTTAATTTTCCATCCATACTTTAGCTAAGGCAACTTGCCGTGGCAAATGTGTCGTGCCGTTCAGCTGGGGTCGCTTCACGGTCGCTTAGCCGTCGCTAAATTAGTAGCCACGGCTAACTGCCGTTGCTAGTATCAATTTGCCACCGCAGACTTGGCCACTCCTTGTTTGCCGTGGCTACATCCGTGGCTAAATATGTTTTGCCACCGCAGATTGGCTTTTTGCCATGGTAAAGTGCCGATGCTAAATTCTTTTTTTTTTGTAGTGTTTAAAAAAAAACAACAACAAATGTAGAAACAAGGGTGTACCTTATCTTCTTCGGTGGAACCACTTCGACGCAAGTGTTGCACCTGATTGTAGTGTCCACTAAACTTACTTACGGTGGTGTTGATTGTTGTCCAACGACTTGTCAATGATTTCTCGCTCCGATAAGCTCCCCATGTCTTGTTCTCCTCGAAGTATTGTGTGACTCTTTTCCAAAATTGGCCCTTCTTTTGGTCACTTCCTTTGACCAGGTCCAAGCTCACATTTAGCCAAGCGGATACAAGTAACTTGTCTTCGTCGATTGTAAAGTTGGACGATCTTGTAGATTGTTTTTTAGGTCTTTGGCTTGCAGATGCAATATTTGTTGCTTCATTAACTTCGACATCGGTTTCTTCAAAGGTGGAACCACTAGCGTGATATTGACTCGATGAAATATTAAGCTAGGAAAAAGAATAATTGAGGTCATCGATGGGTGATCCACTATTTAGGAGCTCCATGAAATTCATCTACAAATGAAAAACTAGTAAGAAAGGGCACTCGAAAATTCAGATTCGATAGCAATAAAAAAAATCAGACAGCAACAGATTCGAATCAGATTCGATAGCAATAAAAAAACAGATTGGTTTGGAAGCCCTAAAATCATATTTGATAGCAATAAACAAATCAGACATCAAAAAATCAGATTCGAATGACAGCAAATCGAACAGCAAATCACAAACTCGATAGCAATCAGAAATTCGAACTAAATCGAACAGCGAAATCAGAAACTAAATCAAACAGCAAAAATTCGAACAACAACTCAAATTCGAACTAAACCCTCCCTAGAAATCACATATTCGAACAACAACTCAAATTCGAAAAGCAAATTCGAACAACAACTCAAATTTAGCGGAATAGCAAAAAATTCGATAGTAGCAATAACCTCCCTAGAAATCAGAAACTAAATTGAACAACAACTAAATAAATCGATACATCAAGAGAAATCGAACAACAACTAAAAAATTGGAAATCTAAATTAGAACAGCAACTAAAAAATCGAACAGAAACTAAAAAATTCAAAACTTGGGAAGCGAAATCGAACAACAACTACAAAAGTCGAACGAAATCTAAATTAGAAACATCAAGATAAATCAAAAACATCAAGCAACAGCAATCGAACAGCAAATCGAACAGAAACGAAGAGGATTACAGTACTAATAATTTGGAAATCGAACAGCAAAACGAAATCTAAATTAGAAATCGGATTACAGTACTCGTAATTTGGAAAGCGAAATTAAAAATTGAATCAGACGAAGAAGAAGTGGAGAAGAGGATTGAAATTGAAATCACATACCTGGAATCAATCACTAAAGGAGAGAAGAGGATTCACCGAAGAGGCGAAGAGGATTCACCAGCGTCATCAGTTGAGAAGAACCCTACAGTAGTGCCGACAATATATTTGCCTGGAAACAACCCTACTGTAGTGGAGGCAATAAATTGTCCATGGGGAGAAGTGCAAACATTCAATTATAGAGATGAAACTTCTTCCCACAAATTTACATATTTTTTTTTACATTTTTCATCTCTTTCTCTATTTTGGATATGGGAAATTTGCTAAAATGACCTTCATATCCGAAAGGTTTGCATGAGTAACCCAATTCGGAAAAAATTTGCACAAAATTGGATATTCGGATTGAGGAGATAAGCGGTAGCCGGTAAACTGAGGGGAGTCGGGAAAGAGGAAAAAAAAAAGGAAAGAGAAACAGAGGAGGAAGACGCCTCATTCCATCGGCGAGGGGAAACCGCCAAGATCGGTGAGGGGAAGGTCGCCCTAATCTCCTCCTTCCTCGTCTGTCTCATTCGATAGCCGACCCAATTCATCTACTCCTTCCTCGTCTATCTTTGTCTCTACCAACAGATGGGAAGGTCACCCTAATCAGCGGCGGAGCAAGCGGGATCGGTGAGGGGAAACCGCCAGGCGCTTCGGTTTCGACTTCAGCACCACCATCTCGTTGTCGGAATGTTGTTCTCGCAGCTTCGGCGCCCTGCGGGTACAACCGCCTCCTCCGATGATCATGGTTGCGGTGCTTGGAAGGATAAGAAGGAGGAGATTCTTCAAGACATTGAGCCAATTACTCATCTCACCAAAGAGATTCTGCACTCCAAAAGGTCCCCCTTTCTTCGTCTTTCGTTTTCACAATCGATCAGTTGCTCGTCTATCTTTGATTATCTGATGATGTGAATTTGATTTGTTTTTTTGGTTGGCGTGTGAATTTGATTTGTTAACTATACTAGTTGAAAACTTAATTCCTGAGAGGCTATTTTGTACTGAACAATTTCACACTTTTATGATTGCTATAGAACTAAGCCAGTGAATGGAATGAAATTAGGGAAATGCTCATATAGCCTAATACCTCTTGGCCTTCAGTTTAGACATGGAATGAAATTAGGGAAATGCTCATATAGCCTAATTTTCTGTGAAATTAGGGAATGAAATTAGGGAAATGCTCATATACTACTAAGCCAGTGAATGGAATGAGATTAGTATATTAAAATCTCTTAAAATTTCAGTTTAGAGATGTGATTTAAAGACGCTCTCTAGGTGTTCGATGAAATGCTTATCCTAGATTTGTTCTATGTTTATATGCTCCAATTCATATAATCCTGTCAACTCCATCTTTACTTGTAACGTGTTGTTGTCAACTTTGTTGTCTGTCATGTTTGAATAACCAGGTGACATGTTGAAACGCGTTGTTGTTAGGTAGATCGAAATGGAAAATTAAGGGTTGAATATCCTAGCCGGCTTCGTCTTCGTTGGCGGCATCGAGGTCGTGGCAACGAAAGGTCGAGGCAAGGGAGGGTGCTGCAGGGTAGGAAGGTGCGTGGGAGATGGTCATCGATCGACAGGACATGTTCGTCAATCAGGCCGGAGTTCAGTTTTATCCTGTAGCATTGCATGGGAGATAACAAATGGAAGCTGGTGAGTGAGTGCTGATCTGTTTGTGTAGGTTGGGTAAGGTGACTGAATAGAATAATTATTGAGTGATTTTTTGTTAGTTGTGATGTTCTCGTATGCATGAATATGTTTTTGGATAGATTTCTAGCTGTTGGTTTAAGTACCTTCTATCAATGAGGTATCACAAGATGGATGACCAACCAATTATGTTAATAACTTGATAACATTCTATTTAGGTTGCATCTGATGTGAATTTCAGTTTTCTATTAGTTGATCACAAGGTATGCTAATAAAAACTCTTGGATCATGATGCCCGACCTGTTAATACGTTGTCTCACCTTTATTATGTGTCTTAAACCAATGGAAGTTGCCTTACTATTTCATTGGGAATTCAATCTTGCAAAGAAACTTGTTCTAGAAGGAGATTAGAAATGACCCTCCTGGATATGCAGGAAGTTGCTTTTGAAGAGCTGAAGAAAGAGCTGCAATCAAGGCCAACTACAAAACTAGTAGAAGACTTGCACAAGAAAGTCAAGATTTTGCAGGTTATTAATCTCATATTTGGTGTTCTATTGCGTCATTGACTTCTTTCTGGATTGAAAATTTATGCCATTACCTTGTGTATGGAACTGTGAGCTTTTGGCAAGATTTTTTGCTGCCCGTTGTCTTTTCATCCCTTCAATCAGCCCATCTTTACTTAGCTACATCTTTTAGAATTCAGCTTAGTTAGTTAACTTAGTACTCTGTTTTGATAGAATCTCTAGCATGACAGGCAAGATTATTGTCTATGCTTTCTCTAGTTTGTTTGGCTCGGGTTATACGTTGTCATCTTTCCAAATTACTCATTTTCCCCCTTCCTATTAGGCCGATGAGTATAAAAAACGTCTGAGAGCAGTGAGACTGGTTGGAGAACTTTTTTTGATCCCAGGACAGGCAATCTCTGAAGCATTTCAACCCATATTTACGGAGTTTTTGAAGAGGCTGACTGATAGAGTAGTTGAGGTTCGAATGACTGTCCAGGATTACATCAAAAGCTGTTTGCTTTAATATCCCTTCATGCCTAAAGCTCCTCACATATTTGGTAAAAAATTTCTTCTGTCATTTTGGAGAGCTCATTAAACACTGTTGATTATACTCGTACAACACTTGATGGCTTATTAATCTTGAAAAGCAATGCAAATCTGGTGATCATTCAACTGTTGGTCAACTAAAGTGGGAGAATGATAGAAGGATGTTCAATGCTTTTACGGCCAATGAAGAGCTTTGTATGAGGTATGTTTGTGCTCTATATTGGAAGCACAACTCTTTGGGCCCGTGGAAGAACTATATCCAATATGATATTATTTTTCGTAAATAAGTATGATTTATGATCCGACTTATGATATTTAAGTTATTTGATAATGAAAAGGTTAAAATTAATTTATAACTCTGATAATATGGATTATAAACTTTGAAAGTTAATTTTAATAAATATTTATATTATAAAATATAATTGGAAATAATTATTTTAAAGACACTCATCATAAGTTATTTATTTATTTGATTATTTATTTATTTATTTACAAAGGATATATACATGTTTGTCGGATTTTATCTTTTATAGTATTTATTTATTTTTCAAAATTAAATAAATAGCCTTATATACAAATATATAAGCAAACCAACTTTTTGTTGAACCGGTTCATCCGAACCGAAAAAAACAAAGGAAGCCGGTTCAGGTGAACCGCTTCTTCCTCCTCTTTCACGTTATACACAGGAGGTGAGAGCTCCAATGGTGGTTTGTAAATTTTTGGACATTTAATCTTCGTAACGTCTGCAGTAAGTGCTAATCAATTCGACCTTATCAAAGACGTGGACGGATCTTGAATTAATCGATGAACACAACCCCAATTCCGTCCAAATTCTCAAACCCTAATTCTGACAACTCATCCAATTGACGTGGTGGATAAGCTGGAAAGACCAAATTGATTATAGCAATTGAATCCTCTTATCAATTCCGATTCAATGACGCCTTCAATTCGTGATTCCGTTCTCATTGCAAGCCCGACCTATAAAAACCCCTTTCGACCTTCGTTAGTGTCGTCCACCATTTTTAGCCAATATCTGAGCTCTCAAGCTAGTTCATCGTGTTCTAAACACATCAATATACCATTCCCTTCAAAAGGTTTTTAGAAAAACATTCTAAATACAAAACGCCCAATTTCGGATTCGAGCTCGTCGGAGCCTTGTCGGGCCACCGTGAGCCGCTGCCGGAGCCACCAGACGCCACCAGGGGGAGCGCCCAGCCACCAGATATCCGTACCCGCCAGCCTCGTGCGCCGCCGTGGTCCATAGCCTCCTCGAGCAGTCACCGAAGTGTCGCCGAAAGCTTGATTGAAACTCACTGTTGAAGGCGTGACGGGAGGAGGAAGAAGGTGAAATAATTACACAAATCTCCTATACTTTTTACTTTTTTCAACTTATGCCCCTTTCAGTTTTCGAAATTCCAGATTCTAACCCGTACTTTTATTTGGGGCATACATCGCTTTCAATTTCGTTAATTCGCAGAGAATAGGTTAATCATACGCCCATACGGAGATTTCGATTCGAGATAAAAGCATTCAAACACGCACTTGCAATTTCAATCCAGGCAAGTGACATTCCGAGCCTTTTATGCTCATCTGCGTGCCTTCGTGTCTTGTTGTTTTCTTGCCTTGACATGCATGCCAAATCAATTAAAATAAATTACAAATCACTTGTTTTGGGTAATTTATTCAACCGTTATTTTGGACTTGGCATGTAATTGGGTAATGTTATTATTTGATCTTATTATAAAATAATAACGTAGATACCCATTTTATAAAATGCATGATTTATCATTCATTCTTTCATGCAAAATAAGTAGGTATGGAGCATATTATCCGGTTGATGCATCCATGCATAGTATATGGTATTGGCATCCATTTTACTTTTATTAAGATGGATTATTTTATTTTGTGCGATCACCTAGTTTGATAAATTGCTATTAATCACTAGTTAATATGTGATGATGTGTGTGAGATGTAAAACTCAATTGAATCATGATAAAATAAAATATAGTGTGCGTATCAATGAAGATACGGGGTCCAACCCAATGGGAATTGGGCGTGTCTCAACTTTGGGTTAATTACTGAGTTGAGTTTGGATTAAATGGGTTAAGACCATGTTGCGTCTTAAGCCAAAACAGTTTCATGAAACTAACATTCTCGAGATACAATATTCGAGATGAAATCTGACTACGGAATCGTAGGTAGGTCGGACGTCCTATCCAGACTCGGCCGGTATAATATAGTTAATGTTAAAATAAAAGTAAACAGGTCAAATATGATATCCGTGTGATGTGTTAAAATATATCTATATATAAGCTATGTAATGTGAGATAGTGAGTAAATAATATTATTCATTTGGCTAAAGTTAATTTTTTTTTATAAACTTGATATCGGGGGACACGAAGTCAACCCTTTTCCCACTCCTAATAGTAGGCTCTCCCTAACGTCTGGGTAACTACTAGCGGGACGGATTTGGGCCACATGGAGTACCTCATAATCCGATATCGAGTCCGAACTTAATATTTTCATGGTGATCACAAACGCATTTCTAAAGCTATATCATATCTCATCCGTAATCGAGGTATGGTTCCTAAGGTGCTTGTCACCTACATCACTTTCTTATTTAACCCTTCGAGGTTATCCGTGTCACAGAAGTCGAGTCATCAAATATAAAGCCTACATAAAATATTCTCATCAGTAATAATCTCATTTAGATTCAATTAATACCTTATTATGGTCACTGAGTTTGAATCCAAAGTAGTCCCAGTTTTCGAGCCGTCACTTGCTAGTTCTCGCGAACTAACCGTCCTTTGTTAATTTGGACGGCTAGGGGTTCATTGTCTCCGGACAATACCTCAGCCTCCAGTTCGCAGGTTTAGATCGTGTCTTTGAAGAGAAGTTGAAGAAGTTCAAGATGACATTTTAAGTTTTCAAGATTTGAAAAAAATATTGTATAACCGGTAAATGTTTATTTTTACAAAGTCTTCCGCTGTAATGTATTTGATGTTTCAAATATTGTAATTTGAATCATGAGTTTAATAAAAGCATGATTTATTATATTTAAGTCTTCCGCTATTTATATTTTCTGTAGTTATCATCTTGTTTATGAGAGCATGACAGCATGTCCCTATAAGCCTAAGGTGGTTACAAAGACCTTAAAGTCCGAGTAACCACTAGCGCTGGAACATTCCCTCATTTACCGAAGGGGGTGTTACAGAAAGTGGTATCAGAGCTTAGAGTTTTTATAAAATAAAATTTAAGTATGATAAAGTGAAAGGTTTTTTTTAAAACAAAATTTCTCGTTCTTGGATTTTCAATAATCTTTTTATACACTCTCAAAATATTCTAATTAACATTGCCTTGAGTTTCTCGCGGGAAATTGCTTGAAGATTTTTTTTTTTTTGAGTTGTTAAGTGTTTTAAGATAAACAGTATTCCTAAATATTAAATATTTTTCTAGTAAGTTTTAGTGTTCAAAATGTTTGAAGAATTTATTCTATTAAATCATCGTTACCTTCAACTTCTCGAGTCGATTGTAAACTTTCTAGCACTTGGTCTAATAACCCAACTACCTTGTCCTCCCTTCGCACTTCGTAAAGTCAATTAGGAATATTGACTTGCCTGGTGTATAGTTCAGTTGATTCGGGTTAATCCAATGGTAGATAATGTGTTTGAACGTCAAGTATTAGTGTTTAAGATATGAACTGGTGTTGAAAATCAAAGAGATAAGGTGCCTCAGAATGAAGAAAAGGGATCGATGACATTTCATTTCTACATACATAGATCATGAAAACCAGAGGAGGCCGAGGTGATCGACCAGCCACATCCGCCCCAGTTGCTAAGAGGGAGTACCACCTAATCAAGAGAAGAAAACTTCCTGAAATCCATGAAGAAGCATATGAGAATTCAGTGACGGGTGGGGATAGTGCACACCACCGAGTTGAAAGTCAACCTAGGGAGTTATCTCAAGCCCTTGTAGATAACCTAGATGCTGAACTCATGCAAGCACTGAATCAATTAGTGTCAAACGATGTAGCTCAAGCATTAGCTGGAAATACGCCGATGTCACTAACTAGACCAGATGGCGAGGTTGCACATGTGACACAACCAGCAGTGGTACAAGCACAAGAAACTCCGATGATAACGCCTGTAAGAGCGGTGGAACAAGGAAATACATATGGTCGTGCTTTGAAGGAGATTAACTCATGCAAACCAGATTCTTTTGATGGTACTGTGAGCCCTATCGAGTTGTGCAGTGGCTTACTCACATAGAGAAGGTATTCAGGGGTGTTATTTGCACGGACGAAGACAAAGTGCACATAACCGCTCTTTACTTGAAAGGAGAAGCTGGACAGTGGTGGGAAGTTGCTAGGCTTGCTTGGAATTCAAAGCCAACATGGGACGCATTTAAGGAGACTATCACCAATCATGACTTTGTGCCAGCTCTCATGATAGAGAGACGAAGAGAATTCTTGTACCCTAATACACAGGGAATGAAGATGGCTCAATTGGTAACCAAATTCTACAACTTACTTCCGTATGCTCAAGACCTAGTCCGCAGTGAAGCCGATGCGATCATGTACTTTCATGATTCAGTGTATTATGAGCTTAAGTTGCATATGCTACAACGTGATTACCGAACCTTAGATGAGTATATTAATGCAGCTTATCGAGTTGAGGCTACATTGGAAGAGGGCAAGAAGAACTTTGAGTTGTCTGAGACGAAGAAAGGCAACCAACAATATTATGGAACTAAGAGACCACCACCATTTTTCCCAACAGAGAGGACGAATGTTAGCAGGGCATCATCGGCACAGATTAGCAGCCAAATCTTCACTCGAGATGGTCATCCTATTATCTGTCACAATTGTGGTAAGCCGGGTCATGTGAAACCTGCGTGTGAGGAAGGTGCCCGTGTTTGTAGAGGATGTGGAAAATCTGGGCACATGGTGAGATTTTGTAGGAACATTGGCAATGGCCAACCCCAGTCACAGCAAGCCTCGGCAGTCGATCCGAGAGTTCCAAAAGCGGCAACAAACTCGCACCAGTCACGTGGTCATAAGGCTCAAGCTGCATCGGAACCCACAGTACAAAACCGGGGCAAGGCCCCAATGGTGGGAACATTTAACCAAGGTCCTAAGCTCTACACCTTGGATGTCGTTGATGAGTTTGGTGGACAGGAGTAAGTAAAAAGGATGATGATAGTTGGTTGAGTATCTCGTTTTTCCATTTAGCCGTTCATTTCTAGAATTCCAATGAAATCAATTCAGGGCGAGTATGCCCAATGAACCTACGTCTTGTCAATTCAGGGCGAGTATGCCTGATGAACCTATGTCTTGTAATTCAGTACTCTTATATTATTATGTTATTAATAAAAATAAGTATTTGATTACAATCTAGCATTGAAATGCTAAGTCGAGTGGGGATGCGTAACGCTGTGAGAAGACAACAAGATATTTACAATCATGTTTTGAGTTAAAGAATACCCACCCTATGTGCTACATTTCTTAGGTTCAAATTATATAAGTTAAGTCTATGACGTATGCTGTAGGATCAACTATATGTTCGAAATGTTAATATATCAAGTGAGAGTCGGGAAGTGTTCCCTATAGACTCTACAATAACCTTGTATCTGACTTTTGCAACAATTTGTGTGGTAGTATAGAGATATGAAAACTGTGCTATATAATCCATTAAAGGTTCATAGGTAGGATCCACTACAAGATAGAGACTCAAGTTGTAGTTGCATTATTCTTCGTTACCTACGACCGATCATACGTTATATCCTATCAATTTTCTATGATCGTGTAACCGAACTCTCAGTGAGGCAAACACCCAAGGGATAAAATTCCAAACATAACTTCTTACACAAATGTTAACAAAAATATAAAGAATGCAAATACTCGAGAACCGGACAACGTTCAAGTCAAGGAACCAGAAGGGAAGATCCATCATTCATCACCTACGAATAGGGTTTGCCAGTCTGTCAAAGTGGTTGCCTTCAAAGCCACCCGGGCCATTTGATAACCTGGAAAAGGGAATTGAATGGGGCTGAGACGAAAGCCACCCGGGCCATTTAACTACTGAGTTGAGTTTGGATTAAATGGGTTAAGACCATGTTGCGTCTTAAGCCAAAACAGTTTCATGAAACTAACATTCTCGAGATACAATATTCGAGATGAAATCTGACTACGGAATCGTAGGTAGGTCGGACGTCCTATCCAGACTCGGCCGGTATAATATAGTTAATGTTAAAATAAAAGTAAACAGGTCAAATATGATATCCGTGTGATGTGTTAAAATATATCTATATATAAGCTATGTAATGTGAGATAGTGAGTGAATAATATTATTCATTTGGCTAAAGTTAATTTTTTTTTATAGACTTGATATCGGGGGACACGAAGTCAACCCTTTTCCCACTCCTAATAGTAGGCTCTCCCTAACGTCTGGGTAACTACTAGCGGGATGGATTTGGGCCACATGGAGTACCTCATAATCCGATATCGAGTCCGAACTTAATATTTTCATGGTGATCACAAACACATTTCTAAAGCTATATCATATCTCATCCGTAATCGGGGTATGGTTCCTAAGGTGCTTGTCACCTACATCACTTTCTTATTCAATCCTTCGAGGTTATCCGTGTCACAGAAGTTGAGTCATCAAATATAAAGCCTACATAAAATATTCTCATCAGTAATAATCTCATTTGGATTCAATTAATACCTTATTATGGTAACTGAGTTTGAATCCAAAGTAGTCCCAGTTTTCGAGCCGTCACTTGCTAGTTCTCGCGAACTAACCGTCCTTTGTTAATTTGGACGGCTAGGGGTTCATTGTCTCCGGACAATACCTCAGCCTCCAGTTCGCAGGTTTAGATCGTGTCTTTGAAGAGAAGTTGAAGAAGTTCAAGATGACATTTTAAGTTTTCAAGATTTGAAGAAAATATTGTATAACCGGTAAATGTTTATTTTTACAAAGTTTTCCGCTGTAATGTATTTGATGTTTCAAATATTGTAATTTGAATCATGAGTTTAATAAAAGCATGATTTATTATATTTAAGTCTTCCGCTATTTATATTTTCTGTAGTTATCATCTTGTTTATGGGAGTATGGCAGCATGTCCCTATAAGCCTAAGGTGGTTACAAAGACCTTAAAGTCCGAGTAACCACTGGCGCTGGAACATTCCCTCATTTACCGAAGGGGGTGTTACAGCAATCAGTGTTATACTATCATCCTCTTCATCCGTCTTCAATTTCAAAACCCGCAACCCTTGGCCATCAATTGCAATTCGAACCCTAAAAATTTTAAATAATTGGATTGGGAAAGGGAAAGAGGGGCATACCTCAGTTGTAATGGGAGCGGAGAGAAGGAGATATCAGTTTGACAATCGAAGAGAGAAGGGACAAGGAAATCTCAAATTCTTAGGTGTAATGGGAGACGGGGAGAGTTGGAGATATGAGAGCAGAGTGAGCAGTGGGAGGCAGGGAGTGTCGGGGCGTGCCGAGGAGTCGCCGAGTCGGGAAGATCTCAGATCTGGAGCGAAGTTCGTCGGAGAAACAGGGACTCAGGGTCTCAGCCAACTCAAGGACGCCGACGGAGTGCCATGGAAGAGTCGGAGACTCCGATCCGGCGCCTGTCACACGCCTCCGCCTCCGTCTCTCTCTGATTCCGCCAAGGATCCCTCAATCTCTCTCTCTCTCTGATTTTTCTACATCGATAGGCAGGAGAGAGGCAAAGAAAGAGACCGGCTACTCAAGGTAAAAAAATACCGGCTAGGTGTAATTTTTTTAAGGGGGAGGGTTAACCCTTGCAAATTGAAATGGATAGTGGGCTATGGGCGCAAAGTTTTCCGGGGCAAATGTCATTTATTTCAATTCCCTCAATATCGAACAGCAAATCGAACATCAACGAAGAGGATTACAGTACTAATAATTTGGAAATCGAACAGCAAAACGAAATCTAAATTAGAAATCGCATTACAGTACTAGTAATTTGGAAAGCGAAATTAAAAATTGAATCAGACGAAGAAGAAGTGGAGAAGAGGATTGAAATTGAAATCACATACCTGGAATCAATCACTAAAGGAGAGAAGAGGATTCACCGAAGAGGCGAAGAGGATTCACCAGCGTCATCAGTTGAGAAGAACCCTACAGTACTGCCGGCAATATATTTGCCTGGAAACAACCCTACTGTAGTGGAGGCAATAAATTGTCCATGGGGAGAAGTGCAAACATTCAATTATAGAGATGAAACTTCTTCCCACAAATTTACATATTTTTTTACATTTTTCATCTCTTTCTCTATTTTGCATATTGGTTTGCATAATCTGTTGGGGACAAAAAATGAGGTTTTTTTCTCTAAATTCCATCTTTTCTCTATTATAGCACATCTCTTGGGGTTGCTCTAACTCAAGTATCAGAGATAGCATCGCCGCAATTAATATTGTGTCGGTCCATTTTTTATGGGAAAAATTCGGCCTAAAACGATTTGTATATGGGTAAAGAATTGCCAAACGCATAGTTCAATAGGAAGCTTGCGTCAACGCGGGGGGGGGGGGGGGGGGTGCATTTCGACATGTGAGAGTAGGATAGGGAGCGATTGTGATTTTTGGATATTAACAACCCTGATTTAATCCGTCGTTTAATTATTTAAAATTACAAAATGCAATTTTTGACAATGCAAATGTAATAAATAAAAAATACTACTACACTAGATTGATTTTTCTCTATATATCGACATCAATTTTGAATATGTTTGACCTTATTTTGGAAAAATAAAATCTTTAAATACAATGATTTATAATAATTCCCAAATAATTAATTTTAATAATTGTAAATAGTAATAATAAATAATGTAAGAAGTTAATTTAGTTTTTATGGAATGTAATTGAAAATGAATATAATAATGTAATTGAGAATGGAAATAATTATTGGAGAGGGTTACACTTATAGATTAAATTGACATGAAAGAATGAGTTTTGAGATGTTATTGATAAAGTGGAAAAAAGTAAGAATGAGATATTTAGGATGATAAGACTGAAATAAAAGAATAAAATATGAATATTTATAGTATTACTCGATAAATATGGCTTAAGTGAAAAAACATGTATTTATTTTTACCAGGAAAAAAATGAGAAGGATTGAAGAAAAAGTGTGGAAATCCAAATTTGCAATCCCATTCAATTCAAATATATGACCAAATTTGAGGTGAAGGTGAGGACACGTCGGTGCGTGGGAGGTGTCTATGGCAAGCGGTCAAATACCATTTGCAATGGGATATTGGCATATTACTTCCGTGGGGTCTCGGATAAGATGTTATATAATGACGGCTCGAGCTTATTCATTTTCTAAATTTTTTAAATAAGTCGAGTATAAACACATTTTTAAACTCGGTTCAAAGCTCGGCTTGCTTGGTTTAATCTCGAATAGCTCGAATTTTGTGAAAATTTTAAAATTTTCCTTAAATTATACTATGTTGTGAGCCAATAGGGTTACTTAAATCTCAAAAAAAAAGGACTCAGATCGAGCTCCTTCATTTCCTAAATGAGCTAATTATGGACACATTTTTTCACTCGGGTCCAAATTTTGGCTCAGTTCGAACTCAAATTATTTCTAAACGAGACGAATATGAACAAAATGCACAGTCATTTACAAACTTCTAATATTATCCAGGTCGAAGATTCTTCATCTTGCAAATCTTGTCACATCCTGCATGTGGGGGAGAGAATATAAAATATAAAAAAATTATAAATTTATATGTGTTATATCTTAATTTGTAACTCACAAAATATTAGAGAGTTTTTTTTTTGAGAGAGACAAGACTCGTCCCATCTCGTAAGCAATAGGCCCCGAGCGAGATTAAAAAAAATAATGAATCCTGAGCCACAAAAATTACATGAGTCGGGACGTGGAACGACCCACATCCCATCCCGTGCACACCCTGAATTGTCTTCATTCATATTCACATCTTCACTTTCCTTGCAAGATTCACCATCTACATTCATATTACCTTCTTTTTCTCCCGTTCAACTTCATATGCTCGTCGATAGACTTGTTTTTAGGATCAGTTTGATTGGGCAAAGTGGCAAACCAATTGATGATCTAGGTAGGTGTTGGAGGCTTGGAGCCTTACTAGAAGACTTAGGGCTCGTTTGTTTAGACGAAGGGAAAGGAAAGTAAAGGAATCATTTTAAGAGAAAGGAAAGTGATAACTCCCTCCCTTGATGAAAATTGGAATAAATGTTTCAATGGCTTTGACAGGATGTCTGTGTCAAAGGCCTTGGAGCATTAACAGTTGATGAAATACAAAACCTGTCTTAATTGTCCGAATATTATTTAATCTTAATATATAATTCCTTTATATATTATATATATATATATATATATATATGTTTGACTAACCTTTTCAGGAAGTATATTCGAGATTATATCTTTCCTTTAGTATATATTGAGGAGATCATATTCAAAATAGATCATGGCTTCGGAGTATCCATAAATAGAAGATTCAAGATCAAGCCTTGATTCAAAAGAGCCGTTGATGAAGATCTAGTGTTGAAGACCCTCACGCTCCATGCTCTTATATAAAGGAAAGGAAGGAGAAGACAGAGATAACAAGTGCTACACGAGCTTTCATTCATTCAAGCGAGATCTGTCTTCCAAGTGTCTATCTACTAAGCGCTCAAGAGTTTGTTGTTTATTTCAAAGCCTTTGAGAGTCACTGTGAGCTTATAGGATATATTCATTTATAGTGTTACTCGAGAGTTTTTAACTCGGGAAGTTGCACTAGGCTATTGATTTGTGAGAGTAAGAGGATTGTACTAGATAGCTGAGAGAGGTGGGGCTCTTCTAGATTGGTCTAGGACTCCAAAGGAACGTGAGTTGACTAGATTGCAATTGTATAGGAGAGAGGCTTCTCAGTGAGCTATTAGGATCCTAAGCTAAGCGAATCAATAAAGCCTTTTGAATCCTAGGGTTGTGGAAGAACCCTAGGCGGGGACGTAGGCCAAGCTGTGCTGAACCTCGTAAACAATTACTCGTGTTCTTTACTTAATTGCTTTACCTTATTTCCGTACTTGGTTCGATTGTCTAACTTTGTGATTCAGGTTTAATCTCAAAGGTTTTGGTACAAGCTCCAAAAGTCTTGAGACTTTCTGCGAAAAACGGGCATACTCTATTCAACCCCCCTTCTAGAGTATCTTTATATTACTTTGTTTTAATTATTGAACCTTCAATTGGTATCAGAGCTTTACTCACTGTTTTTGATCTAACAATCTTGTGAGTTTTCGATCATGTCTGGTGAAGCAAGCGGAGGATTTGCACAGGGAAGGTCCACAAGCAGACCGCCACTCTTTGTAGGAAACAACTTTGTCCACTGGAGATCTTTGATGAAGATGTTCATCATAGACCAAGATCTAGAGCTTTGGAACATTATAGAGAATGGTCCGAAGATTCCAGAGAAAGAGGGACCAAACGATACCAAAGTTGCAAAGAAGGAGTCTGAATACAACCAAGCAGATCTTGAAACCATCTCCAAAAACTACAGGGCTATTAACTTACTTTACTATGGTCTTAGCACTGATGAGTTTAACCGTATTTCATCTTGTAGGCCAGCTAAAGAGATTTGGGACAAGTTGGTCGTCACCTATGAAGGAACAAGCCAAGTGAAAGACACCAAGATCAGCATCTTCCTTCGAAAGTATGAGCTCTTCAAGATGAAGTCTGATGAGTCAATCAAGGCCATGTTCACACGATTCACAGAAATCACCAACAACCTTGACTCTCTCGGCAAGAGCTTTACCAACGTTGAGAAAGTGAGGAAGATACTGAGGTGCCTTCCAAAGGAGAAATGGGGTCCAAAAGTAACAGCTATAGAGGAAGCCCAGGACCTCACCACTCTACCCCTTGATGACCTTCTTGGGAAGCTGATCACGCATGAGATGATTCTTAATGAAGACGATGGAGAACTTCCAGCTAGCACTAATAACTTGGCACTCAAGTCTAAGAAGGATGAGCCCAAGGATGGATCTGATTCCGAAGATGAGGATGACGATGAGGATGATCATTTTGCTCTTATCACAAGAGGCCTTGCTAGAATTCTCAAAATGAAGAAGCAATTCAACAACAAGGATGGATCAGAGTCTTCGAAATTTCGAGGTAAGCCCCAATACAACAAGTATGAAAAGAAGAATAAACCGTTGTCTTGTTTTGAATGTGGTGAAACAGATCATCTTGTGAAGGACTGCCCTCAAAAGACAAAGAGCCAGCCCAAGAAAGGTGATAAATGGAAGAAGAAAGCCATGGTGGCTACTTGGAGTGATTCCGACTCTGACTCCGACGATGAGAAGGCCAACATTTGTCTTATGGCCTCAGAAGATGAATCCCACGATGAAAAGCTTGAAGCTGCTGTAAGAGAACTCATGGAAAGTCCAAAAGAGGTATTATCGGAATTCCTTTCCAATATGATTGCCAATGAAGAGAAGCTTATTGCCCAAACTAACATTCTTATTAAGAGAACTATGGACCAGGAAAGAACTATTGAGGATCTGTCTATGAGGGTCAAAGGTCTTGAAGCTTCTTATTCAGGTCTTAACATTAAAGTCAAGACGCTTGGCTCGGAGAAATTTGAACTCAAGCAAGATCTCTTCTCTCTAAGAAATGAGCATCATGACTTAGAGAACGAGAAGATCTCCCTGAATAATAAGATTCAAGACCAACAGACAGCCCTCATAAGTTTTACCAAATCCAAAGGTACTCTCGATAGGATATTGGGTGAGCAACAAAGCTCTCTAAACAAAAGTGGTATTGGTTACAATCCAAAGTTTTTAAAGAAGCAACACATTACCACTTTTGTAAAAGCAAAAGGAAGCAGAACCTCTCCTATATGTCACCATTGTGCTAGAAAGGGACATGTAAAAGAGACCTGCCCTTATAGAAGAAAGGATCCATATATTATTCGCAATACATTTCCTGTTCATTTGAGAAAAGAACGGATAACACAAGTTTGGGTCCCAAAAGGCACTATTTTACCAAATATGGTTTACCCCAACAATGGATCCAAATTTGCTTATTGGTCTAGCCACAAAGGTTGATGTTTGTCTTGCAGGAGATCACCAAGGTGAAAGAACACAAATGGATTATTGATAGTGGATGCTCGAGGCATATGAGTGGGAAGAGCTCTCTCTTTCATGATCTAAAGGAGCAATCCACGTGAACAATCACTCTTGGTGACAAAGGGAAGTGCGACATCGTTGGTATTGGTAGTGTTGGAAGTGATTCCAGCCATAGTATTAAAAATGTCTATCTTGTTAATGGTTTGAAGTATAATCTGCTTAGTGTTTCTCAATTATGTGATAGTGGTAACAATGTCAGATTTAACAAGAAGAGATGTATAGTGTGCAGAGAAGATACATGTGAAGTTATTCTGACTGCATATCGTTACAACAATATATACGCCGTAAATGCTGATCAAGTGGCACAAGGAAGCTTAACCTGTCTAAAGGCTTTGACGGACGATCCAAAGCTCTGGCACAGGAGACTCGGTCATGTGAGTCCACATACACTACAGAAGCTTGTGTCCAAAGGGCTTGTAAGAGGGCTACCTGAGATGGACTTCAAAGGTATTGACATGTGCAATGCATGCACAAGAGGTAAACAAGCACGCAGCTCTTTCAAACCTAAAAAGGTTGTAAGTTCTTCTAGACCCCTTGAACTTTTACATATGGATTTATGTGGTCCTATGCGAGTCAAATCTCCCAATGGTAAAAGGTACATGCTAGTTGTTGTTGATGATTTTTCTAGATATACTTGGGTTGCATTTTTAAAAGAAAAATCAGAGGCCTTATTTGAGTTTTTAAAACTATGTAAGGAGTTGCAAACTTTAAGAAACGAGCCCATAGTGTCTATTCGGAGTGATCATGGTAGGGAGTTTGATCAACTTCAATTTGATTTGTTTTGTGCTAAATATGGCATCTCCCATAACTTTTCTGCTCCTAGGACACCTCAACAAAACGGGGTTGTGGAACGCAAGAACCGCACCTTATAGGATATGGCCAGGACTATGCTTTTAGAAAATGCATTACCTAAAACCTATTGGGCTGAAGCTGTTAACACAACTAACTACATTTTAAATCGTTGTCTTATTCGTTCCATCTTAAAGAAAAATCCTTATGAACTTTTCAAAGGCCGCAAACCACTTATATCTTATTTTAAACCCTTTGGCTGTACTTGTTTTGTTCATAACAATGGAAAAGATTTGATGCGCGTAGTGATGAAGGTATATTTCTTGGCTATTCCACGAGTAGCAAAGCTTATAGAATCTTCAATAAAAGGACCCAGGTAGTTGAAGAAAGTATACATGTTATTTTTGATGAATGCAATGACGGTGCTTTGAGTGAAAGTGTTGCAAATATAGATCTTAACATCCATGAAGAGAACGAGGAAGGTGATGATACTGCTGCCAAGAACACAGAGAAGAGGAACATGCAGGAGCCGATTCTCAACACTGAAGAATTGGCCCAAGGTGTTGAAGATTCGTCCAAAGCCCTTGGTGTCCAATCCAACAACGTTGAGACATTAGAAACTGCTGTAACTGAACCTAACAGGACCACGGAGTCAGATGTACCATAAGTCAATCCTACTGGTGTGACGAATCAAGGAGCTGAGACGAGCAAAAGGAAATTCAAATACTCATCATCACACTCTTTAAAGAATATCATTTCTGACCCTACTTCTAGTGTTCAAACTCGTTCTAAACTTAAAAATCTTTGTGCTTTTCACGCGTTTGTTTCTCTTATTGAGCCAAAGAAGGTAGATGAGGCACTTCAGGAGCCAGACTGGATCATTGCTATGCAAAGTGAGCTTAATGAATTTGAAAGGAACAAAGTCTGGACCTTGAAGCCTAGGCCAAAGCATAAATCAGTCATTGACACACGATGGGTATTTCGAAACAAGCTAGATGAGAATGGTAAGATTGTGAGGAACAAGGCAAGGCTTGTTGCCCAAGGCTACAATCAAGAGGAAGGTATTGACTACGAGGAGACCTTTGCTCCCGTAGTCAGGCTTGAAGCTATTCGCATTCTATTAGCATTTGCATCTTTTATGAGCATAAAGTTATATCAAATGGATGTCAAGTGTGCTTTTCTCAATGGTTTCTTAGAGGAAGAAGTTTATGTGGCTCAACCCCCAGGTTTTGAAAGCTCAGAATTTCCCAATCATGTTTATAAACTTGACAAAGCGCTTTATGGTTTGAAACAAGCCCCAAGAGCTTGGTACGAGCGCTTGTCAAAATATCTTTTAGAAAATGATTTTAAAAGGGGGTTGATCGACAAGACTCTTTTTATCAAGACCAAAGGAAAGGACATTTTGGTTATTCAAATCAATGTTGATGATATATTATTTGGTGCTACTAACACATCTTTGTGCAAGGAATTTTCTGACATCATGTGCAGTGAATTTGAGATGAGCTTGATGGGTGAACTCAACTTCTTTTTGGGATTACAAGTTCATCAATCCAAGAAAGGGATCTTTGTCAACCAAAGCAAGTACACTATGGATCTCTTGGAGAAGTTCAAGATGGATCATGTTTAGTGGTTGCATGTGTGCTAGGTTTCAAGCCGATCCTAAAGAATCTCACCTCGTGGTTGTGAAGAGGATCTTTCGATATCTCAATGGCACTAAGGAGCTTGGACTATGGTACCCAAAGCAAAAGGATTTCACTTTAATTGGATATTCTGATGCAGATTTTGCAGGCTATAAGGTGGATAGGAAGAGCACATCAGGATGTTGCCAATTCTTAGGAGCATCTTTGATCAGTTGGCACTCGAAGAAGCAAAACTCAGTTGCTCTATCCACTGCAGAAGCCGAATACATTGCAGCTGGAGCTTGTTGCTCCCAAATCCTTTGGATAGCTCAACAAATGAGAGATCTTGGCATCAACCTCAAAGGTATTCCAATTAAGTGTGACAATACAAGTGCCATCTCCATCACTAAGAATCCTGTTCAGCATTCAAGGACCAAACATATTGATGTAAGGCATCATTTCGTTAAAGATCATGTTGAAAAAGGTGACGTGTCCATATCTTTTATTTCTACTGATTATCAATGGACTGACATTTTTACTAAGCCTTTGGCAGAGGACAGGTTCACCTTCATTAGACGAGAGATTGGGATGCTTAACAAGGATGCACTTTCGTAGGGGGAGCTTTCCCTTTACGAAAGATAAATTCTACTTAGTGTCAAAACCCTTGAAAACTATGTCAAGGTGTGTGAACTAAATGGTGGAGTACATATATCGGATCATATATTTTTGGTTAATATCTTTTTAGATATTTAATCAATTATATTTTTTATTGGATTTCAAAATTGCCTATTTCTGTGATTTTCTTAAACCGTTAAGATATTTTATTTTTGGAACTAAATCACAGGGTCTTTTAGTCCGATTTTAATGGATAATTTGAATTTTGAATTTGAAACCTTTCAAATTGGCAATGTGATGATTTCTTTCCTTGGAACTCTAAACCCGTCCCATCACTCCTTCTACTTAAACCCAATCATGTAGCCGATTACAACCCACACTCAGAACTAATCCAAACCCCTTCACCTTCTCCCTCTTCAACCTCTCATCTTTTCTAAGAAAACCCTAGCCGATTTCCTCCATGGCACCCAAAACCAAGAAAGCTGTCACACCCAAAAGACTTGGCACCACCCCCAAGGGACGTCAGGCCACTGCTACCTCTCCCACACCTGAACCCGCTCCTCAAGCTATTATCCCAACCGTCGTCCAGAGCACCATCGCTAAGAGCACGACCATTGTTCCCAAGGGCTCTCAAAAGCACTCTGCTAAGAAGCCGATCAGTGCTAAACAGAAAGGAAAGAGGAAGATCTTGGCTGAGGACCTGGACGAGGATGAGGAGGAAGATGACCTTGACGCCCTCCTGGAAAGAGATGCTGCCAAGGAAGCCGAGGAGGAGGCCTTGAGGAAGAAAAAGGCCGATGAGGAGGCCGAGATTGCTAAGAAACTGGCCGAGGAAGAAGCTGAGCGGATTCGAAAGGAAGCCGAAGCCGAGGAGGTTCCGTCCGAGGAGGAGCCTGAGGAAGAAGAAGAAGAGCAAGAGGGATCTGGAGAGGACGAGGAACCTGAAGGAGATGAAGCGGGGTCCGGTGAAGACTCGGGGTCTGAGGAAGAGGAGGAAGAATCTCCCTCTCCTTCTCCTCCTCCTCCCCCGTCTCCGAAGAAGCGAAAAGCCCCTGCTGCTGTCAAGCCTCCATCCCCCCAAGCATAACAGGAAGGGCACTGTCAAGAGTCTTGTAGCGTCTGTCAAGAGAGCTGCTCCAACAGTTGCTCGCAGAAAGAATGCGGACCCCCCTGGCCTATATCCAGGTAAATCAATCTTTGCCCTCCTCTTGGTTTCAAGATGTTGAGACTGCTGGTAAGTGGGTAGACGAGTTTCGAACTCGTAAGATTAGCTGCTTTGATTTTTTAGATTTTGAGTTCTTTGAAGCTTTGAAGTTACCTTTCATTGAGCTCCTCAAAAAATCCCCAGCCTGGACCCTTCTTAACCTTGAAACTGTCTCCTACCCCCAGCTTACCCGACTTTTCTACATTAACCTAAAAGCCAAAAACGACACCAATGGTTGGTCTTTGGAGTCTGTTGTCAAAGGGGTTAGAATCTCTCTCAACTCCAATGATTTTGCAGATTTCCTTGGCTTACCTACCCCTGTTCCACCCTCTGAAATCCACCCCTCAAAAGAGAATTGCATCATCCTTGCCCGGGCCAAGTACCTCCTACCCGAAGCATCCAACAACACCTCAAAGCAACTCACCCACTCATCCCTAACCCTTGAGGCAAAAATTATTATCAACATCATTGTTCGATGCCTCTTACCCCGTCTTAACTCTGGCTCACTCCTTACTGACAATGCCATAGTCTTGCTCTACCGCATCTTAAATGGTCTTGACCTTGATCTGGCCAACACTATCCTTGGAACCATGGCTCATGCCAGAAAAGCTAGAAAAGGCTCTCCCCTCCCCTTTGCTACCCTTTTGACCCCTATCTTCAACGTTTCTGGAATTGATGTCAAAAATGAAGAACAACTGCGTCATACGGGTAAGTTCGACTCTAAAGGCCTTGAAAAGATTGGCATCACTCGGTCTCCCCAAGGGACCTTGAGTCTTGCCACTCCTTCAAAAGCCTTTCCCACTGCTCCAGCTTTCGATGAACGCATGGACAACCTAGAGTTGGGCTTGGAGGAAGTTCGCCTGGATATCAAGGAGCTGCAGAAGGAGATTATGACGGAGATGAGCGGGATTTCCAAGATGTTGGAAGGACTGTGGAAGAGGCTCACTGATGATGCTCCGGATGACTAAACCCTACCCTACCCTATCCCACCCTTGAGAACTTGATACATTGCTGGTTTGTTGGAAACGTTTTCAAAACTTTTGGTGACTTTTTGGTGATTGTTTTTACCTCCGCCCTTTGTTGAAAGACAAAAAGGGGGAGATGATATGTGGTGCTTAGACTTTGAAAACCTCTGCTTAAAGGTCTTGGAAGACCTTGGTTTTTTATTTATGGTTTTCGGTTGGATGGTTTTTGCATGCTTTAAAATTTTTTGATCCAACATTTGTCTAACCCTTGCAGGTACTTAGTCTGATTCCTTTTTTATCTATGCTTGACTAAGTTGCAGGGATGCACAGGTTTTCTCTTTCATCAAGGGGGAGATTGATAACTCCATCCCTTGATGAAAATTGGAATAAATGTTTCAAGGGCTTTGACAGGATGTCCGTGTCAAAGGCCTTGGAGCATTAACAGTTGATGAAATACAAAACCTGTCTTAATTGTCCGAATATTATTTAATCTTAATATATAATTCCTTTATATTATATATATATATGTTTGACTAACCTTTTCAGGAAGTATATTCGAGATTATATCTTTCCTTTAGTACATATTGAGGAGATCATATTCAAAATAGATCATGGCTTCGGAGTATCCATAAATAGAAGATTCAAGATCAAGCCTTGATTCAAAAGAGCCGTTGATGAAGATCTAGTGTTGAAGACCCTCACGCTCCATGCTCTTATATAAAGGAAAGGAAGGAGAAGACAGAGATAACAAGTGCTACACGAGCTTTCATTCATTCAAGCGAGATCTGTCTTCCAAGTGTCTCTCTACTAAGCGCTCAAGAGTTTGTTGTTTATTTCAAAGCATTTGAGAGTCATTGTGAGCTTATAGGATATATTCATTTATAGTGTTACTCGAGAGTTTATAACTCGGGAAGTTGCACTAGGCTATTGATTTGTGAGAGTAAGAGGATTGTACTAGATAGCCGAGAGAGGTGGGGCTTTTCTAGATTGGTCTAGGACTCCAAGGGAACGTGAGTTGACTAGATTGCAATTGTATAGGAGAGAGGCTTCTCGGTGAGCTATTAGGATCCTAAGCTAAGCGAATCAATAAAGCCTTTTGAATCCTAGGGTTGTGGAAGAACCCAGGCGGGGACGTAGGCCAAGTTGTGCTGAACCTCGTAAACAATTACTCGTGTTCTTTACTTAATTGCTTTACCTTATTTCCGCACTTGGTTCGATTGTCTAAATTTGTGATTCAGGTTTAATCTCAAAGGTTTTGGTACAAGCTCCAAAAGTCTTGAGACTTTCTGCGAAAAACTGGCATACTCTATTCAACCCATCTTCTAGAGTATTTCTTATTACATTGTTTTTATATTATAGAACCTTTAGAAAGGAAAGAGAAACGGTTAAACTCCAATTTTGTTTGGTTGATTTAAAAGATGAATAATTACTTTCTTGATTACCTTTTCAAGTGTTTGTTTGATTTAAGGAAAGGAAAGATGACAAATTAATCAGACTTTTGTATTTTTTTTTTATCTTTTCATAAAGCTATTGCAAAATCATATAAGAAAGATGGACAAATATAGGAAGAAGATCATCTGAAACAATCTATATTGTTCAATTTAAACGGTAAGTTTACACTTGAAGTAGACATTGTTTCACTCGTTAACCCACATATATGAAATCCAGCCGTTTAGAAACACATGGTCACTAGTACTACAAACCCACAGATATGAAATCCGCCGGCTAATATTCATCTAGCAATATCGACATCCCTGCTTTTCCTGGAGTTGTATCCATCTGAATCCTCTCCACCATCTCTGTTGTATGAGCCTCTTCCGCGCCCACACCTGCTTACTCCGTAGGGTCTCGGTGGGCCACCACCACGCCCACCACTTCCTGTGGAATGCATCAAGCCCATCAAATGAGAAAAGAGTGTTGTCTATACAAGGTAAAGCCCATAATCGTGAGCTTGAAATCAACCCCTGTTACTAAAACATCAGATTGGCATCCACCCTCTAGAGTTGATACAAGGTAAAACGGTAATGGCCAGCCGTTCTTGTAGCACATTTGATCCAGCTCCTGCATTTCAATCATTATTAGAGGCTAGAGATACAACATTCAAAAGAGTGTTGTCTATACAAGGTAAAGACTTGAAAGCCTCTAAAAAGCTATCTCGTTTGAATGTTCATTCTGTTAAATCACAAAATCATAGTAATTCTTGTATGGTGATCCAGATGAGCAACTTTTCAGAAGAGAGCTCTGTCCTCTCTACAATGTGCAAAGTCGGCAATTTTAACTCACGTGTTTCCAAAATAAAATAGCAGCATCATACTTGACAATAGAGGAAACTGTAAAACATGATAGAAAGGGTATTAAGTTTCATAGGCCATTGCAAGCATAGAAAAAGAGAATGAAACTTGCCTCACAAGGATTTTTCACACTCAAATTAGCCTCCAATGAGTTCTGTTTCAAGCATTCAGACGAGTTCTTTCCTTGTACATGATAGTATCCCCTTTCTTCAGCTGAAACGACCTTGGTTATATTTACATCACTGCAACCTTCTATGAGCATGTCTAAAGCAACTGCCAAAGAATATGCTCCACCTATACAAGGGAAACTCGAAAATGAAAGACTTGTGAGCTAGAAACTCAAGTCTATTATGGATATTGTTTCCCTCAATTTAATGCCTTGATCACAAGTGTAAAAAAAGGTAAATCTTATACAGTAGAAGATAACAAGTGGGTCTAATAACACATTTGATAAAATTGAGCACTTCATGAAATATGTAAGAGAACCATACCTCTTGAAATTGTTCCGATATTTTTTTTCCGCAAAGAGCACTTTCATCCTGATTCTTGCGCAACTAAATAAGCTGAAAGTCATCACAGTGAAAAAGGAATGATTAAATCTCGCGAAAAACATGCAGTATCGAGGCAATTTTAAAATAACCATATATTCATTGAAACTTATTACAGAAGCAACACATGTTTACAATTTTAGATTACGTACAGGTGAATTTGCATAGGTGCTTTGATTCCCGGAAACTTGAATTGTAATTTCATGGTTGGATAGTTACCAATGATAGACAAGCCACAAAAACACCATGATCTCATATGTTAATTTCATTGATTTTGTCCTCATATTGCAAATCCACATTTAGCACAAGACCTCAATATTCAAATGACATAGATTGATGAGCACTAAGAGACAGTTGCTAGCAAAAAAGAGATCTAATCCAACTTACAAGTATCAATAATGATAAATATTTAACTCACTGCTGTGTACCAGAAACAAATCTTATCCATGGCATCAGTCAAATCCGAAAAACATTCTAATATCAAAAGACCAGTTTTGCATTCTAGATTCAATCATAAGTACATCGATGTTACCATCAAGTCCCATATATATGTTAGACTCATTTATTCCCTTTTTTATCATCAAGATCATCCAAATAGAAAGAGAATTTCTATTACCAAAAGAGAAATTAGAATCCAGCTGCGAGTTTCAAGAGCTCTTGAAATATTAGTGAAGGTTAACATAGGTTGAATATCAAAAGGTATCAACATAAACATCACAAGAATCTCTACGAAAAACCTCAGTTGATCCTATCTTTACATAACACAGCTAAATTAAGCAAATATTAGTGAAGGTTACGCACCTGCACTGTAACTTCAAGATGAAGCTTCACCTCTGCAATGCATTCTCTTGTTTCTTTGATCTCAGGAAGTGACAAAATCCTCTTATCCGCATCCCTGGATCATTATCAGTTCAGATTCATGAATTCAGCCACATTTTGATTAGATTGAGAGATAAGCCGTAATAAATCGAAACAAAATGAGCGAAAATAGAAATCAAAATCGAATTCAAACACTTTATTACCTCTGCAATTGAGCCTTGATAATGTCAACAAGATCTTTTGCAGTGACGAATCCGAAGATTTGATTATTCCCTTGCCCAGCGCCCTTCCTCTTAACCGTGCCAACAGTTTCCAAAACCCTAGCGAGCTGCTCGACATCGATCACAAACATCAACTCTCTGAGCAAATTAGGGTTACTCTTTGCAAAAAAAAAAACAAAAAACGTCGAGCAAATTGCAAATTCACCATTGGAGAGAAGAATTTGAGAGGTCGAGAGGATGATTGAAAAATCGATCATAATTGTTACAGTGCCGAAGAGAGAGAGTCAGGGAGAGAGCAAACAAAGAAGTGAGGGGGAAATCACCTAATTTTAGAGGGGTAATAGATGGGGTAATCCAATTAAGCTCCGAAAAGTAATTATTCATTTGACAATGTTAAAGAAACAGACCTAAAGAATAAGGGGTTCTATTATTCCTTTCTTGAACTGTTTTTTCTCCAAACAAACGGGCCCTTAGAGTTTATATAAAATACATCCCATATCATGTAGACATATATATAAAATTTAATATTAATGATTTTAAAAAATATATCTCATATCTAATTATAATGATATAAAATTTAGGAAACAAATAAAATCGGTGATCTTTTATGGATAAAACTGACGACCTATATTTTAGTAACCAAATAAAATGGATTCTAAATTAGGAAATTTGAATTTAACCTCGATAAAACTGGGGGGCGTTTTGCAAAATGGCCACCAAATTGGACCTAATTTGCGAAATAGCCGCGTTTTGGGACAAATTAGGGAAATAGACGCAATATAAACAATTTTCTCTCTCCCCTCCTAATTCTCTCTCCTCTCTCCCCACTCCCCGGACGTCTCTCCTATCTCGCTCTCTTCCATCTCAGATCCGCGAAATTAATCGGATTCATTGGATCTCAGAGTGCTCGAGACGCGAGCGAGAATGCTCTAGAGCGACGGAGATCTCGGATCTCAGATTGCTCGAAAGTGCTCAAGAGCGCCGGAGATACGTCGGGAGGAGGAGTCGATGGCGAAATTGGAGCATCTGGAGCGCCGGAGATACGTCGGGAAGAGGAGTCAATGGCGAAATTGGAGCATCTGGAGCGCCGGAGAGCGAAGGCCGGAGCGGCCGGAGGCGGCGAGGCCGAGCGACGCCGAGCGAGGCTGAGCGACGATGTGAGATTCAGATCCGGCCGGAGGCCGAGCGAGCGAGGCCGAGCCAGATCCGAGCCGGAGGCGGCGAGGCCGAGCGACGCCGAGCGAGGCTGAGCGACGATGCGAGATTCAGATCCGGCCTGGAGGCCGAGCGAGCAAGGCCGAGCGAGGCCGAGCCAGATTCGAGCGAGGTCGAGCGAGATCCGAGCCGGAGGCGGCGAGGCGAGCCGGCCGCCGATCTCTTCACAATAACCGGGAGGAAGAAGAAGGAATTTTTATTAAATTACAAAACTTACCCCATAATTATGAAAATAAAAAAAAACTATCTATATTTTATTATGTGATCCATAATCTATATTTTTATTTTTATTTTTGCACAAAAAAATGTTATACTTGCACAACATATGATTATATTTGCACAAGCACAACATACAGTTATATTTGCATGACAAAATGTAAAATAAAATAAAAAAAAAAACTAAACTCGGGTCATATTTGCACAACTTACGAATATATTTGCATAACATACTCTTATATTTGCACGACAAAATGTTAAAGAAATAAAAAAATATAGATTATGGATCGCTTACACTTTATTGAGAAAGTCTGAAATTATATTGAGATAAAATAAGATCATGTTCAGAATAATTTCACAAGTCTCGATTGTCGTGCAACTCTTAAAACAGAGTCGTGCAACTCTTAAAACAAAGTTGTGCAACTCCTACAACAGAGCCGTGCAACTCCTACAACAGAGTCGTGCAACTCCTACAACAGAGCCGTGCAACTCTTAAAACAGAGTCGTGCAACTCTTAAAACAGAGTCGTGCAACTCCCACAACAGAGTCGTGCAACTCCCACAACAGAGTCGTGCAACTCTTAAAATAATATTGAGAGAACATAAAATCATCGTGAGAACAATTTCAGAAATCTCGATTGTTTTGCAAAAAATAACCTATTGTTGAGCAAAAATAAGAGTAAGTTGTGCAAATATAAGAGGACGTTGTGCAAATTTAATCATAAGTTGTACAAATATCATCCAAGTCTAGTTTTTATTTATTTTATTTTTTAACCTTTTATCGTGCAAATATACGAGTACTTTGTGCAAATATAACCATAAATTGTGCAAATATAATCCAAGTAGAGTTTAAAGTTGCACTTTTTTCCATGTCAGCACTTTTTTCCGTGTCAGCGCTTTTTTTTCCCATGTCAGCACTTTTTTTTAGAGTTGCACAAGCATGGATAACAATTTCACAATGAATCGAAGAAGCACATGACAAATGAATCATAAGCTGATCAAATGATGTCGAACAATTCCATCAAGCCTGGATAACAATTTTCACAAATATGATCCAAATCTAGTTTTTTTTTCTACATGGATAACAATTTTTTCTTTACTTTATAATATTATCCGTGCACATTTTATTCTAATTTGTGCACTTTTTATTCTATTTGTGTCATCACTTTTTTTAAATAATTTTTTTTCACGTCAGCACTTTTTTAAAATAAGATCATGTTGAGAATAAATTTACAAGTCTCGATTGTCGTGCAAATCTTAAAATAGAGTCGTGCATTTCTTACAACAGAGTCGTGCAACTCTTCCAACAGAAGCGTGCAACTCTTAAAATAGAGTTGTGCAACTCTTACAACAGAGTCGTGCAACTCTTAAAATAGAGTCGTACAACTCTTAACACAGAGTCGTGCAACTCTTAACACAGAGTCGTGCAACTCTTACAACAGCGTCGTGCAACTCTAAAATTTCATAGTGTTATTCATGAAATTTATAGTTGTATTCATACAAACTAAAATCTAATTTGATTCTTATTAAATTAAAAATCTAATTTGGGCACATTATAATATTATTCTTGCAATTTTTAATCTAATTTGGTTCTTAAACTGTATTTTAAAGTTGCACAACCGTAATTTAGAGTTGCACAACTGTAGTGTCAGCATCTTTTTCTATTTTCTTAATCAAAGAAAACAACTAGTGTCAACGATGTTTGCAATTTTAGTGATGAAAATGTATTGATCAATTTTATTTCCTTATAACTCTGTCAGCACTAAAATTGCAAACACCGCTGACACACCCTTTAATTTATAAAAAGCTGCTGACACAACCCTTAATTACAGTTGCACAATTGCATCTTAAAGTTGCACGACAGCACCTTAAAGTTGCACGACAGCACAACTTACATTTGCTGTTGTTAAAATCTAGATGGGGCGTTATCCTTTTTACCATCTGAATCAAAGGTTTGAATACTCTAATGGAGGCAAGGCCAAACCGGAGCAACTCTTAATACAGAGTCGTGCAACTCTGAATACAGAGTCGTGCAACTCTTAATACAGAGTCGTGCAACTCTTAATACAGAGTCGTGCAACTCTTAAAACAGAGTCGTGCAACTCTTAATACAGAGTCGTGCAACTCTTAAAATAGAGTCGTGCAACTCTTACAAGAGAGGCGTGCAACTCTTAAAACAAGAGTCGTGCACCTCTTAAAACAGAGTCGTGCAACTCTTACAAGAGAGTCGTGCAACTCTTAAAACAAGAGTCGTGGAACTCTTACAAGAGAGTCGTGCAACTCTTAAAACAGAGTCGTGCAACTCTTAAAATAATGATAAATATAATGAAAATTGTTTCTTGGAGGTGATGGCACAAATAAAATACAATTGTGAAAATCTAAACTAAAGTTGTGCGACCCTAAAATACAGTTGTGCAACCCTAAAAAATGTGCTGACACGAAGAAGAAAAAGTGCTGACACGGAAAAAATATATACCGAACTACAAAGTTATTACTTAGGAAGATACTCGATTGTAACTAATATCAGTGTCAGCACTAGTTGTGCAAAATACAATCTATTATAGAGCAAAAATAAGATCATGTTGAGCAAATTTCCACCAATCCCCCATATTGTGCAAAAATAATATATTCTTTGATTTTTGATGTATAAGATGCAATTTTGAAGTATCCATTTGAATATGTAACTGTTTATGCTTGTTTTTGCAATGTCTGTGACTGTCTAGCTTGTCTAATATAATGAATTTAAGCACTTGAATAGGGGGAATAGCTTCTCATTAGAGCATTCTTCTCGGACGAAAACTTGTAAACGAGAAAAGGCGACCAATTAAATAGAAACACCTTTGAATGGAGATGAACAAAACTCTGCATTAGAGTTGCACAACTCTGTTAAAAGAGTTGCACAACTCTGTTAAAAGAGTTGCACAACTCTATTAAAAGAGTTGCACAACAATCAAATTCCATTTCTCAAGCTGCAGTATAGACCTAAAGCTGCAGTATTTTAGAGGCAAACAGATATTTGCAGTTACAAAGACAACATACATGAACAACCGATTTTATTGCAAGCAAAATATTGCACATATAACAATTTCTGTCAACACAACACTTTCTGTCAGCACAAAATCCATGACAACCCAAACAAAATCAGCAATCCTCATATGCAACAAAAAACTAAAGAGAGCCTAACTATCGACTAAAATGTAAACTTCAGCTTCAAAGCAGAGTTGGATCCCAAGCTGCTCCAGGACTTTCGCAATCTGCGAAAACTCAGGCCTCTTTTCAGGCTGCGAAAGCCAACATTGCTCGATTAGAGCTCGCATTGCATGACGGCAATCCTCCAGAATAGGAGGCCTCAGATTCTGAAATTCCCAGGCAGTCTATGTTAGAATTCGAAAGCCAAAGCAATATCATATCAGTCATGACTACAAGTAACAAATTACATCTATGATGCTTCAAACTTCAAATTACATCTATACAGCTTACAACAATAAAATATAGAGATTGCAAGATTCAAAATGATGATATTATTCCTTTTTGAGATTCTGGTGGTATTATTGTGGGTACTAAAACCTACAGCATGCCTTGTGAATTGGAATTGTTCATTTGTCAGAGACAGATAGTATTGATTCCTTAAATAAGTAATCCAATTAAACTAAGTTATTTTAAAGCAAGTATTACAATCACCAAAAACCTGAAAATATAAAGAAGAAAAATGAGCCTTACTTAATACATCATCATCAGCAGATAGCCTTTTGCAAACATCCCTGCATAGCATCCGAGCAATCAAATCACGAGCAAGCTGAGAAACTGAGGTCCTCCACCCTGGCTGGCTGCCTCCAACACAATCGCTATGGCAGGTGTTATCCCTCCTCATCCAGCCACTGAGGGAGCTAATGCTATAACTCTGAATTTCAGGGCTTCCCTCTATGATCCGCCTTCTATGGACCAACCTGAAGCGCCTGTAGCCGATGCACATTCAGAAACTCCAGTGACTGATAGGATGGATGAAAGTCACCCAACTGTAACGCGCCGTACAAGCAGCAGGATTAGAAATGGCAGTAGATTAGCATTACGAAATCAGCGGAGGAGAAGATGAAAGGTGTGTTCTTTCACGGTTTTAAGCTCCTGCCAGATGTGTGCTATTGTAATAAGATTTACACTCCGTGTTGGCTCAACTAGAAAAGATCCCTGCAAAATAGTTTCTTTATCCTTTAGGTTAAATCACATTTTGAGATAAAATGTGAGCTTCACATTGTAGATACATGAAATCCATAGTCTGCACTCCGAATTAGCTCTTCCTGTCTGCATTCCCTCATGATTCCTCTGTATGTAGTTTGAATGAAAGGCAACAAGTCTACATCCCTTTTTGATATAATACATAATGCAATGAAGAAGGGCACTACCTTGGAGTAAACCATGCTATGCATTCCTACAATCTTTTACCTTTCAGCTTGTCATCAACAGTCAGTTTCCGATGGCTTCAACGAGTATATGTCCTCTGAAGAGTTGTTGTGTTGTCTAAAACTTGTGGTTAGAGTCAACTCAAATGCAAGCTTGTCTGAAACTCGAGTAGAGCGAGCTGCAATTAGCAGGTTAGAGTCAACACAGCTTTGAACTAACTAATGGAAACAAGCAGGAATCGAAAACAAGTTTTTGGATGGAATCAAGAACAAATGTACCCAACCTTGTTCTTGGTTCCATCTCTCTTTTGGGCTTCTGAGATGGTATCTTCTCAATGCCCATGCCATGGTAGGATTAGTAGATTACTAACTTATCTTACTGGATAACCTATTTTTGAAGCTAAATAGACTGATAGATCAATAGGGGCAAGCGCAAAGTAGTCTACTATTAAGTGAATTCAGGCAAAAGGTAACAAATGGTTTAGGTAAAAGTTAATTAAAGTGAAAGACACATGCTAATTTGTTAGTACAGATAAGGGAGTTGTATAGGATTTGAAGGTGTATATAATTACCCTTTGCTAAAATTAGTCAATGAAATGAGAAAAAGTGGAATAGTAGAAGGCAACAAGATTATATATCCAGCAGTTAACTCTAGAGTTTTTAACATCCATAAATAAAGTAGCAAAACCACACCTTGCAATATTAAAGGGTCACCATTAAGGTAAAAGAATTGCATAGCAGTAACTATCTCAAGGTCGTAAAACCATGCATAAAAAGAAGTAACATGAAACACAAAAGTCATACAGGTTTCTCAATTGCAAAATAGTGCATACTGCCTTGCAATATCAGCAAAAGAGATGATGTTCTCAAGTCTCAACTACACCCAACAGAACATATTTCATTAAACAAAACAACTTCAGTTTAGTAGAAGAAACCAAGCACTTTACCACCGACGTTCTTTCTCCTCGCCTCTTCGTGGTCCATAATTCCAGCTGAGGTTGTCAACACAATGTACCCAAACTGCACATTTCAACCAATTAACAAAAAAATCAGTCAACACAATTCATCATGCCATTTATATATGATTCTGATATAACAATTGAGTGCTCACCTGTCTAGAAGGAAGCAACCTAGCAGTCCAGGATTCAATTTCTTTGACACTGACATCAAAGCGGGGGCTGATAACTCCACACTTGTTCAGCCTGCCGATCAGTTCGATAACAATCTTTCCAGATCTGTGGTCATCAACATACTCGAACTCTCCAATGTATCCTATAGGAAAGCAAAATGAGGAGATTAGAAATCATTACTACACAGAAGACCATAAGGGATACCAAATACAGATTCTGGACTCATTCATACCATGCTTTTGCATGACCAAAAGATACTTGGTGATAACCTTAGACGAAGGTCTGATCAAAGCCTGGCGCTTCCCACGCTTCTCAGCATTGTACATGCTATTCAGAGCATCATTGAGCTCGCTAACCTTCCTTTTTCTTCAAACTGCTTAGAAGCAACAGAATATACACAAGTGTGATTTATACAATCAATTGAAACCACCAGCATAGATTAGATGTTTCAAATCACAGAGAACAAAGGGCATAAGTTGGCAATTAAACCACAAATTTAGGATCTTTGATACGAACTAGCAAGAACAAACAAAACTTAATTCAAAGTTACAAAAATAATGAAAAGATCAAAGTTTGATGCTCATCGTTAGTCAACTCATCCCTTCTAGATCAGATTCAATGTGTAATAAGCTGCAATTGCTAGGCCTTAAACCTAATTCGACTCTTAATAGCCCTAAGTATAAAATCAATTCTGGAAATGTAGAATTTCATCACTGGTACAGCCAGCTCACCTCCTCATTGCTCCGCTCGGTGGCGCCTTTGCTCGCTCCGGCCTCCGGCGCTGGCTCCATCCCCCGCTCCTTCCGCCGCTGGCTCCCTCCCTCGCTCGCAACGCCGCTCGCTCCCTCGTTCGCTCCGCCGCTCGCTTGCCACCGCCTCCGGCGCTTCCTCGCTCCTTCGATCTCGCAACCAGACAGCGGCTCCGCGTCAACCTCACTGGATCTCGCCGCCATATATCGATCGAGATCTCGCCTCCAAAATCGCCTTCAATCGGGAGCGGGGAGAGAGATTAGAGAGAGACGATGGAGCAACTCTTAGGGAAAAAAAAATTGAGAATTAGGTATATATAGGGGCTATTTCGCAAATTTGTCCGAACCCGCGTCTATTCCGCAAATATGTCCAATTAATGTGCCCATTTCGCAAAATTTTTCTAAAACTGGACGAGGTTATATAAAAGGATCGACTATTTTCAACAAGTATATTGCATATATATACTCAGTCAGTTTCAACAAGGATTTATATCAAAGACCCAACAATCTGGGTGGAATCAACTTTGGCAAGAATATTTCACTAATTCAATTCAAACCGTCTTATTATATCGAATCCTGATTACATGATGAACTCGAAACTATTATTTCATTTCTAGAAACACCTAAAAATAAATAAAAATCAACTTATTACAACTTTCGCTTTTGCAAACGTTCGGATCTCTTTGGGACTTCCTCTTTGACTATGGATAGATCTGCCACTTGGAGTGCCATCACACGCTTCCCGTTATGAACTAACCGTCGAACTTAATTCAATTAAGGTTGTTGATAAACTCATGATAGTTTATCTGTTCTTTAAACATTCGTTTGAGGGTTGGAGACCAACCTCTTCAATTTCCAAGCGCATGTGCAACTTTCTTGGCATCCACTCCCTCGCTTTCAATCAAAGTCTGCATAAATAGGTAAAACTTAACAAGATCTCGTACATGTTGTCGTTGTTCTTCAACTTTTGTCCCCATTTTCTCTTTCTTCCGACAATTAAATAAGCCTACCATCCTATACCTATTTATACTTTTTTTTTTACCAGGAAACCCACTATTTGGTGGCAAACCCCGAGCACGCTATCCAGCCGGAAACAACCATGCATCAAGTAAACCAACTTGCTTGTTCGGTTCGGCCCACAAATAGGGAAGAAGACAAACATTGGATTTTCACCCAAGGAAAGGGGGGGGGGGGGGGTGTGGAGGTATTTGTTTTGCACAAATCACTACTACATCAATTAACTATTTTAGAGATTAGGCAACAATTTTGATAATCATAGGTGACAGTTTTTAAGGGTTTAGGTGGCGGTGTTTAGATTCACAAGTTGTGATTGCGGCGGTTTTCAATTAACTATTTTAGAGATTAGACGACGATTTTGATAATCATAGGTGGCAATTTTTAAGGGTTTAGGTGGCGGTGTTTAGATTCACAAGTTGTGATTGCGGCGGTTTTCAAAGCCATAATTGGCGGTTTTTAGATTCATAAGTGAGCTAGCTGTGACATTTTTGTAACCTTAGCTGGCGGTTTATAGGGAATTTGTAAAATAGAGGTTTACTTATTTGTTTTCACCTGTCAATATATATAATCAATATTATATTTTATGGGTTAGGTTCAGGTGAGGAGAGGTGAACTAGTAAAAAGGAAGGAAGCAATCTAAGTAGTCCACATGTCCGAAAAGTGAATTAAAAATAGGAGACGAGCTTGCAACCGAACTTAAAATCATGTTCAGACTCGGCTTGTTTAGGTAAGTGAACGAGCTCAAGTCGATATTTTTTTGAACCAATCCCAAGCTGAGCTGTTCAGCTGATATAACAGTCGTAGTTGTAGGTTGACACGTGGCGAACGTCGTTGACATTTTTTCCCTTTGTCAAATAGTAATAATATCCAAACTTAAACACAAAACCAATAGATTAGGCAATCAATCACTTGTTAAACCAAATAACTACTAGTATAGCGATGAAGTCCGGTGTCGAACCCATAGGGAGAAGCGATTTCCTATTCAACAACTATAAGCAAAGACTCTTAAGACAAAGCAATGATTCGTAGCAAGTAACAAAGACATAAAAGTAACCAAATTTATGATTGCAAATAAATTGATATCAAAGCTGAAAGAACATTTCACCTGCAATTCTCTAACAATGGTTGGAATTCATGGTCCTCGTATTGATCTGTTAATTATTCATATTCATAGGTCTACTTGACTAAAGTTGAGAGATCCACAGAGATTCACTCATCTTATTCAATATCACTAAAGAATAGCATTAAGGACTGAAGTAATCAAAACCAATTGGCACATTTACTCAACGCAATTAAGACTAATGGGCGCATGCCGAACTCAGCCCTAATCGAATATCCTCAACATAGATCAATTGAAATCATCCACTAAAAAGACAAAGAAACATCACTATCTCAATACCATTTTTTGATATCGAGAAAACAATAACGAATTCATAGCTAAGATGCAATTCCTAACATGGTGATCAAGCATAGAAAGGAACACATATATAATAATTAAGCACAAGATAATAACTAAGAACATGAATAATCAAATAGAATCGAATCCTCACAATCTAAACAACCATGTCTTCGAATCACAGGCAAAACTATGAGTTTAGCAACTCATAGGCCAATTCTCTCTCTCTCTCTCTCTCTCTCTCTCTCTCTCTCTCGCTAATTGTGTTCATTGTCTCACAATAATCAACCACACACACGGCTGAATAGAATTGAAATAACCTATAAAAGCCTCTCAAAGAGTTAGTCAAAACCCTAGTACGAATAGAGTATAATAATAGGAAATAATAGTTTCGAATCCAAAATCGCAATTGCCGGAAACCGGCCGACGACGGGCGTCGCCTTTCCAGTGTCCGACTTTTCTCAATTGTCTTCAACAAGCTCAAATATCGTGCTTCCTTGCTCTTCTCTAGCTTCTTCCTTAGCCTCCATATACTCCAAAACATGTCTCTTAAGCGCTTCCAAAGCCCATTCAAGTGTCAGAATGTAATTCTGCAGAATAAACACTAAAAAGGCGTAGATTCCGAACTCGAATACTTCACAAGCAATATACGAAACTATACTCAAATAATATCAAAACCACTGCCTAATTGCAATAAGAAATACCTATAAGGCCCATATGAAATATGCATTATCAAATCTCCCCACACTTAACTCTTGCTTGTCCTCAAGAAACCATAAAGCAAAACATCATCTACGTATCCACAAAAAATCTTTCATAACTTTACTCATCAAAAGCAACATCATCAATAGTGCAAATATAATCAAAGCATATAAACGTCATAACATGTATATATGGGATCAAGTTGCTTGCATGCACTCACATGTGTTTAGGCTTTAAGCATACACTCACATCAATTCCATATACAAGCATCAACTCAAATATTGACATTTATATCACAAAATCTCCACCGGATACGTCAATGCAAAAATAAGGACATCAAGAGGACTTTCGCTCAATGGAAACCTTCATAGAAGATTCCATTAGGCGGGGTTGTAATGTGGCTTGGTAGAAACATAAGGGCAAGGAATTGTATTTGGTCACGTGGTGCTATAAATTCCGGGAAAATAAGATTCCAAAACTTCTAACATAACACAAACCAACTCAATAACATCAAGCTCACAAATGCACAACGTTTCTCAATATCATCATCAAATCCAAAATCATCTCATAATCATCATCTAATTATCTCATATATCATGAAATATCAACACCCAGCCAATATAACTTCTAACCAAAATAAATCCAATTCTTCCTCATTATGCAAAAATAAAATAAATGGCTCTTTTATTCATCTTTCTTTTTCCTTTTTTTTTTAGGATTTTTTTTTCTTGAGCCAAAATACATGAAGACCATATGCATAAAAATGATGGAATAAATAAGCACATAACATTACATCTTCTCAAAATCATAAACCATAACATCACATTTTAGCTTCATCCTCATCAATCTCCAAAATAGATTCCATAACCCGCTCAAAATCTCATTTCCCCCGGAATAAGGGTAAGGCTCGTCATAGGATAGGAATAATAATTTTGTGGAGCTATCAATAAAAAAGGCTAAAGGCCCAAATTGGCTTCAAAGCAAGATATGACATAAGGTAGACATGGGTAAATATATGGCTAAAAGGTTGCCTCTATCATTTGAACTTATCATGCAATGAACATGCATATAATCGGCCTTGAAAATAGATAACCATGGCGATACTCAATGATAAATGCATAGCAAGAGTAAATCACACAAGAAAAGCAAAAGAAATATAAATGTATCCCTTATAAGGCCAAAAATATCTCATTGGGACAAATTTTTCTCGAATTTCAAGCATACTCCCAACTTAGATCATACGTGCTCCATTACATATGCCAAATCATATTTCACATAAAAACCAATTTTCAGGATGAGATCAAATCATTCCAAAATTCCATGGGATTTATAAGATCATACCAGTATAAAGTCAAAATAGGACAAACTCGAATTAGATGGAAATCTTTGATAACACAACATGAAAAACAACAAACAAGACTCACTTTTTTTTTTTGTTATTTTTTTGACATTTTCCACTTCTTTTTTCATTTTTTGACATTTTCTATAATATAAAAGAAATACCATAAATGAAATAACAAAAATTCAAAAACAGAAATTCAAACAAAAATAGAAATTCAAACATGAACTAACCCCCTCCCCCCCCCCCCCCTCCCCTCCCCTAACCCCCACACTTACATGTTGCATTGTCCTCAACGCATAAAAAATACAAAAAGAAACAACGAAAAATAAAAATAAAGGGTTTGAAGGAAGCAAATGACTAACCAATTTTTGTGAAGGCTGGGTCTGGGGTCCAGACCGTTGATTGATGTCTTAAGGGTAATCAATATCGCGTTTTGAAGACTAGAGAGCTTTTCCGAAAGACTAGCGAGCTTGTCAGCAATGCTCGTCTCAAAATTAGTAAATCGACACTCAAGATCATCCAAAGTAACACATATAGGCTCGGCGTCATCGTTAGCAACTTCTTCTCTCACTACTACCTCCTCTTCTTTAATCTCGACAGACACATCATCAATAGCCTCATCATTAGTGGCCTTATTAGCAACCATAGACCATCGTCTCTCTCGACTGTACTCATCCGGATCCAATGGAAACTGATGGTGATCGAGACTAAAATTTGACATACTCAGGCAATATGGTAGTTCCGCAGGTAAATAATTATGATGCTCCTCTGCTGGTCCTGACTTCCATTTGAAACACCATGTTCCATCCGGACGCTGGGCCCATTCAATCATGCCCCACCATTCCAGGCTGACAAGATTGTAAACTTTCTTTCCATCGAGAGGCTGCAAATCATCAAGACAAACAACCACTCGGCGAGCAATCAACGATAACAAACCTCCAAAAATAATAATGCGTTCAGGCCTCACATGAGTAGCTCTAGTCACCTCCATACAGTTTTCCAAAAATAGTTGAACCCAATCAGGGATATGCACCCCTCACGGAGTCAAGCAACAAATATAGCTCCAGGCTCTTATAGTAACAATGGAGCAATTTTCCACGCCCGAGAAAGAGTTACAGAGTACCAAATAACACAACCTCAATGCAGGATGAGTAATCGTGGATGCACAACGTTGTCGGCTTATCTCAAATAATTGACCTGTAGCCTCCTTCCACATATCAAGAGGATTTGAAGTAGCCAACTCGTCCCCAAAGTCGACATTAGCAGGTGTATTGGTAACACCAAAAGCTTGTGCAATGAGATCCTTAGTTACCACGACCTTCCGATAATCTAGGGTAGCCAATAAATCACTCAATCCCCCCTCTCTAAGGAGTCGATGGACCTCCTCGAATAATCACAATGTCTTCAACACCGGGGGATGAAAGAATAGGGTGGATTCATACTCCCTCTTTTCAAGTAGGCTTTTAGGTTTTGTAGATTCCTTTAGCAATCTTGGCTAATTTGAAATAGGGAGTAGCAATGGTGAGTTGGAGAGGGAAAATCTATCAAAAAGAAAAATAGAAAATATTAGAACTAGATAGATAGAACATAAAAAAGATAGAAAATCTAATCCTAAGAAATAAGGAAATTAATCCTAAAACGAAAAATCTAATCCTAAGAAAGACGGAAAATAGATATAAGATAAAATAAACTAACCTAATAGAAATAATCTAACCTAAAAATAGATAGAAGATAATCTAATCATGAAATGAAATAAAAAGAAAATAATCTAATCCTAGTAAGATAAATGAAACTAACCTAAAATGAAAATAGCCAAAAATAAAAAGATAGAAAACTTCCCTTCCAATTTTACCAAAATTCGGATTTGTCAGGCGGACAGGGGGGCGGTGGGCGCCGTGTCCATAGAACGTGCATCCGTACTCCAAATCAAGCAAAACTCAACTCCGACACAAATCTTAACTTACCGTAGCTTTCGAAATTCAATGACACGATTGATTCTACTTTATTGAATTGAAAACTAATTGCAAAATGGAAATGCACTACCAAATACCTTGGGTTGCCTCCCAAGAAGCGCCTTTGTTTCACGTCTTTGGCTCGACGTGATGCATTTCTTGATCAACTTATTCCATCAAGATCCTCCACACTTGTCCTTTTCAAGACAAAAGGGGGGACTTTAGGAACTTCTCCAACATATCCATCAATTGCATCCATCGATTTCTTCTTGAAATGAGTTACTCTTGGAGGTTGTCCTACAATTGCAACAACCTCAACATTATTAGGAATCGATTTCTTATAGGGAATATCAATAGAATCATTTGAATTAGACACATTGTCATGTGACGTAAACAAATTCTCAATTTTATTTTCAATGTCATCTTTCCCTAATCCAGTCTCATCTTTGTTAGAATACTCAAGATTCATAGATTCAGTTTCAATCTTTCTACCATCTAACTCCATAGTTAGTCAACCTTAAAAACAATCAATCTTAGTTTTGGTCGTTCGCAAGAATGGCCTTCTCAAGATAATTGGGGTTTCAAGCGTACCTTGTTCCATATCTAGAACGAAGAAATCAGTTGGAAATATCAAATCATTTACCTTTACCAAAACATCTTCAATAACTCCTCTAGGCTTAATACTAGAACGATCATCGAGTTGTTTAGTAACACCAGTTTCAGACAGTGCATTGGGATGTACAAGTTATAAGACATAACATTGATTGAAGCACCTAGGTCTAACATAGCTTTGGTGAAGCTAGCATTACCTATTGCACATGGGATAGTAAACATACCTAGATCTCCGCACTTTTCAAGCAATCGTTTCTGAAGTACAACAGAAACATTCTCACTTAAACATACATTTTCCTTCTTTCGCATCCTCTTCTTGCGTTTCATCGTACATAGCTCTTTCAAAAATTTCGCATAACGAGACACAGTTTTAATCAAATTGAAAAGTTGAATATTTACCTCAAAATGAGCAAAGGTATCGTAAAGAATTTGTTCATCTTCCCACTTACGATCAGATCTTAAGACATGAGGAAAGGGTGGTGAAGGTCTTGAAACCTCAGAAGACCACTCTTTAGAAGATTTCCTTGGGGATTGAACAACGTTAGAAGTCGGATCCGTAATTGAAGGTGGCGGCGGGCGCCGTGGTAAGGGGCAACGGATGCCTTCTATGCAGTGTGTCTCCAGTTCTGTCTCGTCCTACTTATTTCCCAAATTAGCTTCTTCCCTAGGCCTCTCTTCAACACTCCTAGTGGGCAAATTCATTTGTTTACCTTCTTTAAGGATCATGGCACTAACATTCTCCTTCGGATTCACTATCACCTGCGATGGTAACTTTCCCGAATCTTTCGCTTTCAATTCACCAATCTCCTTAGCCATCTGACTAATCAACTTTTCGCGAACACTCATCTTGTCCAATAACAACCTCAATGTCTCATCTCTATCTTCTTGTTGAGTGTTTCTAGGACAATTCTCAAATTGTCCTCCCTGAAAAGGAACTTGTTTTCTGATGGCCTCTGCCGTTGAATAGTTTGAATTATAGCTGTGATTGTAATTGTTACCAAAGTGTTGGTGAGGTCCATAATCCATAGCATTCACTTCAGCGGTGTCCTCCTGGATCAAGGGACACTTATCATTCGGATGAGTTGGATCTCCACAAACACCACAAGGTCTAGGCTGATGGGGTTGAGTCGTTTGCATAGCCATCTTGTTCACTATCTCCATAAGTCTATCGATATCATCCTTGTGTCTATTTCTCAAACTATCCAACTTATGAACTCCTCTAACTCCTTGGTGTCTCCCATATTGCTGTGAAACATTAGCCAACCCTTCAAAAATCTGCATTGCTTCCTGAGGTGTTTTATCCAAAATATCTCCTCCACTAGTAGCATTGATGAAACTCCTATCGGTGTCAAGCATGCCTTCATAAAGATATAGTACTAGATCATCCTTGGGTATACCATGTTGCAAACAATTACCCTTAAGCTTCTTAAACCACTCAACATACTCATAAAGACTCTCCGTAGGTGATTGCTCAATACTGGATAGTTCATTCTTAAGTTTGTTGAGGCGAGTCGCATGAAATTAAGTACTTTTGCAGGAAAACTTTCTTCAGTTGCACCCAAGAAGTAATGCTTTCTGGGGGTAGGTAGTAAAGTCAATTGCTTGCAAAATCTTTCAAGTTAAAGGGGAACACTCTCAACATCAATTGGTCATCGTTCAGGCCTTGGTGCTTGTTTGGTTCCTCCCCATGCAATCCATGAAAGTAGGGCAAAACAGAAGACCAATTTGACTTATATTCCAATCTTGAACCCTCATGGAGATCAGGAAGACTAATTGCAAGTGGTTGAGCACTCAAATTAGGTTCATTTAGATTTCTCAGGGTCCTTCTTGGCGGATCAACAACTCCATCTTCTGCCATCTCCTTGTTTGTCTCAAACTCAAGCTTATTTTTCAACCAAATAGATCTTTCAATCCAAGAATCAAAAGACAAAGGCAATGAATTAGAAGATCTAGTTTGAACTATATAAGAAAACAAAAGACTCAAAGTAAAGAGTATTTGAAAGAGATAAAGAAAAGTAAACTCCTTTGTTCTCCCCGACAACAGCGCTAAGAATTTGACGCGTGGTGAACGTCATTGGCACTTTCGCCCTTTGTCAAATAGTAATAATAGCCAAACTTAAACAATAAACCAATAGATTAGGCAATCAATCAATTGATATATAAACCAAATAACTACTAGTATAGCGATGAAGTCTGGTGTCGAACCCACATGGAGGAGCGATTTCCTATTCAATAACTCTAAGGAAAGACTCTTAAGACAAAACAATGATTCGTAGCAAGTAACAGATACGTAAAAGTAACCTGATTTATGATTGCAAATAGATTGATATCAAAGTAGAAAGAACATTTCACCTGCAATTCTCTGAAAATGGTTGGAATTCATGGTCCTCAGATTGATCTATTAATTATTCGTATTCATAGGTCTACTTGAATAAAGTTGAGAGATCTGCAGAGATTCACTCATCTTATTCAATATCACTAAAGAATAGCCTTAAGGACTGAAGTAATCAAGACCAATTGGCACATTCACTCAACGCAATTAAGACTAATAGGCGCATGCCAAAATCAGCCCTAATCGAATATCCTCAACATAGATCAATTGAAATCATCCACTAAAAAGAGAAAGAAACATCACAATCTCAAAACCATTGTTTGTTATCGAGAAAACAACAACGAATTCATAGCTAAGATGCAATTCCTAACATAGTGTTCAAGCATAGAAAGGAACACAAATATAATAATTAAGCACAAGATGATAACTAAGAACATGAATAATCAAATAGAATCAAATCCTCACAATCCAAACAGCCATGTCTTTGAATCACGGGCGAAACTATGAGTTTAGCAACTCATATAGGCCAATTCTCTCTCTCTCTCTCTCTCTCTCTCTCTCTCTCTCTCTCTCTCATTGTGTTCATTGTCTCACAATAATCAACCACACACATGGCTGAATAGGAATGAAATAACCTATAAAAGCCTCTTAAAGAGTCGGCCAAAACCCTAGTAGGAATAGAATATAATAATAGGAAATAATATTTTCGAATCCAAAATCGCAACTGCTAGAAACTGGACCACGGCGGGCGCTGTGCAAAGGGCGGCGAGCGCCACCTTTCCAGTGTCTGACTTTCCTCAATTGACTCAACGCAATGAAGACTAATATGCCCATACCGAAGTTAGACCTAATCAAATATCCTCAAAATACATCAGTTGAAATCATCCACTAAAAAGACAAAGAAACATCATGATCTATAACCCCGGAATTATGATTCCCGGGTTACGTTTTGAGGGATGAAACCCCTTGTTCGGATCTTGCAATCCAGGTACGAGTCAGGGTTTTCAACTCCTTTTATGATCAGTAAGAAAGAGGGATTTCGAACCGTAAAAACATCGTAGGGCCTTTGGGTACCCTTAACCTATCCTAAAGGCTAAGTCGCGAAATTCATTTCAAAAGAAAGTATAGCGGAAACGAAATCTAGATACAAGGTAACACGGAAGAGCCGGGTCAAAACCAAATCATAAGTGAACAATTTACCTCTTAGCCAACTTAGAGAGTTTGCTAGATTCTTCGATTTCTCCAAGGGACTTCCCGTCACAGAAGCAAAGAGCAAGCAAGGAACGATACCTAACACTATCCACGAAGTCAAGCCTGGTAATCGTCTGCGGGTCCTTTGACCGCACTGAGGCAACATAACATGCCTATACCTAAATAAAGGATGACTAATGTAGTGCAGAATCTAAATCACACAAGCATGCTTCAACAGATGTAATAATATGCAGGAAAATTGTAAAGGGCCCTAGACAATGACAGGTGGCATATCCCTCTCCTACTCCACCCCCTTTTTCAGGAGTGGACCTGGCCAGTACGGTACCTATCGTTTCCTCTTATATATATGTGTGCACATAAACAACAACAACATCATCATCATCAACATCAAGACTCACGTAAAGCAATCAACTCGCCCGATGGTGTTGGGCTATCTTCTCATGCTCATATCGAAGTGACTGACTAAGGGCAAACCCGATGGGGCTGGGGCGCTGGGCTACCCTATGACCCTAGCAAAGACTCTAGGACTTCACAAATAACAACCGTTCTGTATTCAAACACACAGAGTAATCAAATGCTCATTGCAATGCAGTCCTAGCATGATACTACATGGCATGCTTTATTATGCAACGCTTACACATCACATGACACATCAGGCAGGAGGTCCATGTTGCTGAGTAAGTCCCGTAGGATACTTACTTAGAGATGCCGAACAGCAAGATAACGCAAGCAAAGTCCAAAAGCAATAAGTCCAAAAGAAATAAACACCTATAATCATGTCGATTCCATCAGCTACTGACTAACAATCATACACAAAGACCCAAGTTCTCAAACATTCTTAAAACCAATCGATAGTAAAACCGTTTCCAAAACCTTTTCGATATGATAAACATCAACCAAAGCTATCTTACTTCCAATCAAAATCCATCAATAAATCCCACGAACTATATTTCCAAACTTCCTTTTCAAAACCAGCATCATTAAACCAAGACAAAGAATCCCTACATTTAAAATTATACTTTTTAACGTAAGTTTAAGCATAAATCCGACAATTCAAGTTCCGTCAAAATCCATTTCTTAACATTAAATATTAAAATAACATTTCGAAGGCTCCATGGTCGCGGCCGTGAGAGCTCGTCTTCAACCTCTGGCCTGGGTTATGACTCACAATGGCGACCATGGTTTTGCTGCGCCGATTACGAACCTGGGTTTGTCCATTCTTCCTTGTTCTTGCTCGTTTCAAAACTATTTTTGTCCAAACTTGTTTAAAAACCTTTCTAAATCAAAACACTATGAAACCAACACAAAAACTACTCCAAACAAGACTAGAGGGGAGAGCTGAAGAGGGATTACCTAGCCTCTTGGAGGCTTTCAAAAATCTCGTGAGAATGAGGCTTTGGAAGCTTAGATCTGATGATTCCTCGCTACGACAGAGTCTAAAAAGGTTGGGTATGAGTTAAAAGAGCAACTTTACTGAGAGATAACCTTAAAATCAAAAGGTCCAAGGAAGGGAGGAGTTAGCTTTGCACAAAACTGAAAAACGAGGAGAAACGAAGAAAACGACTCGATTTGCCACGAAGACGAAGTTCTTGGGCTCGGAGTCGCGGCGGCGAGTATGAACGTTGTGGATGCGTGGAAGAACACCCGTTTTTGGGTTCTTGGTCACAGAGGCGAGCCAGGTGAGTCACAACCGCGAGTTTCTCCCCAGATCCAGGTTTTTGATCGGCTTTGGCCTTCCAAGCTCAATTTTGTGGTTGTTTTTGTGAGATTGAGACTCCTTAGGATATATTTGATGTATTTTGGCTCAGAGAAACACAAAAGGAGGAGGGAGTGTTGGGGAATCTGGATTCAAGAGAGCAAAAGTGAGGGTTTTTGGTCTAGCGTTTTGGGAGGAGAGTGAAATCCATCTTGGGGTTTGGAAATCAGAATTTGGGGGCTGAGGACAAACTCATTAAGAGGAGAGAGAGTGAGGAGAGAGTGGTGTGTGGGAGGAGAGAGAGAGAGTGATTCCGCTCTTCCGACGTTGAATCCCGATATCCCATCCCGAAATCCGATGTTTCCAACAAAATCCCAAATTCATTTCTAAAGACACCCGAAATTCTCAAAATCGAAATCAAGTAAACAAGATTTAAAATTAGGGGTGGTATCTGAGCCGAACAGCTCGAGCTCGGCTCGAAAAAGCATGAGCTCGGCTCGTTCGTAGAAGGTAAACAAGCCGAGCTTGAACATACTTTTGGGCTCGAACCGAGCCCGAGCCGAGCTCGAGCCGAGCTCGGAAGCTCGATGCCAGAAATTACCGAAATGCCCCTAGGTTAGGAGAGGAAGGATTTTAGGGTTTGGCGGCCGTGTACTCTCGTCTCTCGCTCACTTTCTCCTCGTGTGGCTGAAGCATTCGGCGGAATCGGCGCTCTCATGCGGCTTCATTCCGAGCTCGACTCAGACGGCCATGTACTCTCGTCTCTCGCTTCATTCCGAGCTCGACTCAGGCGGCGGCGCGACAAGGGTGAACAGGTAGTCAATTTTAGGGTTTGGCGGCCGTGTACTCTCGTCTCTCGCTCACTTTCTCCTCGTGTGGCTGAAGCATTCAGCGGAATCGGCGCTCTCAGGCGGCTTCATTCCGAGCTCGACTCAGGCGGCCGTGTACTCTCGTCTCTCGCTTCATTCCGAGCTCGACTCAGGCGGTGGCGCGGCAAGGGTGAACAAGTAGTCATCTTCTTCTACTGTCTTCATTCCTTCTTCTTCTACTGTCTTCTACTGTCTTCATTCCTTCTTCTTCGACTGTGAAAAGGTCGTCACTTGTCATCTTCAATCCTTCTTCTACTGTCTTCGAGGTTCGAGTGATCGACATTCGACACAGGTCTTCTTCTACTGTCTTCGAGGTTCGAGTGTCTTCATTCCTTTTTGAATCCTTCTTCAATCCTTCTTCTACTATCTTCAATCCTTCTACTGTCTACTGTCTTCGAGGTTCGAGTGATCGACTGTCTACTGTCTATTGTCTTCTACTGTCTACTGTCTTCAATCCTTCTACTGTCTACTGTCTTCAATCACACAGGTCTTCTTCTACTGTGGAATTTTGTTTATTGTTGTGTTTGTGAATGTGAATCTTTTTTGAATGTGAAATTTGTGTTTAATCTGAATGGTATACTACTGTATTTGTGTATTTGTGAGTGTATTTGTGAATCTTTTTTTAATGTGAGTGGTATACTACTGTATTTGTGAATGTATTTGTAACTACTGTATTTGTGAATGTGAATCTTTTTTGAATGTGAATCGAGTGACACAGGTCGTCTACTGTGTAAGATCTCTACTGAATGAACTCTCTTGTTGTGTTAATTTGTTCATTGTTTAACTTTGATTAATCTTTGTTATTTATTAGACTATGTCGGCTCCACAACCGAGTGACTCCGTCAACAACTTAGGAGCTTCTGCCACTCAGGCAACACAACCGAGTGGTGAAGAGCAAACGGCTGGGACAGTAGCTCCTTCTGCTAGTGAAGCACAAACTACGGGTACAGTTGACATTGAGGGTGAGAAAAAGAAAAAAAGGAAAGTTTCTGCTGTTTGGAACGATGTTACCGAAGTTGAGGAAGGTGGTGTAGCTTATGTGAAATGCAACCATTGTGATCAGAAAATGACAAAAACCAAGGGAGGGCCAACAACTACCTACAAAAGGCACATTGACCTTTGTGTGATTCGGAAAAGTAAGATTTCGGGAAAAGGAAAAGGTGTTGGTGGATTGCAACAACTCCTAAGTTTTGATTCGAGTGGAAGTGGTTCAGTTGTTCCTTACAAGTATGATAAGGAGGCAATTTTGAACATGATGGCGAAGATGATTATGGTGCATGAATACCCGTTCATGATGGTTGAGCATGAGTTGTTTAGGGCTTATAGTCAAATGCTTAACCCGAAGTTTGAGCCGATTGGTCGCCAAGCTATTAGAGATCGTGCAATGAAGTTATATAGGGAAGAGAAGGTAACAATGAAGGTGACCAAACGAAAGGATGCATGTGCATTACCGGGCATTTTGTAGATTCGGATTGGAAGTTGCAAAATCGCATTTTGAATTTTTGTTTGTTGCCTCCACCGCACACGGGTATTGCTATTGCGGACAAGATGTTTGAGTGTTTGTCTGAATGGGGATTAGAAAGAAAGATCTCTACCATCACATTAGACAATGCTACTTCAAATGATGCCGCCACCACATGTTTGCAAGAACAATTTGAGGCAAGAGATGCATTGATCTTTGGAAAGAAGATCTTCCGTGTTAGGTGTTGTGCGCATATCTTGAATTTATTGGTCCAAGATGGATTGATTCCTTTGAAGAGCGTTATTCAAAATGTCCGTGAGAGTGTGAAGTTCATACTTTTGAGTCCCTCACGCCTTCACAAGTGGAATGAGCTTGTCAAGAGTATAGGATTGCCCACAAACAACAAGTTAATTCTTGATGTTTCTACTCGGTGGAACTCAACCTATCATATGTTGGAAAGAGCTCTAATATTCAAGGATGCTTTTCCTAGGTATACATAATATACGTTCTGATTTTTTTATATATAAATACACTTACTGATTTTTATTTGTTTAGCTACTGATTTTTTGATTTAGTTGTTTAGCTACTGATTTTTTGTTTCTTACATAATATACGTTCTTGATGTTTAGCTAATATTCAACTGATTTTTATCTGTCTACTGCTTTTTCTACTGATTTTTGTACTGATTTTTGTACTGATTTATTTGTCTACTGATTTTTCTACAGTTTCCTTGTCATCAGTGCACCTACTGATTTTTCTACTAATTCTTGATGTTTCTACTGATTTTTTTACATTTTTGATATGTCTACTGATTTTTTGATATAGCTACTGATTTTTATTTGTCTACTGATTTCTTGAATTTAGGTATGCAAATAGAGAACCTTCTTACAAAACCGTTCCAACCGAAGAAGAGTGGGAAAGAGCTCGTGATGTGTGCAAGTTTTTGAAGACTTTTGATAAGGTAACTAATGTCTTCTCTGGGCGAGATTACACAACTGCCAATCTTTATTTCCCTGAGGTTTGTGAGATTAGGAAGGTCTTGGATGAGATGGCCAATGCCCCAAGGGAATTCATGAAACTTATGGTTCAAAGCATGAAACTAAAGTTTGACAAGTATTGGAAGGAGTCCTCTCTTTTGATGATAGTTGCATGTGTGTTAAATCCTCGAAGCAAGATTCAGGCGATTAGGTACATTTTTATAACCCTATATCCACTGGAGGAAGTTGAAAATACGATATTTGACATTAAGGATGAAATGCAAATCTTGTATGAGAACTACACATCCAAGGAGGATAGTTCTTTTAGTTGTAATATGCAGACTAGCTCGGGTGGAGGGAGTGAAAAACGTTCCAATGATTGGAGGTTGGGCTTCGAATCTTGGGTAAAAGTAAGTGATTCAGAAAAGCCAAGTAGAAAGGACCTTGAGGTTTATCTTGAAGAATCTGTGATGACCGGGGAAGCAGACGACTTTGATGTCTTGGGATGGTGGAGGTTAAACATACCGAAGTTCCCTATCTTAGGTAGGATGGCTCGAGATATTCTTTCTATTCCCATAACCACTGTACCTTCTGAGTCAGCGTTTAGTGCCGGCCATAGAGTTATTGGGGATGATCGTTGTTCATTGGGTGATGACACGGTTGAAGGACTTCTTTGTGCATTAAATTGGTTCCGAGTTGAGTACAAAGATTTGGTCAAAGATATGGATCCTATGGTCATTGATTGATGTAAGTAATATACTATCTTCAATGTTTGTACACATTTTATACCACAACCTCATTTGAACTCATTTTATATTTCTATTTAGGTTATGGAGGAAGCAAGGCAAGAAGCAATTCAACTATGAGAAGCTTCGACTTTTATTTTTCTGTTTGTAGTGTACTTGTGGTTAGCTTATTTCGAAGTTGTTGTTTACCTTGAGACATTGAACTTGGTTTGTATTAAGTATTTGGTCATTGAACTATTGAACTTTTGTTGTATTCCGAGGCAAGCTTGAGACATTGAACCTCATTTGAACTCGTTTTTATACTTGCACATCTACTGTATAAATTGTTACAGTTTAATTTTAGCTCATCTCGGAACCGAGCTTGAACGAGCCGAACGAGCCCAGACCACGAGCTCGAACGAGCCTAAGCTCATTCGTTCAGCTTGACCGAGCCTTAACAAGCCGAGCTCGAGCTTGTCCCCGGGCTCGCGAACCGAGCTTGAACACAAAACAAAGCTCGAATGGATTTTAGGCTCGGCTCGGGCTCGGCTCGTATACCATTCGAGCCAAGCTTGAACCAGTCAAGCTCGGCTCGTTCGGCTCGTATACCACCCCTATTTAAAATCCATCAAATTAAATCTTAAAACATGTCGGGATATGTTGCAAGAACTTCAAAAAATAGAATTTTCTCGAGGACGGGTTTTCCGAAACTTTCCCTTTTTAGAAACTCCATAATCCGTTCGTTACACTATCTCAATGCCTTTGTTTACTATTGAGAAAACAACAACGAATTCATAGCTAAGATGCAATTCCTAACATGATGATCAAGCATAGAAAGGAACAGAAATATAATAATTAACACAAGATGATAATTAAGAACATGAATAATCAAATAGAATCAAATCCTCACAATCCAAACAACCATGTCTTCGAATCCATGTCTTCAAATCACAGACGAAACTATGAGTTCAGCAACTCATAGGCTAATTCTCTCTCTCTCTCTCTCTCTCTCTCTCTCTCTCTCTCTCTCTCTCTATCTCTATCTCTCTCTCTCTCTCTCTCTCTCTCTCTCTCTCTCTCTCTAATTGTGTTCATTGTCTCACAATAACCAACCACACATATGACTGAATAGAACTGAAATAACCTATAAAAGCCTCTCAAAGAGTTGGCCAAAACCCTAGTAGGAATAGAATATAACAATAGGAAATAATAGTTTCGGATCCAAAATCGCAATTGCTGGATAGCGGCGGGCGCCACCTATCCAGTGTCCGACTTTCCTCAATTGTCCTCAATAAGCTCCAATGTTGTGCTTCCTTGCTCCTCTCTAGCTTCCTCCTTAGCCTCCATATGCTCGAAAACATGTCTCTTAAGAGCTTCCTATGCCCATTCAAGTGTCGGAATGTAATTCTGCAGAATAAACACTAAAAAGGTGTAGATTCCGAACTTAAATACTTCACAAGCAATATACGAAACTCGACTCAAACAATAGCAAAACCACTACCTAATTACAATAAGAAATACTTATAATGCATATATGAAATATGCATTATCATAGGTTCAAGAGGTTAATAGGTAGAAGTGAAGTATCTATCTTTGCTCAAGACTACAAGTTCTATTCACTTATACCCAAGTATCGGCATACAGGGTTAAACCTTTACCTAGCATTCCTGGTTTGCTTGTGAGTTTGATACGTGTCTCCTAGACATGCCTATCTATTTGTGTTTGCCTTTCGTCTAAGAAAATGCTAATATGCACTTTGTATCAGTCATACTTTGGTGCAAATAGCTCTTCTCGTATGGCCAGCCCACATACATTCCCATCAGTATTTGAGGTAATATTGGAATTCATTATGTCATTTTAGTGATTACAAAAAATTCTTGAGTATATAACAAAATCTAGCTAACACGTCCTCTTTGTTGCTATATTTTCCTTGACATGTTGGGGCTTAAAAAAATTTACTCAGTAAACATGCCTTTGTGATGATGATGATTTGTGCAGTTTCTTTTCTGATCCAAATGATCTTAGGTTGGGTTATTGAGTGAAATGGTGTCTGAATTAAGTTAGGTTGTGTTTTCATAACCAAGTATCAAAGAGAAAAAAGGATTCTACATTGATTGCTATCCTTATAAATGGAGGAGTGTTATTATTTGGTTCTGTAAAATCTTGGCTCATTCAAGTAAGCTGCAGTATGTTTCCATTTATAGGCTTCGATATAGTATTGAAGAGTTACGCCATTCACTGATACCCAATGAGCATGCTTTGGAGACTCTGCAGCAGTCCCTTCTAGAGAAGGATCTGGTAGATAATTGCTCTTGTTAGAAAATTTAGTGGACACTTTTAAGCTTTCTTGTTCATATCTTATTTGTAATTAAAGAGGTGACAAACTTTGTCTTTCTAGGAAATTTTTTTGCTTTGCAATCAGAAAAAAATTGCCATGATTTCTGGTGCATGCATGTAGCTTATGTAGTTTAGACTGCTTTACAAAGTTCCGTTGTCCTTCCTGCACTCGTGATTCATCAAAAAGCAGACTAATGTTCAATTTACAGAGTTCACTTGCCCTATCCAAAATGCTCTGGTATAATATTAACTTGCTATTTGGTGTTTAAAAGCTTTAGTTAAACGCAGGCTTTGGAGTTATTAGCATCATCCCTCTTAAAAATCATACTCCTAAGGAATACACGTACCAGCAGCCAACTGCAGTTCTAGGGGGGGGGGGGGGGGGGGGGGGGTTGGTTCCGGTGTACTCAACCCTTAACGTGTATTATGTACTCAGAAATTATTCGTCTATTTGTTCATGATTATTCGTCTGTTTTCACATAATTATCCATTTGTAAAAAGAGTGTAAAAAAGGTAAATTTTATTCTGATGAATAATCTCCCAATACTACCGAATAATTTCATTCCACCGAATAATCTCCCAATACCATTGAATAATCATATGTTTCTTTTAATCTCCTCCGTTGATCTTCTTAATTTAATGGTCCAGATTTGTTCGCATGATACATGTTAACGACTGAGTACATATGATCTATCCTCTCTCTCTCTCTCTCTCTCTCTCTCTCTCTCTCTCTCTCTCTCTCTCTCTCTCTCTATATATATATATATATATATATATATATATATATATATATATATATATATATATATATATATATATATATAAGCTTTTATAGTTCTTTCTTTAACCAACAGATTAACCTTAAGATAAATATGCACATTAAACTTTTTTCAGATTCATGTCCTCGTGTCTAATGCCCTTTTTCGGTGTACACCCCTCATCCCAACCCCACCCCTTCCTGGTTGCACATTTCTTTGTTCTTGTTTGTTGCCTACTGCCTTCTTATTGCCCTTGTGCGTTGGTTGGTTAGCTGCTAGTTCCTTGCCTCTGTGGTTGGTTTATCATGTTTGTGTGGTCTGAAAAAAAAGAAATATCTCATGTCTAATGGCTGCCCCAAGTTTCAGTTATGAAGACATGTCTTTGATGCCCATTTTAATTTGATGACCTTTTTTATTTGCAGGTCTCTCGACATTTTGCTCATCGACGTACAATGTCCATATTGGTACACTTTTGCTCATCGACATTTTACACATGTTGGGTTTAGCCTTTTGTTTATATGTTATACCTAAACCTTAGCAAACTACACTTTTGTCAATGACACTTAGCTAATTACTATAATAATGCAATGAAAGCTCAATGTTTTGAATATATATTCTTCATTTTACTTTTATGATTTAAATGTATGTAAATACATCAATTTATATTATATAGGTTTGTATATATAATATGTATTCTAAATAAACCGCGCCGGTAAATTATTTCATTTCCAACCCATATAAAAAGCTGCCACAACTTTTTATTTATGTTGCCACAATACACAATGACCTCTGCCACAGACACAAAAAACCGCTTCTATAAGATTATCAAAGCATACTTCCATACTCATAAACCGCTGCCATAATATCATCAAACCGTTGCCCACTCACATTAATCACTGCCACATAAGTTGAAAAGCACTTCTACACAATCAACACCCGATGTCGTAGATACATTACCTCACTCTCCATTCCTAGGAAGTCGTCGCCAAATCATCATCCAACCACCGCCAAAGCTCCTGAACCGCCACCATATATAGAGAACCTAAACCGCTTCCATATATGTCAAACCGCTATCATAGGGTTCATCAACTGCTTATATAGTTCTATATTCTTTAAACCGCTGCCTAAAATGTATTTACCCACTTCCATTCTTCTCTCACAAAAATGTCCCCATAGACTTTTTGGCAGCGGTTCTAGGTAGTGTTTGGCAGTGGTCTCGCCGTCTTCCAATAACCGCATCCCTAGGCTTCTTAAACCACCACCATAGGGTTATAGAAATTGGAGCAAATGGTGTGGTCGTAAAACCGCCACCAAAGGGTTTAGGTCGCGGTTTCAGGGCTTTAGGCAGCGGTTTTTGACCGCCGATGAAGGTCCGAATTGTAGTAGTGTTACTTCATGAACCACTAGAATTTGTTTCATAAACCACTACTATTCAATAGTTGTAAATTTTTTATTCGTCTTTATTTTCTTTTAATGTTTATTTTTTAATTTTTTAATTATTTAATTTATTTATTTAATAAATTAATACTACTTATTTGATGAATCTCTACTAATTAATAATTATAAAATTTTCACTCTTCTTTTATTTTCTTTTAATATTTATTTTGTAATTAATTATTTATTTTCTTTTAAAATAAAATGGTTCATGAACCAATACTATTTATTTGATGAACCACTACTCTTTATTTGATGAGCGACTACTATTTAATAATATAAAAATTTCACTCTTCTTTTATTTTCTTGTAATGTATATTTTTAATTATTTATTTTTTTTAAAATAAAATGGTTCATAATCATGAACCAATACTATTTATTTCATGAATCAATATTATTTATTTTATGAACCACTGCTCTCTATTTATTTGATGAACAACTTAGTATAAAAACCTTGAACCACTTGGTATTAAAACCCTGAACCACTTGGTATAAAAACCCCGAACCACTTGGTATTAAAACCCTAAACCACTTGGTATAAAAACTCTGAACCACTTGGTATAAAAACCTTGAACCACTTGCTATTAAAACCTTGAACCACTTGGTTTAAAACCCTGAACCACTTGGGTTAAAACCCTGAACTACTTGGTATTAAAACTCTGAACCACTTGGTTTAAATGCATGAACCACTTGGTATAAAAAACCTGAACCACTTGATATAAAAACCCTGATGACTTGGTATAAAAACCCTGAACCACTTGGTATAAAAATCCTTAACCACATGGTATTACTACCCTAAACCACTTGGTTATAAATTAAAACATTTTCATATAAATTTTTAAATTACCCATTAAGAGATATGTTAATGTATATTTCACCCTTAAAATTTTAACATTTTATAATCAAATTTTGTAACGACCGTATTTCGGGAATTTCTAAAAAGGGAAATTTTGGAAAAAAAAAAACTGTCCTCGAGCAATTTCAATTTTTGGAAACTCCTTGGAAAATATCCCGACATGCTTATAAAATTCAATTTGATGGATTCTAAATCTTATCTATTGGATTTCGATTTTGAGGATTTCGAGTGTCGTTTGAAATGAAGTTGAATTTCCGATCGGATTTTCTAAATGTCGGACTTCGGGATGTCGGATATCGAGTTCCGGATGTCGAATTTCGGAAGTCGGAATGGCATGTCAGGATTCAAGGTCGGAAGAGCGGAATCACTATCTCTCTCTCTTCTCCCCCCCACCCCACCCCCCCTCCCCCCCACAAACACACACACTCCTCTTTATGTGTTTTGTCTTTTAACTAATTGATAGAGCATATTTAGTATTGCATAATAGATTTCATTTAGCATAGTTTAGTTGTGAATATTGCATTTATTTAGTTGAATTTGCATTATCACTTGTTGAGTTAGAAGGGGCGGAATCTACATGATTTTATGGTTTATTTCAGGTAAAGTAGATTAGAGGTGAAATGGATTTGAAAAGAGAAAAAATAAGCTAAGGAAGATACATAAAAGCCGCTGAAGTAACGGAAGGAGAGTTCAGAAGGATCGCTGGCCGCCCCGCAGCATCGCCGGCCGCCCCGCGGCTCGAAGGAAGAAACGGAGGAATTCGCTGATCGCAGGCCGCCCCGCGGCCCGTGCAGTAGCTGAACATCGATTTCGGAGTTTACTTAGGGTTTTTTTATTAAGTTATTTTTGCCGACTTTCTCTAGACTATTTAAGGCTTTTCTAGTTATTCTTTCATTAACCTTATGCACTTTATTCCATTTTTGAGAGCGTCGTTGAGCATGAGCAACTAAACTCTCAAGGTTTCGCCTACAGTTTGGATCTTTGATTGTTGAATTGTGAGTTTCTTAATCTAGTTCTTATTCCTATTGCAATGTTTTGACTTCTTTGTGCTTAATTGCTTGAATATGTCTTATTCTCTCTCGCATGATCAACTAGTTAGAGTAGATTCATTCAATTGCTAGGGTTTTGCAGATTCCTCGTAGCGAACCTTAACCCAAGTGGCAATCATATCCCTTTAGGACTCGTAGGACTAATTGGATGTGTAGGAAGTTGAATACATGTTGAATATCGACTCGTAGCTTGATATTATGTGTACTTTGGTTAATTCATAATCTTAATGCTATCTCTAAGTTGAATCTTAACCGTGTTAGGGTTATTTAGAGGTAAGGGTTGCTAGGACTCGTAGGACTAGTAATTTACCTAAGATCTGGACAAGGACATTAATAGGAAAAGACAAGAACTAGAGGCTGAAACAAGGATCGAATTCATCAATCGAAGTGATAAATTGTAGGTGAACCGATTTCTCTCCACTGAATTCTACAATCAATTTAATTTGCTTGCTTGATTCCGTTTTGATAAAAGGCGGACCTTTTACACACTAAAACCCCCCCCCTTTTCCTCTCTTAGCGATTAGAATTAGACTGGAATTTAATAGATTTCCCTGTGGATCGATCTCTTACTTATACACTATATTAGTTATGAGTTCGAGTATTCTTTGGCAAGAACAACGACAGGTTTTCCTCTTGTCAAATTTGGCGCCGTTGTCGGGGATTTCTCATTGAATTCTTGTGTTGTTTTAATTGCTAATTTTGGTGTGGACCACTTATATGGTCCACACTCGTGCTACTAACTCAACTTTATTGTTATTAGATCTAGAGATTGAGAGGACTCTCTCTAGTTTGAGGCGAGAAGCTCGTGATCACTTTCGCGAGTTACCTTTCGATCAAGGAGAAGAAGAGAGTGAAGAGATGGCTGCTAACGATGATAATCGAACGCTGAAGGAGCTCACTACACCAAACTTAGCCCAACAACCATTGGCTATCGTGTTCCCTGAACTTGATGAAGGTGTCAATTTTGAGCTAAAGTTTGGGGTGGTTTATCTTTTACCCAAATTCCTCTGGTTGAGTGGTGAGGACCCCCACAAGCACTTATCTGAGTTCCATACTGTTGTGGTGGGGATGAAACCAGGCAATGTCAGGGAGGATCAAATCAAGTTAACGACATTCCTCTTTTCGCTTAAGGACACTCCTAAAGAGTGGTTCTACTACTTGCCACCAGGTAGTGCAACAACATGGATACAGTTGAAGCGTCTCTTTCTGGAAAAGTACTTTCCTGCAACCAAGTTGAACAGTCTGAAAAAGGAAATCAGCAGCATTGACCAGCAGGCTACAGAGACACTCTATGAGTACTTCGAACGCTTCAAGAAGCTTTGCTTTAGTTGCCCTCACCGTGGTTTTTCAAAGAAGGATTTAGTGCTCTTTCTATTCAATGGATTGCTTGACGAGGAGCGCAAGACGGTGAACTCTGCCTGTGGAGGCAACATCCTGAACAAAACACCCAATGCTGCTTGGGAGGTGTTTTCAGAGCTTGCTGATGGCTCTAGACAATTCAGCAAGGGACTTCATGCTAGAGGGGTACTCGTCGTTGACTCCTTAACTTCCGCATTACATAGCGATGTGGATGAATTGAAGGATATGATGAAAAGGTTTATGCTACAAGGAACCCCACAACAACTTAAGGCATGTGGCATTTGCGCTGATCTTTATCACCCGACGGACACTTGTCCAATGCTGCAGGAACCCAATGTAGAGCTAAATGTCATGGGGAACTTTGTTCCTCAGCGACCCAGGTATGGTAACTTTGCTAATCCCAATCAATACAATAACAACTATAATGCAGGTTACCAGGGGTATGGCTATGGTAATAACCAAGCCCTTTTCAATCCACAAGGAGGACCCCATTTCAGACCTCAGCAACAATTTGATCAAAGACAGAGAGGACCTCCACCAACTGATAATCAATCCAATGAGGATCCTCTCAAAGCTCTCACAAAGATCGTCCTGGGTCAAGCTAAGCACCAAAAGAGACAAGATGAGCACCAAAGGAATTTGGAGAAGCAACTTAGCCAATTGGCTCAATCGCTGAGCGAATTGCAGGCGAAGGACTCAGGACAGCTACCATCTTAAACGGTGGTGAATCCCAAGGAGAACGTCAGCGTTGTGACGCTAAGAAGTGGTAAGGAACTGATTACCACTCCCCATAATGATACTAACATAGATAATTTTGAAACGGGTGCGAACGAGGAAGAAGAAGAGGTTCGAAATTGCCAGCCGCCCCGCGGCACCCTTGAGCCGCCCCGCGGCCAAGGCAATTCTGGCGACGCGGAAAATCGTCGGCCGCCCCGCGGCCCCTCCAGTGACTCATCTGACGGGTATGTTCGACCTGATTTCCCCCCTCTTAATTCTTTTAAACCTGTTCCTCCCTTTCCTGAAGCACTCAGAGACCCAAAAAGACCAGACAATGACAAAGAGATCTTTGAGACGTTCAGTAAGTGCGAGGTAAACATCCCTTTACTCAATATGATTAAAAGTATTCCTCGTTATGCCAAATTTCTCAAGGAACTTTGCACAATAAAGAGGAATCAAAAGTTGAAAGGGATGCAGAAAATTAAGGTAAGCGAACATGTGTCTGTTGTGTTTCAAAAGCGTCTGCCTAAGAAATGTAGCGACCCTGGCATGTTTACAATTCCATGTATGATAGGTGAAACTAAGTTTGATAAAGCTTTGTTAAACTTGGGTGCATCTATTAATGTTTTACCTTATTCTCTGTATGAATCATTGGGTTTAGGACCTTTGCATGAGACTAGAGTGGTAATCCAATTAGCGGATCGATCAAATGCTTTTCCTAGAGGCATAGTTGAGGATGTTTTAGTCATGGTTGACAATTTGATCTTTTCTGCTGATTTCTTTGTCTTAGACATGGAGCATGGTAATCAAGAGGATCCTATTCTGCTAGGAAGGCCCTTTTTAAAGACTGCTAAAACAAAAATTGATGTATATTCTGGTTCTTTGACTATGGAATTCGATGGTGAGAAGGTTGAATACAATATATATGATTCAATGAAATTCCCTTCAAATGATCATTCCTTATGCTTTATGGATATCACTGATACTTGTATGCATGATACCTTTGACATGAGTTGTGTAGATAACATGCAGGTAGCTTTAGAAACCCCTATTGATGAGTTCTCATTGAATTATGCTTTATCCACTAACCTACAGGATACCATAAGAGACTTGTCTTCCCTCCCTTCCAAATCGCAAGAAGAAACCTTTATGGCATTAACCATTCCAAATGAAAAGCTCTTACCTTCTATCGTACAGGCACCTGAAGTTGAGCTCAAGCCTCTTCCTGAGCATTTGAAATATGCATTTGTGGGGGAGGGTGACACCTTCCCGGTCATCATCTCTAACAAGCTTACCAAAGAACAGGAAGATAGGTTGGTAGGAGTGCTCAAAGAGCATAAGACATCTTTGGGATGGACAATAGCGGATATCAAGGGAATCAGCCCAGCTACTTGCATGCACAGGATCTTATTAGAAGAGGGAGCCAAAACTTCAAGGCAACCTTAACGGAGACTCAACCCACCTATGATGGATGTAGTGAAGAAGAAGGTGCTCAAACTCCTTCAGGCAGGTATGATCTATCCCATCTCTGATAGTCAATTGGTTAGTCCAACACATGTAGTACCAAAGAAGGGAGGCATTACAATGGTTGAGAATCAAGAAGGTGAGTTTGTCCCTACCAGAGTCTAATCAGGCTGGAGAGTTTGCATCGATTATCGTAAGCTGAATGCGGTAACTCGAAAAGATCACATTCCCTTACCTTTCATTGATCAAATGCTTGAAAGACTTGCTAGTCGTCCATATTACTGCTTTCTAGATGGATATTCAGGATACTTTCAGATAGCCATCGCACTAGAGGATCAAGAGAAGACAACATTCACTTGTCCGTTTGGCACTTTTGCATATCGCAGAATGCCTTTTGGCTTGTGCAACGCTCCTGGGACATTCCAACGGTGTATGGTAAGTATCTTCTCTGAATATATAGAGCAATTTATTGAGGTCTTTATGGATGATTTTACAGTCCATGGTGATAGTTTTGATGCTTGCCTCAACCATTTGGCGCTTGTGCTTAGAAGATGCGTTGACACTAATTTAGTGCTCAATTCAGAAAAGTGTCACTTTATGGTTAAGGAAGGCATTGTTTTGGGTCACATTGTCTCCCATAAAGGGATTGAGGTTGATAAGGCAAAGATTGACATCATTCAATCATTGCCTTATCCTACTAATGTGCGTGAAGTTCACTCCTTTTTAGGCCATGCAGGATTCTACCGCAGGTTTATTAAGGATTTCTCAAAGATCACCTCACCCTTGTGCGAGATGCTGAAGAAGGAGGTCACATTTGCTTTTGATGAGAAGTGTAGGACGACGTTTGATGAGTTAAAGACTTGTCTTACCAGTGTACCAATCATACAAGCACCAAATTGGTCTCAGCCGTTCGAATTGATGTGTGACGCTAGTGACTATGATGTGGGAGCCGTGCTTGGACAAAAAGAAGGGAGAAGCTCTCATGTCATATACTATGCATCTATGACCCTGAATGGAGCTCAAAGGAATTACTCAACCACATAAAAAGAACTTCTTGCTGTAGTTTTTGCACTTGAGAAATTTAGATCTTATTTACTTGGTACCAAAGTTATTGTGTATACTGATCATGCAACACTTCATTACCTTTTGACGAAGAAAGAGGCTAAGCCAAGACTGATTAGATGGATCTTGCTTTTAAGCGAGTTTGACATTGAAATCAGGGACAAAAAGGGTGCTGAGAACCTAGTTGCTGACCATCTAAGTCGTACTGTGCAGGAGGAGAATGGACAAGAAGGCATATTGGGGCTCTTTCCTGACGAAGAGCTTCTACAAGTCTTCGCAATCGCCAGCCGCCCCGCGGCCACCCCAGACCGCCCCGCGGCCGAGTCCTCGGAGAAGATTCCCTTCGCAATCGCCGGCCGCCCCGCGGCCTCTGCAGAATCTGAACTCGAATCTCTCCTCAAGGTGAGTGCTCTTCCACGCCCTTAGTTTGCTAAATTGGTCAACTTTTTAGTGTCGGAAGAGTTTTCACCCAACTTTTCAAAGGCTCAGAAGGACAAGATACGCCACGATGCTCGCTTCTACTTTTGGGATGACCCCTACCTATAGAAGCATTGCACAGATCAGGTGATACGTCGGTGTCTTCCCGACGATGAGGTACAATCTGTCCTTAATTTTTGTCATTCCCATGAATGTGGTGGACACTTTGGACCACAAAAGACAGCTAGGAAGGTACTTGATGCAGGATTCTTTTGGCCACATATATTTCGTGATTCTTATGCTTTTTGCAAAACCTGTGATCGGTGTCAGAGAGTTGGGAATCTTTCTAAGAGGAATGAGATGCCACAAACTCGCATGATATTTTGTGAAATTTTTTATGTTTGGGGCATTGACTTCATGGGACCATTCCCTAACTCCTTTGGAAACCAATATATTTCGCTTGCGGTGGACTACGTCTCCAAGTGGGTGGAGGCGAAGGCCACCAGAACTGATGATTCAAAGGTAGTTGCAGGTTTCCTCAAGGAGCTATTCTCTAGATTTGGAGTTCCAAAAGCACTAATCAGTGACAAAGGGACCCATTTCTGCAACAAGACTGTGAGTGCGCTCTTAAAGAAGTATCATGTGACTCAGAGGGTGTCTACTGCATACCACCCCCAGACCAATGGGCAAGCTGAGGTGTCTAATCGCGAGATAAAGACTATCTTAGAGAAGATTGTTGCCCCAAACAGGAAGGATTGGAGTGTCAGGCTTGATGATGCTCTATGGGCTTATCGAACGGCGTACAAGACTCACATTGGGATGTCTCCATTTAGATTGGTCTATGGAAAGGCTTGCCATCTTCCTGTCGAGCTCGAACATAAAGCATATTGGGCGGTGAAGCAGTGCAACATGCAGATTGATGAAGTTGGGGAGTTCAGGAAACTACAACTGCAGGAGTTGGAAGAGTTGAGATTGGATGCCAATGATAACTCTGTCACCTACAAGGAGAAGACAAAGGCATGGCACGATAAACATATCTTGCGAAAGGACCTCAAAGTTGGGGAAAAGGTCCTTCTATTTCAATTGCGCCTACAACTCTTCCCAGGTAAGCTTCGTTCTAGATGGACAGGACCATATGTGATTACTAATGTCTTTTCTCATGGTGCAGTAGAGTTACTAAATGAGAGAAATGGAGACATCTTCAAGGTAAATGGTCATAGAGTTAAACCCTATTATGAGAATTTTGTCAAACAGGACTGTGATGAGTTGGTTCTTACTGAACCAAGTGCTGAGGATAATTAGGGGGTCATAACGTCGAGCCGACGACGGTAAACAAAGGCGCTGCTTGGGAGGCAACTATTGTAGGAGGAAATCAAGAATGCAAAACAGTAATTAAATAAACTAAGGCAATCCAGATTCCGTCCCTTGCAAATAATTACAAGACTTCCTCCTGATGCAGTAGTGGGAAGTCAGGATCGATCCACGAGGAAGCGTGTCAGCGGATCTTAGGCAGCGATGAAATCTCACGGATAGAAGTCGACAACAGGGGTCCTAGATCTCGAGTACAGCAACTCGACAGAAGATCGGACAGTCGAACAGCGTAGCAGTCACAGGCACAGGGCTAGTCGATCTCGATAAGGCCTACTCGAGATCGAGTAGAATCTTGGTCGACGTCGGCTTAGTTCTTGTCGAGGACCTGCACACAGAAGCTACAGTGACCTTGGTCGAATATCAGTAGTTGAGATCGAGTAGTGCTATTCGATCTCGAGGAGACAGAGAATAAAACGAATAAAAGTAAATGCAAAGGCTTTGGGATTTCGAACTATACTGTATGAAAAGGACTTCTGAGATTGGGGTTTGCAACAACGATAACCAAGCATTCATAAGGCATAGATAAAACAGATAATCATATGAATCGCATCAAAGGACAAGCTTTCGCCTTTTCCAACAATTAGACAACTCTTTCAAGAAACCCTAATTGTCTCTACCGATTTTATGTTTACAATCCAAGTTGTTGGCATGGACCTCCATTAAATGGGTAATAAACACATAAACAAGTAGTAGAAGCTCAAAACATGATAAAAGTCGGATCTTTACCTCAAACATGCATGGCTATCGTTGGGCTCACCTCAACCCTAGAAGTGGGTGGACTACTCGCGCTTCATCGCAATCGCAGACATTGATGTATGAAAAGAAACTTGCATTAAACTAAATTCAAAGCATTTACAATCCCGCCGATCTAACTCTCGTTGAATGCCAAAACCATAAAACCTTCGAACTCCTAAACGTCTCTGTAAACTACTTCTCTAGCTTCTGAATTGAATGATTAAAACTCAGCCCCATGGGCTTTATTTATAGGCTTCTATTCCTTGCTATTCAAGGATAGAAGATATCTATCTATATCTAAAATTATATCTAAAACTTTAAAAGATAAATAAAAGCAACAACATAATTAAATCTAAATAAGGGAAATATATCTAAAAGTCTTAAGTGGATAAATCTTCTTCTCCCATGATGTAACTTGATAGAATCAGATAGAACTCGGCAATCTTCGGCCCCAAGGAAACCCAATCCGAGTAGGATAGATCAAACCGTGTTACCCGGCTTCTGGAAGCTTCGTCGATCTCGAGAAAGGCTACTCGATCTCGAGTAGAATTGTAGTCGACTGGGCTTGGCTCGGCGTCTCGGGTTGCTGGTGCTCGACAGGCTCGGACTTGGCTCACAGGTGTACTCGATCTCGAGGAGAACCACTCGATCTCGAGTAAGGTGGTTCGTCGTCTTGGCCGGCTTGGTGCATCGGGTAGCCTCTTGTCGACATGCTCGGACACAGGCTCCTAGGGTTCCTCGATCTCGACAACGGTCTAGTCGATCTCGAGTAGAGATGTGGATCATGGCTTGGCCTGGTGTTGTCGAGCAGCATCTCCTCGACATGGCTCGGACATGGTGTTCTCGGCCTTTGTCGACATCGAGTTGGGTTACTCGATCTCGAGTAGGGTGTGGAGTCGGGTTCTTCGTCTTCAGCTTCTCAACATGATACCCCCTCGATCCTGGCAGGTGTCTAGACATGTCTTGTCGAGATCGACTAAGGGTAGTCGACATCGAGTAACTTTGAGCTCCGGTTCTCGCTTCTTGATTTTCTCTCGAAATGGTTCCATATTCTGTAATATTAAACCGAAAATTATGTAGATCTCCATTTCTGACTAATAAGCATATACTACATAAATTCGACATATTCCCAACCCGAAATATGCAAAATGTATAAAATATGGAACTAAAATATGCATAAAGACATGGCTACTTTGGAGACATCAGCAACCCAAGGTAATAGTTTAGGTATTTTCTTTTGGCATTAAGTTTTTTTTTTTTAGTTTTTTTTTTGGTTTGGTTTGGAGTACTAACGTTGCAGGAAGGAAAAGAAGAAGGAATAGGGCGAAAAAGGCCAGGCCGCCCCGTCGCCAGCATGGGCCGCCCCGCGACCAAGGCGACCAGCGAAATCCTTCGCGGAATCGCCGGCCGCCCCGTCGCCCACCAGGGCCGCCCCGTGGCCCCTTCCGGATAGAAAAATTTTTAGAGGCCCGTGTGGGCCCCCACTTACCAAACAAAATAAACCCTAACCTCTCTTTTTCTTCCCATTTTATCTTCTAGCCGCCCCCTCGCCAAACCCTTTTCTTCTTCCTCCTTCAAGTTCCCTCTTCAAAACCTCCATTACAACCCCTCCAAGCTCTCTACTTTCACCAAAATCTCCACAAAACTACTCTTTTCTCACATTCCCCTCTTCCTTCCACATTCCTCACCACCTCACTCTCCTAGATCCACACAAAAATCGCTGTTCCTGAGTTCTTTCACGGGTTTTCTTTCGGATCCACACCGGAGAAGGGAGGATTTGTGATGTCGGAGAGCAGATCCGACGTCGGAGTAAAGAGATCCAGAAAATCGTCGGCCGCCCCATCGCCAGGCAAGCCGCTCCGCGGCCATCCCTGTCGCCGGCCGCCCCGTCGCCACCCTCGGCTGCCCCGCGGCCACTGCAGAGGCTGATTTCCGTGTGTCTTTCTTGATTTCCATCCTTTTGGGTAATATTTCTTAGATCGGATTCACAATGTCTAGACCCCACGGTATGAGTAAAAGTCAGAAAGAGAGGTGGACTGCTTTGAACACTAGAAACTTCTTTGTAACAAAATTCTTCCATGAGCCTACCTTGAGATTATTACAGATGGATGCATGCACTAGGCAACTATTAGAGCATGGGGGCCTAGGAGGGTCATGAGATGTCAAAGGAGAGATTGGCACAGATTTTGGGTGTTAATGTTGCGCCAACTGCTGGTTGGCTTGATGTCTGCAAGGGAGAGGGCCTTGTGGCTTTCTGGATGGCATCTACTAGGGTGCCTTTTGAGGCCAAGAAGGACAAGTACAATTCCAGCATTCGCCATCCTGCACTATGACTTATTCACAAGGTTCTGGCGAACACCTTCTTTGCTCAGGCGGAGGTCAACAAGATCTCGCTGAAGGATATGTCATTTCTGTGGTGTCTGATGCCAGAGAGCCCTGTAGTTCCAGGTTGGGTGGATCTGTTTCTGATGAACTGCAAGGATATCTTGGACAAGCGCAACAAGGCGACCATCAGCTTTGGGGGTCTTATCACCCTTATAGCTCGCGCATGCATCGATATGAGCACTGTCCATGACATTCAGCATGGCTCATTTTTGTATGATGAGGCCCAACTGGGGAAAACTGGACACCTGGAGGGTAGAGCTCCGATGTGGATCTGGAGGGCATGCCATCAGGGGAGGATCCAGTTGAGATTGCCCCGTCATCTCCCTTTTGGCCCTACAGCTGCTGATTTTTATATGGGATATGAGATGGATCAGGATGATGATGATGAGGAGGAGGAGGAGGTTCCTGATGCTGAGCAAGAAGATGTTGAGGATGTTCCCAGAGTTCATACGGATTTTGGAGGTAGTGGAGCTGGACCTTCTGGCACAGCTGGTGTTGGTCCAAGCTACACGTTGGAGCAGCAGATGGCCGATTTATATCTCCAGCAGAACACTATGTGGGAGCATCAACAGATGATGTCGCGTCGTCAGGATGCAATGTGGGAGAACCAACAGCGGATGTCCCAGCGCAAGGACGTGATGTGGGACCACAACCAGCAGCTGTACGTGGAGGTCAGCGACATTCGTCGTGATGTACGTGGCTTGACTTCCCACCTGGAGGAGGTCTCTGAGAGCCAGGCGGCGATCCGACGGATGCAGGAGCAGATATGGCAGAGGCAAGAGGACTTCTATCGATTCGCCTATCCACAGTTCCCACCATATCCGCCGCCTCCACCACCTCAGAAGTGAGCATGTTAGTTGTTTCTTTTCTTTTCCCTTTTATTTTTATTTTGATGTTTTTGTTCTCTTTTCTGCATTGAGGAAATGTCAGAACTAAGTGTGGGGGAGAAGACTTGCAAACTCTCTGTATTTTGGTTCTAATTTGCACTGCATTTTAAGTTTTAAGGTTGCATGTTTATTTCTATTGGTTGTATGCATATTTAGTTTCTACCATTATTTCTTATTCTAAAGGGAAAAAAATGAAAAAAAAAAAAGTTTTAGTTCTTGCATTATTAGGAATAGGTCTTATTTCCCCATATGGATGTCGTTTGTCCTCCATTTTATCTATTGAGATTTATGCCCCATGATGTGCTTGGATTGTTGAAGCCTTTGATATATGTTTTTTATACTATTTGGTGGGCATGGTTGATTAATAATTGAGCACATAAAATCTTGAATTTTTGGGTGATCTTGAAGTTCTAGACATGACCTGGTGAGCTTATTTTTAGCCTATTCAGGACTGCACTTTATTTAGTCCTCTTGCTTGTTGAGTGTACTCTCTTCAATTGCTTCCTCTTTGGCTTGCATTTAGATATCTTTTTCAAGGCTGCATATTATGATTTCTGCACATGACTTAAACATGATTGAGGCACCTTTATTATCCATATTTGACTTTATTCCCACCTTATATATAGTCCTCTTCTTGAAGCCAATTTGAGCCTATTTCCTATTCTTTTATAGCTCCACAAGATGATTCCATAGCCAATTATAGTCTGACCCCATCCGGAAATTTAGGAATAGTTGGTGAATATCTATATCATGGATGATGGTTTGTAGTGGTGGATTGATTTCTTTTTCTACTCCTCTTCCTTTATCTTTCTTAGTTATATCTATAATGTAATGATGGAATGATTGAGGATGTTTGTTGGTACATTTATGAGATGTTTGTTTCTTGCTAGTACAGTCATTACTTGGGACCTAAGGAGGATAAAATTCACTTAGGGGTAAACGTCAAGGAAAATCAGTTGATATAGCATGAATGAAAAAAAAAAAGAAAAAAAAAAAAGAAAGAAAAAAAGAAAAAAAAAAGAGAAGAATAAAGGAATGAGTTGAGTTGGTTTGTAAAGTGTTATGCTTGAGATTGGTGTTGTTTGGCATTATAGAGATTTGGTATGAGAAGTTTACGAGTGGTTTTATGATTTGGTAGCTTCCTTAGTTCCCGGATTATGAGCACCACATGACCAAAATTGTTCCATACCTTATATGTTCTACCTTGGCCCCATTACAACCCAATTGAAAGACCTCATGATTTTTGCTGTGTGTAGAGTCACCAGCGGTGGAGATTTAGAACACTGGTGCAAGACTTTTGTAGCTAAGTTTTTGAAGATTGAGTTTTGAGCGTAAACATTTAAACCCAAACACTTGAGCGAGAGAGAAACACATCTCCTTTGTGAGGTCTAGAATGAATATGATTGCCTGATCTCATTGATTATTCCAATTATGTGCTATGATGTTATTAATATTTTGTGTTTGCTAGTTTTCATACACTTAAAGAATATTGAGGTGTGGATACATGAATTGCTATTCTGTGGGGCTGCAGAGTTAAGTTTTCTATTGCTTGAGGACAAGCAAAGGTTCAAGTGTGGGGGAATTTGATAGAGCATATTTAGTATTGCATAATAGATTGCGATTAGCATAGTTTAGTTGTGAATATTGCATTTATTTAGTTGAATTTGCATTATCACTTGTTGAGTTAGAAGAGGCGGAATCTACATGATTTTATGGTTTATTTCAGGTAAAGTAGATTGGAGGTGAAATGGATTTGAAGAGCAAAAATAAGCTAAGGAAGATACATACTAAAAACCCCCCTCTTCCTCTCTTAGCGATTAGAATTAGACTTGAATTTAATAGATTTCCCTGTGGATCGATCTCTTACTTATACACTATATTACTTGTGAGTTCGAGTATTCTTTGGCAAGAACAACGACATGTTTTCCTCTTGTCACTAATTCAAACCCTAATGGGCCTCTCCCTCTCCCCTATATAAGAAGCACCCATCTCCAAAGGGATTCTCAAGCCACAAAATTATGAGCCAAAGGAAACCCTAGCCCCAAAAGAGATTGAAGAATAAAAAACCCAAAAATCCTAAAAACTCAAAATCCTCACTTTTCTCTCCTTGAATCCATGTCTATCTCCTCTCATCCTCTATTTCTTGTTTCTCGTACCCTAAATAGTCTCTAAACTACCTCAAGAAGATCTCCTCTCAAGAAAACAACCCAAAATCAGATTCAGATCGTCGTTTCCATCGAAAATGGACGTTTTTGGGTAATCTCGCCGCCGTGACTAACAATCTCGCCACCGCGAGTATGAACTGAGAAGAACAAATTCATGTTCACTGCCGCAAGTTCATGTTTGCCACCACGAAAAGTAATCTCGCCGTCGCGAGTTCAGCATCCAAATCCGACGACGTCTCGGTAAAATACTTCGTTCTCCATCGTTTTAGCTCCGTTTTCTTCCCCGTTTTTTTGTACTTGCTCCTCACTCTCCCCTATACCTTATGAGGTCAATAAAAAGTCAGATCTTACATTTTTGGAAGTGGATATTAGCCCATTCCTTTCTTTCTCATTGTTTTTGGCAAGGTAAGTTGTCCCTCTTCAAATCCTCTCGTTTTGGATCTAAACATTTGTAAAAGTCTTCTTTTAAGCTAGATCTATCTCTCATAGGCCCTGTCATAGCAAGGTTTTGTCAAATCAAAGCCAAAAGACTCCCTTCCTTCAAGATTTCAAGGAGCCTCAAAGAAGTTAGGTAATCCCTCTTCCGATCTCCCCTCTAGTCCTTGTTTGAGGTATTTTTGAAGTTTTGTGTTATTTGAGTTGTGTTTGAGTTCGAAACGTTTTGAAACAAGGTTGAACAAAAACGGATTTGAAACAAGCAAAAATGGACAAGATCTGTTTCGATCTCGCCGCGACGAGGATGGAAGCCATGTCCAGAGTTAGAAGAGACCTCTCGCGGCCGTAAGATTCGTGTCATGGCCAGGGAGGGCATCTTCTCGCGGCGGGGACTCTGGGAGTGTCTCGCGACCGCGATATACCCCTAGTGGCTTGGCCGAGCCTCTCCACCCTATGCCTTGGACTCTCTTGTTGGTTTTTGATCCGATTCTTTTCGAATATGTTTTAGATGAGAATGATTCAGAAGCGAGCTTTTGAGATATTATTTTAATATTGAATGTTCGAAATGGGATTTTGACGGAAATTGAATTATCGGGTCTTATGCTTGGAAAACATGTTAACGAGTGTCACTTCAAATGTCAGGATTCTTTCTCTTCGTTTGATGATCAAAGTTGGTTTTGGAAAATGATTTTGGAAATGTTGTTGGTGAGATTTATCGATGGTTTTTATTGGAGTTGAAATAGTCAAATGGTCTTGTTAATGTTTATCGTATCGGAAAGGCTTTGAAATGGTTTTACTCTCGATTGGTGTGGAAACGTTTTGGGGACTTGATTTCTATGTGCATGGTTGTTAGCGTAGTATCTTATGGCATTTATGTAATTATAGGAGATCATTGTTGGTCGGACTTTGCTTGCGTTATCTTTTGATGTTCGACATTTCCAGGTAAGTATCCTACGGGACTTACTCAGCAACCTGGACCGCCTGCCTGATGTGTCATATAGTGTGTAGGTGTTGCATATGATAAAGCGTGCCATGTAGTATCATGCTAGGATTGCACTTGTGAATGAGCATTTGGCTACTTGGTGTGTTTGAAAGCAAAACAGTCGTTATCTGTGTATTCTGGAGTCTTTGCTAGGGTCATAGGGTAGCCCAACCTCATCGGGTTTTCCCTGAGTCAATCGCATCGATATGAGCATGATATGATAGCTCAGCACCATCTAGCAAGGGATGAAATGATCGATGATGATATGATATGATGATCAGATGATATGTTATGATGATGAGCATGCTATGATGATAAGTGCACACATATATATGATGAAATGGGTATCGTACTGGTCAGGTCCGCTCATGAAAAAGGGCGCGGAGTAGGAGGGGGATATGCCACTTGGTACTGTTTGGGGCCCTTTACAATTTTTTCTGCATATTATTATATCCGATGAAAGCATGCTTGTGTGTTTAAATCATGTACTGCATTAGGCCATCATTTATTTAGGCATAGGCATGTTATATGGCATCAGCGCGGTCTTTAGGGCCCGCAGGCGAATACTGGGCCTGACTTCGTCGATAATGTTAGGTACTTGCTTCTTGTTTGCTCCATGCTTCTATGACGGGAAATCTCCTTGGGTGAAATCGAATAACCGACCTAACTCACTAATTTGGCGAAGTAGTTTATGCTTATGGTTTTGATTTTGACCCGGCTCTGTCGTGGTTGTTACAAATTTTTTATTTTAAAAAAAAGTATGGTAAATAATTAATTTTAATCAAGTATACATAGGGTAGAAATTCGAAATCCATAATTAAATTAATTCCTTAATGAAATAATGGGATTTAATGTAAGCAGACCACGTGAGTAAAAAATGGAAAAAAAAAACCTTCTTGGGCAAATCAACGCGCTGTGCCCCTCGCTCACGCGCCCCCAACCTAAATCCCTTTTCCCTAAATCGCTTGCGATTTCCGGCGAGGGTCTCTTCGATTCTTGCCTGCTAACCCACCTCGATGGTGTTTCGAGGCTCCGCCCCGCCGTCCTCTCCCCTCCGTACCCATATACCTCTGCTCTCTCTCACATCTCCTGGGAGATTTCCTTGGTTTGTGAGATTGGCGGTCGAAGTTTCGAAGCTTATGAAATCAGTCGCCGAATGGGAGACAAGGTGGGGAAAAATTTTAGGAAAAGGAAAAAGGCGCCTCGCCGGAAGGGGGGGTGGTGCTGCGCGGGCCAGTTGGGTGTTCTGTGGCGGTTTGCCGTCGGTTTTGCCGCGCGCTGTCCTGGAAAGTCTGAATCCTTGGGGTTGCGTAGCCTGGCCTGTCAAGGGCCTTCTGATGGGGTGTTTGCGAGGTTCTCTCCTGGAATAAAGTGCTCGGGTGGGCGAAAGTTTGTAGTGCCGATGCCAGTTTGGTGGCGTCGACTTGTTTTGATGATGGTGAGTTGGTGTTTTGGGGGTCGGCCGCTTTCCTGCCTCCTCGGTTGGGTTTTGTCTTCGAAGTTCCTCAAGCCCAGTTATCATGTGAATCTACTCCTTCTTGTGTTCTCCATCCATATGAAAGGGGATTTCGTCTGGATGAAGGTTGAAATCACTAAGGTAATCTTCTGTCTTAAAACTTTCATGGAATTCACTAATCTGATGCTTGGACTAGCATACTTGCTTCTTGTTGTTCATCTTTCCACCATCTACTGGTGTCTAAAAAACCAGGTGATAGAGGTATCCTCTTCACCACGTACCCCCCGATTTTCGGGCCCTAAACAATCTGTGGATATTGGGGATTTCATCCTCTCTATCTCCAGCTTTGATGTAATACTAGTCTGTTTAAATGCTGATATTGCAAAAATATGTCTTGCTTTGACTGTATTATTAATTTGTTGCAATCGTCTCTCTCTAGAGGAACTTGAGCTTCCTTGTGCTACTAGTGTCGCATTTGGGCATTTCTATTGTCCCCTCTTGAGTATGCCTACTAAGATTTTCAATATAAACTGTAATAATTGTCCTAACCTTGCTGTTGGGTTGATCCCTCACCTTGCTATGAATCATTATTCTTGTTTAAAATCGATTTATAAACAGGCGCACAAAAGCTCTTGCCCTTTTACTAGGCGGATCTGTATCTCCCGCCCCATTGGTTTCCGGTGGTCTGTTCTCCCCATGGGGTTCGGCAAGTTTATGTTTAATGTATCCGGGGTTACCGACTCGCCTGTTATGGAATTTCTTACTCACTTCGGTTATGAATGTATCATATCTATCTACAAGTCGTTATGGATGTCAGTTCACAGTTTACCAAATTGCATAGGTTATCACTTATTTTGGAATTGGTTGTCTAACTGTGATATGGTTTATTTATTCACCACCAAGGATCCTCACCTACTGTGGGATCATCTTTCTGGACTCATGCTTGGAGAAAGCCTCTTTCCGGCCTTAATGTCGATTAAGGCAATGAAGCACTCACTCAATCTCAACTACCATAGTCCAAATGTTATTAATTGGGGCCACCTGTTAGTGAGAAACTATTCTCCATTAACCCTCTGGAGTATATTTAAGCTCTTTATTATTATAAAACTCTCTAAAGTTACTCCTTTTAGGGATTTAACTTGGTCTAACCTTAGAAAGGTTTGCATCATTCATCATTCCTGTGATAAAACGATCAATAGGCATATGTATGACAATAGATGGCTCATCACTTTGCCAGACTATCTTTGCTTTGATAAATCTTGGACCCTAGTTAGACACATTTCAATCGGTTACATGACCCCCATTGTTGTCGAATATGAGTTAATTAGTCTCCTCTCCACCAATTTTGGGTTGTTATTTGTGTGCGTTATACTGCTCACCCATTCCACAACTTGGTTGCACCCAACATGCTTGTGTATTCTGAAACTAAGTCACAAATATAACCGTTTACAAAACCAAAACATACAACTTGTTGGTATGAGGAATTTTACCGGGTCTCCTCATACCCCAATTAGTGCTTCATGAAAATAAGCTATTGGAATTGTAGAGGGATTGGGAAAACAACTTTCTGGACTGAAGTTAACGCGATGTGTACAAATGAGCATATACAACTGTTGGCCCTGGCAGAAACTAAGAAGGATGTCTTGCCGGCCGAAAACTTATGGAAACAGATTGGATTTGATTCTGCTATTTGGTCACCGAGCATTGGTCGTTCTGGTGGTCTTGGTGTATTATGGAAATCTTACCAACTGTCAAATGAAACCCTTTCGATTATGATACATCTTCCGAGAATCATAGGATTACGATACGAGAACTTAAGTGAGAATCTCACGATCCTCCTTCTGTTTGTCTATGCCCCGTCGGATCCTCGGGATAAGGATCCATTCTGGGTCGAGTTAACAAGAATCGTAACAGATTCATCATTCCCATGCATTATTATGGGAGATCTAAACGAAATCATGTGTAGAGAGGATAAATTGGGCGGTGCTGTCACCTTGCCGTCTAGGTTTACGCGGCTTATTGATTTTAAGAACAATTGCTCTCTTTTGGATTTGCCAACTTTCGGGAATCCGTTTACATGGAGGAAATCTCCCGAGGCCTCGAATAACATCCTCGAAAAACTGGACCGAGTGCTTGTCCATCACCAAATTCTTGACCACTTGCCAAATCTCATCACAAAAAATGGGGCGTTCTCTTCCTCTGACCACTGCCCCATACAAATAATCCTTGATTGTAGCACCACCTTTAAAGCACCACCATTTAAATTTGAAAACACATGGCTTCAACGCAAGGACTTTCGCAATATAGTTAAACAATCATGGCGTGCTTCTTGCCCAGGGTCCGCTATGTTTCAACTCGTTTTTAAACAGAAAATCCTAAAACAAAAAGCTAAAGAATGGAACAAGCGGTCATTTGGCAACATATTCCGTCAGTTGTTAGAGATAGATAATGAATTATTAGAAATGCAATCGTCGGCTAGTGCTAGCGGGAAATTTCAAAGCCAAAATAGTAAAGAAAGTCGCTTGTTAGGGAAACGAGAAAAACTCCTGCTTTTTCAAACAACATTTTGGAATCAAAGAGCTAAAACAAAACATCTCAAGCTTACAGATTCTAATACATCCTATTTCCATCGTGTCGCTTCTGGCCGAAGACATAGGAAACAAATACGTAACATTACTACTACAGAAGGTACCTTGATAATTGGAGAAGAAAATGTTAGGCAAGAAATTAAAAACGATTTTCAAAAACGATTTACTAAGGAAACAATTGACGAGAGACTTCTTAATGAAATGACTAATATAATTCACCCTTCAATCACCCCGGCTGAAAACGAATTCCTTACACGAGCCCCAACAAATGGTGAAATTAAGTCCGTCGTTTTCAGCCTTGGGAAAAATAAATCTCCGGGTCCCGATGGGATGACGGCCGAATTCTACAAGCATTATTGGGATATTCTGGGGAATTCGATTATCAAAGCCATTAAAGGGTTTTTCAACTCCGGGAAAATCCTTAAACAAATAAATCATACATTTATTTCCCTACTACCAAAGCAAGATAACCCCTTGAATACTAACCATTACCGGCCTATTAGCTTGTGTTCCAACCTATATAAAATTATTTCAAGAATTCTAACAGAAAGACTTAAAGTAGTAATTGGTAAGCTCATTCACCCATTACAGGGGGCGTTTGTGTCAGATAGGTCAATTCAAGATAATGTCCTAATAGCACATGAAATCTTCCATTCCTTCCGATCTCGTTTGGGTCGCGAAGGATGGCTGGCAATCAAACTGGACATGGAAAAGGCATACGATAGGGTTGACTGGAACTTCACCAAAAAGATTCTTGAGAAATTTGGGTTCCACCCAGTTTTCATTTCCTGGGTTATGGAATGCGTACAAACTGTCTCGTATTCTATACTTGTTAATAACGGCCCTACAGATATGTTCTTCCCATCTAGGGGCATTCGTCAAGGGGATCCCCTCTCACCGTTTCTATTTATCCTAGGTGTTGAAATTTTGGCACGCCACCTGTCTGCTGAGGCAAGTAGTGATAGAAGCCCAATCGGCTTCACATTTGGGCGGAATGGACGAAGAATTCCATTTCTATCATTTGCAGATGATATTATCATCTTCTCGAAAGGCAGCGTAGATGCCTGTAGAAGAATCAAATCAATTATTGACTCCTATTGTAATGTATCGGGTCAAAAAGTAAACTACCAAAAATCATGCTTCCAAGCTACTAAAGGAATCACACAGTCCAGACTTCAAGAACTCAACAGCTGCCTAACTATATCCAACGCCAACTCCCTGGAAAAATATCTTGGATGTCCAATTATCAATGGCAGAGTAACAAAAGAAACCTTCGAAGATATTATTTGTAAATCTAGAGAACAACTAAGTAAATGGCGTGCTAACTCTCTATCTCAACAAGGTCGAGCTATTCTTATAAACTCAAATTTATCTGCCAAACCCTTATATACGATGCAGAGTTTCTTACTGCCATCTTCAATTCATAAAGAACTTGATCAAGTAAATAGAACTTTTTTCTGGAATAAGGATCTGCAACACCGCCCGTTGATTAGCTGGGATAGAATTTGTAGAACAAAAAAATGCGGGGGCATGGGGATTAGAAAATCCAAAGAAATGAATGAAGCAGTACAAATGAAACTGCTATGGAAAACGTTGGCTGAGGCAGATAATGTTTGGGTGCAAATAATAAAATATAAATATCTTCGAACGGATGACATTCTCCATTATAAGAAAAGTGGTGCCACCTCCTGGCAATGGGCGAAACTTACAACTCTAATTGATAAGTTCAAAAAGGGGCTTATTTGGTCGGTCGGCACCGGGACCGCTATCAAATTCTGGTCTGATAACTGGATTACAACATCTTCTATTGAGTCTCGTGATGATTGCCCAAGAATTGATAGCATTAATGATAAGGTCAGTGACTATATCCTCGGAGGTAAATGGTGGGTGGAGAAACTCTCTGCTGTTCTCCCGCACAACATAGTGGACGAAATCCTAGACATTACACTCCCAGTCTCAAATTTTGTGGATAGACTTTACTGGTGGCCGGACCGAGAGGGCTGGTTCACTACGTCAAGCGCTTATAAATTGGTTTCTGCCGAATCCTCAATTCCATTAGACAACAACTACTGGATCTGGAATCTCGACATCCCACCCAAGATCAAAAATTTCTTGTGGAAAGTCTGTCAAAACGGCCTTCCCACAGCTACAAGACTCGCTCAACGGGGGGTCCCTATCCCTCCTACATGTAAGCTTTGTAATTGCTTTATGGAAGATGATGTTCATCTTCTATTTGAATGTCAGTACTCGAGGTCTCTCGCTCTTTTACCGAGCCACATAAACTCTACAATTGTCAGCCAAATCATAATATCAAGAGATATAAACTCAATCATGTCACTCATTGGGAATAGTCTATCAAAGGCTGCTCTTGTCAAACTAGCTTTCGCTTGGTGGACGACGTGGTATATTCGAAACCAACATGTGTTTAGGCAGGCACCAATCCCTCCGAGGGACGCCGCATTGAGGCTTATTAATACACATGAGAAAAATTGGAGTAGCATCCACCAATATGACAGTACACTAGATGATAGCACCACCCCTCTTTCACGAAGCGGCAAACACCCCATAAAGAGCAACAAAACCCGCCTTATCAAGTGCCGCAAACCACCTAAGGGCACATTCAAACTCAACTTTGATGGTTCGTCTCTGGATGATAACCGCAGTACCGCTGGGGTGGTTATCAGGGACTGGCATGGACACCCAATAAACATAGGCTATAAACAATTGGGTATTAAAACCGCGCTTCAAGCCGAAGCACTAGCACTCAAACTTGGGGTACAAATGGCCTTACAACTAAATATTGACAAAATCCATATTGAAGGAGATTCCAGCATAATTATTAACCATCTAAACAAAAAGTCGAAATGCCCATGGGAAATCGAACTCATCTTGTCAGATGTACAATCTCTTCTATCAACTATGAAAGATATTTCTTTCATTCATGTACCCCGTCTTGGCAATAGAGTGGCGGATAAGGTTGCACACATTTGCCACTCTGCCAGGGGTATTGATATATGCAACAATTCCGGTCTTACAGACCTCATCCGCAAGGATGCTTTCGGGTAGAGCGTGCTCACCCGAATTTTTTCCTAATCAAAAAAAAATAAAAAAAAAATAAATAAATAAATAATGTAAGCAGACCTTCAAGCTAAGCTTCAAGGTCAACAGCAATAATCGATGCATGCCTAACTAAGACTCCCTGTACAGAGTAGATCCAGATTCAATGTCGAAGTTGAATCCATTATCCAAGCTTCCAATTCAAAAGAGTCGCCGCCAGTTTCTTTGTGGAGACGAACGTACTGCCTCTGTGCGACCGTCGACTTCTCCGGCAGGCTTTGCGGCATCTCTATGTACTACGAGATCGATGGCGATGTACTGCGCGGTCGTTGACTTCTCTCCGACAGGCTTTACGGCATCTCTACGGCGCGAGATCGATGGTGGTGTACTGCGCCACCATCGACTTTTCTCCGGTAGGCTTTGCGATGTGGAATGAACGGGCTGGAACTCGGCGGATGAGCGTGTGAGACAAGAGGCTGCATGCAAAAGGAGAAGCATTACAAAGAAGTCGTGGAAATAGTGGTAGATGATGAAATTGTGAATTGAGGGGGCGAAAACTTACGATAAAATAAATATTGTCTGTAAAATTAAACTCTAATTTTTTTTTTCGAAAAATCATCAATATTATGGATGTATAACTAGAATAAAAACATAAATCTTGTATGATTTATTTCATGGTTTTCAAATATTTCAATATAACCTCCTAATTTGAAGTTCTCGGTTATAATTATATTATTATGATATGAAATCAATAAATGATAATTACAATAAAAATATATCGGTTTGGTAAATGGTGTAGGAAATATTATAATATATTCAGTACTGAAATTTGAAACGCTTATAACTTTTTGCTCAAATATCGAATTTTAGTTTATAATATATCAAATCGAAGCTATCAACGTGACGAATATGTATGTTAAATTTTATTTTCGATTGGGGGGGGGGGGTTGACTGCCACCAGCGGACCTAAAAAGAATCCGCCTTTGCGTGGAAACAGAGAAATCAAAGTTCAAGAGGAGAAGCGCGTGAGCTGTTTTTAAAAAGAAAAAATCAGATCCAGTTCCACCTATAAGATTACTTCTTTCCTTTTTACCGGACCAACTACTTCTCACTTGAACCCTAGCCTATATTTTATAATCTACAAATTACATACACATACCTACATACATACAACTGAACATAAACTAGTAGTTATCATTAGGAGTATTCAACTATTCATCATTATCAATTTAGAGATTTCATACAAAATTACACTTGGCTAGTTGCAAGTGCTTGAAGCTAGCTAGCTATACCAATTTCACACTTAAACCAAAAACAAATATTTGGATAGCTACAACGACGAAGCTAGGAAAAGATTTACCAATTCAATTTTTACCTAAAGCATAAATCCGGCCAGTGCAAATTTACTTTAACAAAAGGGAGCCAAAAGCATAAAGTACAAACTAGGTCGATTGGAGAGGGAGGAAACTAAAATCAGGGCTTACTGGGTGAAATCAAAGGTTGAATCGAAAAGGGCAAACCAGGAAATTGTCCGGGGGTGATTTTCGTGAAGCGAGAGTTGATAGGCTCGATGAAATGGTGGAATACTGCAGTGGGGAAAGTTACTTTGGATAATATTAAAGTATAATAAAAATTTCCTACAAATTTACGGAGCGCGGAATTCTCCTGTGCGGATAACCGCTACCTATTGTGTGTTACAATACCGCCACTTTTTTTTTCCAGATTTTATTAAACCTCTACACTAGACTTAGTAAACCACCATCTTAGCTTTCAAAACGGATAATGGATTTACAAGTGAATATGCATCATGAAAACCGCTTCATTAACCGCCACATCTGATAGTGTGTGAACCGAGTTTCAAGTTTCATTTTAATTCATTTACACAAAACCCGGTTTCCTGATTGTTGGTTAATAATCTCACGTGATTAGCACATGTTCACCATCGGCTATATAAGCCTTCTTCTTCCTCACACTCGAACAACGTGTCCGATTCCGTTGTAACAAATTCTCTAGAAATCGAAAGCTTCAATTATTTGTTCATGGCTTCCTGTCTTGCTTGATCTCGTTCTAATCAAAGAATTTGATTCCTGAATTCTGAAATGGTATCAGAGCTACTAAAGCTCGTGATTTTGCACTCAGGTTTCGTTCTCTTTCTCGAATTTTATTGTGTTGTGATTTTACTGCGTTTCTTTTGAATTTCTTGGTTAATCATGGATAATCAAGATGCGAATCAGATCGATACCGGTGATGTTCTATATTTGCATCACTCGGATCATCCGAGTTACAATCTGTCAACTAATATGCTAAACGAAACTAATTACAACCATTGGAGGTGTGTTGTTGAGGTTTCCTTGGTTGCTAAGAACAAGATCAGTTTGGTTGATGGTACGTTCCAGATTCTGATCGAGGTATGCGTAGTGGAGGAGGTGCAACAGGATGGTTGTTGCCTGGTTATTACATTTGGTGGAAAAGGAGATCGCTGAGACTCTACTGTATTTTCGAACTGCGAAAGAGATCTGGGATGAGCTAAAGATGCGTTTTGGTTCTCCAAATAGTACTCGATTGTATCAAGTACAGAAGGAGATGTTCAACATTTCTTTAAATAGTTCATCCATTACTTCTTATTTCTCAAGATTTAAGAAACTGTGGGATGAGTATATGGATTTGGTTTATGAACCAGTGTGTGTTTCTTGTGGTTCTTTGAATCCAGTTTCTCATTCTTTTGCCAATCAACAAGTTATTCAATTTCTTGTGGGGTTGCCTAACACTTATAAAGTGTTCGGACCAACATATTACTGATGAAGCCTACTCCTAATATTGCTTATGTGTATTGGATGTTGATTGATGAAGAGGCTCAAAGAGGTTTGAACAATTCAAGTGTGATTGGTGATGGTGTTGTTGCTTTCAATGCATTTCAAAGAAATGGAAATCATAATGGGAATCAAGTTGGTAATTCTCAGTTTGGCAAGAACAATAGCCAGAGAGATAATTCGAGCAATCAAGGTGGTGTTCAACAGTCTCAAAATGGTCCTAAAGGGAAAGGAACTTATTTTTGTGAGCATTGCAAGGTTGTTGGTCACTTGATCAGTAGGTGCTTTAAGCTTCATGGGTACCCTCCAAATTTCGAAGGAGATAAGTCTAAAAGGTTTGCTTCGAATGTGAATGTGGAAGGTGATACTCAGGAACCTGCTCATATGTTGACTAACGATCAATATGATCAGATTCTTGCATTTCTCAGTAAGCAAAGTTCCGGTGATGACAACAAATGGTAGCATGTACCACATTTTGTTTCAGTGTTCTTGGTAATGATTATAGTTGGGTCATAGATAGTGGAGCAATTCATCATATTTTCCCTACTTTGTCTATGTTTCACTCTTATAGACCTTTTATACTGCCTAGCTATATTACAGTGCCTAATGTTTAGCAATCTAAGATATGCAATGTTGGTTCTATTATCTTACAAAATCATATTATATTACATGATGTGTTACATGTTTCTGATTTTGCTCACAACTTATTATCTGTTAGAAAATTTGTGAATGATTTGAATGCTTATATGTTATTTACTCCATCTCAATGTTTGATACAGGACCCTTCAATAAACAAGCCACGGGTGCTTGGTGAAGTGTCAAAGGGCATGTATCTCACATCTATAAGGAGCAATACTGATATTGTCAAAGATACTTCTGTGGTTTTGTCTTCTGCTATTAGTGTTGATAAATATGTAAAGTGCAACAGTGCTCGTGCTGTATCTCTTGAACTTTGGCATTGTAGACTTGGCCATGTGCCATTTGATCAATTGTTTCATTTTTATTTCCTGCAAAGTCTTGTAAAGCATAAGAAACATCATGTTTGTAAGGTCTGTCCTAGGGCCATACAACATAGATGTTCATTTCCGGATAGTTCTATAAAGTCTTTGGCTTGCTTTGAGTTGATCCATGTGGATATTTGGGGACCTTACAAAGTTCCTACTCATAATGGATTCAAGTATTTTTTGACTATTGTGGATGATTTTTCTAGAGCTACTTGGACTCATCTTATTGCTGCTAAAAGTAATGCATTTTTCTGTTTTGAGATCTTTTATTGCTTTTGCCACTAACCAGTTCAATAAAAAGGTTAAGATTGTCAGATCAGATAATGGAATGGAGTTTTGCACCAATGAGGCTCAGAAATTCTATCTTGACAATGGGCTGATTCATCAAACTACTTGTGCTTATACTCCACAACAAAATGGAGTTGTGGAGAGAAAGCGTAGGCACTTGTTAGAGACAGCTCGTGCTCTCTTATTTCAGTCTCATCTCCCCATTCAGTATTGGGGAGAATGGATATTAACTGCAACTTTCTTGATAAACAGGTTTCCCTTGTCTTCCATTCAATTTAGAACTCCTTATGAAATACTTTTTCACAAACCTCCTGATTATGATATGCTAAGATCATTTGGTTGTTTATGTTTTGTTAGCACTAACAAGCATAAAAGGACCAAGTTTGATTCAAGGAGTGCTCCTTGTATATTTGTGGGTTACCCTCATGGGACTAAAGGATATAAGGTGTTGGATCTTAGTTTTCACAAGATATTTTTGTCCAGAGATGTACAGTTTCATGAGTTACAGTTTCCCTTGCACAAAATTGATTTTGACAAAGGCATTCCATTACCTAATATTATGCCTACCTGTCCTGAGTATATATTTTTTCCTGATAGTGAGATAATTGATGAGAATGTGTTTAATCATGATGAGATTCTTGTCAATGAGGATCAAGGGAATGCTATACAGAACCAGTCATCCAACAACATCTCCAATTCTGGTGGTGAAGAGGTTATCATGCCTGTCCTCAGAAGATCATCCAGAATTCCTAGAGAACCTCATCATCTACATGATTACATCTGTAATTTTGGTTCCAATCTTAAGTTATTTCCTTTACTTAATGGTTTCACATATTCCTTTTTAACTACTAACCACTGTCAGTTTCTGTGTAATTTAGTATATGTTCAAGATTCAGTTGATTTGGTTTAACCCAAATCATTTGCCAAAGTTTCCAAAAATCCAAAATGGATTGAGGCAATGAACAAAGAGGTAGATGCCTTACAGTCTAAACATACATAGGTTTTAGTTGATCTTCCTGCAGGTAAAAAGGCAATAGGATGCAAATGGGTATAAAAAATCAAATTAAAGGCAGATGGATCAATTGAAAGATTCAAAGCAAGACTAGTTGCCAAGGGATATACTCAACAATATGGGACCGACTATGAGGAAACCTTCTCACCTATGGTAAAAATGTCTACTGTAAGAGTTATACTTTCCCTTTCTTTGAATAAAGGATGGGATATTTACCAATTAGATGTCAATAATTCTTTCTTACATGGTGATTTACATGAAGAAGTATATATGACTATGCTTCAAGGTGTGCCTAATCCTGATAATAAGGTTTGTTTGTTGAAAAAATCTGTATATGGTTTAAAACAAGCATCAAGACAGTGGTTCAACAAGTTGTATACAACTTTGATTGAATTTGGTTTTGTTCAGTCAAAATTTGATCCATCTTTATTCATATCTCATAAAGAGAATCATCTAACAGTGGTTGGAGTGTATGCAGATGACATTATTATTACAGGTTCAGACTTAACACAAATCACAGGTCTAAAGCAGCATCTTCATGAGCTTTTCAACATCAAGGACTTAGGAAAATTGAACTACTTCTTAGGCATAGAAGTAATTCATTCCAAAGACTCTCTGATTCTAAGTCAGAGAAAGTTCTGTTAAGAGATTATCAAAAAAGCAAGCATTGAAGATGAAAGACCTTGTGTCACACGGTGCAACTGAAGTTACTTGGCTTGTCAATGTTCTACAAGAGCTCGGAGAGACAGATTTGAAGCCGGTGACCTTACATTGTGACAACAAATCAGCAATTCAAATTGCCAAAAATCATGTCTTCCACGAGAGAACGAAACACATAGAATATATCGATTGCCACTTCACAAGGAAAAAGGTCATGGATGGCCGGTCTGCTTCAACTCACATACTTACCGACCCATAATTAGTTAGCAGATGTATTGACAAAGATCCTTCCGGCGGCGCATCACAAGGAGTTGATCGGAAAACTAGGGATGCACCTTGAAGCTCCACCTCCAGATTGAGGGGGGATGATAGTGTGTGAACCGGGTTTCGGGTTTCATTTTAATTCAATTACACAAAACCCGGTTTCGGGTTTCGCCATCGGCTATATAAGCCTTCTTCTTCCTGACACTCGAACAACTTGTCCGATTCCGTTATAACAAATTCTCCAGAAATCGAAAGCTTCAATTTTGTTTGTTCATGACTTCCTGTCTTGTTAATTGATCTCGTTCTAAATCAAAGAATTTGATTCCTAAATAATGAAAACATCCAACCGCTCCATTAGTTCGTTAATTAATGTAGTAGTGAATACTTAACCATATTGAAAAAATAACATATTAAAGAAATGGAGAATACTAGCTTAAATCCTCCAACAATCATTAATTACATTGTTGGATTAAAATGGCATATTCTAAACGAGGTTTGACCATCTCCCACAGCATATAGATAGATCAAGCCATTATTATACGTTCGGTGGTCTTCTCATCTTTTAGACTTTTACCTCTCTTTTGGCCCCTTGTTTATTCTTGCTGTTGGCTTTGCTCTTTTCTCTGTTTTCGGCCAAATAATTCCGGTAGAGTTTTACAAAAAGTACCCAACTTTTGAACTTGTATAAATCACCTGTTGTTTCTGGAATTTTCTAAAAAAACATTGCATGCATGATCTTTCAAGGTTTTTTTTTTTTTTTAAAAAAAAAATTTCTCTATTAATGGAGGATACTTTGCACAAAATACCAACTATTGAGATAGTTGTAAAAAATATCATAAATTTTAGAAGTTGCAGAAAATAATAATCCCATGTCATGACAGTATTTAGTCATTTAGATACATTTTTAATTGTTTGGTTTTCAAATAAAAATTTGTTCTTCATTGTCCAAATTCTCCACCACCAAAAAGCAAGGGTGGATTTTTGTTCTTCTGTTAACTTTTGGAATATTTTCGTTCTTACACTCTTGTTGCATATGAGAAGGTTATATGATTTGTATAATTTTTTTTAAAAAAATATCTAAAATAATTAAGTAAAATACGATGACACGTGGTGATAAGTGAAATGGTTTTAAGTAATACCGTATATAGATATAGATTCTATGAGTTTTTAAAATTGAATAAAAAAAAATCATTCAAATTAATGTTTGTATTGCTATTTGCAACTTGACAAATTGTCCATGTTATAAAATAGTAGGGGTTGATCTCTCTTTAGAGAGAGAAACTCCCTTTTGAGATGGCCCAATTGGGAACCCTTTCTTCCATCGAGCACCTTTCATCATCAAATCATCTAGTGGTGAGTCTATTGATTTCGTCCTCCGTCATACTGGATCCAGTGGTTAATTAGGGGTCCTGGCGTCCGGTGGCCGTTTGAAGCTTCCCTTTGCTTCTGATTGTGTCTCACCGTCTCGTCGGGATCTTTTGGCCTATAGGTCGTCGGAGTTGGTGCCGTCTCCCCGACTTCTGTCTCGTCTCCGATCTGGGTACTCCAGAGCGCCTCTCTCCCCGTATCTCCAACTTATGCGCAACCTTGGTGGGGCTGGTGGTGTTGCGATGTTGGCACCCCTTGTATCTCTTCCCCATCGGCCTGCTCCCAGCCTCGTCTAACCTTTCCTTGGCGATGCTTCTTCCTCTCGTCGGCGTCATCCCCTCCTTTGGTTTGGCTTCGGCAGTCGGCGTCGTCATCTGCGGCAGGGGCTTCTCCTTGAGTCCTTCGGGCCCAAGCTTCGAGTCCTTCGGGCCCAAGGTTGAGTTTTTGTCAATTTTAATAAAATAAAATGTTTTTTTAAAGAAATTTGCAATTATGTCTAAATCCACCCGAAAGGGTAAACTAAATCCCGAAAGGGTCTTGAGAAAATCCCGCAAGGGCTTGTCGATATTTTTGTAGGTGAAAGCTTGTTGGCGTTTTGTTTCGAGCAGTTTGCGGCTCTGCTTCCGATGTTTCTAGGAGATCTTCTGCTTGGTTGAGGGGGACGTGGAGTCTGTAGTTGGGTATGGCTGGAGTCGAGGTGGTGCGCTCAGGGCGACTCCGTATCCGGGATAGAGTTTCCTTGGAGATCGTCTGCACTACCCACATGAGATAGTGTCCTGTTGTACTACTGGCCCGTGGTGCTACTGTTCGGTGGTGCTTGGCTGCGTTCTTCGGCGGCTTCCTCAGATTTTTGGGTGTTTGGTCTTCTTGTAACGTTTTGTTGTAGAGTTTATTTCTGCATGGTTCATGTCGCTTGTTCTTTGTATTTCTGTTTTAGTTTGTTCAGCGGCCTCTCGATGAGTCAGGTCTGTCTGACCTTCGAATTTTTACCCAATAAAAAAAAAAGTGTCCATGTTATTTTCAGAAACATTAAACATTGGTGCTATTTTCACAAACAATAAACATTGGTGCTATCGCAACATTAATGGTATTTATAGTGTCATTTAACATGTAAATTTATTATCAAAATAATTAACTTTTAGCAGCATTTATGAAAAGGGTAAATTGCACTAGATCACGGACTTAATTTTTGAAAATAGCTACGAATATTAGAATGAACTTAATTTCAAGGTTGTAAAAATTAGCTAGTATGAACTATTCCATAAGTGGTAAATAATAAGCCTATATATAATTTTGATGTATTAGAATGAAATTAATTTTAAGGTTGTAAAACTCACATAACATTAATGGCTAACATTATTAAAATGCAACTTCGATTTTAATGGGTAAAAAATTGTTTAAAATGTTACTAATTGAATTACTCCGTACTATTTATACTACCTCAATTTTTAAAAAAATAAGTGTCATATTATTAAAAAAAAATTGTTTAAAAAGTTAATATTTTATATAGTTTATAGCTCATGAAAAAATGTGTCAAAAAATCAAACGACATCTATTTCTGAACCGAGTTAATACTAATTTATAAGAAGTAGCCTAAAGTTTGAGTTATTTGTTGCAAATGGCCCCTAACAGTCCCGCGCGTGCAAACTACGCCCCTGTTACTCCCTATATATACCCGAACCTGCCCCCACAAGCACACAATTATCTCTCTTATCTGATTCTCCTCCGTCCCTCCCACAATCTCCAATCACTCCTTATCCCAACGCCCACCCAAATTCATTTAAAATCCGATGGCAGCCGACACCGCAAGCCGCCGCCGACAGCAGAGCCGTCTCCAGCGCCACGCTCCGACGTCGATACAGACAAGCAGGCCGACAGAGTGGAACGTCGCGATACCACTCCTCTCGCCGGTCGTCTCCTCTCCTCCGGCATCTTTCGTCAAGGCGGCGGAGTTCGACGGTTTCCGTAAGGACGGATTCCACCACCAGGCGTCCGTCGGAGCCGACCAGAAGGCCTCCAGCGTTTTCAAGAAATGGCAGGCGGCGCCGTTCTCCTTTCAGCCGGGCGCTCCCTTCGCTCGATTGGATGGTTCTAGAAGATGATCTATATATTGCTTATTTGCTTCGAAATCAAGAAAGGCGTCAGATGTGAAAGTAAGACAGGTGTATGTACAGTAATTTGTAATAGGGATTTTGGATTTGTAAATACGATTTCCTCATATGGATCTGTAAAATCTGTAATTGAAATGGAATCTCCAAGAAATTGGAGGTGAAATCAAGGATGGGTCAGTTAGTACCGATTAGTTGACAGATTTTGATCAGTTATTACGGAGTATAGATTAATTGATGAAACAGTGATGAGAACAAAGGATACGAAGAAGTTGGGTCAAAATTAAAGAGAGAGAATTATTAGAGATTTGCGTTGTCTATTTTGGAAAAGCGATACAGTCATACAGGGCAGTTGGATTTTTGAAACTGTAAAGAAAAGGACGGTGTTAATGTACACCACGAAAAATTTGGAGAAGCACCACCCAAAAAAAAAAAAAAAAAAGGTCAAATCCAATTTATATACTAGAGTATTCTGCTTTCTAAACACGAGAGTAAAAGTTGTTTTTGCCTTCTGTTTTTTAAAACCGAAAGGTCAAATATAGCTTATACTTTCCTTTTTCTAAAAACGGGAGTATAAAACTGTTTTTAAAGCTCCAAGTATAAGATAAATCTATCTAAAATGGTAACACTCTATATAAGTAAAGTGGTATATCTTTGTACATCCACATAATAATATTATAAGAGTTTTTTAACTTTAGTTTTTAAAATCTGGAAGGTCAAATATACTTTTTACCTTACATTGTTTAAATAAGAGAGTATAAAGTATTGAAAAAATTTGCGAAATAGGCACATTAATTGGACGTTTTTGCGAAATAGACGCGTGTTTGGACAATTTTGCAAAATGACCCCTATATATACCTAATTTAGTTTCTGTACGGACATTTTTTCGTGTTTCTAGAAAATCGATTTCTTCCTCATAACAACTCTCTCTTTGCTCGAAAATTTTCATCTTGCGTTTCCGGCTCTCCATCTCAGGTTTGGTGCTTTTTCCGGCTCGATTGTTCTTCCTTGCTTCTGTAAAGCTCGGAGTTTTCATCGTTTACTTCAATGTTGTCATCCAGTAGCTCAGGTATAAATTTTGGGGATTTTTGCGAAATTTGTCGTGCTAGGGTTTTGGAATATGTTCGTTTATGTTGATTTTATTGTTTGTTCATTATACTATCGATGCTTTATATGCATTCTTATGTGCGGTTTTTAGTACTTTCCGTCGTTTTTGGAAGTTGCATTTGTAAATTCGGTTTTTTGAACTGTTTCTTTTCGTCAAATTTGCGGTGTTGCACTTTGTAAGTGCCTTTTTAGTGTTCTTCGTGTATGTGGAACTGTTTTCCATGCTTTTGATTGTTTGTGTCGATGATATTGTACTTATCTGCTGCTATGTTCAAGTGTATGGGGCTGACACTGTCTGTTTTTGTGTTAGTTTGTTGTAGTTCCAACAATGTATGTGTTTGGATTTGGTATTTTGTGTTGTGTTTTGTGATGTTTATGTTATTTTACTATGTCTATGTAACATTATATTGTTATTGTTTGTTGTTGTTTGTGTCGTCACATATTCTGTTATTGTCTATATACATTTTTCTGTATTTTGTTGCTTGCAGGAACTGAATCTTCTGATTCATCCACCTCTTATTGTGGGTCTGATGTAAGTTATTTTTTATTTTGATGAGCAATTTGTAGTTTTTTTCTTAATCTGATGGTTGTTTTTTTGCTTAATTGTCTGTTATTGATCAGGGTTTGGAATATTGCATTCCTGTTTCTGAGCGATTTCATTCTAGATCCAACATATATTCACATCCTTCTGTCTGTGATCTGATCAAGGAGCATTTGTGTCCTTCTCACTACAATACTCTGCAAAAAAGTTGCGTTGGATGGGTGTTGACGCAAGGCACCAAAATGGTTATGAATTTTCAGCTTATGCATCAAATGGTGCTCCGTCAAGTACAAACACAAAAAGAGAATGAGCTGTGGTTTAGAGTTGGTGGACATCTTGCACGTTTTTCAATTGCTGAGTTTCATGTTATTCAGGCCTTCCTTGTGAAGACCGTGTTTGTAATATCCTAAAGAAAGTGTCAATATTTGAATTTTTTGGGCAGAAGAAAATGACTCATGATGAGTTACTTGATCGTTTCATATCTGAGAAAAAGATGTCTAAGAAGAAGTTGATTATGGCAAAGTTGTTGTTGATTGAGAGGTTAATTGTTTATAGGAGGTCAGAAGTTGTAAGTACACAATTCTTATCTCTTGTGTGCAATGAGAAGGAGTTTGAACTATATCCTTGGGGTAGAGAGTCATACATCCGTTTGTTGAAGTCATTGAAGAGTTCTTCTGTTGCAGATCGGAATGGGGTTAGGGGTTCTTATCAAATGTATGGGTATTGCCTTGCATTCCAGGTATTGTGCTTTAGTTATTGCTTGTCTTATGTCATCATTTATTTGTCTGTGTCAGCACAACTTTAATGCTTATGTGAGCATTATTTAAATATTGTTTTGTAGTGTCATAACGAGTTTTCTTTTGTAACAGGCTTGTATATTAGAAGTTTTCCTAGCTATATCCGTTAATTTTGACTGTAATTTTAAGATGCCTGAACTAGATCCATACTCGTTGCACTGGCAATGTGATTATAGCCAAGTATACGCTGAAACTGAGAAGTTCTTTCATGGCGATTTGGTAATATTTTTATATTTTCTCTCTGAAATAACATTTTTATTTGATGCACCTTTGGGTTTTTATTCTGATACATGCGTTTTGTCCAGACTCCGTTGTTCCCTATTTATGGGGAGTTTGCACGCACCGAAAGAATGGCGTTTTCTGGTGAAAAAGATGATGTTGTAGTTGATGCAGTAGTTGTTGCATCAGTTGAAGAAATGGTTTCTGGACCTATTGATGCGACTTTGTATGAGAGTCGTCGTGTTTGTAGAAGGGCATATGAAGCTAAGTTTTCAAATAGGGCTCTTCAGGTTGAGGAGGAAGAAGCTAATGTGTTGCAGAAACATGATGAAGGCGAGACCTCAAAGAAGAAGACACCTGCGAAGAGAGGCAAGGCTGCTAGAAAGAAACAGGATGGTAAGTCCTTTGAAACTTCTTTTGAAGTTTTCCCAGAGGGGGATAAAGAAGATGTAGGGACCTCAAAGAAGAGGAAATCTTCCACTGGAGTGATGGGTGGTAAAAAGAAACAGAAGGTGGAGTCCAGCGATACATCTGAGGAACGGGTTCTCCTGAGGAGGGGTCGTTCTGCAAGTCGTGTTCTATTCAATCCATACATTGCTCTAGACCATAAAAAATCTGTCAAGAGTGATGTAAAGAAGCCTCGACAGAAGGCTTCAGCAATGAGGACAGGTGGTAGAGTTATTCCTTCTAAGGAGGTGAAGAGAGTTACTGCTGACACAGAATTGCATAAGGAGGTTGATGTGGTTGCTTCACCTTCCAAGCGATGTCGGTTGGGTACTGATTCATGTGACCTTTTAGAAGATGATGTCCCGCTGATTATTGTCTTTCAGCGGAGGTATAAGATGAAGAAGAACGGTGGTGTAAGTAGTGGTAGGCCATTATATGATAGTAATGTTGACAAGTCTTTTATTATTCCTTCAGTTCCTGTTGTTGATACTGAGGGTGCACATGTAGTGAAGCCTATAGATATTCATGTTTCAGTCTCTACATCTGGGTGTGAAGTCAGTGTTGGTGATGACAAGGGTGAAGATTTTACTGCTGACACCCATACTTCCAAATCTTGTGGTGAAGTTCCTGTTTGCGATGACAAGGTTGATGTTTTGCACGCTGACACCCATTCCCCTAAATCCGATAAATTGGATGCTTGTCAAACTGCGAGGCTATATGTTTTGGCCGACCTTGCAGATGGCATTGATTGTGGTGACACCGTTGAAGGAGTTGAGACACCTTCTGCTGACAGTGATGGAGAGGGTGATGTGCCGACCCCTTCTGTTCAGAGGTCACACCTGGGGAGTGTTGAAGCACATGATTTTGTTGGGGGGCAGTCTATGCTGGGGCAAACATCTGCTGCTTGTGGAAATGAAGATGTTTGCATTTCAAGTGATGAAGCTGACAAAATAGCAGTGTCATCAGAGAAAGTGGAAGATATTGAAGATGTTTCTCCTCAAATGGATGCTAACGATGATCCAACTTGTGAGTTGCCTCCCAAATCGCATGGTGATGCTTTTGCTTCTTCTCTCCGATCTCATCCTGACTGGGTGAAGGAGATTTATAGGAGGATTGCGAAGCTTGAAGAGGTCCCTAAAATTATGCATCTGTTGTCTGCAAGGGTAGATGCAATTGAAACAAAGATTGTTGAGTTGAATGGGAGCCTTCAAGTGTTTGGTGAGATGGCGAAGAGGTACGATGAGCTTGAGGTTAGGGTTGCTAATTATAAAGCTTTGTTTGAGAGGTTGCAGTCAAACCCTGTCAAGCCTGATGTTAAGGACACTTTTTCAAAAGTTGACGACGAAAGTGTTAGTGGTGCTAAGTGTCAGGACACACCTGTGAAGGCTCGTGATAAGCACATTGTTGGTAAGACTGCGAGCTCTCCTGCGGTATTTCATGATGAAAGCACCAGTGGTGGTAAGTGTCAGGGCACACCTGTGAAGGCTGATGATAAGCACATTGCTGGTAAGTCTGCGAGCTCTCCTGCGATAGTTGATGGTGAACATGTCAGGTGTGGTAAGCCCCAGGACACACTCGTGAAGGCTGATGATAAGCACGTTCCTGGCAAGCCCGACGGCACTCTTGTGAGAGTCGATGATGAATATGTCAGTGGTGGTGAACCCCAGGCCACACCTGTGAAGGCTGTTGTTGAAGATGTGAACAAAATTTTGAATGATGTTGTGTCTGATCTTCAGCAGTCTTTCCCTGACGAGGAGTTAATGTTCAAATCATCTCCCTCTTCTGGTGAAGTTGTGCCCGTGTCTTTGCCTTCATTAAGTACTGAGGTTCCAAGAGTGGGTAAGGAGTCTCCACCTGTTGTTGCTGACACTGATTTTAATGTTTTTGGAGATGAGGTTGGGATTCCAGCAACTTCAGCTGAAGTGCCTCAATCTACAAAGTGTGAAGGTGAAGGCGCAGGTGGTAAAGTTGCTAGAGTTACGATTGACCCATCCCTGAAAAAGTACATTTGTCTATCTGACAATGATGATGACAAGGGTGTAGGCGTTGATTGGGATTCGTTCGCCAAGGATCCTGCAATCCAAATCGAAGTTGACCAACTAAAGACTTCCAATCTTATCCCATCAAACAGTACATTCTTATATGGTCCAGTTGTGGAAGTGAAGAAAGTGAGGATGCCAAAGCATGCCCCTAAGAAATCACTGATCAGCTCGGAAGATCATGAATTTATTTATGGACTCGTAAAAAAGCAAAGGTATGGTTTATTTTAATGTTTAGTATTTTGTATGAAATGTTGTTGTTATTGTATTAGTTACATCATCTTATGCTATATATATTATTATTTTTTTTGCTTTGTGTACTCTTTGGCAGGAATTTTTCCGTTGCTAGTCCAATCTCAAGGGTTGATAGAAAGTTTTTCCAGCGGATTTTATTGAAGAATATGTGGTTTGATTGTCAGGTAATAACTGGTTGTATTTCAATATATATATATATATATATTTGTGGATTACTTTTTATTGTATTATTTGATTGTTGAATTCACTTTTTTATTACTTTGTTTAGCATCTAGAAGCAGGTTTGATTCACATTAGGAAGCGCATTCATGAGGACCCTGACAAGTATCGAGATGTCCTTGTTCTTGATTGGCTATTTTATCTGAAGTACCTTCCCGACTATGCTTTATGTTATGGGGAAGACATAGATCTTGAATCCAGCACTGAGGATTATTTTGTCGGTACGTGCCCTGCTGATTATGGGAAGCCATGGACATCGGTAAAGAAAATCTACACAATTTTCAACGTTATAAACAAGCACTGGGTGGCGTTGGAGATTAAAATTGAGGATAGGGTAATCAATGTGTTCGATTGCAATGTTCCTGCTGTTAGGGAAGGTGTTCTTGAAGAACAATTGCAACCGTTTGCTATTTGGCTCCCAATTCATTTAGCAAAGGTTGGGCTATTTGAAAACTTCGATTCCTCTCCTTTCCAGCTATACATGGTTCATGGGTTAATGCATGATTCTACTGGGTATGTATTTGTTATATTGTTTTGTTCTTTGGTTACGTTTAGATACTTGTTATTTATGTTCTTACATTACATTGTTTCTTTCTTTGTCTACAGGGCTTCATGCGGTGTGTTTACATTAAAAGCGATTGAAGCTTCTGTATTTGGGGGAGATGTTAAAAATTTCAACAACGAAAAGATCTTTCATTTCAGAGAACTCATGTGTGCTGATCTAATCAAAGAAACATGGAGTTTTAAATTTTAGAACCAGTAGTTAGATAGGTTGTTGGTGTGTAAGTGGGGAAGTTTGGATGTAATCTGACAAATTAAGTGCTCAAGATAGATAAGAGAACATTATGGGCTGACACCAGCTGCCTAAGTACGAAAATAGTGGTGACACTGATGTTAGTTTCAAGCAGCGTTGAGACTGTTGTTGTATTTTGCTGAATACTAGGTTAAATTTTGCACAAAAATTGATCTTTGTGAATTTTTGCTCATTATGATCCTATTTTTCGTTAATATAATTTTCTACTTTTTAAATATATATTTTCTTACGCTGTTGTCTTATTTTTGGTCATCGTTCGAATTAAATTTCATACCATGGTCGATTGGTGAAAATTTGCTCAACATGATCATATTTCTGCTGAACAACAGGTTAAATTTTGCAAAACAATTGATCTTTGTGAATTTGTGCCCAATAACATCTTATTTTTGCTTAATATAATTTTTGAATCTTTACATATATATATATTTTTTACGATGCTGCCTTTTTTTTGGTCATCGTTAGAATGAAATTGCATACAATGGTCGATTAGTGAAAATTTGCTCAACATGATCATATTTTTGTTGAACAATAGGTTAAATTTTGCACAACAATTGATCTATGTGAATTTTTTCCAATATGATATTATTTTTCCTTAATATAATTTTTGAATTTTCAAATATATTTATCTCATCATGTTGTCCTTTATTTGGCCATAATTAAAATTAAATTGCACACCATGGTCGATTTGTGGAAATTTGCTCAACATGATATTATTTTTGCTGAACAATAGGTTAAATTTTGCACAACAATAGGATTTGGACGAAATTGGTGGTTGGTTTATTTTAAACCTCAAGACATGAGATCGTGGCTCATTAACTGATGAAAGAAGTTGGCTCAAGTCGGTAACTTTATTTAAAGCGATGTTCTTCCTTATTTCTTCAAGAGTCCAACGTCATTCAAACCCTTTCCACTCTCTTCATCCTTACCCTCTCTCCAAGTCTTTTCGTCGTCCTCCACAAGCTCTTCCTCTTTCCGGAGTCTTCTTCCCAAGGTGCGCCCTTTCTCCCTTTCGATCTCCTGTAAACTGTATAAAATCGGTTAGGGTTTTTACATTTTTCCAGCAAGTTTTATTTTTTTTTTTCCTGATTTTTAGATGATTTTTTCATCATCTTTAAGTCGGTTAGGGTTTTGATTTCACCAATTTTTATGAGTGTATATTTATTTTGTGTTATGTATGTTTTGTATCCTTAGATGGCACTTCCAATTGAAGTTCAAATTGGTTACCATTACACTGTTGGGTCTTTTGAAGTGGTAATCACACCAATGCGGACGCCTGTTTATGGACCTAGCATTTTGCACGTGGCTATCAATTCTGAAAGGATCCCTGAGCTGTTCCTGGACCATTTCACTGAGTGGAATGGGTTGCCGATGACTTATGAACAGTGTGATGAGTTGTTACATGAAGCAGGGGTCACTGCTGTGGTTCGAACTCAAGTAGCCAACCTGATGTTAATGGATTATACTCACAGGTGGTTTTCAGGCGATGTTGAGTTCGTTGAATATGATCTCTGCCCTGATCTCATTATCGATGTACGTTTCATTGAAGAATCTGAAGATGACATGAGCTCTGATTCAAGCTCTCAATCTGAGATGAGCATCAATTCTGAAGAGGATGTGGATCCCCCAGCTTCGCCAGAGGATGTGGACCAGTGCTCTATATGTCTTGATCCGATGCTGCCATCAACGCCGACCCTTCGGTCACTGTGTGATCATACCTTCCACACAGGGTGTATTCTAGAGTGGTTGTCGTATGAACCCATTTGTAATGTATATTTGCTTGGAGAAGACATTGTAGGTGCATCTATTTTGTGGTAGTTAAGCTAATGGAATGTATGGTATGAATGGAAGTTGGTATCTGACACCTTTTTTTATATGATTTCCATTCTAATCATACCAATGTATTTTGTAACTATTTGTCCTACCTGGTGTTTGGAAATGTATAATATTAATTAAATTCGTGCACTGTTAAATTTGTTTGTGTATGATACTGTGTTTTATTTGAGGAAGAAAGCCCACCTGATCTTTGATGAAGATGCTTATATATTATGGGTGGTGGCGGTGACCTAGTTTTTGTTGTTGTTGAAGTGTATATTTTGTAAAGAGGTTTTTCATGCCCAAAGTATTGTTAACATTTATTGTCTGATTAGTTTAAAGTAATGCCGACACCATAGTTGTATTTTTTTTTATTTTGCATTGTGTGTGGTGACACTAGGTGTTTGGTGTCCCAAGTAGTGCTGACAGTGATATCAGTTACAATTAGTGCTGACACTGGTTCCCCCCCCCCCCCCCCCATCCCCCCCATGATATTCAAGTCTTGTATTCTATGATTTTTGAAGTGTATGTATTTGTATTTTTTTCATTTTATAATGTATGTGATGGGCACTATGTGTTTGAGATGCAAAGTATTGGTGTCACTCATATTATATTACAAGTAGTGATGACACGAGTGTTGTATTTTTTTATTCTTAAGTGTACGGGGTGAAAGAGGTGTTTAATGACCATATTATTGTTGACATTGTGGGTTATATTAGTTTGAATTTGTGGTGTCACCAGTTTGATCGTTTTTTGATATTTGAATTTAATTTGGTGACACTAGGTGTTTTAGATCCAAAGTAGTGCTGACACTGATACTAGTTACAAATAGTGGTAACACTACACTTGTATATTTTTATTTCAAAGTGTATGTGGTTGCCAGGGGTGTGTAATGCACATAGTATTGACACCAGACTTGTATTAGTTACAACTAGTGGTGATACCAGTCTTCTATTATATGGTTTTGCGAGTGTATATTGTGTAAGTTAAATTTGCTCAACAATAGATTATTTTTGCACCACAATTGAGACTTGTGAAATTTTGTGCATTATGATTCAATTTTACTTGTCAACCTAATTTTATAGTTTCTTAATAGAGTGTTACACAACGTGGTCTTAATTTTTTCAATGATAGAATAAAGTTGCACAATGTGTGGGGGTGATTGGTGTAATTTTGCTCAACATCAACTTATTTTTGCTCAACAGTAGTTTATAGTTGCACAACAGTAGTTTATAGTTGAAATATTATCATAATGATTATATTTTTTGTCAATATAATTTTAAAATTTTCCAATAATTTTGTTTTTTGCATCATGTTATTATTTTTGCTCATCATCAGATTAAAATTTCACAACACTGGCTATTGGTGGAAATTTGCTAAACATGATCTTATTTTTTCTTATCAACACATTAATTTTGCCCAAATGTTTAAATTGTTGATATTGCCTTCAACATAACTGTTGGACTTCGTTTAGAGATGCCCGGCCCATTTCCCGCTTATTTATACTGTGCTTAAACATTGTTTAGATTGTCTGCAAGTCGTTTCATCTTCTTCTTCTTGTTCATCTTCATCCTCTCTCGTTCTTATCAAGATTTCTTGCTTTCAAGGAGCGATTCCTGTTATGGTATGTACTCCTTTCTGTTTTCTTCCTTTAAAAAAAAACGTTATCTGTTATTTTGATGTACTGCTTCAGCAAATTTTTTATTGTTGTATTCTCCGATTTTCGTTGAACTTCCCCTTGCTTTTTAGTCTATTAATGTTCATATATTGGTGTTTGTCTTGCTTATTTCCTATTGCATTATATTCCGTGGGTGTTATGTGATTCTTATTGTCATTAAAAGTCATCAGTTAGGGTTTTTCCAGTTTTTCAGGCATATTTTTTTTCTTTTGTCTTTCTCAAATGTTTATTTCTTATTAATTTCGATGTAATTTTTTATTTTTAAGTCAATGTCTAATGTATGAGTATATTTTGATTTTGTCTATGTAGGTTTTCTCTCCTTCAATGGCATTCCCAACCTATACTGAACTAGACTACGACTACGTTGTTGGTACTTATGAAGTTGAAATATCAACATCTGAGGCATACTGGTATGGACCGGGTCTACTTGTTGTGTCTATCCACTCTGACAGCATTCCCTTAACATTCTATCACACGTCTACTTGGAATGGTTTGCCTTTGAGTCTAGCCCGCTGCAACGAAGTGCTACAGGATGCAGGAGTAACTGTTGAGGTTAGAACCCAGGTAGCCAATCGGCTTCTAATGGATTACACTAGAAGTTGGTTTGATGCCGATGCTGATCTTGTTGAGTATGGTCTTTGCCCCAATATCACCATCAATGTACATTTTTATGATGACTCTTCGTCTGATTCAAGCTATGAGTCCGACATAAACGATGACATTCATATGGAGGTTGACCAAGCAGATCCTCCAGCACCTCCAGAGCCTATGGATGTTGATGGATTAAGGGAGATATATCACCTTGATCTTGATGATGATGAATGTACAATTTGCCTGCTTCCAATGTTGGAGTCAGATCCTGTTCTTCAAACGCCATGCCAACATCACTTTCATCCAAATTGTTTACGATCTTGGCTTTTAGTTCAAAACAACTGTCCTCTTTGCCGAGCAGAATTCTAGTTGTATATGATATAAGTGCAGTATGTAATTTTGTATGGTACTGATGTAACCGAAAATACATTTTATGAATGAAATTTGTCCTTGATCACATTTCTTTCTGATTTCTATTCAAATTATAGTAATCTTTGATTTTCAAGTAGGACATTTGGTGTGACACTAGTTCATCATATTGGTGGTTTCTGCCATTGAAGTTTATGGCTTGACATTTTCTGATATTGAAGCTTATGTGTGTGACACTATTAGGGTAAGTCCCAAAGAAGCGCTGACACTGATATTAGGTACATTTAATTGTGACCCTGGGCTAGTATTCTTTTTGTTATTTTCAAGTGTATGCTGTTGCACAAATTGGCAAGTGTTCAAAGTCTTTTGTCACATTATTTACATTGTTGGTTAGAGTAGTTGGATCTATTGGTGAAACTATTCTTATAATTTTGGCTGGTTTATGTTTTTGAACTTTTTGTGATGACACTAGGTGGATAAGACCAAAAGTAGTGCTGACACGAGATAGTTAATGTCCACCAAAGATAACTGTAACTCAAATAACTGTAATCCGTTTTCAGTTTATAGTTTTACAGTTTTGACAGTTTTTTTAGTTACTCTGAAATAAACTGTCACAAATAACTGTTACAAGATGAAAACTGTCTAATTGTTGCCTATATATATCCATTTATCATTCTTTGTTATCCATTGGCGCCTGAAAACTGGTTTTAACAGAAATACATCCCTCTCTAAAAAGATGAACTATGGTAACACTGTCGGGTTTTGCACGAGTTTCCATCAATTGATGGACGTGCTGGATAGTGTTGTTTACCGTGGTTATCACATGAATCTAGTTGATGAAGCATGCGAGACTAACAAAGAGGCTCGCAGGGCCGAGTTGTTGGAGGTCGTCGTGGTTCATTACACATTATATGAGGAATCCCAAAGATCCATAATAGCAACTGAACATCACATTCGGATTGTGTCCAAAGATGAAGATGGTGAGGCATTATCAAAGGTGATATTCGAAGTTTTATCCATAAACGTTTTTTCCATACTATGATTGAGTCTTGTCTTTTATCTTTTATATAGATGGAAAGAGAACTGGGCAATCAAAGACAGTTGTTTGAAGACGCAAAGGACAATCTAATGGGGTGTGTTAAAGAGGTTTTAGATGCAGAAATGGAAAGGAGGAAGAAGATTGATGACTTCTTAGAACTGTAGTTCTACTATATTAATAAGTAATAACATTTGTACTTATTTATATGTTGAATGTATTTTTTTTTTTGTTATTTTAGTTTATATGTGTTCCATCCTAATGATATGATGCAACATATTAATATCATAATAATCATATAATTATTTTGTAATTTCCTTCCTCATATTTCAAATTATAAATTGGGACTGAAATTTTACGTCTATCCCTTGTTATACTGCGCACACATTTGATTAGTTTGTGGATTGTTTTGGTAAAACTAGTGCTGACACTGTTTAACTAAGTTTTTATGTTACTGGTAATTTGCTCAACATCATCTTAGTTTTGCTAAACAATAGTTTATAATTGCACAACAAACGAATGGATATCACTAAATCAACTGTTTGAATAACATAGACCACTTGATTATAAGGGCAGAGAATTGTGCTGACACATTGAAGAACAAAAACAACTATTTAGAAGCAGTTATAGTTGTATGCATCTTGACAAATACTATCCATAAAAAAACCACAGGGACAACAAACGTCTTAACGGGTACGAGAAAACTGACCATAGGGACAACAACTGTCTTAATTGGTACGAGAAAACTTTTCAGAAGTAGCGTATATAACTATCTACACCAAAATACATTCCGAAGTTTGAAAATAAAACACGAAATTGCGTTGTGGTTGTTCAACCAAGATTCAGTTTCTGCCCCTGAATTCCTTTTGAAGTCATTCTTGCATGGGATTTTGCTGCCTTCACAACATCTGCGTTCACTTCATTCAACTCTGAACATACTATATCTGTCAGATACTTCACACCTAGCTTTGAAATATTCTTGAAATTGCCATTTTCCAATCCACACTTGTACCCTCTCTCTGTCCCAAAGAAGGTCTCCATGTGGCGCATGTGGCATACCCCAGAATATTGAACTTTCTCCTCTCCAGCCCATGTGATGGGGACTTTTGATGTTGTTGCATCTGACACTATATCTGCTATTGCTAGGAGTCCCTTATCTGTTAGATAAGCAATCAGCATATCCCCCTGCATGGATTAAATTAGAATTCATGTAATTTTAATTATAAAATGAGTTGATATTTAAATGAAATTAAGACAAGGAAAGAAATATTAGATATCAGTAGTAAAACTTACCAAACATTCAAAGGACGATGTGAAGGGGCAAATTGGATCACCGCAAGATGGTGTGACATCAACAATTTGGACCATTTTGTTTTTAAAGTTGAAGACAACCATGACATAGTGATTGGTCTTGTGAACTTTATTTATTTAATTGCAAAGGAGTACCATGTGGAGGTTAAACCTCTTGAATTGTTCATCACAAGCTCGTAATGATACACTTGCTACATTAAACTGGATGAAGAATAGAAATTAGTAAAAAAACAGACGAATTGTAATAAAGGCTAACAATGGAGTGTAATTGAAAGTTAAAATTGTAAGAATATTATAGTTTTGTTGATATTGACAAAAAGTCTTGCTGGTGATTGAGCACTTTTATACTGTTCCTTGTGGTTGAGGATAGATGTCCATGCATCAATAATGACACTAGACAAGTGGGTTTCATCCTCAAGCGTAGCCATGTCTGTTCTAACAATTTCAACAGACTTGTGCTTAAACAAAATTTCCCTGCAATGTCAATCATTTTGAAGATGGATTATATGAAAATAACCTTTTACTTGTAACTGAACATACTTTAAGAAGATTAAGTTTTAAATGAACTTACCTGCTGTGTGGTGTTTTCATTGCTAAATAGGCTGAAACAGTGCGCTCAATTTCAGAGATAGGATTTGTAATGTCAACAACACGCGAGTAATATGGGCTTCTCAAAGATGCAGAAGGTTTATGTGCTCTCCTTGTAGCTTCTTCTCTCTTCATGTTATTAAGTTGGTCTGCAGCATTTCCATCAACTATGTTGATCCGCGGCGACCTTCTTGGTGGCAATGCAGCAGGGGGAATGCATTTTATTGTATCTCCCAAAGGGTTCACTGGTGGAGTATCAGCTTTAAATTGAGTGGGTAGGGGATTAGGAGTAGCTTCACCACGCTGTTATATTGGAGACTGCCCATGGTTGTCTGGGGGAGTCTGGGCTGCTTCATTAGCATTCTTCATTTCAACCGATGTGTTCAATGATGTTTGATTTCATTTTTTGCTTGTTCTGATATGCCATTTCGATCTGAGTAATGCAATCTAATAAAACAGGGTCTGCCCAGAATTTCTCTTGTGATTCGGTAAAATATGGGCTTACAGGGTCATTCATATTTGACATGTCAGCGGCATCCGTAGCCGTAGGTGCCTCAGAATTGACATTTTCCACCCCTAAAAGCTAGTTTGCTCCATGTAGAATCCTTTTCACCTTGTCATCATGTTGTAGTTCAATCGGGGCTTTCGTAGACCACTCAGCAAAATCAGAAATAGCAGATGCAAGTGCAGAAGTCTTTTGAGCAAACAACTTTATCCAACTCTAGAAGATAACATCACATAAAAAATAAGAATAAAAAATCATCAGTAAATATCATAACATTGCTATACTGTACTAATATTACATTGAAATGGTTTAAATAATTCATACAAACCTCAACTGGGGGTGTCTCTTTTTCTGGATCAGCAGGGTGACTGGTGCCTTCATCGTTTTGTGCAGTAGGTTGTGCACAAGCTGTAGATGGTACGTCTTGATGGTGAGGAACAACTTGGCGAGCCTGGACTAAGCCACAACCAAAGCCTCCAGTACTTGTATCATCAGTTTCTCGTTGGCGCAAGATTTTGTAATTTATGCCAACGAAAACTGGGAAAGAACGAGTCATTCTTCTTAGTGCTGCGCTTGTGAATAATTTCACCCTATCAATGTAAAACAACTGGCACACCAAGGGGATAAACATATATCAGTATAACGATTGATCAGGGAATGCTGACATAAAGAATACTATAAACATGTAGATAAAAGTAGGGGGGTGACATTTGTACTACTGACATAGTAAAGAAATTAAGTTAACATCAGAGCGAAGGTTTGAAAAAAATACTTACAACCAAGAATAATAGAGGCCCTCTGAAAGGGCCATTCTTGTTCTTTTCCCAGCTTCTCTTTGCATCGACCAAACTTTCCAACACAATAGCACACCAATTTAGGTCTTTCAGGTCACCCAATTCAGGAACTACTCTTATTAAACTATGGTTGGCATGTCCGTTTCCTAGTGTATCAACCAAGATAGAGTCCAGTATAACGATAAATTTCAGAAGGAATTGATAACCACAGTCAGTGTCAGCTATCAATTTTTCCATAACCATAGCTGTTGTTATATTGTCCTGGACATCAAATGTGGTTTTCCACTCTTGCACAAGATTGAAATTCTCTTTAGCTGATTTTCTTCCAACTAAAACTTTCCCCATTGGGAATCCCATTGTGATATGCACGTCTATTTCTGCAATTTCAAGTTCGCCTCCATTAGCCAACACCAAGCAACACTTGTTAGGGTCAAACTGATCCACTAACCAATATGAAAGAAGTAGTGGTAGGGTAACAATCTCCAAGTTGAACAAAAATCCAAAGCCAATATCCTCAATCATTTTCCTTTGCTTGGCATTCATTTTTTTCAAGGACGACACCAGGAAGCGTGGGCTTGACCGTGATTTCAATGATGGGAGATTTTTTTGTCTAGTGTTTCTCTCATTCCTCACAACCAGCTGCCTGTTTTCTGCGATGGGTTGTATGTCTGTGGTATCTGTTTGCTCATCAGATGTTATGACATGCACATTTGGGTTTACATGTTGAACAACTGTCTCATTAGGTGAATGGTTTCCCAGCCTTGCAATTTCAATGGTCTCCACAGCAACAGTACTAACACGAAGATCAATCCTAGGGTGCACTTCTCTCTTACTGTTTTTTCTTAAAAGCGGTTGCGAATCTTTGGATTCAAGTGATCTACAACCCTCCCCTACTTCCAAGGATTTACCAGTCTCAGTATCCACAGACAGTTCATCCTTGAAGGGAGGTGAATCTCTAGATAAATCAACTACTGGAGGTTTAACTCCAGATCGTTTTGATCTCTTCGAATTTCTATTTTGACTGTCTAGAACAGGTGAATCACTTACACTCTGCGGACGTTTACCTATAGAATGAACACTTACAATCAATTTCTACAAATATAATTGAAGAGATGACACTGTAAGAGACTGTATTTTATGCCGAACAAATTCCCAAATCCCCAAATTATCAAATTCCCAAATTTAGCCTCCAGATTAATCACATTAACTTCAATTTATTATGCGAAAGAAATTAAAATAGCAATGGTAGGTCTTGTAAGGCTGAATAATTGCTTGATTATAAACATTAAATTCGCTTGAATAAGTGTGATTTTTCTTAATTTTCGTGGAAAACTAAGCCCTAAACCGTACTCGTTCTAATTTAAACTTTAATACACAGAAAACACGAAATCAAACCTTTCGGATCTGAAGACATCTTTATGTATATGATAGATCTCTTTCTTACAAGCCTACAATCAAGCCTCAGGAAATCTCGCAGAGAAATGGAGAGAGTAGATTTAGCTCGAGAAAGAAACTAAAAGAAGGTGATGGAAAACTTCTCGAACTTGAAAAGCGTTTTGGGCATTCACACATATTTGCTTTTTATATTTTTTTTAGGAAAACCGTTTTCCTTTTCTTTTTTTTTGTTTGCCAATAAATCGGGAATTTTGTGAGACTTTATTTATTTGTTATTATTTTACTTATAATTCCATACCTTAGATTTGCTCAACATCGTATTATTCTTGCTCAACAATAGTTTAGATTTGCACAACGCTTGACTCTTGTGAACTCGCTCAACATCACCTTATTTTAGCCCAACGATAGTATATGTATTGCACAAGCACACCACTTTGGTAGCAACAACATCTTATTTTTATATATTTACGCTTACATAGTTGCTTAATAGATTATTGTTCAACATTGTATTATTTTTGCTCATCAATGGAATAAAAGTGCACAACAAATTATGATTGGGTAAAACTTGCTCAACATCACTTTATTTTTGCTCAACGATAGTACATATATTGCACAACAACACTTTGGTAGCAACAACATCTTATTTTTATATATTTACGCTTTCATAGTTGCTTAATAGATTATTGCTCAACATTGTATTATTTTTGCTCATCAATGGAATAAAAGTGCACAACATATTATGACTGGGGAAAACTTGCTCAACATCACTTTATTTTTGCTCAACGACAGTACATATATTGCACAACAACACTTTGTTTGCAACGACATCTTATTTTTATCTATTTACGCTTTCATAGTTGCTTAATAGATTATTGCTCAACATTGTATTATTTTTGCTCATCAATGGAATAAAAGTGCACAACATATTATGCCTAGGGAAAACTTGCCCAACATCACTTTATTTTTGCTCAACGATAGTACATATATTGCACAACAACACTTTGTTTGCAACGACATCTTATTTTTATCTATTTACGCTTTCATAGTTGCTTAATAGATTATTGCTCAACATTGTATTATTTTTGCTCATCAATGGAATAAAAGTGCACAACATATTATGCCTGGGGAAAACTTGCTCAACATCACTTTATTTTTGCTCAACGATACTACATATATTGCACAACAACACTTTGTTTGCAATGACATCTAATTTTTATCTAATTATGTTTTCAAAGTTGCTTTATAGATTATTGCTCAACATGCTCTTATTTTTGCTCATCAATAGAATAAAACTGCACAACATATTATAAATGGGGAAAACTTGCTTAGCATCACCTTATTTTTGCTCAACGATTGTTTATATATTGGACAACAACACTTTGTTTGCAACGAAATCTTAGTTTTATTTAATTATGTTTTCATAGTTGCTTAATAGGTTGTTGCTCAACATGCTCTTATTTTTGCTCATCAATAGAATTAAATTGCACAACATACTACAAATGGGGAAAACTTGCTCAGCATCACCTTATTTTTGCTCAATTATTTTTATATATTGCACGAAACAAGACTTTGCTTGCAACAAGATCTTATTGAATTAATGCTAATTTTCAAAAAGAAATGTCATTTACAAATTTATAAACTGTATTATCTACTAACATTATTCTTATATAATACTGATGACAGAATTTGTGCTGACAACCTTAACTTGAATGCTTCATCCTCCTCTTGTACTCTCCCAATGAAAGCTTTCTATTTGTAGGTGGTCTTCCTGCTCTTTTTCTTACTACTAGGGGGTAACAGTTGATAGATTTGATCACATCAGGGATGTTTCCTTCATCTTCATCCAACACTGGATATATTATTTCTGCATATGTCATATGCCAAGCGTCATTGCTGTAAAATTTTGCAACAAAATCAGACACATTTGCTTTTGTGTGTGTAATGGCTCTTAGAGCATGTAAACAAGGTATTTTCTCCACATCAAATACTCTGCACGTACATGTCCTCGCTGATAAATCAACTATAGCTACAGCTCCTTGACCATTGATCTCAAATTGTGATTCATTCATCTTTTCTACTCTGCATGCTCCAACTTGCGCTTGTGATTCTCTTATCAACTTAAGGATCTCAGGAGTTATTCTGTCTTGATTTGCCAGTGCTTTCTCTCTCCTGTCCAAAAACCGTGATGTGAGCTTTTCCCTAGCAAACTCCACAAGTGCCACAATGGGATAATCCTTTTTGCCTTTGAAAACAGAGTTCAAACTCTCAGCATTGTTAGATGTCATCATGTTGTATCTATCACACTTTGAATGTGCTCTGGCCCATTTATCAAAACCTGCTGACACTAGATATTCTGATAGTTTTGGACAAGTTGCTTCGATTTGTGCATAGTGGTTGTTGAACTCTTGGATAGTGTAACTCTCTGCTGCTTTTTTGAACATTTTCCCCAACTCTTTTTTCTTGAACGTCGCTTTGATGTTTTGTTTCAAGTGCCACATACATATGCAGTGTGTAGCTGTTGGGTAAGCTAAATAGAGAGCCCTTGAAATGCTAGCATGTCTATCAGAGACAAACACTAAGTCATTTGAAGGAGGCACAACCTGCAACAGCTGATACATAAACCATTCCCATGAGCTGTTGTTTTCGGAGTCAACAATACCAAAAGCAAGTGGGAAGATTTGTCTATTTGCATCTTGTGCAACTGCTCCAAGTAACGTTCCTCTGTATTTGCCAGTTACGAATGTTCCATCAACAACAACAACCTGATATATAAACAAATAAAATTACTTATGTTATCAAAGTTAAGGAAATCGATGACAACAGAATTTGTGCTGACACTGTTTAAGACATACCTTCTTTAAGAGGGGGAATGCTCTGATGCACTGTCCAAATGACAGAAAGAAGTACTGAAATCTATCTTCTTTGTCTTTTGAAATTAAAGCTATAGTCCCATTGTTTCTCTCCACGAGCATATGGCAAAATGATGGTAAATCTGCATAATTTGATTCTGGTGTCCCCTTAACCATTTCATGAGCTATTTTTGATGACTTCCATGCTCTCCAGTAGCTAATTTGCATCTTTTGTTCTGTTCTCATTTTATCCTTTATCTGTGCTGGTCTGTATCCAGCGTCAACACTGTTTAATTATACTCAAATTCAAATAAATCATATATTAGAAAGCAAGTTAAAATATAAATACTATCTCTTAAAAAAAGTTCTCACCTTAATTCGATGATACTTGCAATCACAGAAGATGAAGGCTGTTTGCAGTGTTTTGTCCTGAAATCCCATGTGCAGTTGTGCATTTCCACATACACTATGACCTCATGCCAAGTTGGACCAAAAGTTTTGACATGCACTTTCCATTTGCAGTCAGGATCTACACAATGCACTCTATAATACTTTGTATCTGCTTTGACCACGCGAAAACCAAATATCACAGTTATTGACAAGATTCCTAAAGCATGCTTAACTGCTTTCCTTGATGCAAAGCTTTTGCCTACGCAAATCAAGTTTTGTGAATTGAGATTCACACTAGGCACAGTAGAGCTATCAGCATCCCAATCTTCTAGTGTAGTGTCTCTCCTGTGTGCTGTAGAATAGAATGCTCTCCATATTTCATCTGCAGAATCTTCATCACTTGCAGTGTCACTGTTTATAGAATTCATGTCATCTCCAACATCTTCCAACAATACACCTTTCATCCTGGTGTCACCGATCAATGTCATGTTATTTTCCCCTGTAACAATATTGGTAATAGTTGGATTGCATGCCACCAACTGTAAACTCTCAGCTGAGGATGCCTGTTGATCTTCAACTTCTTCACTATTTGATTTAATGCTGACACACAACTCCACAGCAAATTTAACATTCTCTAGGTCGGACAACCTTAAAAACCCTTTCAAATCAGCATCACATTCAACAAGAAGCGGAGCTCTCAACGGTTTGGAAGGGTGTAAATGATTGAATTTCAATTCCAATTCACTATCTATATTGAATCTGTTGTGAACTTTTTCAGTTAAACCCTGTAATGTTATTGTCTCGTCAATCATAAACACCTTTGAAGTAGTGTCTCCAACAAAGGTTGGACATGAATCATTAAACAACCATTTCCCACCACATACAACTGTAATAATGTGGGTTGCCATTGTAATCTGCAGAGTATGAATTTAAGAGGATAAATACATTTAAGTAATAACAAACACAATCTGATTAAAAACGATGACATGGTCAACCAAAGTGAGTAAAATACACATCTTACTTAAAAGCAACAATAGATTTGCATTGTCAAAAGCAACAATAGATTTGAACACCTTGTGCAATTTTTCTATGACTTAATTGTAGTGCTGACATTGCTCAATCAATGTTCAATAACGATGACACGACCAACCAAAGTGAGTAGAATAAACCTGTTATGAAAAATTTGCGCCAAAGGCGCAAATTTTGATGCTACTGTATGTATAAGCATAGATTTCCATACTGTTATAGCATATATAAGTATAAAATATTCTAAACAGGCATCCCCTGTGCAATTTTATTATGACTCCATTGCAGTGATGACATGGCTTAATCAATGTTGAATAAGGAAATCTAGTGATGACATTAGCAATCAAAGTCTAATAAGGAATCAATACTTTAATATAGAGTGCAGATTCAAGTGTAGTGATGACAAGAACAACAAAATGAATACAATACACCTGTTGTGAGCCGAATTATATAAAAGTTGCACTTTTCGTGGGGAACTTCTATGATTAAGGTATACTGATTATTTGAAACAATCATATTGAAATCACATCCTAAGCAATCATAGAGATGACTTGAGCAATGTAAAATATGAATAAGCATAAATAACCATAAACATACACAGATTCGATTTGAAACTTGAATATTATACTTATACAGAAAAAAATGCTCATAAACATTAATTCATGTTTAAAAAATCAATCAAAATTTGCGACAAAGGCGCAAATTTTGTTGCTACTGTATGTATAAGCATAGATTTTCATACTGTTAAAACATATATAAGCATAAAATATTCTATACTGGCATCCCCTATGCAATTTTATTATGACTCCATTGGATTGATGACATGGCTTAATCAATATTGAATAAGGAAGTCTAGTGATGACATTAGCAATCAAAGTCTAATAAGGAATCAATACTTCAATATAGAGTGCAGATTCAAGTGTAATGATGACATGAACAACAAAATGAATACAATACACTTCTTGTGGTGAACTTCTATGATTAAGGTCTACTGATTAGTTGAAACAATCATATTGAAATCACATCCTAAGCAATCATAGAGATGACTTGAGCAATGTAAAACATGAATAAGCATAAATAACCATAAACATACACAAATTCGATTTGAAACTTGAATATTACACATATATACAGAAAAAAATGCTCATAAATATTAATTCATGTATAAAAAATCAATCAAAATTTGCGCCAAAGGCGCAAATTTTGATGCTACTGTATGTATAAGCATAGATTTCCATACTGTTATAACATATATAAGCATAAAAAATGAATCAAAGTTTTCGCAAAAGGCACAAATTTTGATGCATTCAATAACAGTAATAATTTTGTTCAACTATATTTCCATACTGTTATAACATTTATAAGCATAGATAAACACAAATTTGGCGTAATCTACACTTGTAATCACACGATTCCAATCCGTATTCACAAAACCGAACCAGTTATTTGCGCGTTCGGCGCAAATTGAAGCAATAATCGCAAAACTGAAGCTGTAATTGCAAAACTGAAGCATACATAAACACAGACTGAATCAGTAATCGCAAAACTCAAGTAGTAATTGCAAACCAAAAAATTCTTAGAAATTTGCGCCTTCGGCGCAAATTTAAGCAGTAATCGCAAAACTGAAGCAGTAATTCCAAAATCGAAGCATAGATAAACACAGACGGAAGGAGCAATCTCAAAACTAAAGAAGTAATCCAAAAATTCTAGTAAAATTTGCGCCTTTGACACAAATTCTAATCGACTTAAAGTTCTAGTAAATTGACTTACTTGATTCTCTAGATTACACTTCAAAATCGATAGCTTCGTTGATGTCGGAATGGTAATCTCTCGCAAATCCTAGCAATCTCCGGCGAGCAGGTCGAGAGAGAGAGACAGAGCGTCCGGAGATGGAGAGCTGGAGGAGAGAGAAAATCGGGTTTCGAGAGACGGTGAAGCCTTTTATTTAGGACATTTTGCAAAAATATCCCAAAACGCGGATATTTTGCAAAATTAGCCCATTTTCGTGGCTATTTTGCAAAACCCCCCTAAAGTATTTTGTTTGCCTTTCGTATTTGAAACACGGAAAGTTAGAGATATAATTTGCTTTTTAATATGACGAATATATCAACGGTGAAAGACCTTGAGGAGGTAAATTTTAAATTCATTTGCCCATGAATATTATATATGTAATGTTATATATACACTGATACACATATTAATTTTGTATGCCATTCATCCGGATGTTGATGCAGCGTCGTCAACATATTGTCATATGGTGCTTGAGCTACACGAGCGTGGTCAGAGTGTGTCCACAAATGAGATAACTTTATTGCATCGTGTTGATGCATTGGTGATGATCTAAGTGTCACGTGTCGCCCCACAAAGTGGATGCCATCCCCATCTGAGACCCAGCCAGCATCGTTACTACACCCAAGAGTCGTTTATTATGTTGATTAGTGTAAATTTGTAGTTTAGTTGAACTCTAAAGTTCTTAGTATGTAGACCTATTAGTTGGACGTTGTTTGTTTTAGAATCACTTTTGTTCTACATCCTTGTTAAAATATTTTAAAAGTGCAACTTTGTATGAAAAGTTTATTTTTTTGGGGCTGGTTAATTTGTGAATAAGTTTTGTATGCTGATGAAATTATGTTTTCTATTAGGAACGAGTGTTAAAAAAATATTTGATTTTTGAGACAAAAATTTCGAATCGAGGATAAAAAATGGTATATATGGTTTAGTATTGTTTGCCATTTAGTTTAAATTGTTCTAGTTAAGCTCGTGATGAAATAAAATCAACAAGACATCAAAAAATCTATGTCGATCTACGATGGATGACCGGTGAATATTTGAATAAAAAATCTTTACTCAAACAATTAAGTCTGAGGAGAATAATATTTAATTATTTAAGTTACATGTGTTTTCAATTTTTTTTTAAAATAAATAAAGTTAATATCAAACTTCCGTTAAGCAAATGCGGAAGATTTTCAAAATACTTTAAAATAATATTTCCGTGTTTAAAAAATAGAAGGCATAAAAAGTAGTTGTACTTCCGTATTTAAAAAAACGAGAGTTATAACTAATTTTATAACTCCCTTTTAAAAAACGGGAGTTATAACTAAATCTTTCAATTGTTTTAAAATACTTTAAAATTGCACTCCCTTGTTTAGAAAACGAGAGGCATAGTTAAATGTGTACTTCTGTTTTTGAAATATGAGCATACAACTTAGTTTTATAACTCCAGTATTTAAAAAACGAAAGACATAAAAAAAAATTGTATTCTCGTTTTTTTTACCCCCCCCCCCCCCCCTCTTTTATTTTTATAAACGAGAGTTATAAGTTAGTACTTCCGTTTTTAGGGTACGGGAGTATAAAATGTTTTTGGGTGCTCAGACGAAATCTTTTTGTGGAGTAAAATTATTTTAATTTTGATAAACCGGAAGTCTATAAAATTTATAACCATTTTTATGTATAAAATAGACAAAAAAATTTCCTATATACATCATGTTTTTAAAAAAATATTTTGAAAAAAATTAGTCAAATATATTTTTAAATCTATTTGAGATTTTAATTTAAATATAAAACTTAATATTGTAGTATCATAGATATTTGACAAAAACCTTAATAGAAATAGACAATGGGTGGTGATTTGGAAACAAAACCCATTTAATCGGTGATTATCTGCAATTTTGTATTTAACGGGTGATTATAAGAGTAAACGACAATATTTAACGGGCGGTTTTCTCTAAATTTCCCAAAATTTTATTGCTTAACAAGATTGAAAACTGAGGAATTAGATCACCATTGATCAAATGAATAAAACCCGGAGGATAAAACCTGAATGCAATGTGCAAACTAGCTTTATCTCCCCATATGCCTATAGTTCAAAGTTTCAACCATAAATGCCTTTTAAGCTTCCACTGAACTCATCAATCCTACCAAGCCCTTTATTCAATACCCTTGCAGTTGTTAGCCTGCAGGAGAGCCCTTTTGAGCTGACCAGCCAAATCTTCCAGCACAACCGGCTTCCGGATCACAGCATTGATCCCAAACTCCTTCAGCTTCTCGCTGTCGAGATACGGCTCACCAATGGTTGTCAGCGCCACGATTAGTAGTGGGCTGTGGCTGCAGAGCTTCCTTATTTCCATAGCCACCTGAAGCCCGTTGATACAATGGAAGTGGAGGTCGAGGAGGACAACCTGACGGCAGGAAGATGACCCAGTTGGGCCTATGGCACTGAGGCACTCATATGCTGATGATACCGCTGTCACGCAGCAGCCAAGCTTCTCTAGCATCTGACAGGTAACTGCCCTATTCATGTCGTCTTCGTCAGCTAGCAGGACCTGGAGGCCCCTGAGGGCTTCACTTCAATGGGCAGGAAGCGGCTGTGTGGACGACTCTCTCGAGTCTACAAGGGGTATTCCAGTTGATGGGCCAAGTCGAAAGCGAAGAATTAGGACCATGCTTTGAGGACAACCTTGTTGATTGGAAAACACCCAGATGTTCCCCTGCATCAACTGCCAAAGAAGCCATAAGTGTTAGTATAATTCGGATAATTCCATTCCGGATTTCAGCGTTTTTAGCAGTGTAAGATTAACTACTATAACAATCAAATTCATCCGCGGTATTAACAGATTGAGTAATTGACAAACCATTCAGCTTGAAAGGGCTTGTAATACTCAAAAGGTCCCTGGTTCGAACCCCGGATAACCGCTCTCTATTTGCCAAAATCAAGGATGGGCAAACACAACATAAAAAGGTCCTACCAGATTCATAATTCAAAGTTTACCTCAACAAGCTTTTGGCAGACCCGGAAGCTGAAGTCGCCTTGGTCGGCCTCTCTGTAATGTCTCTGACAGAGCGACGAGGATGCGGACTCATCTTCTGGGGGGCCACCATTACTCACAATCTCAACTTCAAACCGGATAAAAACGCAACCATCATCAGATGAGTCCGAGGCCCATGTGACCCATCTTTGATCACCTCTTAGTTCCTTCCCGTGTTGGGAGAAAGCGCGAAATTGCAGTGACCCTCCTTTACCTCCACTGTTACTATCCAACAAACTGCCTACCATATGCAGAATCACCTGAAAGACGCTCCTCTCATCACCAACTACATGATCAGGCAAAGACTTATCGACCTCGATAGTAAAACCACAGCCGTTGTAGACACACAAGCACCTAGCAAGGCAACCGGCTTCCCTAACAAACGACTCTAACCGGAAACCTTTCGGCTCTGACGGGAACCTCCCGTTCTCAGTCGGTAAATCATCCATCACATCTTTAACCAACACTGTGAGCACATTATTTGTCTTCGCCATCGTGTTGATGATCAACTGCTGCTCACTGCTAGGACTGTCCTCCTGCAATAGCGAAAGCAACCCCGAAATTGTGTGCATCGGCTTCCTCGTCCTACCAGTCATCACCCTCTGAAACAAGCTCCTTGCTTGGCTCGCCATCACAACATTTTTCTGCGCGATTTGCAGGAGATGGTTCTGCTCAGCCAGCTTCGCTCTCATCATCTGAGACTCCTCTAGGATGGCAGCATGGGAGATTGCAACGGCGACTTGATCAGTGACAGCCTGGATTATTCCAAGCTCTTGGGGGTGCCATTTTCTACCATGCTCAGAAGGAGCAACTAAAACAAGTATTCCATAACAGGCGCTGGTTAAATGAGCTATTCCCCTTTCGAAGTTGGAGACCCTGAACATGGGCACACGAATGGCAGCCACAGCACCCGGATCCCCCAACCCTCCACTACTTGCCACACCAAAGGCTGAATCAAGGTTCAGCACTATGACTTGTTGAGTCTCTTTTACACGTCTAACATCAAGATCCGAGTAAGGAATGGACCCGCTATAGAAGCTTTGATCCACATTCCCTTCTAGCTGATGGATCAGGATCATCTCTGTCCTGTCCTCATTCGGCATCCACACAGCGCAGTTTTGCAGCTCTAGACTCCTAGACAACTCCACCAAGGTAGTATACAAAATAGTATGCCTATCAATTGACTTTCGGATCTCCAGAGTAAGCATACGAACATGCCACTGGGCCTCATTTTGTCTCCTAATGATCCCCACTTCCTTGTTCAAGTCACAAGCCTTCTTTCTCAACATATGCTCCCTAATCTTCGCCTTGATAAGCAACGGTATGAGAGTAAATACAGTTAGGGCTGTGGCACACGACACCAGAGCCGTGAGCATCTTGGAGACGGTGAGGGCTAACAAGAACTGGAATTGGTGACGACCATAATAACTCCAGGCATTGAGAAAGTGGGTCATCCCATAGAGCACAATAAAGGCTATGAACTCAACGAGAATCCATTTGAACGGAAGGTTTGAGGAGTGGACAAAGTAAACAAGCTCGATTGGGATCGCGAAGTACGCGATCCCAATAATGAAATCACTCACCCTTTGACAGTCCAAGATGTTATCTATGCTCAGCAAGCGGATATCATCATCACAATTGCATCTTAAATACGCATTTTCAGTGGCACATACAGAACTCGTCAACAAGAAAGAAACCAAACACCACCAAGCTGAATCCCTCAACATTGTTTCTAACTTTCAATGTATTATCAATCCAAATGTCTACTTAGATCACCTGTGCTACATACCAAAATACATCCAAGGAAAAAAAAATTTCAATACTGCAAGTGGCAAATAGGGACAAAGAAAAACTAGGATATATATTTGGTATGCCGGCGTTTTTTACTCATCCCTCTTGGTTAGTATTGAATAATTTTTTTATTCATTTGTACATGTTAATAGGGACAAAGGTTTCTTTACTGAAACTATTCTCTATATATATTATAAAATCTAAACTGAAAAAAGTAAACATTCACAAAATCTTAGTTAAACATTGAGAAATATTGTAATAGATTTTCTAATCTATCTTTGGGAAGTAAGATAGGTTAAGCAGGCCAATTTGATAACTATTTTATTAGATTAATTGAATTAAATAACTTTTAGATATTTGTTGAGAATATAATGTGGGATAGTATCTCACATGAAAAATGTGTGTTGAGACTTGAGAATATGATGTGGGCCCACATGGAAAATAGAGTGAATCCAAGTCTTGTATCTAAGTAGGCGGCTACTCCTCTTCATGCCAATTGTTTTTAAGATGAATCCCTACTAGTTACTAGGCTTGTGTGCTCGGCTTGGATAGCGCATGTGTGCTTGGGCGTGTGACTCCCACGTCATATGACCTACCTTGATTTCACAATATTTTTTTAGAGTTCATTCATTTTCTTTTAAAGATTTCTTTCCTATTCAAGTATGTTTAAAACCCTTGGAGCATAAATAGAAAATTGATGTTGAAAATCATGCCAAATCAAGTTTTTTAGGCTCTGTTTGCATGACCACTCATTATGATTTATAATCCACATTATTGCATTATAATGCAATAAGACCATCCACAATGGTGGTGTTCAAATGTGCAAATGTGTATTTTTAGACATTTTTTTAGCTCTATTGGTTGTTTTGAGTGTGTGCAAATGTGCACATTTGAGCATGTGATGTGCAAATTTGAGCACACCATCTCCCCTATGTGTAAAAACTTTTACAAAAAGTAAAAAAGTGATATGTATTTTCAAAAGTGTGTAAAAAATGCACGTTTTACCAGTGGAACAAATTGCTAAAAAGTTATATGTATTTTTACACATCTTGTGCAAATGTGTACATTTTGCACAAAACCATTGTAGATAGTCTAATGTGCATTATAAATCATAATGTGCATTCAGAGCCTTAACCTGCGGCACGTGGTTTATGTCTAGAAAAATGAATTATTAATATATATTGCACTTGTTAATTAAAACTTGACGTTTTACTATTTACGCACGTTTTTTTAGGTGTTAAAAACTATATAAAATATCAATTTTTTTTAAATAATTTCATTAAAACGGAGTACTTATTATTATTAAATATGAATTTATAAAAACAAATGTAAAAAAAAAGGTTAATATTTTATATAGTTATTATTATTTTTAAAAAATTTAGTGAACGACGAGTTTTTTGTTTTTCTTTTTGGTCTAGTGTGAACGACAAGTTTTAATTAAGAGATTGAGAGATGGAGTATTTAGTATCAAAATTCAAAAGTGACAAATTGAGCCACCGGAACAGAAGTAATGTAAAATATCTGGCAACTTGTCTAATTCCACAGCGCAACTAAATATACAGCGCCTAATCATGTTTCTGAACAAGAAATTATTCATTCGGTCTTTGAAATTGAATGTTAAACCCTACATTTAGTTGAAATCTACTCATAATCATAAAATAAGATGCACTAAATTCAAAGAAAAACCAATCATAATCATAAAATAAGCTAAACTAAACTAAATCAAAGACGTTACCTTTAAGGAAGCAAAACTGGAATTTTTGTTTTTTCGTTTCTGCACAGCTGCTCAATTGCTCATCAACCGGAATGAACGATCTCTTCCCACCACAGCGACGAGCGCGCCGCAAATCTAACATTGTCCAATTGGGGAAATCAAGCACAAAAACAGATATTAAATCAACACAGAGAAACCAATGAACACATAAATACAGTACTCACTCACTGGGCTGCCGATTAATTTTAACAGGAAAAGGAAAGAAAGGGGGAGAGAGAAATCGCGGAAATCTGTGATGGGGCATTAAAACAATGGCTTGTAGAAAATGGAAATGAGGAAAGGGGTTTTGCAATTTCAAGTCTTTGCGACTTCAATTCAGAGAAGCGCTTCGTGAATGTCTTTCTCCGGACTTGGAATTTCAAAGCAAAACCCAATTGGTGGAGGAGAGAAATGGAGATTGGATATTTTGTCCGGCCCCACCATTGCCACCACTCGGTAAAATATGATTTGCAATTACAAAATACAAACAAACGAAGAACATGCTTACTCTTCCTAAGGGCTAACTGTGGTTCGGGCGAGGAGTGTTGGTTGGTACTCTAAAGATAAACCCTGAAATGAGGTTGTGAGTTGGTCCAACCAAGTGATGTGCTCATTTATAAAAGAGTGTGACCGAGGTACAAAGTTTATCATAAGTGATTTGTTGTGATTATTGTAAGTGATCAGTGCAGTTTGAGAGATGAAAAGGATTGTACTCATTGGGAGGGGGCTCTTTGAATGTACATTGAATCTGCCTGTGGTTTTGATTAAGGATTAGTGGTGTGGTTTTGATTAAGGATTAGTGGTGTTGTCATAGACGATGAGGTCACTTGAATGGATTAAAAGGATTGTGACCATTACCGATAAGGTCTTAATACTGAATCTAGCGTTACTTTAGGTTTAATAGTATTCGCGTAAATGACTTGCTTATTTTGAAGGATTAAAAGGATTGTGACTATTGCCAACAAAGTCTCTATACTGAATATGACGTTACTTTAGGTTTAATAGTATTGGCTTAATCATCACCAAAAAAATAAAATAAAATAGCATTGGTGTAAATAACTTGATTATCTTGAAGGATTAAAAGGATTGTGACCATTGCCAACGAGGTCTCAAAATATTGAATCTAGTGTTACTTTAGGTTTAATATTTGTTGCGCGTTAGAATATCGTGTGTTCTAACACGCCAAATAGTAAATCGATACATTCAACCAATAACAAGTATCAACAACACGTACAAGTCGATTTCACATAGAGTGCGTGCGACTTTGGCTAAACGTGGTGAGTAAGCAGGCAGTTCGTAATAAAAGTAATAGTAATAATAAGTGAACGAAGCAATAATTTCCCCGGGTTGTTTGGTTATGCTTGGTTATCTTAGTGCTGGTTTGTGCATAGAGTTGTATAGTTTTTTTATTCGATCACTATCAACTCCCTAAACACCTGCATGGGGTTCGAGAAGCAATAAGTCCCTAATCACATAAGAATATTGAAGTGCGGAATAGACAGATAAAAGGCAAACAAATACTCTAGAAAGAGGGAAGAATAGAGTATGACAACTTTTAAAAAAAACGGGAAATTGTAAGACCTTACCAACCAGAAGTAAGACCTTATATGTAAAACAAAAGCAAGTCAAGACAAAGTAACGAATAGCAAACAAAGCAAACGAAAACAATAAGGATAAAGCGCAGAAAGTAAAGCACACGATACTTGTTAACGAGGTTCGGCACAACCGTCTACGTCCCTGCCTAGGGTTATCCAACCTGTAGGATTTAACAACTTTATTTCACTTTATCTTATGAGCCCTAGATACAACCTCTAGAAGACCTTCCCTCTTCTAGACTAACTTCCTATCTAACAACCCAAGCACACTAGTGAAATAAAGCTCTATGGATATCGGAGTACCCTATACGTTTGGGTAAGAAACCTTTAGTATAACCTAGAATGAATTGTACGATAAAGCTCAATGTAAACCTCACACTCTCAAAGAAATAAAACAATAAAGCGTAGGAAGAGTCGTGAGATCGAATGTTGTAGAAGACCAAGGAATGTAGGAGAACTTGTATGCGCAGGGGTGAAGCTTGTATCGACTGCTATCCTCTTCGTCTCTTTATAAAGGTCGGCTTCTCCGAGTTTGAAATGATTTGAACGTTTGAATTCTTCTCCATGATTTATTGAGAACTGTTGCAGAATATCCGACCTGGGAGCGCCTTCATTCATTCCAGAAGCTTCACTTGGATTTTGATCAAAGACACGTTAAAAGGATTGAAGAATTGTTCATTCAAAATCCCTGGAAAATCTCAACAAACAAAACTAGAATATATGGGTCAAGATAAGATAGAATTTAAAAACAATAATCCAATATTAAAGTCACGTACAATCTGAGTTTGAATTTAAACTCTGGCCCAATAACATATTGGTCCATAAAATCATAATTAAAAATAGGTCCAATAAATTATTGAACATTAGATATGGAATTGTAGACTTAATAAAAAGGATGATTTGCATGAATATACCAAAAAAAATTGTACTTTGCAAAAATAACAATGGAGGGTAAAAATTGCAGAGTGGTAGCAAAATGTCATATTTGCAAAATTTGTTTATCCGGTAGCAGGTTGCACACAAGGTTAAAAGGAAAAAGGGGGTGACAAGTGTCAAAATGAGATAGGGGGAGTGGTTCCATTTGGGCATAAAAAAAATTAAAAAAAGAAGAATAAGTTGGCAGAGTTGAGTGGAGAGAGAGGGGTGAGAGGACGAGATTTGTGGAGAGAGATGGAAGCATTTAATGCAAATAGTGCATGTGACATCACATGCATTAAATGCAAATGGGGCTTTGCACATATTAAATTTCCGTCCACCCAAAATGGAGGGAAATTAGGTGGGGAAAATAGACGGGTTGCAGCCAGACAATAAAAGGAGATGGGGGGTCTCGACAGGTTGACATAAAAGGGGAAAAAAGCAGACTCTGTACTAGATGTCATTAACGTGGAGTTCGAAAAATAAAACCCAGAAATTAAGTTACTAGCCAGCTAAAGGGAAATCCTAGTCATTAACATAATATATATAGACGTACACAGGGATACACGTGACACTTGTATACAATATACATCAACGAACATGGGTAAGTATGGTTTTCGTTTTCAATTTACAGACATGGATTCTCCCCGTCCTCTCTTTACCCCCAACCAATACTGAGAAGACCATCTTGATCTCTTTATTTCGCAGGGGAGAAAAGGGGTGGCCACCGAGGATGTGGAGGAGATGTTGGACAAAGTTGTTCCGCATGTAGGGGACCCTCGACGCAAGAACAACGACCTTCACGAGGAGGTATTGTTGAATTCGAAGAAGGAGGTGCAAAACCGGATAACATCAAAGACTAACTTGTCATTTTGGTCGTTTATTTTGTACATAACTGGCCGTTTAGTTTACCAACGATGCAAAAGACATATGTACGGGGTTTTTTGCTTACTAGCTAGTACACGATTTTCCCTAGCCAATAACATTAAAGACTAAGCCGATAAAAGACAATCTCCTACCATATTTTATATATCTCAGAAACTTCCCAACATAAGAACAACAACTATTAAACTCAAACGAAATGCGTCGTAACGCAACATTCGCAACAACCATCCATAATAAATAGAACCAAGTGTCCACAACATACCTATTCAGTCATCAAACACAATGATCCAAAATGTGGAAATGATTACACGTTTAGCAGGTGAACCAAACACTACGAATAACTACATTTCCTAATCAACATAAGTCCACAAAAACTTCCATTCAAAACAACATCAACTAATAACGTACGTTCTCAAAGTCCCGATTCCTTTCGGCACATTTCAGACCGATGACGAGGCAAAATTCCTTGATGGAGAACCGGATGAGTCACCCCTGGATCTCGTACCATGTATCACACTTCTTCAATGTCTTCAGTTGCCTCTCCGTAAAGAAATGGATAAGGGCGCAGCGATATGACACATTTGATCCGATCATTACAATGCTCTCTAGCTTGCTGACTTTCAACATTTTCAAATCAGCCGCAGATAGGACGTCGTCCATTCCTTTCAGCAAGCCCATCTCCGAGAAGTGTCTCGACCTCCCTTTTAAATACTTTTCCGAAGGAAGGACTAAAGGTAATCTGTCTGAGAAGTGATTACAGTTAATAGTTAATACCTTGTTGTTCGACGACGTCGCGATTATTCTTTCCTTTCATTTTTCTCATTGTCTCCTTAATTTGTCATACTTGTGTTCAGATAATACTCATTTTAGCAATAATCCTTGCCAATATATACATATATCTAGCCAGTCAAAATAATTTTTCTGCCAAAACATATAACATTACATAAATGACACAACTACACAAATGCCACGAATACAAATGTTCACATATTTATATGTCCCACAAATACAGATGTTCAAATAATCTCAAAATGGTAATTTGCACTAATAAAGAATGAAACAAACACCACAAGTACACAACTACACAATAGTGTCAACCATAAAAAACTTATGTAATACACATATGATAACCCCCCAAACCTACATTACTCTCAAATGACATCATCCAGTATGACATTAATGGCTTCAATCACAACATACTTCAACACATAGAAACAAATTTACAACGATGTACAAAGAATTCAACAAATGCTCAAATGCTCAACTCACGTGAATAAAGAATGCAACAAATGACACAAATAAACAATAGCCTCAAATATCACAACCTTATGTCATATCACAAACTTACAATACTCTCAAATGACATCGGAGTGGTGTAGTGTATTTTTGCACCGTTTGAATCACAACATACTTCAACATATAGCAAAAACTTACAATGATGTACAACTACCACCAAATGTGAACATTATATTTAAATGCTACTATTTACAAATCAACCCCAATCTCCAAATTCTCCCAAAGTTCCCAATTTCCAAACTCATAAGCACAAATTCCACATTCTCCTCAAATTCCCCTTTACCATCTCCAACATCATTTGAAACCCAACTCTTCCCAACTTCCCTAATTCGAAAAGCAAAACACGGATTACTAAATCTAGCCACCCAACCGTTTCACAAAGCCAGACGAATGAATCTGTCTGCCCTTTTCAAGTTTCTCAAATCCAGATTCAAAACAGTAATGGAGGTTTTCAAGTTTCCCGAATCCAAATTCGAAACAGTAATGGGGGATTTCAATTCCTTTCTACCCTATTTGTGCCTTCAATTTCATCATCAACTTTCCATCAATGGTGATTTCTCAACTAAATCTAAAACCGCTCAACACCAATAAGGTTAGAGTTTGTATATCATTTCACCCCATTCTCCCTAAGGTCCTCAATTCCACATTCAAGACATTCAACCCTCGAAATAACTTTTCAAGAGAAGAGAGAAGATGAGAACTTACTTTTTCGCATGGGGTTCTTCTTCTTCGACTGTTATCGACCCAGAGGATCCTTTCGCACTTGTCGTCCTCCCTTTTTGACTTGCCTAGTCCCTCCCTCTCTCCTTCTCTCTCTCCCTCTCTTGCGGCTCCAGTCTCACCCTCGATTGCTTCTTCAATGGTGTTTTCTCTCTCCTCTCTTGAAGGTCCTTCAATGGAGGTCGACTTCCTCCTCTCTAACCTTCGATTGCTTCTTCAATGGTGTTCTCTCTCCCCTCTCTTGAAGGTCCTTCAATGGTGTTCTCTCTCTCCTCTCTTGAATTTCCAATTGAAATAAAATGAGTGCTTTTTACCCTCGATTTGATGGCTCCCTCCTCTCTAACCCGGCTACCACAGGTTTTAGGCACCGGTTGTTTTTGCAAATTTTTGGGTCATTTTGAAACTTTTGCAATATTAGGCAAGGGGGGGTTAGTTTTGCTAACATCCCAATATTTTGGTATATAGACTACCATTTTCTCTAATAAAAATAGGCTCAATTACATTGAGTCCGTGTCATTAACTTCCAACAATCTCATTAAAAATAGGCTCAATAATTGATATTATTTGTCTTTCATCATATAATAATATATCACATATATGCATATCATCAAGGTAGTAGAATCAACAAATATAATTTATGTAATTCCTGCATATTCGACGGCTCGCCCCCGAAGGGGGTCTTCCAATGTGTGAATATTATTATAAATAGTTATTTTTAGTGAATATTTTGGAAAAAAAAATCCTCTTTATGCCATGTAACAATTTGCACATTAGTAGTTTATTTTGTAAGATCACATATTATATTTGGTATAACTTATCATTAGATAAAATGATTTAATTCAAAACTAATGATAAAAATATTTTAAAAGGATATAATAATATTGTTTTTAATGATTTATAAATTTGTATACAAAAAAATATTTTAAAATATCATTAAAATATTTTTCTAAACAATAAATATGAATAGAAATTATAAAATAACAATATTTTACTAAAAAAAAATTTAAGTATAATTTTTCAAAATATTTTTTTCAGATGTTTATAAATAGTAAATTATAACATTATTTTAATATTTTAAAATTTTTATCAACAATTGTAACCTAAAAATTAATTTTAACCTAAAATAATTTTTTATAATATTGATCGAGCGTCACAAAAAATCTAATAACTAAATAATCATGTAAAGACAATATATTGTTATAATTTATTGTTCATTATTACATGTACGTGCTCAAATTTGGATAAACAATGATTTGGTTTTTTTTTTTTTTGCCTATTTCTTTTCATCTTATTATTAGTTCGGTGAACTAATCCCTCGTTTGTTTTTAAAATATTTGGCAAAATGTCCATTTTAGTAATCCTATTTTGCCAAATGTCCACCTAAAACTACCTTTTGTTAAATGGTCAATTTTTTTTTTTGTAATTCCCCTTTTTCCCTTGCCCTAGTAAGTGCATCCTTAATTTATGTTTATCTCTCGCCCTTCTTAGATCTGAAAGCTAGCCAATTTCTCCAATCCAATTTCTCCCTCCAATCACTCTCCTCGCTCCGTGTCCTTTCCAACTGCAGAAGAAATCCTCCTCGCTCCGTCGTCGGTCTTCACGGTCTCGATCTGGTGGCCTCCCCACGCACGCGATCTCGATCTGGCACTGTCACATTCATTCGACGCGATGTACGCCGACGCAAGTACAAGGTCGTTCGTTGATGAGTTCATCGGCGGCGAGAAAGGCCAGAAGCGTTCTTCGATGCGTTCGCGGCGGCGATCAACTTGAAGGGTATCTTCAATATTCTAATATTTCATGTATTTTTCATAAAAAAATTTGTATCTAAAATCCCTATTTTTCTCTATTTTAGAGAAGTTGTGTAACGGCCCGGAATTATGATTTCCGGGTTACGTTTCAAGGGATGAAAACCCTTGTTCGGATCTTGCAATCCAGGTACGTGTCGAGGTTTCAAACTCATTTAAGATTAGTAGAAAGAGGGATTCCAAACCCTAAAAACCTCGAAGGGCCATTGGGTACCCTTAACCTGTCCTAAGACTATGTCGCGAAATTCAGTTCAAATGAAAGTAAAGCGGAAACAAAGTTAAGAAGATACAAAGTGTCACGGCAGAGCCGGGTCAAAACCAAAACCTAAGCGAATGATTACCATTTGTACCAAGTTAGAGAATTAGCTAGATTCTTCGGTTCGCAAAAAGGGAGCCCCGTCATATAGACATCAAGCATTCAAAATCTGCAGAAAATACCTTAAAAAAAAGAACGGGGAAAGGAGTCAGATTGAGCCACTCATGCGGGACCGGCAGTCCTCGCTGAGGCCACATAGTATGTGCTATACCTAATAAAGATGCTCTAATGCAGTACGAAAGTCAAACACACTAGCATGCTCCTAGTTATCGTAATGTGTAAAAATACTGTAAAGGGCCCAAGACAATGCCAAGTGGCATATCCCTCTCCTACCTCCACCCCCTTCCGATAGGGCGGAGACTGGCCAGCTCGTGAATGCATTCCATCATAATCGGGCGGCACGCATGTCTAACCCGCTCCACAATAAAGCCCGCAGGCATCTCATAATATAAGGAAGTTCATGACTCGATTGACTCAGGGTACCCGATGAGGCTGGGCTACCCTATGACCCTAGCAAAGACTCTAGGACTATCACAGATAACGGCCGTTCTGTTTCAAACGCATAAAGTAAGCGGATGCTCATTCAATTAGTGCAACCTAAACATGATACTACATGGCATGCTTTCATGCATATGCAACACCTAACATAAAATGCAACAATAGGGTTGAATGTCCAACCTGAGTAAGCCCCCTAGGGAACTTACCTGAAGATGCAGAACAGCAGAATAATACAAGCAAGGGCCCAAATGCAAGTCCAAAGCAATCCAAGAGCAAACACACCTATCATTAAGCCATTTCCATAAGCTACCGGGCCAACATTCATACGCACGAAATCCAAGTTCTCAACATATTTAAAACCAACCGATAGTAAAACCATTTTCCAAAACCTTTCCGATACGATCAACATCAACCAAATCATTCTTCCCAAAACTTTCCAACTCTTAAATCTCAGTTAAATCACTTAGAAAATCAACAATTCTTTTAAAGTCATACTTAGCCAAATCCTGACATTAAACATTTAAACCTTAGAACCAATCTCTCAAAATCATATTATAGAAATAATTCCGGCATTTGGTTTTTCAACACAAATCCTTAAGGAGATAATTCCAAAGACTTGAAAATATCTTCTTAAATAATTATCATCAATATATAGTTAGCATAATCATCAATTATATTTATTAAGAAATCTTTTCAAAATTTCCAAAACCACCTTTTAACATCCTATAACAACATTTTCCAAATAACACTATTTCTAAACAACTAATATATATATATATATAGAGAGAGAGAGAGAGAATAGGTAAATTGTGCACACCCCTTAGGGTGTACTTTGTGCACAATTAATGGCCATTGATCTGGTGTAGATGGATGGGTGAGATTAAAAAGATTTTTTTTATTTTTTTTAATCTAAATTAGTGTGGAGTCCGCGCATAAAGTAGCCAAATTGGAGCCACTCTCTTTCAACGGGTACGTAGCGTGTGTAAAGGGGGGAAATTGGGTTGTGATTTTTGACTTCTTGTGGGGCCCGCATTTGACAAAATACCTTTATGTTTGGATATAGGAAGAAGGGAATTGGCATGTAATTCTTTTTATTTTTTATTTGTTTTGGTAGGAACAAAGTATGAAAAGAATTGGCATGTAATTCTTTTTATTTTTATTTTTTTTGGTAGGAACAAAGTAAGAACAAATTATTGGTTACTCTATCATACACTTTAGTAAGACTGAAATAGAAGCTCTCTATAATATATACTCCATATAAAAAGATAACGTTAATTAACTAAATTAAGCGACCAATTCGATGTACCATCTGATTAAGAGCTAGCATTAGTGATATTACTGGACCATATATATAGTCTTTCATTTTAATGGAATTTTCATGATCATATACTTTTGTTTCTACAAATCAGGTAATGGAAGTGGATCGTCTGTTACGAATCATAAAGCAGGCAGCCAAAGACCGCGCCCTCCTCCTCTACACCCTCGTCGATCCTGCCATGGCGAAATCCGCAAGGAACGCCTCCACCGGCTGGGGAGTGCCATCAACTGACGTGCTGGGCCCCAACAAGGACTCCATTGCCGCCCACCTAGGCGTCTCCCCCGCGGGGTCCGGCCCGCCCCCCCGACCGACGGCTACTTCAAGCCTATCGACTGCGTCGAGTTCACCATCAGGCAGGACGACGACGTCCTCCCACGATATCGTCCTCGACGGTGCACTTTTGGCACTAGACCTTTACAACATTCTCTTTTATCCTAGTTAAAAAAAAAAGATATAAACGGGGGTTAGACTTACAAAATGATCACCGGATGAACTTTGACAATTAACATAATCAATCCACCAGACTAATTTCGTTCCTCAAACGAAGTAAATATTTAAACTCAAAATAACTATCATTACTCTGAATAAACTATGATTTTTCACCGAATAAGGTGTCTTATTCGTTCAAATTACTAAGGTTATTCATGGTAATAGAAGTTATTTTGATGTAAAACCATGCGGGGGATTATTCGGGCATTTATCAATGTTCATTCAAATGAATGGGAGTTATTTTGAGGTCAAATATTCACTTTAATTGAAGAAGTGTGGGTGCTTCGGATAAATATGAACTTTGGCAATTAACCGAACAAACTTTGAGTTTTCACCGAATAATACCACGTATATTATTAAGTCAAACAAACTTATACCGAACTCAATAAAGTTGGATATTTCAACGAATATAAGTTTTCGTAGGGTAATTATTCATCCGATAAGGCCATATGATGTGGTTTTTTAAGTACTTTTTTCCATTATTATTCACCTAAATCAGATAGTTTGAATTAGAGGATGCTACTTCAAAATCCTACATCTTCAAAATAAATCACACAACATCTCTTTATAAGTATTAAGCATCATTATGTGAATTTGGAGAATGATAAATTCAATTTGATCAATATTCAATAGCGTCCTTTAAACAAGAGGAACCATGTCCGTCACCCTTGAATTACTCCACTAAGAATGCTTCTTCTATATACCATACCATACTTTAAAACCCACTTCAATTCTTTTATATACCATCACGGTACATTGAAAGTTACATATTTCACTCAATACTATTTGTTTTCGGCAAATTATTCACATGGGGAGGTCATTTGATTTTGTTTTTCTAGAATTTTAATGCATGATTATTCACCCGACTCAGCTATTTTTTTTGTAAAATATAAGGGCATCTATCAGTTTCGTTCAAATATCTACTTTTATTCATGGTAATAACGGTTATTTTGATTTAAAAATAGACAAAATTTTATTCGGTGAATCATCACTATTTATTCAGAGTAATGAGGGTTATTTAGGTATAAAATATTCATTGCAATTGAAGAATGAGAGTTATTCGGATAAATATAAATGTTTTTCAAACGAATTGACGATACATAAATGAAACACAATTCCAAAGAATTTTAGGTTAACAAGGACATATACATAACCATCAAACATCACCCACAATCCCCCTAAAATCTCATCTTCAACAATATCATTTCGATGAATAATTTCGTTAACAAACGCATTAAATAGATTTCTACTTTCGTTGAATCCCTCGATTTGTTGAATCCTCTTTGTTCACCATATACAACACAAATCCATCACGACTAAAACCCCAAATCTAACAAAAAGCCTAACTGAAAGTAAAAAATAGATAACTTCATCTACTAAAACCCCATCAAATGCTTGTATAATCTGTCATCTACTACCAACAACCCCATATTTTACACAAATTTTTACCAAAGCCCCTAAATATGCCGAATAACCCTAAATTCATAACGAATTTCACCCTAATCGTCACAATGTTTGCTTTTCACCAATGTTTTTCCTAATTTCATCCCAAAATCACACATTCATACACCAATAACAAAGAAAACGAGAGCAATCGGTGAATAATTTCAATCAACACACAAATATGACCATAAACACCTATATATCACACTCGATCCCAAAAAATCCAAGAAATTATGCGGCTTACCCATTTCGAAATCGTTCTCCGGGTCGGATTTACCGTCACAATCGACGCCAAGGCCTGAACCCGAGACGGAGGTCGGATTTTGTGACCGGCGTCGCTGGAAAGAAGACTGAGGCCGAGACGAGATGCGCCTCCGCTCGCCTGCGCTGCTGCTACGCACCGGTGGCCGCTGCAACCGACGCTGGTGGGCCGGAATAGACGCCGCCGGTACACGTTCGGTGTGGTGGGGGTGAGCGCCGCTGGTACACGTTCGCTGGAACCTCATTGACGTTGAACAAGGCCGATTTTGGTCTTCTAGGGTTTTAATGACTTTGGGTTGCACGCGCCCACTTTCTTCTTTGTTTTCCTTTTTTTTTAAAATTTTTTAAAAAAGGACACATGTCGTAATCTCGGCCATTCAATCCACCCAGATCTATGGCTAGTATTTGTGCACTAGATACACTATAAGGGGTGTGCACAAGGGAACCACTCCCTATATATATATATATTTCAGAATATAAAATTTCCACAATTCGGAAAATATATAATATTACAAGTTGTTGGGCTTGCTCTGAAGATGTTCTAACCATTTCTCTTTTATCATCTCTAGACTCACAAAAAATAATGATCATACAAATTTTACACATAAAATTTGATTCATTTTCCTTCTATTCCCTCATATTCAAACAAATAAGGCCTAATTTTGTTGTGACATTCATATATCCACATTGAAAGTAGAAGGATTCCAAACGTTAGGGTTGTGCATGACCAGGTACCCCGACACAATTAATCGAGTCGGGTATCCGAAACTGATAAGACGAAAACCCCTGATATGAACACGACATGAAAAAACGGAACGGTTCTGTGTCGTATATCCGTGTAGCACGACATGATTAAAGAGAAAATCTAATTTTTTTTTAAAAAAACTTCAATACCTTTCGAGATTGCCATCTCGAACCTATTGAATAATAGATAGCTAGGTGGGAAAAAACTCATAACCAAATGAGCCAACTTGCTTTTATGTTTCTTCATCATACTTATTATAATATTTATACTAAACTACCTTGCAAAAAACTTTTTTAAAAAATAAATAAATAATCGTGTCGTATCATATATTCGATACGAAAAATCTCAATCCGTATCCGACACGTTTATTATTGTTTTACCGTTTCATGTCATATTCATGTCGTGTATCTTTGGTGTCGTTTCATCGTATTTTTGTGTCTTGTCAACGCCTACCAAACATAATAAACAAGGGGACGAGTTATTCAACGGTATATTTGTATGATCATTAATTATAATTTATAATATATAATATTTTGCATAATAATATTAGGCGAGATATACTGAGAATGTTGTTATTGTAATATTGCATTATAATATATATTATAATTTATTATTGTGCATTATAAGATATAAATAACAATCATTCAAACAGACCGTGGAGTTTTCTTCCATGGAAAAGTCCTATCTTACCTTAAATCTTACAGAGTAAAAGAAAAGAAAAACTCAAAACGTACCTACTAGTGAAGCTTCGGCTGGGTTCGTCATTCGGGATCAAGCTGGGGTGATGGAGGCTTGCAATGTGACGCTTTATGGGTCTATATCTCCGCTCATGGCTGAAGCTCTCGGCCTTCGTGATGGTCTCCTGACTGCTAAGTCCCTTCGTCTGCATCACATTGAAATTGAAGGTGATATAGTCTTGTCATTATTAACTCTGTCATAGGTGCTAGGAAGTTGGAAGTGTCCTTGGGAGGTGGAGATTGTCATTTCTGACATTCTTCTGTTGCTTCGGGATTTCGCTTCAACCTCATGTGAGCACGTCTTCCGAGAAGTCAATCTGGTTGCTGATAAGGTGGTTCATCTCCGGCATTCGGTGGACGCGGTGAGATTAGCGACTCATTCAAAATTTTGTGTTCTCGTTCGAAAGGACGCTCTTGGGTGGTGGTCCAGCAGAGTCTGACATCACCCAAACTATTGAATTTTTTTAAAAAAAAAAAATTGGAAAATTTTCCTGAAATTTTAAATTATTATTCAACAAGATAGTCCGATCGGTAACTATATTTATGGTTCAAATTGAGGTGTCTTCTTCGTGTCCATTTCTGTAAAGCTAAACTTGGGCTGGGCCACCAAATTCAACCCAATTAGTCCAAATTTATTTGAAAATGGGATTTCTTTTTTAATTTTACAGTAGTTAGGGATTATAATTTCCTATTCAAAGGGAGGTTGATGTTAATACAAGTGCTTCTCGCTTTAACAATATAATCGATACTTGTATTTAACTCTCTATAGCTGTATCTGAATTTGATGTTGCTGAAACTACTTTTCATACTTCTTATCGTCTATATTGTTCAGAGGATTTCCCCCAGGGTATTTGCGAGATCTTCCATAGCTATAATAACGCCAAGACTATCGCATTCAACATAAAAACTTCGCTTTGAGCTATCTTTACTCATGTATAGAAGTTATACCTTCTATTTGTAGGACCGTTCCATTTTGAACCGTGACCTGAAAAATATCAGTGACTTGACCATGACAATCCCGAATAATACCACCAAAACTGCACTCTCTTGATGGTTTGACTGAGACATCTATGTTTATTTTGTAGATGCAGTAAGTTTTTTGCTTTTGATTATTCTCCTTAAGTTGTGTATGGTTGATTAGGATATATTCTTCTTTTTATTGTGCGTTTTGAAAAAGAAATGATTTTCCGAATTAGTTGAAAATTGTTTAGTACTGTATAAGGCGAGTAGATTCAATCACATTTTTTGGCCCAATCTTCTAACTCAATTAAGCAGCCTAAATTCGTTTAAAGAGCAACATTTATAAGCTTTAATTTTCGTTTTTCATATTAGTTTCTCCCGTTTCCATATCTCTCTTTCAAAATGAAAGTTGGTTGTGTCCCATTGTTTTCGATTACTTCTTGTTGAGAATATGAGTTCGGATAGACACAACACCAATTAGTTTTAAGATGGAATCTCACTTGACTTGTGTGCTCGGCTTGGTGGCGCTTGAGCGAAGGTAAATATGTTGGAAGCGAGCAATATAAACAAAGAATAATTAGTGTACTTCTCGAACTACAAACATGGTGGAATCAAGTTTAGGGCATGAAAAACTAATTAAATAAATATGAGAAATATGGGATCTAGTACCCGTGGCTAAAACCAACACTGGATAGGTGTTGAGAGATGTGAATAAGACCAAAAAGTGTCCCACGTTGAAAATTGAATATAACAAGTCTTAATATATGAGTCGGTATGCTACCCCTTCTATTGTCAATTAGTTTTAGAAATGGAACCTCACTCAGCTTATGTTCTCGGCTTGGTAAGTACATTATAAAATGAACTCAAGTTAAGAACATTTGCAAAAATGCTATTCTTAACAAGTACTCCAATATCCACATACTATTCTAAAAGGCACTAGGCAACCGCTAGGTGATGAGTGCCTAGGCGCCTACTAGGCAAACTTAGTAAAAACTTGATTATTTTCTTATATTTGAACATTTAGCACATGCCAATATATAATTTATATAATGTAATAATAATAATCAATAATCTCGCTCATAAACCCAAATTTAAACCTTCTAAAATCTAAAACTTTATGTTCGACTCAAAAGCAAATACATCCCAACTTGGGAGGACATAGACAAGATTAGGCAGCGTATAAGCGGGATTTAGGCGATGTCTAGACAGATTTCCGCCTAGACCCACCTAGGCTTCATATAAAAATGTTCTTCTAGAACTAATTGTGATGAAAGGTGGTTGAGTAAAACACTTTCTTTAGAGAGAAAGAAAACTCTCCCTTCATGTAGCCCCAAACCTTCTCTGTAAGCCCTAAATCTCATTCGAGAGTCTTAATCCATTCCCAAATTGAGTACAAATTCATCAAATCTTTCTCAAATCAAGCCTATCTGCTGAAATTAGATATCAAATTTGGTCGATGATGGTGCTGAGTTTTTGATAGCGGTGTGAGTGGTGACATGTTCATTGCCTTCTTCCCTGTGGCTTGCTTCGTTTTTCGTCCGCGCCCAACCCTGCCCAATTTCCTCCTTTTCGGACTTGCCTCTGGCCTGTTGTGGGCTATTTAGCGTCGATTGGCACCCAATCGTCTCCTTCTTCCGCCTCCGCTCCGAACTCAGCCCATCCTTCTTCTCGATGTGGACTGTCCCTTTAGGCTTCTCTCTTCGGTTTGGCTTAGCTTGCTCCCCCATGTCTAGTTCTGGGCGGGTATAGCTTCGAATCTTCGTTCCTTTTCCGTTCTCCTCTTCCTTAGCCTCTTATCGGAGGTCCTGGTGGTGAGAGGCCAACTCTTAGTTCCTCCCACCCTACACCACCCCTTGTGGTTCCCTATCGCTGGTTAGGGCTCCCAATTTTGTGGCTAGGTGGCAGCGGTAGGGCTGTGCATAACCGGGTATCCAACAGGATACGACACGGTATGTCGGATACACGAAACCGATAACACTGAAAATGCCGATCCGAACACGACACGATAGGTACCGGGTATCCGAAACAAAAACACGAAACAGTTTCGTTTCGGATACCCGTATACCAAGACACGAACCATTTATTAAAAAAAATCTTTTTTTTTTTGTGAAAAAAAAAATCTGAATGCATTGCGTGTGTACACTGTCCATAGTACATGAGAGATGAAGGGAGAGAGAAAACCCCCAAAACCTAAAATTTTACTTTGTCCTCTATCAAGTTCCATTCTAATCCCTAGCAATTCCTCCAACTTTACATTCACCAGTGCTTTTGACCGATCCATCTATATTAATTTTACTTTGTCCTCTATCGGGTTTCTTTCATTTTATATTCTTACCTTGTCTTTTCTTTCCATTGGCTTTCGTTTGTGGTTGGTCATCCTTCCACTCTTTAATAGCGTTTATGATTTTTTGTACCATTACAAATGCACTCTTGACTTTTTTGTATTTAAATATTACAGAGTTTCCAGCTTCCCAAATTTTATGCCAGATAATGCATAATTCATCAAAGTAGGGGTTAATCTTCCTAATTGGGCTTACATATAACCTTTGAGCATTTGTGTAGCTTATTCCAGCAAATTGTCTCTGAACATTTTGTTCATATGTGCTTATTATGGACATAGCTAGTGATCAAGCATTTTAAGAAGAGATGGGTGGTATCTTCATACTTAAGGTTACATGATGCACACTAAGCCGGAACTCTATTGATATATTTGTTTAGTCGTATTTTTGTAGCAAGCCCATCAAACGTAACTTTCCATACCAGGTTACGTGTTCTCGGATGGGTGTTGAGCTTCCATATCCATCATAGTCGTCCGTTCTAGTTTCATTATTTATTAGCACTTGAAAGGCAAATTTGGTTGTGAATATACCATATGTGTTGTGTTTCTAAGTTAGCTTATCTTCCACGTCCCACTCATGAACCTGGATGTTTAAGATCTTTTGGGTTATATGTGGTGGAAAGATTTGGGTTAACAGAGGTCTATTCCATCTTTGATCTTGATCCAAAAGTTGTGAAACTGTCACCCGCGGGTCATAGGTATTTTGGTAAGTTTCAAGGGGGGGTGTCGTTAATCCAATTGTTAGATCATACATTTATTCTTGATCCATTACCGATGATCCATAGAAGTCCCTTTTGAAATTGTTCATTGAGGTTCATAAGTCTACCAAATTGCCATGAAGTGTTATGGATATTCAGATCTGTTCTGTTTTGTACGTTGTCATTATTAAGGTATTTTTCTTTAATTATTTTTACCCAAATATTTTCCGGTTGATTATGTAATTTCCACATAAGTTTCCATTGGAGGCTGATATTTCCCTCTTCGGCAGACTTGAGTGCAATCCCCCCTTTTTCTCTAGATGAGCATATCGTTTCCCAGTTAATTATGGGATTGTATCGTTCTGAGGGAGTTTTATTCCATTTTTTTTTTGTGAACACGGTTTATTTTCTGCAGTACACCTTGGTTAAAATTTGTGGAGAGAAATTTGTGGTAGGTATCACTTATGCGGGATGAAATTGGCGGATGTAGCACTTGTTTTATGTAAGACCCCTAGTATGGTCTTACCTTTTGTTACTCTTTGGCTTTATGTCTTATCTATATATTTACCATTTCAGAGAAAGAAGTTTTGTATCAAACAGTTTGTTTTTGAGCTTAAATTGGACTGTATGAGTGTTATTCTTCCTGTCTGGGAAAGAGTTGAAGCTATTAAAAACATAATTAGTTGTTTTGGCAAATTCATGCACCAGTGTCCAGTAGGACATAATTAAGAATTCCCTGACTGGCGACTGCTAACGGCCAATTAGCTAGTGCGCTAGCTAGTTAGGACTTTGGGGACTATATAAACTTGGACTTGTTTGACTGTGTTGTGAGATTCTATCGATCAACAATTTGGCCAACTCCACACAGCAAGCAGCAGCATGTGGGTGATGAATGGCTGTGGACCCTTTGTATGACAAATCCTGTCTGGTCGATCTTATGATGGAGTAGCCCCGGTTGAAGATTTCAGTGTTATATATTTGTTTGCTTCGCCCGCACAACAATGACCGATTTATACCCTATCGATCTTCCTAATTCCTATGGCTATGATGATTAATATCCACTTCTAGTGGCGGCCTTCTCTGTCACTCGTGAACACCCCCTTAGCCCCTATCAAAATTGACATTTAAGGCCGTGGATAATGTTGAACTTTCTTCTTAGCATAAGGGAGTTTGGGGTTCTCTTCTGCATCCAAACTCATCTTTCGCATCACTCCTAATTTGCATTTGAGCTTGCATTTGTCTCTATCCCAACTGTTCTGACTCTGATAGTGATTTTAGACTTTGCTGGGACAGCAAAAGTAATGGAAAAATCTGCCTTTTTTTTTTTACTATAAAAAATAACATACTCCATTTGTTCGGTAAAACATGTCATTTTAGCTTATTTAATAAGTTTTAAGACAATTAACAAATGTACTAATTACCTTTAATTTTACCCTTCTTTTTTACTCTATCAAAAATTACAACTATCAAACAATTAAGTAAATTGGAGGATTAATAGACTCTATCATAAATCTTTTAAGTATATTGACCCCTTTGTTGGTGTTATTACTTGTTCACCCTTCAATATTTTATTTTAATAAAAAGTTGATATACTTTAATAATAAAATGGAAAACTAATTTTAAAAATCCTTAAAGATAATTACAATATTTTTTTGATTCTATATTAATATAATACGAGAATGCACTAATTTATAGCATTATATATACTGTATTAAATAATGACATTAGCTTCTTTTTTTATATTTACATACAATTACCATAACAATTGTATTTATTGTAATCCATGAATAATTATACTAAATCATTCGTATTACAATATGGAATCTCTATATGGTAGTAATATTTTATTACAATAAAAGAGAAATATTGTATCACAATACACAAGTTATCGTGTTACATTAATTATAATGAGATGTGTTACAATAATAATGTTAATTATAATGTACTTCAATATTTTATTAAAGATTTGAATATAATATACTATTAATTTTTTCTTATAATATATATTATCTTTAAATATATTTTCGTACCCATTTTTCAAATTTATTATTAAAGATGTTAACTTTTTTAAAATAAAAGGCATTAAAGGGTATAAATGGAATAGTATATATAAAAAGGTCTATATAATTAAAGAATTATTATGAGGTCTCTAAACTTTAAAAAAAAAAGTAATGAAAAAGGTCTATAAATCCCATTAACTCAACAATTAATCATATAAAGAACATTTTGGTAAACTGAAGTGCAAAATACCTGCAAAGACAAGTTTTTTAAAACAAAAATAACACCCTAAAATGACATATTTTGCCAAACAGATGGAGTATGGAATATGCAATATGAGTACCATGATTGAATATGGTACTCATATTTTTTAAACAAAAATAACACCCTCCACTTCCTCCACACCCCCACCACCACCATCCACCGTCTCCATCTCCGCCACTGCCCCACCACCACCACCACCCTTCACTGCCTCCAGACCACCACCCTCCACTGCCGGCGCCGTTTCCATCTCCGTGTCTATCTCCATGGACTCCGCCTCCGTCGTCGACACCACCACCTCCGTCTCCATCTCCGGCTCCATGCCTCTATCTCTCTCTTTCTCGGAATCTCTCTCTCTCGGATGCGGGAAGTGTGAATGGAGACGAAGGGACACGTTTTTGTGATTTTTAGAAAATGTGGATGCACGTCATTTTCAACGTGCATACACTTAAAAAAAACGTACCTGCACATTGGGTACGCTGGGTGTATGTCCCATATGCAAGTTAATTTTGACGTGCATACACGTTAATAACAACGTGTAAATGCTTAAATATCATTTGCGGTGTATATAGTTTCGGCGAATTACATACCACCCATCCAACGTCATAGTCATAGTTTTACCAACTCGAAAGCTAGTGTCAGCTAGACTTTTACTGACACCGAAAGTCAGATAAAGTGTTATACATTTGGCGATTTGAAACCGTCTGAATAACGAGCGGGTTACATGCCACACGTGCTGTACAGATTGCAGAGCATTGTGTGATTCGGAGATTAACCAGAGAAAGTAATCAAAGAGGTCAAAAAAAGGATAAGTCGAGGGTGGTGGTTGGAAAGTTGGTAAAGGTAACTTTCCAATTGGAAAGCAGTACTTAAACTAGAGTTAGTCAAATTAATGCTACCATAATCCAACCAACATTTATTTTTTAATATCTAAATTTTGACAATGTGGACCTTGCAGTTACATTAATTAACATTCTTTGTCTTTTTTCAAAACTTTGAACAGTTACTATCTTAATTTAGACTTTAAGTTAGGTTGGGTTAAAGTCTAAGTTTGTATGGTTCAATCATTTTTTTTTGTACTTGACCATTATGTTTATTTTCGGCAGATGACGTCAAAGAAATATTGAAACAAAATATTAAAATACTATATCAATACGAAGTTTAAAAACTAAAAAAAATAATAATATAAACTATTTCACATTAAACCAATATTAATACAAAAAAATCCGATCAACCTTTCGGCTAAACTTTCGATGTGGCAATTAAACATTTGAAAATTTAATGATGACAATATATATCATGATTAAGAGTTTAATGTATTTTTGTAAAAAAAAACACTAAATCCGTATAGATAATATGGTCTCACATCTAATTTACACATTGAAAAATTGGTCGAATAATTGATCGGAATTTTTTCCGTATCGAAATTGATTTAATGTGAATAGTCTGTATTATTTTTCATGGCTGATAATTTATATTATTTTTATTTTTATCATTTATCCTAAAAAATACTCCATCCCTCCACAATTCAATATTTGATCATTTGAAATTCCATTCTTATAATATACTGTAACATTTTATCCTTTATACATCATTAGTTATTAAAGTTATTAACGTTGGTTCTTGATTTGATGGACATATTTATTTTGTTTGGGTTTTAAAATATTCTAAGAGAAAATGGAGCTAACTAACCCAAAAGGCGAATAGGTTTGCAGAAGCAGCTCCCACCCTTGAAATTTTATAAGAATAACAAATAACCCCAAAAAATTGCAAGAAAATGCCGGTTTGGCAACTTAGTAAAGTATTAAGAAATTGAGTTTGGTTTTGAATTTTGGATTATGAAATTGAAATAAGAAAATAGAAGTTTTCTATTAAGAAGGGTGGAATTGGAACTTACCTAGGGGGGATTAGCTAAGTGCACTTCCTTCAAAACGGGGGAATTTAAATTCCCGAAATTCAACTTCCTGGGTTTTTCTGTAACAAAAAATCAACCAAATGCTGGTATTATCTCCGATTCCTGAGAATTTCTACTTCCTGGGTTTTTTAATTCCAGATGAAGGTGCTAGAAGGTCTTGTAAATGGAATGCGAGATGTTCATGAGAAGAGAAGAGCGGGGCAACAACAATAAAGAGATATTCGGCTGGTTGTTAATGCTGATAAGGACAGTGGTAGGGAGAAGTAGATACATGATGTGGTAGATAAGGATGTTGGAAAAAAGTCTGGAGTGGAGGGTGTTGTCAACGTTTTTGGTGATGTTGTCGAAGATTCAAGATGTTTTGAAAGGGTCCAGATTGGTGTGGAGAATGTGAAAGATATCATCAAGGAAAAGGATGTAGAGGTGGATGCGAAGGATGTGGGGGGGGGGGGGGGGGGGGGGTAGGGAGGTTGTAGACAAGGATGAAGGTGAAGAAATGGTTGTTGATGATAAGGTTGGTGAGATAGAGAGTACAACTAAAGGGAAAGAGAATGCCCCAGAAGAACAAGATGACAAGGTAAGTTTGTAGTTGGGTGACATGGTGTTCGTTTTTTGGTTACATGCTGTTTTGGGTTGGGTGACACGGGCAAATCTGGGGATCCCGTTTAAAGTTTGAATGTTTTCGACAGATCGTTAATGCTAATGTGGTTAGTTAGAGTACAACTGAAGGTGTGGAGAAGCTCCCAGGAAGAGAAGCAGTTAAGGTGAGCTTCTATGTCCCATGTCAATTATCGAAAACTGTCTGCTATTAATTGAGGGTGACAAGGTAATTTAGTTGAGTGACACGGGAGAAAAAAACTATGGGAATTTAGTTTAACCTGTTACAATGTAAGGGTGTGGAGAAGCTCCCAGGGAATTTAATTGAGGGTGACAAGGTTATTGTGGATCAGGCTCTGATACAATGTAAGAGTTATGGAAAAGCTGATTAATTGTTATTAGGGGTTCATCCCAATATATAATACATGAATGGAGATGCTTAAGGCTTAAGATAAACCTAAAATATATCTATCCTAATATAAAAGATATACTGTAAAGATATCTTAACTAAACGAATCTAATTATCCTTAACATGCCCCCTCAAGCTGGACGGCGAGACGAAAAGACCAAGCTTGGGAATCAAGGTCTGGAACTTGGACCGTGGCAACGACTTAGTGAGTACATCGGCCAGCTCATTATTGGTGGAGACATAGGCAACACGAAGCAGACCATTCTGAACAAGTTCACGAACAAAATGAAAAGCCATGCCAATATGCTTCATTCAGGAGTGGAAAACTGGGTTGGAGTTAAGGCTTTTAGCACCAAGATTATCATAGTACAGAACCGGTTGACGCGACGGACGGACGCCGAGCTCATCGAGAAGGGAGGTGATCCAAACAAGCTCGGCACAGGACTCAGCCAACGCACGGTACTCGACTTCAGTGGAGGAGCGGGCAACCGATTTCTGTTTCCTAGAGGACCATGAGATAGGTGTGGACCCAAGGTACATGAAGTAACCCGTAGTAGACGTGTAGTCATCTTTATTTCCAGCCCAATCGGCATAAGTGAACCCATGAAGTGCAAGCGGTAGGTGACGATTGATAACAATTCCATGAGAACTAGTGGCTTGAAGATATCTGAGAAGTCGCTTCAGAGCACTCCAATGAGTGGTAGTAGGTTCATGCATGAATTGAGAGAGCTTGTTGACCGCGAAGCTGATGTCCGGACGAGTCGGGGACAAGTATTGCAGAGTCCCAACAGCAGCTCGAAAATCAGTGGGAGAGTCACGAATAGTACCCGAAGTCTTCTGGAGGACAGAGGTGGAGCACATAGGTGGTGAAATGGGATTTGAATCAGCCATGTTCATGCGGTGAAGAAAGTCTTGAATATACTTTTGCTGGTTCAGAGACAAACCCTTGGGATGCGGGTGAACCTCCACACCAAGAAAATAGGTAAGAGGTCCCAGATCCTTAAGCGAAAAACGAGTAGACAACCAATGAATCATATCAGCAAGAGCTACAGAGTCGCTTCCAGTGATGATGATGTCGTCAACATAGACAATTAGGTAGAGAACAAGATGGTGGCGGCGATAGATGAACAGAGACGAGTCTGCAACAGAGTTGATGAAACCAACTTGAAGAAGGAAGTTCCGTAACTCCGTATACCAGGCACGCGGTGCTTGTTTGAGACCATAGATGGCCTTCTTCAATTTGCAAACATGATGAGGAAGATCTCTGTCAACGAAGCCCGGTGGTTGAGACATGAAGACTTCTTCTGTCAGTTGGCCTTGCAAGAAGGCGTTGTTGATATCAATCTGACGGAGCGGCCAGTCAGAAGAGACAGCTAATGCCAGCACAGTACGCACAGTAACATGCTTAATAACCGGACTGAATGTCTCGGTGAAGTCACAGCCAGGGCGTTGGTGAAAACCCTTGGCAACCAGACCTGCTTTGTACCTGTCGAGGGACCCATCCGACTTGTATTTGACTCGGAACACCCACTTACAACCAACCACATTCGGCGATGTATCAGGCGAAACAAGCTCCCAAGTGCCATTCCAACACAGAGCATCATACTCCTCTGTCATAGCTTGACGCCAGGCAGGATCCTTCAAGGCTTGGGTAATGGTGGCTGGTTCACGGTGGGTAGCAGCATGGGCATGAAGGTTTAACTTCTTAATGGGTTTGAAGATGTTGTTTTGAGAGCGTGTAACCACTCCCGGCGGATGGTGTGGTTGGTGGGAAAGGTCGGATTTTGAGGAGGGCGAGGGGTGTATGGTTGGGACTGTTGGTTCGGCCAAGAAGGTGGCTGTGTGGGGGTTTTGGTTTTTGAGCGATTCTTGGACTGCATCGACATGGCGGTGGCCGTCAAGGAAGCGATGTCCGTACCCTCTGGCTTTAGTTGAAGCTCCTTTTGAATAAGCTTTTCATGGAGTTCTTCAAACGGAATGGGTGTGTCCCTGGCATAGACACCGTCGATGACAGATTGGAATGAGGCGTCTAAACCGTTGAGCACATACTCGACGATATCCTCCTAGTCCTGCTCTTTGCCGAGAGAGGCAAGCATGTCAGTGTTGTGTTTGATTTGTTGCATAAATTCGCTGATAGTCTGAGAGCCTTTCTTCATGTGTCGGAGTTTGTCCTTGACTTGATGGATGTGGCCCCTGGAAGGTTTGGCAAAGGTGTTGGCGAGAGTCTTCTAGGCCTCCTGACTGGTGGTAGCACGAGTGACAAGCGGGGCTACGGACAGAGACAGGGTGCCGACGAGAACGCCAAACAACAGTTTGTCTTGGCGCAGCCAAGTGCTGTAAGCCGAATTCATATTCGGTGCATCCGCATTTGACGGCGCTGGACGGCGCTGGATGGGAGCCATCAAGGATCTGGGTCTGCAGATGATGTAGTTGGTAGAGGACAATTTGATAGCATTGTGAAATTGAACCACTATAAAGGGTTTAGTAGGTTCAGCATCATTGGGGATGGTGTAGTTGGTGGCGGCCATGGCGGCTCACAGGCGGAGGTATGGCGGCGGGGAAAAAAAAATTTAGGTTATTGTGGATCAGGCTCTGATACAATGTAAGAGTTATGGAAAAGCTGATTAATTGTTATTAGGGGTTCATCCCAATATATAATACATGAATGGAGATGCTTAAGGCTTAAGATAAACCTAAAATATATCTATCCTAATATAAAAGATAGACTGTAAAGATATCTTAACTAAACGAATCTAATTATCCTTAACAAATAGTTGATAGTATTTTATGAACTTGGCAATATTTTATTAACATACTTGGTTTTGATATGATTCGATGTAAATACAAATAGCGACACATTAATTCATTCAGGTGACACTGCCATACAAACATGTGACATAAATGATATCCATAAGAAACTATAAATCAGACTCTGAAAAATAACACGCGAAATAAAGCAAGTGAAAATGTAAAATACAAAACGCTGACATCGAAGATTTACATAATAAGCTAATGTCCATACACTGAAGTTGGTTTCGCAAAAATATAGTAGATACCTAGTTCAGACACAGATTTCAGGGGTGTTGAAATATGTGCATGGGTTTGTAGATGCCCATTCTACACGTAGTGTTCTAAATATGGGATATATCGGCTGATATATCGGGGATATTTAGAACACGATACGATATCGGGGTATCGGTTGCCTTATATCGGTCAACGCTATTTATCAGTCGTTGACCGATATATCGGTCAATATCGGTTGGCTTAGGTCATTTTTGCTTTTTTTAATGAAAAAAATTAAAAAAAAGGCAACATCTGAGAAAGAGAAATCCCCAAATCGGTAGTCCGTGTCCAACTTCCAAACCCTAGCTTGCGATTTGCGAAGGCTGAAGAGGTGAACAACCGCGCGAGAGCTTCTTCTCCGGCTGGTCTGGTGCTTCCTCTCCGGCGAGACCTACGGCTTCCCCTCGGCGGCCAACATTTCCTCTCCGGCTGTCCCTGCTGCGTCCTCTCCGACTCTACAGTGTGCGAGTGCAGCGAGCCAACGACTGCGCACCTATCTGACTGTGTGACTCCGAGTCTCAGCCTCTCCGGCCTCCCCTGATCTTCTCCGGCCTCTTCTGATCATCTCCGGCCTCCACTGATCCTCCCAGGCCGCCTCTGCAGACTGCACACATTCAAGGTATGTCGGGCTACTTTTTTCGGTTGATTTTCTTCTAATTTGGGGAGCAATTTAGAACACTGAGTCTGAGTATGATAGTATGTTTATTTGTGTTCATTAGTCTACCCGATTTCTTTAGATTAGTTGAATTTGGGACTGATTTGGGAGCAAATGAATCAACTGTGGTCACTGTTTTGGGACTGATTTGGGAGGATTTTGCCAAAAAATTGATTTGTGTTAAATTAGTTGAATTGAACTAGTTGAATACTTGAATTGAATGTACATGTTCGATGTTTCCATGTTTCGCAGGCTATTTGAACTTGCTATGGAAGGAATTCCGGGAAATTGTGATTCCAGTTCTTCTAGAGCTTCCAATGCAATTGGTTCGATTCCGACGTCCACTCCATCTAGCAATTTTGAATCGTTATGGAGACCGACTTCAAGTGATGTTGGTTGGGAGTTTGGGTATTGTGAAAATCCTAATAAGAAGGTATATGTTTGAATGCGGATGTTATGCAAGGTTGTATTTCTTGCACCGAGCACTTTTCCCCCAATGATGATATATCTCAAGGAACTCTCATGAATGTTGAGCTACGAAAGTATAGAGGGAAAGAAGGTGCATTTGGGAGCAATTTGGCCAAATCGGGATGTGCTAATAAAGACTTCGATCCACGTATGTAACTTGAACTACATTATTTGTCTTTCAACTCTTTCTATTAAAATATGTTTTACTTTGTTTATAGCAATATATAGATGTCTAAAGCTATTTTTATTTTTATTGTAGTTGCATGGTGGTACACTTATGGAAATCAAGTGCCACATTTACAAAAAATGGCAATAAAGATTCTTTCTTTAACTACAAGTTCATCCAGTTGTGAGAGAAATTGGAGTACATTCCAAGGAATACACACAAAGAAAAGGAATAGACTAGATACCACAAGGATGAACAAGTTGGTGTATGTTCAATTCAATGCCAAGATTATCAACAAAAACTGAAGGAAGGACATAGGAAAAGAGGTTCTACTTGCAAAAGAAGCTAGAGAAGCACAAGAATGGCTTGTTGAAAGTAAGGTTGTTGAAGATATGGAAAGGCAACAAGAAGAATCCGAGGTGGATGGTGCACTTCCATGCTCGAGTGAACTCCGGGAGGTAAGGGAACTTTATGAAGATGATTTTGAATCGGAAGATGATGATGAAGGTAATGGGAATAACGACCTTGAGTCCGATGATGAAAGAGTTTATGACCAATGCCTATCTTAGACTACTACTTGTGGTTTTTGTATGTTGATGACTATCTTAAATTCCTAGTTAGTCTTTTTAATTGAAGTACTATTTGTGTATTTTGAATCTTTGATTGTCAAACCTATTTTGTATGTTGATTGTTAAGTAAAGACTAAGACATTAGTGTTGCACTTGCATCCTTGCGTAACTACATAAGGTAGCTTTAGCTTATATTGAGTTGTTTTTATATTTTTTTTAAATTCATTTGGTAATTTTACAATTTAAATATTAATTTTTCATGTGCATTTTAAAATTTTGAAGTATAAATATAATATTATAGGTAAAAATTTGCGAATCCGATATATCCCTGATATATCCTTTTTACCCCCAACCGATAATACCCCGATACCCGATATTTCGACCATTGCCTACATGCATAGCCAATTTCTAGAACCAAAGGAGAAATGCCCAATCTTCAAATCAATATTGAGAGTGATGCAAACAGCGCCTTTTCCACCTGAAAATGAAATGAGGGAACAAATTGTAAGATCTGAGAAGAATATGGAAAAAATCAATAAACGAATTGCAGAAATCAAACCTTTTTCTTCCCCTTTACCACTTTGCCTTCTTCTTCCATGGGCTCCAATTCTAAAAAAAATCCTCATATTTGAGAAGAATTGGAGAGACGGAAAATTTATCAGATTTTACAAGACGGGGGGACTCTAAAAGCTTGGCTTCTCGTCCATGGTGGCACTCCTCTCCATCATTTTCCACTCGAAAATCAAATGAGGGATAAGCTTCACATCATGGGGGTCTAGTTTTCGCCATATATGAGGAGTACTACGGGAACTACACTTATCCATTGCATTTGCGAAGAAAGGTTTCTCGGAAACCTAAGTGATACGGGACATTCTATTAAGTGACAAGGCATTGAATACGGGCGACAAGTGTTTACAACTGGAACTTCAAAACGACAACCCCTTTTTAATGATGACAATCTTCTCCACCCCTTTTTATGAGATTTTTACATCTTGTGGAAGAAAGTGAGTAACCTCTCCCCTCTTCTTCCTTTATACACTACAAACGGGTGGGAAATCCCCAGATCATATCCATACATCCCCCTCATCCTTTGATGTGTGTCCCATCACAAATTTGGTGCCAACCCACCCCCCCTCCCCAGCCCCCAACTGATTTGTGATGCTCCCTCTTACCTACAATCGGGCCAACATGTGACTTTTCACATTTGCATAAATAGCCCCTACATGATTGTTATTTTACCCAAAACCATACATTTTTGCAAAGAAACCTAAAAATTAGGCTAGTTATGCAAAAAGAACATTTAATAAACAACCCTCTTTAAGGGTCAACTTCTAACACACACACGTGCGCACACACCAAAAAAAGAAGCAATTCTTGTAATTAAGGGGTGTCAAATTGAGCAGTGTGCATATGCTTCTCTTTTTTTGAGTTGGAAAAAATTCAACTGGAACATAGTCTAGCCAATAGAATTCAAATGAATAAGGTCATACAGACAAGGATGTTTGAGGATATCGTTCTTGTCAGAAGAGTGACAAAGGTGTGCGCCCTTATCAGTATTCCCTAAACGGGGCGCATAGTAGAAACACATTTGTATAAATTCCGATGTAATGGTTTTAATGTCAACCCCTAGAAGCTCAATTTCTCAAGGACAATTACTCATATTTTTGAGGCAGTTAATTAGAATTTGCGCGTCCTCTTCAATTACTAAATTTCTTATTGCTAGGCTTTTTGCCTTGCTTAATCCTTCCCTTAGAGTAAGGGTTTCTGCCTGAACCGTTTCTTGACATTCACCCTTACTTTTTACCTCAAGCTACCGAAAAATGTCCTTAATTACCTATAAAGCCAACTGGGGAGGGGGTGTTCGTGCATAATTAAGTTCTTTGCTACGAGTTGGTTTTTGATGATAACATATTCCTCGCAATAAGATTTACTCGCGTTCAATGTTCACTGTTCAATCGTCGTCTTTAGAGGAAGTTTGCCAGATGATGCTTTGTTCTAGAGATCTTCTTCTCCGATCATAGGTTCTAGGAACTCAACTCCGAGGACTTTATCTCAGGGAGGATTGCATAGCTCTTGCTTTTCTTCCTAAAATCATATCCCTTTCTTGTAGCCCTAAGGGGGGTATTTATAGTGCTACTAAGCGAGTAGCTTGTTGGCGGCCTCTTGGCGTAGAAGAGGACATGTGTAACTCATGCCCTCATGTCAGAGGGTTTGAGTTGTTACGTGCAGTAATGCCAGAGAGGAGTAATTGGCCAGCGAGCTGCTTGCTCTCGGTGTAGGGTTGGATGATTTGGGGCTCGTGTTTATTTAGCGTAAATTGTATGTTTGTGAGTATTCGAGTCTCTGATCGCAATCCACGTATGAATTTGCAAGAGGGTCTATAATCCGCGTTTGGGTGACAAGGGGCTCGTAAATTCGTAGGGCCTGACCATTATCTTGATGGATGATATCAGACGTTGCGTGTGACTTTTGCGTTGGATGATCTATTTATGACGTCTTACCTTTGTTAATTAAGAGGACTATTTTCTAGGGCATCGACGTATCTCCTCGGGACTGGATCGCGTATGGTATTCGCTCGCGATCATGTCTCGAAAAAAGTGATGCTCCTTTGCAAAAAGGTCACCCCTAATGGGCTCTAGGCAAGCCGAATATCCATTAGGCCCATTTGGCCACATGGGACACAGAAAATTATAAGTAGGGGTTTGTCTCCTATCTTTATTCACTTTTCATTTTAATAGAGCCTCGAGAGAGAGAGTGAGAGAAGAAGCCCAAGCGGTGTACCTCAAGAAGGAGGTGTTTGTTGGAGTTCGTCGTAGGTCTTCACTTGCTTGTTTGTTCACTGGCGCCTCGTTCTATTCTTTCATTAGGTAAGGGGTCTAACACTGCCCTTTCTGTTACATTTATTTTCTTTGATTGCTCGTTCATTCTTAGGGAATTTGGTTGGATACTCTCCTGGCGGTGGTTTTGGGGTACTTTTTTTGGGGGATGAACCGTCTTTCCCGGGAAGGGGTGAGGTGGTTGTGTGTCAGGTGGTAACGGTTTTACGGTAGTGCATTCCCGCTTTCCATCCTTTTCTTCGCCGGAGTTATCTTGGTGCTAGTTTTAGGGTTTGAATAGCGATGGAGCTTTGGTTGGTGTGAATGCACTTAGGGACTCGAAGGGTGGTTTTATCGCTGTAAATCCTTTCCTTTATTCCTTGGGAAGGGATTTTTTTTAGAGAGGAGACGAAAAGGCGCTTTTTTGCCGTAATCTTTCTAAGGGGAATGTCTTTTTATTGTCCCTGAGTGGGGCGCGTGAGGCACCAACATGGCCTTGGTGAGAGGCTTTTGGCACCACTTTTATGTGATCGCGATTTTTTAAGGATTGCATTTCCCTCTGTTGATTTTCTTCTTTCACGTATTTTCATAGGGTTTATTTCCTAGAAGTTTATTCACGGTATAATAATGTCTTCGAAAAGAGATAGCCAAAATAGGAGTGCGGGCTTTGTGGAGGACGAGCTTAGTTTTTCGGGGACTTAAGAGTCTGCGATGAGAGTTGACTCAGAACCCCATGTGTCTTCCATTAGTGCTCCCCAACCGGTGGTTAGGCCTCACGGAGGAAAGGGAAAGAAACCCGCAGTTTCTAAGAAGGGAAAAAAAAATTTGGCTGGATCCATCAAGCATCATCTCTTAAAGGATGACCCGGAATACTATCATATGTCTGACTCTATGAGCAGTTTGGGCAACAAGGAGGGGCCATTCTGCATCAAGAAGCAGCAGAAGATCATTCGCGTAGTGCCCCGGGATTTCGATGTGCTTGCTTATATGATCGAAGAGGTCGTGAACTGCAATTTCTGTGAGGGTTTCGTTCCTACTCCCTCCCTACCCGTTCCTTCTATCTTTGAGGAAAGGGTGGCTCCCTCTTTGGCTAAGACTAGGAGGGAGAGGTCAATCTTGGAGCCTTCTCACCTTGAGTTGGTGGCCCATATCTTCCCTTGGATGGATGGGATGCAATTGGGTCTAGCTTCCCCGAGCGGGTTTTTTTTAAATGTGTATCCAAATCATATGGTACTTCATCTAGAGAGTTTGATTCAGAGGTTCCATCTTCCCCTGCCCTCACTTTATGTAGACTTTCTTGAGAGAATACGAGTGTGTCCTGCCCAGCTCACCTTCAATGTCTGGATGTATCTGGCCTCATACATGATGCAAAGTGCTGCTATTAAACAGAAGAGTTTGTTGGATCATCTATTTATGTTCCTATCTATGTGATATGGTCGCAACGGGATCGTCTCTGCTTCCCTCAGTGGGGACATTGTGGTGAGATTGTCGAGTATGTAAATCATGGTGGAGGAAGAAATGGTTTCTTGTTTGTGATTCCTCCGGTAATTCTTTAAATTTCAAGACTACTCCCGGCATCTAGCGGCCTCCTTCCAAGAATAAAACTATTGCGACTGAGAGGTGGAAATCTGCATTCATTCATGTTGGGGATCTAGGGAAATGCCGCTATAAAGATTTGATAACCCCCTTTGATGAGAAATGGCATGTCTTAGTCTTCCTCATCCTTAGGGTGGGTGTCGAGTCTTTTTTCTTTGGCTGACTTAAATATTTGCGTTTTGAGTTTTCTAAGAGGAAGCCTTCATTCTGATCCACACTTTTGTTTTTCTATTTATAAATATGTTGGACCTCTCTAAACTCTCTACGGGCTTCCTCGAGAAGAAGGGGAGGAAAGCGGCTAGGTCTCGCATAACCAAGCCCGCGCCTGCCTCCGCTTCGCAGGTCGACGACGACAAGCAGTCGCCCTTGGTCTTCGACGACCCTCATCCTGCTATGGAGGGAGCCAGCGGATTACAGATTATAGACATCGAGCATATCTCGTCCAAAGACCACGAGCCTCTCATCCAGCAATCCAAGAAGAGGAAGACGGGGGAAAGAGTACCTAGTAAAGCTTTGACGGATGAGTCACTAAGAATATCAAGGATATGCATATCCGTGTAAAGGCAGTCGAGGTTCACCGCCATTGATCACATGAAGTTGGTCATTCCTGCTAAGAGTTGCCCTGCCAAGAGAGAGAGTATCTTCGTCATCTTACGGACGAAGAGATGATGGATGAAGGGCATACCAAAGAAGGCTATGTGAGTTTCTTCGCGAGTTGATATTATGTCTGGTATCATCCCTTTCTCTTTTCATTCTTTTTTTAATCTTATACCTTCGTTAATTCTATGTTCCCACATAGCAACCTCCAATGGGAGTAGATGATGACGCGGTTGAGGGGGTATTGCGATCGCGTGAAGGGGCTGGTGAAGGAGAACAAGCAATTTCAGGCTCACTTGGAAAAACATAAATATGCGGAGATGCAGGAGGGCACCAAAAAGAGCCTGCAGGAGGCCTTGGAAAAATTTGAGCGGGAGCTAGAGGTGGTGAAGGGCCAGCTCGACTTATCGCGAGTCGAATCCCGACCTGGGTTTTAAGAAGAAGGACTCCGAGTATCAATCACTGGTGGAGAAGTTGGAGGATCAGGTTCACGACCTTGAAGCCGAGCTCAAGCAGGCTCGCGACGAGTTGCTCGTAGTGAGGGGGAAGCTGGAGCGCTACACGTCCAGCGATGATGTTGTTTTGACCAAGGCCACACTTCGTGAGTTTCTTCTAACTGATGGAGGCCAAGGCTAGTTGAACAAGTTCCTTGAGGATGATGGTGAGAAGGTTCATTACAATCATCAGTTCGAGGCTTTTTCTAAAGGGGTGGAATGTAGGATCGTTTAGAGTGTTAGCCGCTATGCTCATCTTGATGACTAACAGTATTTACACCTAGCTATGAAGATAGCGATATGGTGCTTCAGGACCCGCAGTAGGGCCTGGCTCTTCCATCCCCTACTCAATCAGCTGAAGATTAAGCAACTGACCCTCCTCGTGATGAAGTGACTCATCCCCCCACCAATGTCTGAAGAAACTTTTAAGTCCTCCTCGTCAAACTTTGTTTATTATGAATTTTTGGGTTCCACATTTTTTGTGAATAATTTCTCCTACGATGCCACCATATGCTTATCACAGTGTATATTTTGTCTGTTAATATTTTGGTTTAAGCTTCGTAAATTTTGTTGATCGTATTTCTGTTTTCTTGAATGTTGTTTTGTTTGTTTGTGTCTTTTGCTTTGCTTGCGATACCCTTACCAATCTCTTGTTATTGAACGTTTTATGAAATAAATCACGATATAACAAAAAAGAAGAGATCTTTGAGTGCACCATAGGTAGGTTCAAAACTTCATACTTTATTCACAATGTTACAAGTGGAGGGTCATGGTCTGGCTTGTTTACAAGGATTCTCCAGCGTAACATGACGAAGTCTTTCAAGACGGGATACAGGTCATGTATTAGATGTTGGATGTGAATGATGGTTCCTCACAGTGCTTAGTATAATTCTTGAACAACCATGTCTTGCGTACTAGAGATCTTGACATATTTTTTTAGAAGAAACATAAATAAGTGACACAATAAGAGGTGGGGGTGGGGGAAATTTAAAAACTCGTTACGTAGGGTGCCTTCATATTGGGCATCAGCTAGCTCGTCTTCTAGTTGGTAGCCGTCGGCATCCACTATGTGGATCTCTAATCACACATCCCCCTTGTGAAGAAATGTTATGGTTGAGCCAAGAGTGAGTCCGTGGGACTCAACAAAGTCGTTCCACCCCTGTTTCAACCACAAAGAGTGGTAGTGGCCCTTTGAGATATGGACGGGGCATTTTTGTAATATGTGGGAGGATAACAAGATTTGCTCCGATATTTGGGTTGCGAACTCATCTCCGAAACAATAGGGTAACATCATGTTAAACACTTGCTCCTCAAAGTCCAGGTTTAGCAAGAAAGAATAATGGTTGTTTTGGTTGGGGATGTCATTTTTGTTGTGATGGGGACGGTGGGAAGAGGGTTGAATGGGTCTTTAATTTATATAGTTGTAACAAGGGCATTGTGTGGCACGGCTTGTGATGCAAGGTTGCCTTTATTGGGGAGCAATGGCCTCGGGCACAAATCCGATGAGTCTTGGATGAGCTAATGCTATACCCTTGACTCGGGGGGACTGTGCCTTGAATTGAGATGCGTGGATATGGTTGCAGCGTCTTTTCTAGATTCTTTCAACGTTTATCGCATGCAGAGTATTTTGGGAAGGTTTGGATTCGCGCTATCTTTGTCATACAGTGTATACAATAAAAGCTAACAGGGTTATTAGTATCGATGTCAGCCTGTGATATATATAAAGGGTGCGAGGCGTGTCTTGTCATATCATTTCAGTTGTACTTGTTTTTATTTTTCAATTTGTAGGGAGAAGATGGCTTTGCCAAATCTTAGGCTGTGAGATTTTTTCAAATTCATCGATGTAGAGGAGAAACTCAATTTCAGCCTGTGATATATATAAAGGGTGCGAGGCGTGTCTTGTCATATCATTTCAGTTGTACTTGTTTTTATTTTTCAATTTGTAGGGGGAAGATGGCTTTGCCAAATCTTAGGCTGTGAGATTTTTTCAAATTCATCGATGCAGAGGAGAAACTCAATTTCCTATTAATATTAATTCTTCGATGTCCTCGTGGCTACAATATTTTATTTTTTACTCGCGTTGTAATATAGTTGATTTTTTTTATGACACTTCCGTCCTCTTTTGGGGCCATGTATGGTAATGCGGTTTCTGATCGGGTTTACTTGATATGCCCTAGTGGATGGGAATTACACGTGAGGGTATCCCAGGACAACCAAGCTCGCTACTGGTTGATTGAAGGGTGGCATGTCGTCGCAGTGGAGAGCGGACTTCATGTTTGTGCTTCCATGATAATTTTCAAATATGATGGGGGTTATCGTTTCAGTACCATCGTTGTAGAGATGGATGAATAACATGGGCATCGCGGGCCTGTTAAGAGTTTTTTGTTTTTTAGTTAGACAATCGTAGCATACGACTTGTGTTTGATTGTGGTTTGTTCGTTTCTTATCTCTTTGATTAATGTATCTCTCTTAGTTTTTCTGCTTTATAGTTGTTTGTTTCTGTCTGGGATATATTTGACTTTTATGATTTATTCTCCTTAGAGGCTTGCTTGCACATCCGTGTTCGAAAGACACGCGATTGCTAAATTTTATTATACTTTTAGGCTTGTTTGCACATTTTTGTTCGAAAGAGATGCGATTACTAAATTTTATTCTCCTTAGAGGCTTGCTTGCACATCCGTTTTATAAAGACACACGATTGCTAAATTTTATTCTCCTTAGAGGCTTGTTTGCACATCCATGTTCGAAACACACACGATTGCTAAATTTTATTCTCCTTAGAGGCTTGCTTGTGCATCCGTGTTCAAAAGACACGCGATTTCTAGATTTTATTCTCGTTAGAGGCTTGCTTGCAAATCCATGTTCGAAAGACCCGTGATTGCTAAATGTTATATTCGTGAAGAGGTATACCCATTTGGGATTCCTTTGAAGTTTGAAAGGGCCTCTTTTGACCTCTTGGTGGATGACATAGATCCCTTCCCATTTGGGCTCGAGTTTTCCTCATTTTGTGGCTTGTCGGAGGACTATATCGCCTTTTTGCAATGGTCGCGTGAACACGCGCTTGTTGTAGCCCTCGAAAAGTCATCGTTGATACTCATTCGCTTTAAGACAAGTTGTGTCTCTCCTATACTCTAAAAAATGGAGTTATATTTCCATCGCCTCATTGGTGGTGTCTTCGTTAAAGTCGTATACTCGGGTCGAGGGTATCAACAACTCCACTAGAATGATTATGTTTATGCCATATGTCATCGCAAATGGTGTTTCCCCTATGGAGCTTTTGGTAGAGGTTATGTAGGACTAGAGAACCAGGGGCAAGATTTCCGCCCATTCTCCCTTCGCGATGCCTAACCTCTTTTCTAGTGCGTCTAAAATCTGGCGATTCATGGTTTCTGCTTGACATTAGATTGGCGGTATATGCCACAGATGAGAAACGAAGATCGAAATGGAGTTCGGTGCAGAAATCGCGGATTGCTTCACAATCGAATTGTGGCCCATGATCAGTAATGATGGCTTCTGGAACTCCAAGACGACATACCATATTTTTCCAAAGGAAGTTGCGCACTTTTTCAACAGTGATCGTGGCCATGGCCTTAGCTTCCACCCATTTTGTGAAGTAGTGAATGATTACAAGGATGAAACGGAGCTGACTCGGTGCTCGAGGGAATGGTCCGAGGATGTCCGTTCCCCATAACGCGAATGGATATGGTGCGGATATGCATTTCAATGGGTGAGGAGGTTGATATTTGACGAAGGCATGTCATTGACAGGGGTCGCATATGTGGATAATCATTTCAGTGTCGGCCCTGAGAGAGGGTCAGTAATACCCCAGTCACGTGATTTTGGCAGCAACGGCCCTCCATCTTTGATGATTTCCGCAAATGCCCGCTTATAGTTCACGGATGAGAGTATGGCCTTCCTGATCGGAGACACATATGAGGTCAGGGAGATGGAAACCTCTTTTGTACAAGCGCTCGTCCATAACATGGAAATGGGATGCCCGCTTCCTGATGTCTTGTTAGCCTTCCCCACATGTTCTTTCTGCTAACCCATTGTTGATGTATTCTAAGAAGGGTTCTCGCCAGTCCTAGTGTGATACTTTAAAGACCCCCTTGTGGATCCACCGAGCGTGCTTTCATTCGATCACTACGTGGTCACTCAAGTCGAGGAGTAAACGGGCCCCCTATTCGGGCCAAGATATCAGCTCTCTCATTCTTCTCGCAGGGGATAAAAGAAATGTAGCAATGATAAAAAAATTTTGTTAGTGTTTGTATGCGAGCTAAATATTCAAGGAGCATTCCTGTTTTTGCTTCGTAATCCTCTTTGACTTATTGGGAAACTACTTCTGAATCCGCAAAGATCTAAACCCGAAGGGCCCCGTTGATCGATGCCTTTTCGATTCCTGCAATCAACGCTTCATAATCCGTCTCATTGTTGGTGGCCTTGAAGAGAACTTGGAATGATAGGTCAATGATCTCACCACTGTGACTTGGGATGGTCACTTCAGCCCCACAACCACTCGTAGACACAAATCCATCAACATTAATGACCCAGTCTTCTCCCTCGCAATCTTGTGACTTTGTGAAGGTCGCTTTCACCACAAAGTCGGTCAGTGCTTGGGCCAAGCGAGCCTTTTAGGGTTTGAAGTGGATATCAAACTTTGACATCTCTACCTTCCATTTCACCATCCTACCAGAGAGCGATGTTGAGTGAAGAATCTGATGCAGGGGCAGATTGGAAAGTACTTCAATGGTGTGAGCTTGAAAATAAGGCCTCAATCGCCTAGCAGCAAAGATAACAGATAAGGCCATTTTTTCAATGGGGGTATATCTAGATTCGGGGGGTTGTAGGACCTTACTGGCAAAGTAGATGGGGAACTTAGATTCCCTTATGAGCACAATACTGATGGTGGTTGACCCGACTGCGAGGTAAAGCCAAAGTACTTTATGCTTGCAAGGGTAGTGAAGAGTTGGGAGTGTTGCAAGGTATTCTTTCATGCTTTTTAAAGCCTTGTCCAACGTGAAGCTCCATTTCACGTGACCATTTTTCTTTAATTGCTCGAAGAAAGGCAAGGAGTGATCCCCTAGTCGTGAGAAAAATCTGCTCAAGTCATTGATAGACTCGTTGAGTTTCTTGATGTCCTTCAGAGTCTTCTGAGGGCTCATGTCCTTCAGACCCGTTAAGTTCCAAACAGGCATTTTTCCGGGTTCAAGAAAATGCGATTTAGTCTGACAGCATCGATGGTTTCCTAGAGGTCAGTTAGATGACTTTCCTTTGTTAGATTCTTGATCACGATGTCATCGACATAGAACACGATGTTTGTTTTTCGATTTAGGGTAAAAAAACTCTTTCAATCATTCGTTGGAAAGTGGCACCAGCGTTTTTGAGTCCAAATGGAATGACTTTGTAGAAAAAGGTGCCCTGGTTAGTGATGAAGGTAGTGCTTTTTTCGCCACGATGATTGATCTTGATCTTATTGTAGCCCGAATAAGCATCGAGGAAGCTCAGTATGGCATGGCCTACTGTGGTGTCTACCAGCTCATCGATGGAAGAGAGGGTGTAGCTCTTCTTAAGGCATGCTTTGTTCAGCTCTTTTAAATCGACACACATTCTCCACTTATCATTGCTCTTTTTGACAAGGACCACGTTCGAACGCCAAGTCGAATCATTGATTTCGCATATGAATCCGGATTGTAGAAGTTTCTCAACCTCTTGTTTGGCCGCCTCGCCTTTGTCTACCATCATCTTTCTCTTCTTTTGGCATACCGGCTTCGCCTTGTAAGCGAGTCTGAGAGAGTGTTCTGCGATCTCACGGGGGAGGCCTTTCAAGTCTTGGGGTGACTAGAGAAAGACGTCTAGTGATGTTTTTAGAATTTCTTTGACGCAATCCAAAGTGGGGCTTTCCAAGCCGTGCCTAAAAGGGCCTTTGTGATATTTGCGAATGGGAAAAAAGCCACTTTTTCCTCAATGATTTTATCAGCAATCTTTTCTGGTCGCACTTCTAATTCTTCTTCGAGGTTCTCTGACATGACCTCTTGGTCATCATTTTCGGCCATCTCTAACTTTAAGGATCCTTGGCCTTGGTCGTCAATCGCGAAAATCCGTCTGTGACCCTTTTTTTTTATCGAGGCTAGGTAACAAACTCTACTCTCCGACTGTTTTCCGCAAACTTCTCCTACTTTTCCGTCTGCACATGAGAAGTTGATGTCGAAATGGTAGACGGAGCAGCCTACTTGGAACTTGAAGAGGCTACGCGACCCATGATTGCATTGTAGATAGATGGTAGGCGAACTACCGTGAATTCCACTATATGGCTTCGTCGGTTGGGAGTGGCTCCCAGGGTCAGGGCGAGTTCGATGGTCCCAACCACCTCGACTTTGTCTCATGAGAAGGATATAAGTTTCCCCGAGCAGCAGCGCATGGAGCTCTCTGCGATGCCCAATTGTCCCAAAGCGTTCCAGTATAGAACGCCCGCTAAGGAGTCGGTGTCTATCATTACGCGTTTGACCTTCTTCTTCCCTAGATGTACATGAATGACCACGGGATCCGAATGTGGCATCCTGATATCGCGAGCATCAGAAAAAGAGAAATTCAGTACTACATATTTTGTAGAGGCTTGTTTGACGCTAGACTGGGATTTAGGTTGTCTGGCCTCTCTTTCATAATTCTTCCTCTCTTGATTGCTGATCCCGGAGGAAGAGGGTCCGCCTATGATGGTGTTGATGAATTCGTCGGGGGGAGGTGGGTTCCGAGTGTCCCTATTGGAGTGTGACACTTTGTTTGATGAGGATCTTTCTTCTGGAGCGTTCCGTACATCCATGAGTGGGGGTCGGTACCCGCCTCCTCTGTTTTCATTTCGTTCATTGTGGCCTCGCGGTTATCCACCTCTTCCCCTTCCTCTTGGGGTGTAGGAAGGGTTGTATTGTTGTGGTGGTACAACGGGTGGATTAGGGGCCACGTGTGGAGCGCAGATTTACAAAGTTACATCTTGTTGGGGAGGAGGGATCGGTGGAATTCCATACACATGGGAGCATACCATTTGAGGGTGTGCCATCATTGCGTTGGCGAGGGCAATAAGCGGGCTTGGACTTGCCCAGTAAGCTGGTTTGGACTCGCCAATTAGTTGTACTGCACTTTGTTGCGAGGAACCTGTTGGGGAGCGACAGGGGGTTGTCCGCGAGGGTTGTTGCGAGGCTGGGAATCTCAACCCTCTCATCCGCGAAACTTGTTATCTATTTTATATATAGAATAATAAGGGTTTTGCTTCATTTTATCGTGAATTGGAACTGGCGACCTCCATGGTGTGGATTTGCAATGTCACAAGATGGCGCAGATCGTCGTAGTTGCGAGGATCCTTTTTGAACAAATAGACTCTTAGGTCACATTCAGCAAGTTTTCCCATCAGGATGGTGCTAGCAGACTTTTGATTAAATTTTGGGATTTGAACGACCATGATGGTGAACCTGCTAAAGAAGCTTCCCATAAATTTAGATGGTTCTTGTTTGATGGAATTCAGATCCAACATAGTACGCTTCCGTGTGCAGGCGCTACCAAAATGAGCGACAAAGATGTTGGATAGGTGGGCTAAACTGCTTATAGATGACCAAGGCATATTGGTGAACCATGTCAGGGCCACTCCACTTAGGGTAGATGGAAGCGATTGAAAAAAGATAGCATCATTGTTCTCATTTATTCCCATTGATGTTGTGAATTGGTTCATATCATCATTGGGATCAGAGTTCCCAGTGTATTTTGAGATGGATACGTCTCTCCATCTTTTTGGAACGGGTGTCTCACGTATTGTTTTGCAGAAAGTGGATGGGAATGTAGGCTCATCTTTGTGAACCGGGTCAGGTGCCCTTGAGGAATCGTATCGCGAAGAGATGTCCATGGCGCTATTGTCGCAGGCTCTTTTATCAGTATTGTTATTATCGCGATCTGGATCAAGATTTTTCATATCGTCAGTCAGGCCGGGGAAATGATTGAAAGTGGCGCGAGTGGGGCCTTATTGATGGTAGCAGCCATAGGGATCGTATTGGGGGGGGGGGGGGGGGGAGACCATGTTCGCGGGCTGTCCGTAGCTAGAAAGGTATCTGAGGGTAATTACCCGCGAAGTATTGATATGGGGGAAATCCTCTTCGCGTCTCATACTTACCAAATGAAGGTGTTAGAGCGGCATTCTAGAAGGGTTGTTGAGGAATATCTTCGTCTTGTTGAGGGTGATCCTCTTCTTTAGGAGGATCGTTGAGATTCAATTCATCGTGATGTTGGTTTTCAAACTCTTTGTCGAACAGTGTGAAGTTCATGTTTCTGCAAAGGGCTAGAGCAAGGAGTAAAATGAGTATGCTTGGGAATGATAGAAAATTATGGATTTGAAAAAACCATAAGGAAAATAAAACGTATTTCTACGAGGAACCTCTCGCCTTGAAATGTTCCCACAGACGGTGCCAATGAAGTGTTTCTAGAAATTCACGTTTACTTATTAATTGAAAGTGATGACATATGTCCTTAATTACCTGCAAAGCCAATTGGGGAGGGTATTCGTGTATAATTAAGTTCTTAACTATGATTTGGCGTGTGATGATAATGTATTCCTCGCGATAAGATTTACTCACGTTCAATGTTCACTTTTTAATCGTCTACTTTAGAGAAAGTTTGTCAGATGATGTTTTATTCTAGAGACGTTTTTCTCCGATTAGGGGTTCCAGGAACTCAGCTTTGAGGACTTTATCTCAAGGAGGATTGCAGAGCTCTTACTTTTTATCCTAAAATCGGATCCTTTTCTTTTATCCCTAAGGGGGGTATTTAAAGTGCTATTAAGCGAGCAGCTGGCTGATGACCTCGCAGCGTGGAAGAGGACACGTGCAACTCATGCCCTAATGCCAGAGGGTTTGAGTCGTTACGTGTGGTGATGACAGTGATGAGGTGCTTGGCTAGCGATCTACTTGCTTTTGGTGTAGGGTTGGATGACGAGGGGCTCTTGTTTATTTAGGGTAAATGGTATGTTTGTGAGTATTCAAGGCTCCGATAGCGATCCACGTGTGATTTTGCAGGAGGGTCTATAATCCGCTTCTGGGTGATAGGAGGCTCGTGGATTCGTAGGGCCTGGCCTTGATCGTGATGGATGATATCAAGCTTTGCATGTGACTTTTGCGTTGGCTGACCTATTTATGGCATCTTACCTCTGTTAATTAGGAGGGCTATTTCCCAAGGCATCGTCACTATCATAATAGTGGTTTGCTATCTTATAGTTTCATATCCAACAGTGATTGGATTTCCACTCCAGTCTCGAATGATATATCCACCAGTATTGTGTTCTGTATCCGTGAAGGAATCGTCAAAATTTAACTTGAGCCACCCCGCCTTTGGTCTTCGCCAATTTGCTTTCTTGGTCTTCTTTTTTGGTCGACCATCACGGTTTTGGACATTATGGCGACGTATGTCATGTTCTTCTATTTTACAAGCCCTCTACCAGTTTTCTCTACATGTGGATATGAAAATACTTATCTGTCCGTCCGACTGGATATTTTTGTTTTTGAAAACAAAACCGAGTTTCGATATGATCATATTATCCACCATTTAACGGCCATAATATCTTTCCCCACTGCCAAAAGGTGTTGTCCTAAAATTGCTAAGATATGTTTAAGGTAGAAAGGTTGATCAGTGAGAGTGGATAAGATTTCTTGTACCTCTCGTGCATACATGCATACATGCATACATGCATACATCCATGCATGCATACATCCATACATCCATCCATCCATACATCCATCCATACATACATCCATACATACATACATACATACATACATACATACATACATACATACATATATACATACATACGTACGTACGTACATACATACATACATAAATACATATAATAAAGTAAAATTTTGGAATTAGACGGGTTTGATTCTCGAGAGGCCAGTAAAATTAACAAACGGATCACAGACAAATACAATTACCACACACGAAAAAATAGAAAAAAGATCATTAAGCAGACTAAACCCACCACACTATTAAAAATAAGAAATTATATATGCAAAATTTCAGTCGATATATGCAATATGCTAAAAGGCAAGCTATGATTTTTTTTTAAAAAAAGGAAAGGTGGAAATTAAACGTTTGTGAATTGTGATTCAATAGTTTTATCTGCTTAAGTAGTATTTCTTACCGGCACTTTTGCACATTTTGTTAATAAATTATATTTTATTATATTAATTATATTAAAATTATTTTTTATTAAATTTTATGTGAATATTAAAATAGTTTATTCAAAAAAATTTAACACAAATTCTCAATCTATGGTAAAAATAATAAGTTTTGTAATGACTTAAGATGTGAGGTTGAGAAGAGATCGTCTTATGGTACACAAGCTCTCTTAACGCTCTCTTTTGAGCTTTGAAAAACCACCACCCAAAAACTAAAATCACTATCCAAAAGCTAAAACCACTACCCAAAACTATGGGCTCTCCTCCTCTCCCTTGGTGGACAAGCTCTTCTCCTTCGAGGGAACTCTACCTTCTCTGATACATTCGACAACCCCCGAAGGTGTAAGCAGTCAGTAAGGAAAAAGCATTTCTTTTCTTTTCGTCCGCTGGCTCTTGCAAGTTCGAGGGCAGCCCACTCCACCGTTGTCGCCACCATCTCCACTAGTCCACCGCGATTTGAGGCTGCTGGAGACTCCTCCATGGAGTCTTCGAGATCAGTTTATAAATTGATACTCCCTTTGCACACGTCCGAACTGTCTTAATACACGGTCCGGCATGTATGGTTCTTGGATATCTGAAATGGACAAAACCCCTCTATATCGAGAAACTTGAAAGTCAGCGTCGAAGTTAATGAACCTATCCTCGTACGGCATGAACCTTACGTCCTCGGCTCTCATCGTGTCCAGCTGAGTGGTAATATTGTGTACCCTCTCCAGGGTACGCGGTGGTGTCGCTCTATGCGTCCACCGACAAGCCCACCTACGATCAATTTGGCGGGTCCGCTCCCCAGCCATTGTAGGGGCAAATGCCGGAAAATGTGCCCAAATCCAAAACTTTATACATATAAAAGAAAAACAAATTAGTCTAATTGATTAAAAGCACGAATTTTGTATGTAAACGTTATAAGAATACCTGAACCAATGCAGCGCACCCACCCATGGTTCCCACCCCTTCCCTGCTCGCGATGCCCAGGGCTCGATACAAGAGGGAAAGCATGGCAACACCCCATGAGTACTTCCCCGTCATAGCATGATTGTAGACTAAGTCAACTGCCCACAAGGGTATGTGTGTAGTCGACTTATCATTGATAAAGATCGCCCCAAGTACTATCAATAGATACCCGGTCGCAACAGATTGGGCATAAGCATCGCCATTAGGAATCATCGCCTTCTTCATCTCCTCTAACTTTGCCTGACTGAAGCGCGCCCCTCGACTGCTCATGTCTGCAGTGGATATGCCAAGTCTGGTGGTGAGAAAAGACCGGCGTTGCGCATCGGTCATAGGTGTACGTGGGGCAACTCCGTCAATCTGTAGGCCAAGTATGATGGCTACATCATGGAGGGTGATAGTCATCTCACCCCAGGGAAAGTGGAACGTGTTCGTCTCGGGGTGCCATCGGCAGATAAATGCTTGGATCAAATAATGATCCACCGTGCCAAACTCGACGTCCTCCAGATCTGTAAGGCCACTTAGTCTTGCAAGCCCGAACCAACTCATAGGGGTAACAACACGAGGCAAGCTTCTGAGGAACTGAATGTGGGTGTTGCGTCGAATGCATCGAATTAGATTGTCCTCCTACAGGGGAAAAACACATAATTCTTTAGGTAATAATTAAATATTTAATTTAAGTAAGAACTTTCACAAGAAAATATAAATGAATACATACCTCACCCATCCAAATAAGTCTACATCTGTGCGTCCTATACCACGTCAATGGTTGATTCTCTAGTGGTCGGCCGTCATTGGTAACTGGTGGTTGTAGTTGTTCCTCATCTATGTGTTGTGCCCCTTGTTGTGGTGGGTCCTGATGGACCGGCTGCTGATGTGGATGCTCTTGTTGCTCATAATAGTGCTCGTAGTCATAACCAGCATCCGTCGCCACATTGTGGTAGTCATACGCTTCGGGACCGAATGCCTCCTGATTATCGCCATCATCTGTGTTGGCGTCCTCAAATTCCTCTTCATCGGACGCATCTGACCCAGCTGCGTCGTCCGACTGAATATCCTCGAGCCCTAATGTCCCGCTCGGGAGAGGAGACGGTGTACGCTCTGAGGAGGAGCGTCTCAGAGTAGGTCGACTCGGCCCAGGCGACCGTGTCCTATCCCTAATAATTGATGTACTCGCCCGAGCGGGTACAGTAGTGGCGGTAGCTGGAGCCTTCTCTTGGGCCTCCTCAGCCCTTTCATGTTCACCTCGACGGGGCCGAAGCCGTGGGCCGTCGCCGCTCCAATGCCGTAGAAATTTTCTATCATATTGCATAACAAATAAACAATGTTACAATTTGTTATGAGTACAAATATCCAAAAATTAGTCCGTACACATCAATTATGTTTATCTATTCCTAGAAGGTTATAATTGATAAATACGAATTACTTTTTTCCATTTATCTAATTTCAGTGACCTATTTTAAAGGGTATTTTGTTTACCTATTTTCATTGGTATTTCGTTTACCTATTTTTGGGTTTACGGTGAAATCTTACATTTTTTTTTTTTTGCATTTTCATCTATTTCATAAACATTTAATATGACGCTAACTATACTGTTGCTTATATATTTCGAAATTAATTTTTCCTATCTTTGTAACTCCTAAAAACTTTTATTTCGCTGACCTATTGTCAATGTAATTTTATCTAACTCATGACACAATGAATTTCGATCATATAATTTCGGTTGCTTATTTCAACATAAATGATACATACAAATTCGTATAAAAAAATTCTTTCAACTAAAATGAACTTACTAAACAATTACAATTTCTAATGTTTCATGGAACTTTTTTCATCGTCATTACATCTTACAATTTCTAATATTTCATGTAACTTTTTTCTTTTCTCACTAAACATTATAAATATCATAAAATTTATCATAACTAAAATGAACTTACTCCTCTCGCTCTCTGACGCTCATCCTTATCTTGCGAAGATCGATCCCCTCGAAGCCAACCCATGGCACTACTTGCAACTTTCTTCATTTTGGATGTCATGATTCCCGATTATCTACACGTAAATTTAATTAATGTAAGCAATAAACAAAACCTAATAATGCATAAAGAAGAAAATTAATCTTACCTCTTCAACAAAATGGAGATGCGATGAACAGCTTGATGCTAAACACAATGAACAAAATTTCAGATCCAAAGTTAATGAAAAAGGAAGAAAACATTTTAGATCCAAAAAAAATTCAAAAGCACAATGATGGAGCAAAGGAGCTTCAATGGTGTTAAATTTCAGAAGCACAATGATCCAAAAAAATTTCAGATCCAACAAAATTTCAGATCCAAAATGAAGATAATGAACAAGAAAGAAAATCTCTTACCTCTTAAACCGAATGAAAGTGCCGAATGAAAGAGCAAAGGAGCTTCAATGGCTTTAAATAGGCAAAAATTTCAGATCCAAACAAATTTCACAAGCACATGGACTGCCGAAGGAACTGAAATTTTTTTCACAAGCACAATGATGGACTGGGAAATGAACAGCAATTTTTTTTCACAAGCACAATGATGGACTGGGAACTGATATGGCGTAGCCTTGCAGAGATTCCCGCCTGCAGATTCCCTCGAACTGCAGCGTTAAATCCGGGCGTTCAGAGATTCTCGCGTGCAAAGAGCCGTCACATCCGCGCAGTCGCCGTGCGCAGACGCTGATCCGCGCTCTCGCTGTGCGCACACGCAGATCTGCGCTTTCGTAGTGCGCGGCTGCGGATCCACCAATTCTTCAGCGCTCTCGCTGTGCGCAATCGCGAAGGTCGGCCGTGTAATCGGCGATAAATTGACGGTGTATATAGCAAATCTGATATTAATTCGAGTGTACTACAAGACCAACGTGATTTTTTACATATCACACAATATATCACACAGTATATATAGTATACTACCTCCGTTCCACAATACATGTCCTTTTATTTTTCAGCACGTTTTTTAAGGAGCGAAAAGCTCTATAAAATATTATTTTTTTAATTAATTTTTTAATACAATTTGATACTTGTTACTAATAAGTATCAAATTATATAAAAAATTAATTAAAAAAATAATATTTTATAGAGATTTCCGCTACTTAAAAAATGTGCTGAAAACCAAAAAACCATGTATTATGGAACGGAGAGAGTATTTTTCAAATTTCCAAACCCTCGTGTTCATTGTCTTAATTAACGCTTTTCTTTCGACATAATTATTTTAATTTGAGTAGGTACGTACGATTGGACGACTAATCAAATTAACCCGCCAATCAATCGGATGATATTCCGGTTTCTAAAAAAGATCGTCGATTTGAATAATCAGTCTTTCTATTATAGTATGTGATAAAGACATACAATATATAAATCATATTGAAAGAAAATTTCTATAATTGAATATATGTATCCTAAAAAATATTATTAAAAATAGTTAAAATTATTTAAATTTAATAAATCTTTCGTAAATATAGCTTCTTAAATTATAAGCTTTAAAATAATTTGTCCCCCTCTTATCCTTCAACCTTCTTTCCCTCGTAAGCCTTAATTAAAAAACACAATAAATTAAATTAAAATAAATTAAAAATTTAGAGAGGTTTTGTGAGAAAGGACATGAGAAGAGGGATAAGAGGATTTGAACTCGAAAAACTGTTGAGTAATAAATGCACATATAGGTAAGGAAAATCAATAAAATCATGTCATGTGAATCTTAACTTAATTAAAATATAATTAAAATTAGGAAATTGATGAGATAAAAGGGAGGGGAGGGGGGGGGGGGGGGGGGGGATTTGCAATAAAATTTATAAATGCAAAAATAATAGCTAGAATTTTAATTAATAAATCTTAACTTCAACACATATATATTAGATATACCATTATATTTTTCTAATAAAATATTATGGATAAATTAATGAGAAGCATGCTGTCAAAATTCACTCTTTCGCATAGGCGAACCCTACAAAATATTTCAAATAACAAAATCTAAAAGAAAATAGTCATTTATTACCCAAAAAAAAAAGTCATTCATCTGAATGCTTAATAATCGGTATAGTTAAAAATAGGGGTGGGCATGGGACGGGATCGGGACGGGATTTAATTATTTTTTTTCAAATCCCGCCGGGTCTTATCCCTCACGGGACGGGACGAGATCGGGACGGGACCGGACATATCCCTCGTAAAAAAAAGATTCCAAAATAATCCAATAAACTCCAAAAATAAATTCTTACAAATACTCTTACACTCATATAATTAGCAAAATTATTACATGATTCCTCATTTCCTGTATAATCCTAAAATATGAATAATTCCTATTTACAAATGCTACTGTTTTTTTCCTACATACAGTATAACTTGCATATACTTCCTATTTTAGGTGGTGCTATACATTGCTACTGGTTTTTTTCAAGTGTAGCTACTGATTTTTTTTAAAGTGTAGCTACGTAATACTTACACTTACATTTTCTATTTATTACCTAATTCCTAATTTCATATGTAATTCTATTGTTTAATAATTAAATGTTAATATATATAATACAAATATATTCTTAGATATTTTTAATTACATATATAATTATATATGCGGGACGGGACGGGATTTGCGGGATGAGAACTCTCCGTCCCGCGTCCCGTCCCGCGTATATTTTGCGGGACGGGATTGAATTTTTTTTCAACAAATCCCACCGGGATCGGGACGGGATCGGGACGGGATGTGGGACGGGACGGGATTTGCGGGATTTGTGCCCACCCCTAGTTAAAAACATGTGTTCTAAAAAAAAATGGGTCTTACTGTTTACACGGTGAATTTTTCGCCATTTACACGGATTGGAACCGCAGACTCCCAGTACGCAGTTACGGGCGTTTTTTTTTTCCCATTCCTTCTTCTTCTCAGACACGCCGAGTCCTCCGTTCCCTTTCAACTCCCTCCGTCACAACAATCGATTTGATGCAATTCTTCCGTTTCCTTCCAAATCCGCCGGTTCGATTCGCTGCAACAAGGGTTCGATTTTGAGATCCGATTTGAATGATGCAATTCCTCCGTTTTCTTCCAAATCCGCCGATTCAATTCGCTGCAGCAAGGGTTCAATTTGGAGAGAGATTTTGAGGTCCGATTTGAAGAAGGGCTTCAATTTTGAGGTTTGTTGATTTAAAGAATTGCTTCAATTTTTCATGCCCAAGGCTTCAATTTTGAGGTTCGATTTGAAGAATTGCCGCAAGTTGCCATGCAAAGGGCTTTGATCTGGAAGGCGTTGTTCTTAGAGGAGGAGGGAGAAGCAGCCAGAGACGAGGCTACCGGTGGATTTGGAAGCCGACCTTAGGTCGTAATTCGCGAACGTCGTTGTTGTCATTGTAGATCTGGAAGCCGCGCATATTTGGAAGCCGACCTTATGCTACCGGCGGATCTGGAAGTCGCGCGCGACGTCGGGGCTACCGGCGGGAGGAGTGGCGGAAGGAGAGGAAGAGGGAGGAGATGAGGTCGTAATCCGCAAACGTCATTGTTGCCATTGTTGAATTGATTTGGAGAGAGAGATGATTGTCATTGTTGAGTTGGAGAGAGAGATTGTTGCGCACCCGTATTCCGCGAACGCATATCTACTTTTTCAACTACGAACTCATAATACGCGATTGCAAATACTTTCCGTGTAAAAGGCGAGAAAGTCACTGTGTAAATAGCAATTCCGAAAAAAAAAAGTCTTTTTAAAAAGCTTCTTATCCCATTACCTCATCCATGATTGGTTGCTTGCAAGCATCAAGTATATGAGAGATTTCACACAATATACATATGAAATCAAAATTTTGTAATTAGAAATGTACAACTCGATCTGATCTGATCGACCTAGATCTCCAACTCATTTTAAATTACGGTACGCAAAAAACATGTTTCCATTATCATTAATTATATATATAATTAACAACTTGAACTTTATGTATGTATATAAAATCTGGCCAATCTCAAAAGGAGGTTTAAACAAACTTATTATTAATTGGTACAAAGGAAGGGATAAGAAAAATAATTAAAAGTAATAATCCACTACCCAGAAAAAAAAAACGCAAATAATCATATATAGTCAGAGAGTTGGACCAGCGTTAACAATACTTGAAGTTCAACTAGCTAGGCCGGTCTTTCATGGAAGCTGCTTACTGCATTAATTACAATTAGAAAGAGATAGAGATTAGAAAGAGAGTTCAACCAGTCTCCAGCCACTTGCAAGTTGCAACCCCATCCCACGTTCAAAAAATAGTGATGTCTTGTATTGTTTGTTGACGAAGAACCCTGCTACACCGAGTTGTGTCCACCTGCTTGACCTACTGATCAGAAGCAAGGTAAAAACTTTAGATTTTTCACCCAAGAAAAAGGCATAGGCAGTGATCGAACCCGAGACCTACGTATTTGCCACCCGATTGGAGCCATATCAGTTCACTTCATTATTTTGTATATATAAAATTTAACTTTTAAAAATTATATTTATGATACATACGCTTAAATTGACATCTTTATAAACTTTTATCATAAAAAACATATTTTAAAAAATTATAGAAAACATTTCCTAAAATAATTGATCTTTTAATTATATATAATTTTTAAATAATATTTTTTCATGATTAAAGTATATAAAGTATGTGAAATATAAATAGAATTTTTAAAAGTTAAAGTTAAAATATATACTAAATAATTAAGTGATCACGATACATATTATCTCTATTTCACAAAATGGCTATTCATTTATTCGAACGAATCTTAGACAGAGATCAAACATTATTTATTGGAATAAATACTTGCAAATTGAATAGGAAAAATGATATAAAAAAATAATACCAAGTATCAACCTTGTAAAAAATAATACGAATTTTAAAATTTACAGTTTCATATACAAACTATTGCCATATTAACAAAAAATAAGATTGCATACTTTAAAATTCCAACATTTAGTGAGCCGTAAAAAAACTATGCCACGTGTATTTCCGACGTACACATGGCAAATTTGGTTGAAAATTTCACCGGAAAACACATTCGTATTATTATTTTTTAATAAGGTCATAGTTTGTATATGAATCGTCAATTTTAAAGTTCGTATTATTTTTGGTTCAATAATTGGTATTATTTTAGTCATTTTTCCAATAATATGTTCTGATATTACATACTTCAGTGAATCGTATAACAATTTCATAGTTACTGTTAATAAGTACAAATGTTTTTTTAAATTTATAAAAGAACGGATGTTTTATATAATTTTTATCATCCTAGAAAAATGTGTATGAATAGTAAACGATGTATTTTGTCGAAGGGATGGAGTATTACATATGGTACATATACGTATATGAACCTGTTATGCTTGAGTTGCTGTAAGATCTATAAATAGCTCCATTGTAACCCAAACTAAGGCATCAATATACAGAATCACAACTCCTACACATTACCCTTCCTTACTCTCCCTTCCTTACTCTTCCTTACTCTCTCTCTCTCTAACAACCTTTCCCGCCCTCCCTTGGGCCATAACAAGACTGGTATCAGAGCAAACCCTCGGCACGCGCAAGACGACGACAATGGCGGATGGAACAAGATCCAAATCGATGGAACTGCAACTCCAAGAAGTCAGGGACGACATGAGATCATTCAGAGACGATCTGAAATCAATTGCAGATTCGACAATGCAGTTTGTCAATGATTCTCAGAACCACAGGGCAGATCACGCACGCGAAATGATGGAATTCAAGAAGATCATGGAAGATCGGGCAAAGGAAGCATGGGAATTCAGGGCTGAGACGGATCGAAGGTTGGAACAGCTAACAAAATTGGTCAGACATCCACCACGGAGAGACAAATCGCCAGAGAAACCAGATCCTGGTGGGAGAGCTGGAAATCATGAGCAAGGTTCCGGATCCAGCTCGGGCAGCCATGGCGAATGGAGATCACAGCGAGGAGTTGGGTACCAGGGGGCCGGAAACGATCGCTCATTCGAAAGAGGCAATCAAGGACATTCAAATCAATCCGGGCGCCAAACAGATCCCCAAATTGATAACCTTCGAGGTAATCGATTTCCGAAAAATTGATTTCCCTTATTTCGATGGCAAGCGACCTCGGAATTGGATAAGAAAATGAAAAAAAAAATTTGGAATCTTTATGATTCCAGAAGCACACAAGGTCGAAATCGCAGCTATGCATTTGAATAAGAAAGCCGACATTTGGCTACAAGGTTATGCAATCCAGAAACCATGAGTGGGGTGGGTTGAGTTCTGTGATGATTTGTGTATGCGATTTGGGGATAGAAGAGAGACTGACATAGTGGCAGAGTTCAACAAGATTGAACAAGGAGAGGGTCTGGAAGATTATAATGAGAGATTCGAGGATTTGAGAGCTAGCATGTTGTCTTATAATCCCTTACTGACAGAATCTTATTTTGTTTCGAGTTACATAAGTGGTTTGCGCCAAGAAATTCGTTCTTTGGTCCAATTAGGGAGGCCTGCTATAATGGCGTCTGTAATGGAACAGTACAGGCTTCATTACAGTGTTGTGCAGGCATTGATGAGATTAACCAAAGGCCAGTGGAAAGGTGCACCTCATAGTGACAGTAGTAGCAGATCTTGGTCAAGGGGGGACACTGTGAAAGGGGATCCAAAAGATCAAGGAACGACTGTCAAAGCACTGTCTCACCAGCTAGCTGAAACATGCCTCAAGAAAGGGTTTGAGGGAAAGAAAGGTTTGTGCTATAGATGTGGGGAAAGGTACTTTTATGGTCACAAGTGCAAATCAGCTGCTTCACACAGTCTAATAGCCCAGGAATTGGGTGATCAAGAAGGGATGGAGGAGCTACTCCCACCTTCTTGGAAGGAAACAGATACAGAAGAGCAAGAAGAACAGGAAATCTATGTGCATGCCTTGACTGGAGGGGCTTATGGCTCAACCATTAGAGTCAAAGGTTGGGTTAAAGGAACTGAGATCACTATCTTGATAGATAGTGGTGCAACTCATAGTTTCCTAGACTCCAGGGTAGCACACGAGGCTGGGTTTGCAATCACAAAAGCACCCCTTATGGAAGTAAGCACTCTGAATGGTACAATGCTAAGCAGCAAAATTTGTAGCCAATTTGAGTGGGATATGCAAGGGAGTAAGTATGCTTTTGACATCAGGATTCTCAAGATGGGAGAAGTGATATGATCTTAGGGTCAGATTGGTTGGCTAGATTCAACCCAGTGTTATTTGATTTTTTGGAAGTACAAATCTCATTTCTCAAAAATGGGAAAAAATGGCGATCAAGGGCATTAAGGACCACAGAGACAGTGGGCAAGCCAGCATTAGGATGCTCACAGGAAGGCAAACACAAAAGCTCCTTTTGAGAGGGGACCAGGCCATTACTGCTCAATTAGTGCAAGTTTGTAAGGTGGAAAAAGTAGTGCCAGAGCTACCTGTGGAAATACAGCAAGTCCTGGAGGAATTCAGAGATATATTTGAGAAACCAAATGAGTTGCCACCAAAGAGAGGCCATGAGCATGCCATTTTCCTAAAGGAGGGGACCACTCATTTAGCATCTCGCCCCTACAGGTATCCCCACTTCCAGAAAACTGAGATTGAAAGGCAGGTAACTGAAATGCTGAGCAGTGGAGTGATCAAGCCAAGCCACATCCCTTTTGCCTCACCTGTACTGTTGGTCAAGAAGAAGGATGATACATGGAGAATGTGTGTGGATTATAGGAAGCTAAATGAAGCTACATTGAAGGACAAATTCCCTATCCCACACATTGAAGACCTATTGGATGAGCTCAGAGGTGCAGCAGTGTTTTCCAAGTTGAATTTGAGATCAGGGTATCACCAAGTAAGGATGGTTGAGACTGATATAGAAAAGACAGCCTTTAGAACTCACCACGGGCATTATGAGTTCAAAGTGATGCCTTTTGCCCTCACCAATGTGCCTGCCACCTTCCAAGCTTTGATGAATGATGTATTTTCTGATATGTTGAGGAAATTTGTCTTCGTTTTTTTTTATGACATCTTGGTATACAACAGTGATTTGTGCCAACATGTCCAACATTTGAGAGAAGTTTGTTGCAGATTGAGGAATCAGAAGCTGTTTGTAAAAGGTTCCAAATGTGAATTTGCACAGCCTCGTGTAGAATACTTGGGTCACTTTATATCTAGAGACGGGGTGGCTACAGATCCTAGAAAGGTTGAAGCTATGCTATCTTGGCATGTGCCTAGTAACTTGAAGATACTAAGAGGTTTCCTGGGCCTATCAGGATACTATAGGAGATTCATTAAGGGTTATGGAATCATAACCAAGCCATTGACTGTTCGATCTTTTGAAGAAAGATGCTTTTACTTGGTCTCCAGCTACAGAAGAAGCTTTTTGCCAATTAAAGAAACCACTCACATCACCACCAGTGTTGGCCCTTCCTGATTTCTCTGTGCCCTTTGTGGTGGAGTCTGATGCATGTGAGACAAGGATTGGAGCAGTTCTAATGTAGCATGGCAAGCCTTTAGCTTTTCTGAGTCAAGCCTTACATGGTAAGCACTTGTTGCTGTCCACATATGAGAAGGAGCTATTGGCAATACTTTTGGCAGTAGAAAAGTGAAGACACTATCTGGAGCCAAGGGAATTTGTGATGAAGACTGATCACCAGCCCTTAAAACACTTACTAGAGTAGAAACTCACCACTCAATTACAGAAGAAGGCAGCTAGGAAACTATTGGGTCTCACTTACACTATTTCTTATAAGAAGGGGCCTGAAAATAAAGCTGTAGATGCCGTTTCCAGGAGGGAATTGACACAACAAGGAGAGTGTAATGCTACCCTCACCATCCAGCCAGAGTGGATTAATGAGGTCTTAGCCAGCTATGTTGGGGATCCAGAGGTGCAGCAAGTCTTACTGTCAGCAGTGCATGAATCCAACACAGATTGGACTGTTACTAAAGGGTTGCTAAGGTACAAAAACAGGCTTTTCATTGGGAATAATGAACAACTACAACACAAGCTTCTGGTTGCTATGCATGAGGAGCATGTGGGTGGGCATTCAGGCATCCATGTGACTTATCAAAGGCTCAAGCAACATTTCTTCAGGCCAGCTATGACGGAACATGTCACTAAGTTTGTTAAAGCTTGTGATATTTGCCAGAGAAACAAGAGTGAGCATGTGTTGCCAGGGATACTACAGCCCTTACCCATACCTGATGCAACTTGGACCCATGTGAGTATGGATTTTATTGAAAGTTTGCCAAAATCCCAGGGACTGGACACCATTATGGTAGTGGTGGATAGGCTGACTATGTATGCACACTTTCTACCACTTAGCCATCCATTCACAGCTGAGAAAGTAGCTGCAGTGTTCATGGAAGGGGTTTATAAACTGCATGGACTACCAGAATGCATAGTGTCTGATAGGGACAAAGTATTTTTGAGTAAATTCTGGCAACAATTGTTCAGAAGTTTGGGGATCAAATTGCACATGAGTACAGCTTATCACCCTCAAACAGATGGGCAAACTGAGCGTGTGAATAGATGCTTGGAGACCTTTCTGAAATGCATGACTTCAGATCATCCCAAGCAATGGGCAAGGTGGCTATGCCTAGCAGAATTTTGGTATAATACCAATTTTCACACATCCCTCAAAATGTCACCTTTTGTAGCACTGTATGGTAACCCACCCTCTCAGCTGGGCATCTCACCTGCAGTTACCAACAGTTTTGTGGCTTCTGAATGGATCCAGGGCAGACAACATATGCTTGGTCAGATCAAATTCCAGCTTCAGCAAGCACAAGCCATAATGAAGCTGTTTGCTGACAAAAGCAGAGTTGAAAGGGAATTCCAAATCAATGATATGGTGTATCTCAAGTTACAACCATACAAGCAATCATCAGTGGCATTGAGGAGAAGCCTCAAGCTGTGCTCAAAGTACTATGGACCTTACAAAGTCCTAGCAAGAATGGGAAATGTGGCATACAAGCTAGAGCTGCCACCTTCTTCCAAAATCCACCCAGTATTTCACATATCCCGGCTGAAACTGAAGATTGGGAGTGATCAAGTAGCTTCAAATGAGTTGCCTAGCACTGATGAGGATGGAGAAATCACCAGGCAACCTCAGTCCATACTTGACACCAGAGTATCCTATCTAGCAAGTGGAGATCGAGTGACTGAGTGGCTAGTCAAGTGGTGCAATATGGATGAGAAACAGGCGACGTGGGAACCAGCTGCACATGTCTTACAACAATTTCCAGACTTTCAAATCCACTCTTGAGGCAAGTGTCTTGTATAGGGGAGTGGAAAAGTGTATACTTAGCTTGGGTTTTTTGTATAAGCCTTGAGTCAAGGCTTTGAAATAGGGGAGCATTGTTATGCTTGAGCTGCTGTAAGATCTATAAATAGCTCCATTGTAACCCAAACTAAGGCATCAATATACAGAATCACAACTCCTACACATTACCCTTCCTTACTCTTCCTTACTCTCTCTCACTCTCTAACAACCTTTCCCGCCATCCCTTGGGCCATAACAGAACCTAGGTAGAATTTTTTTTCAAAGTATTCAATCAAAAATAACTCTTTACCAAAGTATTCACACATTTAAAATATTTACAAAAATATTCAGTTTTGCATGTTTGGTAGAGAAACCGTTTGTAACCGCGTTTCTATCACAAATTCTAAAATTTAAAACTGAGGGGAAATGTAGGAATTTTTAACGAATAAAATGCGGGTTAAAATAGCGTTTTTAAAAGGCGGTTCACTTAAAAAAAACGCAAAAGACGGAGATCAGACTTTCCGTCTTTCCTTTCGCCCGCGTTGAGATCTGATCAGCCTTCTTTCCAATTTTCACCTTCCTCCTCTCTTCACCACCACCACCTCTTGCTCACTACTTACCAGTTAACACCGCTTCCGCCCTCCTCCAACCCATCTTCTCAGACCTCCCCCGCCCACCGCCTCTCCATCCCCCATTCATGGCCATGCCACCACCATAACCTCCGCCCTTCTCCAGCCCATGCACCACCTCCTGTATGCTACCACTGCCTCTGCCCTACTCCGTCCCACCACCGCCTCCATGGATTCTGATTTCTTCCTCCTCAATTTTTCAAATTCGCGCCTCCCTCCTCTTCATTCCTCGATCCCCGAATTGGCCATCGTTTCCCTTGCCTCCGAACCCTCCTCTTCTCAGGTTCAACCTGCAAAAAAAAAAACGACAACAGAAAAGAGACGCCGGCTCATACTACGTCTCTACCTTATAAAATTAAATTAAAATAATATTAAGTATATAAATATTATTCATCCGGTATAATTAAAATTATCAAAGAAACCCCCGTTTCTTTCGGTAATTTTAATTTGATTTCTCTTTAATTCTAAATTTCTCATGTTGTGAATAAAAAGCAATATGAGACCGCATTTTTCTACTATATCTGTCAAAAATGAATATTTTTATAAATAATTTGAAAGTGTGAATATTTATTTAATTATTTATTTTTAAGTAAATATTTAGAAGAAAAAAAATTTCACCTAGCTGAGTCTAAATTATTAGAGTAATTAATAAACATCGGATTTTACACATTCTCAGTATTCTTGGTTTGAAAAGGAAATAAAAATACTCCATAAGTTGATTAGTAGTACTGGGTACAGTACGTATACTTGTTTTCACACACAAGTCACTCAGGACTCACTAGTATATATAGGGGTACGGTGTATTGTCAGCATGTGGCTTTTACTTGATTCTTCAAACCTTTAGTTTCACACCCTTGTGAGTTGTGAGTTCTGAGTTCTGAGAGAGAGTGCCGGCCATTTCACCATTCAAAGGAGATTGTCGATCATTAGCTAGCTGCTTCTTTTCAAGTGTATAAAAGAGTGTACTGTTCTCCACTAACTTAATTCATCACAATCTACCCCAATAATATATTAAGAGGATCGATCGGAGGTAGGAGATCGATCGATCTCAATCGAATATGGGAAGAGCTCCTTGCTGTGAGAAGATGGGTTTGAAGAAGGGGCCATGGACGCCCGAAGAAGATCAAATCTTGGTCTCTTACATTCTCCAACACGGCCACTCCAATTGGCGCGCTCTCCCCAAACTAGCTGGTAATTTTATATCCTTTTCTGTCATCCATATATGTATATTTAGATTTGGTTGATTAACGTACGTACTGTTAATTTCGATCATTTTGCCCATTTACTAAATTTACTTTAAATCTTAATTTGTGTTCTTTTTATAGGCTTGTTGAGATGTGGGAAGAGTTGCAGACTTCGATGGGTGAACTACTTGAATCCCGATATCAAAAGAGGCGGCTTCACCCTCGAAGAAGAGGAATCCATTATCAAGCTCCATGAATTGCTCGGCAACAGGTAATTTTACCACATCAATCAATATATTATAAATATGTCATTGATTTATTAAATTTTTCTATATGTTACAAAAACTTGATTAATTTATGACCAATTTTGTTATATTTTTGTACAACATAGGTGGTCCGCAATCGCTGCAAGATTACCAGGACGAACAGATAACGAAATCAAGAACGTGTGGCACACGCACTTGAAGAAGAGGCTAAGCGATGGCGAAGGTAGCAAAGAAAAGAACAAGAAGAAGATCAAGTCCATCAAAACAAAGCCCTCCAACAATCAAGAAAACAACAACAAAATGAGTGAAGAAACCGACTATTTCCCGGCTGGGTCTCCCCAACAATCCTCCACCACCACCACCACCACCACCACTACAGATGAGGCCTCTTCATCTCTTACAGAAGACTCATCTATGCAGTGTTTTCCGGAGATCGATGAGAGCTTCTGGACCGAAAATCTGTCAACCGACGATTTTGAGATTGTGTCAATGACCGACAATGTGGACCAGGCGGCGAAGGTTGGATTGGAAGACGCAGTTGGAGGTGGTGTGGATCATGAAATGGACTTCTGGTACAATGTGTTCATCCAAACTGGTGGGCCCCAAGAGCTAGAAGAACTTAATTTAATTTGAGGATTTGATCATCTTAATTCATAGATTACACAATTAGCCCTCTTTTTACCCTTCTTTTTTCAACTCTTCATCTTAATTAATTAATTGGTGCACAAATTTCACCAATACAAATTAGAGGGGAGAGAATTTTATATCATATGAGGATGTATGAAGGAAGGTGCAAAAAAGGATTAGTGTCCCATGTCGATCCCCAATGCAAGTTGGGTATTGGTGATTAAGATTAATTAAATGAGTAAATTAATTTCATTATATTATCACTATCGATCTGTGATGATTATAGCTAAGTATATTGTTAAAAGGAGGGTTTTTACTTTTTAGAGATGCAAGATGAGTATATAATTTCTTATTTGAAAGAGCAAATTATATATGATTGTAATTTCAGAAAACATAAATTAATGTCGTCGATCTATATTTTGTTTTATTTAATTTTCTGATGTACTAGCTAGGAATCCTTAATTTTTAGTGGAGTAAGGAAATTGATCAGGGTGAATGTTCTACTTAGTTTTATATATAAGGAATATTACTATTTGCTTCTACTGAATTTTTTTTTTTTTAAAAATAATCAAAATTTCACCCGTTTTAGTACAATTTTAATCAAGTTACAGCGTATCGAAACAACGAAAATTTGGACATAATTGTTATAACGAGAACGATAATAGCGAAGAAAGACACGGAGATTTACGTGGTTCAGCAACGGTGTGTTGCCTACGTCCACGGGCAGAGAACCAGATTTCTTATTAGAGGAAGCGAAAACAGATTAGATTACAGGAGTTGGCGTTCCATGAGTATATGAAGAGACTCAGCGAGACAACCGCCGGGGGGCTCCGCCCCCCGGACCCCCCGATGCGTCGCCGGTCAACAGTCGTTCAAGGCACATTAACAAATCTCCACCTTCACTTGAATCCTCTCATAAACAGATGCACCTATGACAAAAGTGCCCAGACGTTCTCTACCTCAGATTGGTCCTTGAAGAAGGACCCAGGCTGCCCCTTAGGGCAACTCAACAGCTGGTGATATTAAGCAAGTCCAAACAATGTTGGAACTTGCTCTCTGGAACTGGCTTAGTGAACATATCAGCGGGATTATCAGCAGTTCCCACCTTCTTCACCCTGATTCTCTTCTCATTCCTCAGAAAATGGTACCTGACATCAATGTGCTTCGTCTTCTCATGATGAACTTGATCCTTGGTTAAGCATATTGCACTCAAGCTGTCGCAATACACTAAAGCCTGATCCTGATGTAGGCCTAGATCATTGACCAAGCCTTTCAGCCAGATTCCCTCCTTAGCAGCTTCTGTCAACGCCATGTACTCTGCCTCTGTGGTAGACAAAGTGACTGTAGGTTGTAGAGTTGCTTTCCAACTCACCACAGAACTCCCAAGAGTGAAAACATAGCCAGTCATCGATCTCATACTGTCCACATCGCCGACATAATCAGAGTCTGAAAACCCAGCAACCAAGCACTCTGTATCATTCCCATAGCACAAACCAACATCCGTAGTGCCTCTGAGATACCTGAAGATCCTGTTCACAGCTTGCCAGTGTTCCTTCCCAGGCTGAACCATAAAGCGGCTTACCACACTAACAGCAAATGCTAGATCTGGTCGAGTGCAGACCATAGCATACATCAGACTCCCCACTGCGCTGGCATAAGGGACCTTAGACATGTACTCCTTCTCATCCTCGGTCTGAAGTGTGTAAATTCCCAGCTTGCTGTTAGACGCCATTGGAGTATCTATAGACTTAGCCGAAGACATTCCAAACCTGCTCAATATCTTCTTGATGTACCCTTCTTGAGATAAGAAGAGTTTTCTCTGCTTCCTGTCTCTATAGATCTCTACTCCCAGAATCTTTCGAGCAGCACCCAGATCTTTCATATCAAACTCTGCACTGAGACAATCCTTCAGCTTCTGGATATCTGACTTGTTATGAGCAGCAATCAACATATCATCCACGTACAATACTAGGTAAATACGCGAACCATCATCCAGACTGTTGTGGTAAACACAACAATCATATGAACTCCTGTTGTATCCCAGCTGCACCATATAGCTATCAAATCGCTTGTACCACTGCCTTGGTGACTGTTTCAGCCCATACAAAGACTTCTTCAGTCTGCAAACATGGTTCTCTTTTCCAGGAACCTGAAAACCATCCGGCTGAGACATGTATATTTCCTCCTCCAACTCTCCATGTAGGAAAGCTGTCTTCACATCTAGTTGCTCAAGCTCCAAATCCTGATGTGCAACCATTGCTAGTAGCACCCTGATAGAAGTATGTCTGACCACTGGTGAGAAAATCTCGTTGTAGTCTACTCCCTCTCGCTAATTGAAACCTCTTGCAACTACTCGTGCTTTGTACTTAATACCCTCAGCAGCTGATAGTCCTTCCTTCTTCCTGAAGACCCATTTGCAAGTAATCACCTTCCTATCAGCAGGCAATTTGACAAGCTCCCAAGTCTGATTCTTCTGAAGAGACTCCATCTCTTCTCCCATTGCTGCAAGCCACTGTGCTGACTCATCTCCAGAAATAGCAGCCTTGTAGGTGGACGGAGCATCATCCTCCACCTCCTCGGCCACCTGCAAGGCATATCCCACCAACTCATCAGACCTATATCTCGTAGGAGGTCTGATGACAACCCTTCTTGGCCGATCTAGAGCAATACTGCGATGTGTCGCTCCACCTGCTTCTGTGTCTAGTGGTATAGCCTCTGTCTCAGCAGTGTCCGACTCAATAGTACCTGATTGGTTTGTGACCAAATCAGGTACCTGACTCTCAGATGGAGTGAAGTCCAACTCCACCTCCTCAGCAACAACCTCTTTCTCAACTGCATCACTGGTCTTCTTCCTAGAATTCAGCAAAGAACTCTCATCAAAGACTACACTTCTGCTAAGTATAATCTTGCTGTCAGACCAGATCCTGTACCCTTTCACACCAGTACCATAGCCCATGAAGACTCCCTTCTTAGCTCTTGGCTCTAGCTTACCCTCATCAATATGATAATAAGCAATGCACCCAAAAACCCTCAGATTAGAGTAATCAGCAGCCTTTCCAGTCCACACCTCATAAGGTGTTTTGCAGTCGATACCTGTGTGTGGGCTTCGATTCACGAGATAGCAAGCCGTTGAAACTGCTTCTGCCCAGAATCGCCTTTCAAGGCCTGAATTGGAAAGCATGCACCTTGCTTTCGCCAGAAGAGTCTGATTCATTCGTTCTGCTACACCATTCTACTGTGGTGTGTATCTGACTGTATGATGCCGAGCAATGCCCTCATCTCTGCAGAACCCATCAAACTCAGATGAACAGAATTCCAGACCATTATCAGTTCGCAGCCTCTTGACCTTCTTTCCAGTCTGATTCTCTACTAGAGTCTTCCACTCCCTGAACTTACTGAATGCCTCACTTTTATGCCTCATCATGAATACCCAAGTCATCCTAGAGTAATCATCAATCAGAGACAAAAAATACATGTGACCGCCCAATGACTGAACACGTGAGAGACCCCAACAATCTGAATGGATGTAATCCAGCGTGCCCTTTGTCTGATGAACTGCTTTAGGAAATTTGATGCGATGTAATTTCCCAAACACACAATGTTCACAAAACTCAAGGCTCTGGGCCTTATGGCCTCCCAGAAGATCTGTTTTCGAGAGAATTTGCATCCCCCTTTCACTCATATGAGCCAACCTCATATGCCAAAGTCTAGTCAGATCAGCTTCCTGAACCCCAGCAGAAACAGCCGCTGCAGCACCTGTAACTGAGGAAACTTGTAGGGTGTACAAAGTTCCCTTTCCCCGCTTGACTCCCTGCAGAACCACATCAGAGCCTCTGAACACACGCAACTTTCCCCCATAACCTGTGTACCTGAGCCCCTTGTCGTCTAACACTGTTAGGGATATCAGATTCTTCGTCATGGATGGCACGTGCTTGACATCCTCCAATGTGCGAAATTTCCCATCATCTGTCCGAAACCTAACTGAGCCAGCCCCAACAACCTTGCAGAGAGCATCATTCCCCATGGATACATTGCCCCCATCAGCACGGCTATATGTTGCAAACAACTCCCTTTTAGGACATATATGATAGGACGCCCTAGAGTCAAGATACCACACATCAGCCCTGTGTGTGTAATCATCAGCTAACAGAACAATATCCTCCTCAGAAGTATTGCCACGATCAGCTACTGCTGCAGACCCATATTTCTCTTCCTCTTGCTTCTTCTTTTTCGGACAGTCATTCTTCCAATGACCTTTCTCCTTGCAGTAGTTACAAACATCGTTTGGTTTAGGGCCTGATTTGCGATCTTGCCGATGCTTCTTCTTATTGCCCTTTCTACCATCAGATTTGCCTCCGTTTGCCACAAGCCCGGAAGCCTGATTTTCTGTAACCGACGCGGTTGCCTTCAGACGCAACTCTCTGCTGTGAAGCGACGATCTAACCTCTTCCAACGTGATAGTATCCTTTCCAACGACGAACGACTGAACAAAGTTCTCGTATGTGGGGGGTAGGGATACCAGCAGAATTAGGGCAACATCTTCGTCCTCCACCTTAACATCAATATTACGCAATTCAAGTAATAAAGTGTTAAGTTGATCAAGGTGATCTCTGAGTTGTGTACCTTCCTGCATACGCAGCCCGAACAACCGTTGTTTCAGAAGCAACTTGTTCGTCAGAGACTTTGTCATGTACAAAGACTCCAACTTTAGCCACAACTTGCTTGCGGTTTCCTGATCAGCAACTTCTGTTATGACATCGTCTGCGAGACACAACATAATCGTCGAATGAGCCTTCTCCTCCAGAAGGCCGTACTCAGCGGTGGTTGTATCTGCCCCCTTCTTGTCGGCGGCCAACGGTGTCCATAAGCCTTGCTGTTTCAGCAAAGCCCGCATCTTGATCTGCCACAGACTGAAAGAATTTCTTCCAGTAAACTTGTCGATCTTCAACACAGAACCAGACATCATTCTCGGCGGAATTCAACGACCAAAGCTCTGATACCAGTTTGTTATAACGAGAACGATAATAGCGAAGAAAGACACAGAGATTTACCTGGTTCAGCAACGGTGTGTTGCCTACGTCCACGGGCAGAGAACCAGATTTCTTCTTAGAGGAAGCGAAAACAGATTAGATTACAGGGGTTGGCGTTCCATTAGTATATGAAGAGACTCATGGAACCCTAAACAGACAATGGGTTGAAAGCCCAAAATAGACAGACGATAGGCCCGTTTACAATAAACATTGCATACCGTAAAGGCGAGACCACCGCCGGGGGCCTCCGCCCCCCGGACCCCCCGATGCGTCGCCGGTCAACAGTCGTTCAAGGCACATTAACAATAATATATAAAGGTTATCATGCTAGCTAAATCTTATTCATGAATCATGATGAATTTCAATTTTTACAACATTATTCGCCAGCCTTGATGCAATCGCATATTTAAAATTTGTTCAAGTGTACAACAACAACTTAAGTCCTCATCTGTTGTTAGATAAGGAAATATAATGGTTAACATTCTGAATCGGTAATTTTTTAGTTTTAAGTTAAATATTTATCGATCAATATTCTAATTAATCAATCATTACTCTTATTTCCTCATTTTCCGTACAAAATACATTTCCTTAATTTCCCCCATTTGAAGTTTGAACAGCACAAGGCCAGGTAACTAAATTTTCTAGGATACGTGGAAAGATAGATGTGAAATATGCATCCCACATTGATTAGACGATGAATTCAAGCCTTCCATATAAGCCGGTGGGCTACCCCGGCCACCTAACACCAATTGATTTTGAGATGGAACTCCGTTGGGTTTATACGTTGTTCGAGTCTTCCGTATGTGAGTCCACAATTGGTAGATAGTGTGGGGCCATGCAGTTTGTAAATAGTTGCAACAACAACTATGATCCTGCACTTACAGTGCTGAGATTTGATGATTTTGAAGAATAAAAGAGGTGCTTTTACTGCTCCATTAAAAGAGCCAAAATGTTGATGAAATAGGAGGACTGCCGCCTCTCTTCATTGATGGGAGATGATCCCCAAAACCCTACCAATCAGGAAATGCAAGAGCATGTTCCTTAGATACCATCACCTCACACACATGATCAATCCCGTGATAGGAGAGTGTCCCTACTGAGCATGACAGCTCATTTACAGCAACAAAAGCAGCATGATAAGAAAAGGAAAAAGAAATGTTAACCATGTGTGTAACACTTAGGAAATAAGCTAAGGAAAATAGGAAAACATAAGCCTATATTCTCCATATCCCCTCCTCAAGTTTGGAATGATGGTAGACCAGTCAGGCCTAACTTGGAAAGCAAGGAAAAAATGATGTTTTTCTCCCAATGGTTTAGTCAAAACATCAGCCATCTGGACACCAGTTCTAATGTGATGTGGTTGAACAAAACCTTCCTGCAGACGTTCTCTCACAAAGTGACAATCAATTTTGAGATGCTTTGTTCTCTCATGGAAAAAAAGGTTCTCAGCAATGTGAATGACATATTTGTTGTCACAATATAGAGGAATTGGTAGGGGAATCTGTATCTGCAAAGCCTTTAGCATGCCTTCTACCAAAACTAGCTAGCTCACTTGTTGTGTTGGACATACTTCTGTATTTAGCCTCAGCTGATGATTTGGAAACAATCTTCTATTTCTTTGTCTTCCAGGACACTAATGAGCTACCAATAAATACACAAAAGCCAGTTAGAGATCGAGCACTAAACTGGCAAGCTCCCCAATCTGCGTCACAAAATGTTGTGATCTGTAATGGTGTAGATGCTGAGTAGAATAACCCAACAGAAACTGTGTCCTTTAGGTATTTCACAACATGCAAAGCTACTTGATAATGAGTGTCCTTCGGATCAGTCATAAATTGACTAAGATGCTGAACTGCATAGGAGATGTCTGGTCTAGTCAAGTTCAGAAATAGGAGCCTCCCAATTAGTCTTATGTACACCTCTGGATCAGTAAATGATTATCCACTGTCTGTGGAAAGTTTGAGACCCCTAGGCAAGGGAAAAGGGGAAGCTTTGCACTCCAGCATGGAGCAATCCTTAGGTATGTCATGCACATACTTCTTCTAGTGTAAGTAAATGCCTGATTGATTCCTTTCAATCTCCAGGCCAAGAAAGTATCTAGCCTCTCCTAGATCTTTGATTGTGAAGGCTCTAGACAGTGCCTTTTTAGTTGCTTCAATTTCTTCCAAGTCATCTCCGGTTAGGAGTAAATCATCTACATATATGAGAGCCACCACAATTCCAGTAGGAACTTTCTTGACAAACATAGAGTAATCCTCCATGGTTCTGGTGTAACCAGCTTGAGTAAAAAACATGCAGAGCTCCACATTCCACTATCTTGAAGCCTGTTTGAGACCATATATTGATCTCTAATTTAGTCGACATACTTGACCTGGTCTAGCCAACTGGTACCCCTCAGGAGGTTTCATGTAAACCTCTTCTTCTAAATGCCCATGTAAGAAGGCATTGTTTACATCAAGTTGATGTGTAGGCCAGTTCTTTGTTGCAACAACTGCAATTAGAATTCTCACTTGAAGAGTCTATAAGGCGATGAATAATACTCTAGAAGGGGGGGGGGGGGGGGATGAATAGAGTATGGACGATTTTCGCAACAATAGAAATTTACTGCAACTTTTCAAGACCTTGATATAGGCTATCAGAACTTGACAAGGTAAAATCGAATATGACAAAGTAAATGCGGAATATAAAAGATGAACACACGAATTGTTAATGAGGTTCGGCACCAACTTGCCTACGTCCCCGCCTAGGATTATCTAATCCGTAGGATTCAAACACTTCTTATTTCACTTCCTTTGAGCCTAGAACTTCCTAGAGAAACTTCCCTTTCTCTATACAAACCCTCACCGCTTCTATTCTAGCTCTCAAACTTACAAGTGAAATAAAAGCTCACACCACACACCAAGTGTGTTTTGATCGAGTATGAAAACTCTAAGTGTAAAATGAATGACTTGTACAATAAGCGCTAGTGTTCCTCTCAACTCTTAAATAATGATCACCAACTTAAGCTTTATGAGAATGTAGGAGAAACTTGACGAATGCTTTAGAATACTTATGAATGCTTGCGTGATTGCTTGGTATCTTCATCCTTCTTAGCTTTCGTCCTTTTATAGTTGAAACCCTTGTGGAGCTTCTTGGAGGGAGAACCGTTTGAAATTCAAATCCTTTCCAAGGAATTTGAATTCCTTCCAAAACAAATCCTTTGTGTGCCTTCCAAGATGTTCCTTCATGATCAAGCATGATCAATTCTGAATATATTCTTTCCTTGTATAAAAAGTGAGATCATGAAAGATTATGCATAATGTATTTAGTACATAAAATGGGTTAGATGAGAAATTCATATATAAATCGATAAAGCCCAAGTCTCATCAAATAGCCCAATATAGAGCCCATTAATTTAGGCCCCAAAAAAAGATTGGCCTCGAATTCTTTCCTGTAAAAGAATAACTTGAACTAGATAAATGCATAAGTAATCAAAACATTTTAGTCTGGGTTTCAAGACCTTGAAACCCAGCCTTTTTGTCTTTCATCATCCTTTAGATCACCTGCACGTTAGTTCTCAAGATCGTACAATCAAGGTGGAGTCTTCATCACTGAAGTAAACTTGGCTACAGGTGAGAATGTATGTTTGTAGTCTTTCTCTTTAATCTGATTGTACCCCTTTGCCACCAATCTAGCCTTGAACCTTTCCACAGAGCCATCAGGCTTATATTTCACTTTGTAAACCCATTTACTCCCAATGGCTTTCTGACCAGGAGGTAGAACTGTAAGATCTCAAGTTCCATTGCTTTCCAAAGCTTGGATCTCCAACTGCATTGCCTTAATCAAACTTGGATCATTGCAGGCCTGCTTGTAATGTGATGGCTCGTATACTTTTGCCATACAAACAAATGAGTGAGGGAATGCTGGGTCTTGATCATGAACATCTGTCAGGCATGTGGTTAAGAAGGAGTTGGACATTGAGGAATTATTTGGGTTATAAGGGCTTACAAAGTCTTCAAACCTTCTTGGTTTGACAGTTTCCCTCTCAGATCTCATAAGAGGTGGAAATGCTATGGGGTCATTGAGAAAGTTGATTGGTGGTTGATCAACAGAGCTTGAATGGCTTTGATTGATGTCTGGATTAGAGTTAGGAGTGGATGAGGAGTTCTCTGATGTGGTGCTTGGGACAAAGTCATTGTTTGGTGGTATGTTTGTGTTGGAAGAAGTGGTGTTTTGTGGAGTGTTTTGTGGAGTTGGGAAAGGAAATGGTTGAAACTGACAGTCATCGGCAAGATTGACAAGAGGTAATGTATGTTGAGTGGGATTTGGTTTGGAATGTGAGGGTGATCTCATACCTTCATTGAAGGGAAATGTATGTTCATGAAAAATGACATCTCTGCTCACATAAGTGCAATTTGTCTCTAAGTCCCAGACTTTGTAGGCCTTCTGACCATGAGGGTATCCAAGGAAAACACATCTCTTTGCCTTTGCCTTTATTTTATCTTTCATGCTATGAGGTACACTGGCATAGCATAGACACCTAAAAACTCTCATCTCATCATAAGAAACCTGCTTCTGAAGCAACCTTTCATAAGGAGTGTCCCAATTGAGAACTTTAGATGGAAGTTTGTTTATGATATGAGTAGCTGTTAAAATGGAATCTCCCTGGAATTTGAGATGTAAACCTGCATGAACCCTCAATGCCCTTGTTGTTTCCACCAGGTGCCTGTGTTTCCTCTCCACTCTCCCATTCTGTTGGGGAGTGTAAGGAACACTTTTCTGATGTATAATTCCATATGTAGCATAGAAATCTCTGCATTGCTTGGAGACGAATTCAGTCCCATTATCTGTCCTTAGACACTTAACTTTTCTGTTAAACTGTGTCCTCACATAAGCCAAAAAATCACACATGAGTTTAAACACCTGAGATTTTTCTCTGACCAGAAAAGTCCAAGTTGTTCTAGTGTTGTCATCTAGAACTGTAAGAAAATAGTGAAACCCATTATAGGTAGACACTTTGTAAGGTCCCCACAAATCCATATGAATCAGATCAAATGGATTTTCAGCAATGTTGTTACTTCTTTCAAAAGGAAGCCTGTGATGTTTAGACAAAGAGCAAATATCACAATTCAAGTCTGAAAAATTCAACTGATTAGCAAACTGTAGATGTCTCATCTTAAACATAGAGCTGTGACCCAGTCTTGCATGAACAACTTTCAAATCAGTGCTAACTTTATTACAACTGGCTTGGCAGTAATCAAAACACTTCTTGATGCTCTTGTCAATCCTCTTCAACTGCTCCCATTCTTGAACTTGATCTTCTGATAGCACTCTATACAACCCATGTCTTCTGACTCCCGTTAGCACAATTCTCTCAGTCCCAGGGTCCTGAATTAGACAAGATAACCGAGTAAAGTGAGCTATCATGTCATGTTCATCAAGCAGCCTGCCCACAGATAATAATATGTGTTGAAAATCAGGGACAAGTAAGACATGATCAAGAACAAGATTGTCTGTCAACTGCAATACAACCATTTCATCTACAATTTTGATGGAGCCATCAAGGAGACCAATGTGCAGAGGTCTATCAAATTTTCTTTTTCTGAGAAATTTGTCACAAGCTGGCATCATATGATCACTGGCCCCAGTGTCTATGATCCAATCTTTGACACAATTGTCTGTCATCACTATGTTAGCAGAATAAGGTAGTATTTTACCTGCAAAATTGGCAAAAGAAGCATCTGATTTGCCTTTCATCTTCTTCATTATCTCTTGGTAAACAACATTCACCATGCTCGAGTCCAGGTTGCCTCCATCAGATCCATCATATTCATCCATGGGACTATTCTGCATACCTCCATTCGTTGAACCCGCAGCATTCCCAAATCCTTTGTGAGCATTCCCACTCTTTTCTCTTTCTTTAGTTCCTTTGAACCATTCAGAATATCCATGTATCCTAAAGCACTCTTCAACTGTATGACCTCTCATATTGCAATGAGTACAATTTTTCTGAAGCTTTAGCGGCCTCTTGGTTTCTTTCCAATCCTTGTTGGATGATTGACTACCACCTGAACTAGGAAAGGATAATCTCTATTGCTGGTTCCCCCCATAATTCTTACTCCCATGTTGGCTTGAATTTCCTTTCATAGCAGCAAAGGCACTGATCTCTGATGTCCAAGATTGTCCTCCAGTGGTAGGATCATTTCATGTCTCCACTTGTTGTAGGATGTAGAAAGCCTTGCCAACTGTGGGAAGTGGATATGTGGCTAGAATCTGATTCTTAGCTACATCAAACACATCATTCAAACTAGTGAGCAACTGCATCAACCAGTTTCTCTGCTCCATTTCTTCAAACTTTCTGGCTAAATTGCATTTACAGCTTGCCATAGCTCCACAACTGCATAGGGATTCCCTCCAAGGCTTGGAGCTCATCCCAATACTTCTTCAATTTGTTGTAGAGATTAGGTAAGGTCATGTTTCCTTGAGAAACATTTCCATGTTTCCTCTTGATCTGATAAATCATAGGTACATTTGTCTGGCTATACCTTTCCACTATTTCATCCCATAGCTGCTTTGTAGAGCTCACAAACATCAATCCCTCAGCTATATATTCTTTGCCGTAGAATTTAAGATCCAACAACGAACCATATAATCAGATCTAATCCATTTTTGCAAATTTTCAGTTCCATAAGCAGGTCTTAGAGAGGTACCTTCTGTAAATCCCAGTTTACATTTTGCTCCTAGAGCCATTGTCACTCCTCTACTCCAAGTCATGAAGTTTGTTCTATCAAATGGAACCCCAACAAGCTGAGCTCCTGGGTGATTAGAGTTTGAAAAAAAAAAGTGGGTCATTAGGATTACCTTGGTTTGCCATATCTACCTCAGTTGATTGCTGCTCTTCACCAGGTCTGGGAGGACTGAACATCAACGATTGTAAGTAGCTTGAGCACGAGCTTTAAAGCGATCAAAACCGTCGAGCTTTGATACCATGTAAAGAGTTCCAATATCAACTATGATCCTGCAATTATAGTGCTGAGATTTGATGCTTTTGAAGAATAAAAGAGGTGCTTTTACTGCTCCATTAAAAGAGCCAAAATGCTGATGAAATAGGAGGACTGCCGCCTCTCTTCATTGATGGGAGATGATCCCCAAAACCCCACCATTCAGGAAATGCAAGAGCATGTTCCTTAAATACCATCACCTCACACACATGGTCAATCACGTGATAGGAGAGTGTCCCTACTGAGCATGACAACTCATTTACAGCAACAAAAGCAGCATGAAAAGGAAAAAGAAATGTTAACCATGTGTGTAACACTTAGGAAATAAGCTAAGGAAAATAGGAAAAGATAAGCATATATTCTCCATACAGCTGCACTTGAGGGGGGTGTGGAAAGATGTGAAATATGTATACCACTTGGTTAGCACATGGTGCGTGTTGTTGCAGGAATAAATCGAGTATTGAAATAAATATGAAATATAGTTCAGATTGACCTCCCTGTCTCAGCAAATAATACAAGACTTCCTCCCGTTGTAGTAAGAGAAAAGTCAGGATCGAATCCACGAGGAAGCACGTCAGCAGTTCTCAGGTAGCTGTAAATTCTCACAGAAGCAGCAGAAAGGACAGAAACACAGAAAGGAAAGAAACAAATAAACCCGGCAAGGGCAACTAAAACAAAAGCAAAGAACAAAGCAAGAAATAAAGCAAAGCAAAGCAAAAACGAAAAGTAAAGCAAAGCGTCTCGTCGATCTCGACAAGCAGCTACTCGAGATCGACAAGGGCCAAATCGACAGAAAGTGAAAATCGACGACAACAGAGAAAAGTTCAACTCGACCTAGACCAGATCTACTCGACCTCGACAAGACACTACTCGAGGTCGACAAAGCTTCCTCTATGTCGAGTACAGTAAAAGACAGAAACTTTAAAAGGGCAAATTTTCAAACCAAAACTCAGAAGTTCGACAGAAATAAATCAATATATTAAAAGGACTTCCAAAGCCAGGGTTTCAACACCACAACAATAACCATGCAAAGTAACACATAAAGGCATAAAAGATCATGCTTTCCATCAAATAACTTTCGTCATTAACAAATAGGCAAATAGAGGCTTTCGCATAAACCCTAATTGTTACTAACCCTTTTTCACATAATTAATCCAAGTTGCATTAAGATCACTTTCGCTTCAATAATATAAACAAGGATCACCTTCAACTCTCGCAAAAGAATCATGCTTATAGGGATAGAAGATGAATCGCACAAAAAGATCTGACCTTTATCGCATCGCCTCACATGGCCACCGTCGGGCTCACCCTAGCCCCAGAAGTGGGTGGACTACTCACGCCTCATTGCAATCGCAGACATTGAATGAAAAGAAATAACTTGCATAAAAACTATATTCAAAGCCTTTTACAATCCTGGCAATCAACTTTCGCAGAAAGCCAAAACCCTAAAAACCTTAGAACTCCTAAACTTCTTTGTGGAACTAACTAATTGTCTCTGAAATTGAATTGTGTTATGGAATGAATAAAACTGAGCCACCTAGGGCCTTATTTATAGGCTCCATTCCCTAACTATTCTAGGAAAGAAGATATCCATCTCTATCTAAAATTATATCTAAATTGCTAAAAGATAAATAAATTGTGTTATGGAAATAAATCTAAAAGGAAAAGATAAAACTAAATAGGGTAAGTCTTCATGTCTTGATAGATCTCCTTCCATAGATAGACTTTGATCAACTTTGGATAGATCTTCGGCCATTCTCGGATTCCTTCATGCCCAAGTAAAGCTAAACCGAGTAGGACTCGTCACGACGAAGCGTTTCTGGAAACTGGGTCTACTCGACCTCGACCACGGCTCGTCGACCTCGAGTAGGGTGGTTCGTCGACTGGACTTCCTCGGCTAGATCTGCTCGATGTGCTCGGACTTGGCTCACTGGGCTCGTCGACCTCGAGTAGCTCTTGTCGATGTCGAGTAGGACTGGTCATCGACTAGGTCTCCTCGGGTGGCTCTACTCGACAAGGCTCGGACAAGGCTCTTGGGCGTCGTCGACTTGGTGCATCCCGCTGGCAGCGGGTTTTTCCGCGGCAGCGATTGGTCCGCTGCAGCGAGTCGAGTCGCTGGCAGCGATTGTCGCCTGGTCGTCCTCGGCTCCGTCCTCGGCAAGGACTCGGACTGGCACGGTGGGTCTTGTCGATCTCGACTAGGGCTTGTCGAGATCCAGTAGGGTTGCTCGGCGTCCTCGTCCTCGGCTTCTCTCCTTGTCGACTCCGGGTGTGGCGTCTGGGCTTCGTCGATCTCGACTAGGGCTTGTCGAGATCGAGTAGACTTCCGGAGCTCGGGTTGGTCTGGCTCTCGATCAGGCTTTGTCGACAAGGCTGTGCTAGGACATGCTCGTCTAGGTCGAGTAAGACCTACTCGAGATCGAGTAGCCTTGACTCTCAGGCTGGTTCCGCTGCTTTGACCTTGGACTTCTGTAGTGGTTTTCCGAGCTTTTCCGACCTTCTGTAGAATTGCTGTAAAATGCCTCGATTTCTGCGAATTAAACAGAAACTGGTGTAGATTCCATAATTTGGCAAATAAACATAAACTACATAGATTCTGTACTATCTAAACCCAAATGAGTGCAATGTATACAGAAATCGATATAAAAGTTACTGTAAAACATGGCAGATTTAGCTCACAACAAACACCCCATACTTAAGCTTGCTTGTCCTCAAGCAATACTTTTATTTGTCATTCAGGGGAAGAATTCAAACTCTCAACATCTTAGATTCATTCTTATATAACCCTGCAATCAATTACCATCCTCGAAAAGGTACTTATGTCACAGATCCATGCATGTGCAATTTAAAAAGCAACATCTACTCACAAAAGGAGGGTTATGCAAAAACATTCATAAGTGACAAAGCATTAATAATCAAGAGGACTTTAATTTAAGCTCATGAAGGAGTAGATTGGTAAAAGGCTAAAGGTGGGCAAATTTTGGCAATGTGGCGCTTTTGATCCGGGGAAATGGATTATTTCCAAACTTGAGTTTCCACATTCCTTCTCCATTTGATTCATCACCTTTCATAATGTTTTTCAATAATAATGCTTTTACCTCTCTAACCTTAGCACTGCCTTCTCGCGAGTCGCAAACATGGGTGTCATGAATGGCCCCGGATACTTAGTGCTTTGGACTCCTCACAATGTGTCCCATCTCTCCAAACTATTATCTCAGAGAGCAGGGTCAATCTACCTTTATCTCCTGAGGTGATTGGATTTTCTTTCACTCGTTAAATTTTCCATATATTCCAAACAATTTCCTTTCAAACTCCAAATATGATAACAACACAAACACCATATAATAATCTCCATAATGTAACATCATTCTCAACATAATCCCCGAATGAGGTAAAGAATGGCAATGTTTAGAACATGTGGAGCAATATATGAAATAAGGCATATTATGGCTTTTGTGATGCATAAGCATAGGTAAGGCTAGGATTTAACATATGAGCATTATATGGAAATATAAAGTCCTCCATCATCTTATCATGCAACATGTCAAAAGCAACTTCAAATTTTACCTCCTTTCATGGTTTTCAAGAAAATATGCACTTCATTGTGACTTCCCTTTACTAGGCAATTTCATGCTATATCTCTAATGAATCCAATTTTTCATCGTCGAGTTCAATATAGCTTCCATGACATTAATCAAAATTTTCAATGGGGGTCATTTTTCTCAAATTTTGGAAATTCATGCATATAAGCACATAAATCAATAATGCATTCCAAAATAGCCATGTAGCAATTTCAAGAAATAATGCACAAGTATGCACAGATAATGTCAAATATGATCAATATGCACAAAGTAAGCCCTTCCCCCACCCCATACTTAAACATTACAGTGTCCTCACTGTATAAAAAACAAGGTAAGGGTAAAGAAAGAAACTCACAGGACAGGTGTGCAGGGCCTCAAAATTTCGAATGGAGCACCTCCTGGCCGAGTTTGAATATAGCTTGGTTCTATCCATGGACCTGAAAAGTAGAAGACATATACCCACAATAGCAAAATAAAAGTGTTCAAAACAAAAAACAAAGTCTCAAATGTCCTAAAAAGTCTATGTACATGCTCTAGATTTTATAGTCGCTAGGCCGACTTTCCATTTATGCTCAAGGTGGCATCTGCAGGGCCCATGTTGCTTGGGCCTCAAATAAGACTCCATTCTTGTCCATCAGCTGTAATCCTCCAGAATGGATCTTTTTCACCACGAACGGTCCCATCCGCTTCTTGTTGAATTTGTTGGGAAACCAATGATCCTTTGATTTAGAGACATAGAGCTTGTCTCCAACTTCATACTCCTTAGGCTCATCTTTGGAAATCCTGCACAATCGCACATACCAAGGCAGACCTCTCCCATGTACAGATAAATCTTTAATGGAAATAGGAGAAGAAAGATACGTACCTTAGCTTACCTTCGCAGAGACGGAATCGGGGACCATTGTATTTGGTCGATCTCGACTAGGGCTAGTCGATCTCGACAAGACTGCAGGCTCTGGTGGTGGTCGGCTTGCAGATTCAGAAGTCGACGAAGACAAGGGCTTGTCGACTTCGACAAGTTTGGTCGACCTCGACGAGGACTCCGCTCTTGGTGGTTTGCTCATCGAGGAAGGCGGATCTGGTGGAGCCGAGTAGTGGTCGACCTCGACAAGGCTAGTCGAGATCGACGAGGGCTCTCCTCCTGGTTGCTGCGGCGTCGAGGAAGCAGGGTCTGGTGGCGCTGGGTGGTGGTCGATCTCGACAAGCTTAGTCGAGATCGACGAGGCTGGTTCGTCAGGCGACTTCTGTGTCGAGGAGGATGGAGTCGAGTTAGGGCACTGGTGGTCGACCTCGAGTAGTCTACTCGAGATCGAGTAAGGTGGCTCCTCTGGTTTGCTGCTCGACGATGATGGCGCTGGTGGAGTTTCCTTGATCTGGTCGAGATCGACTAGGGCTCTACTCGATGTCGAGGAGCCTTGGTCGATCTTGACCCCATACTTAGTCCCTGTCAAGGCATCCGAAAAATAATGAATCCACGACGACTTACCTTGGTCTGTGTCGATTGGATTCTCTGTGTTCTCCTTTAGAATTGCCACGATCTTCTCCACCTGGGCTTCCATGTCCCTCTTTTCCAGCTCCTCAGGGGTCATATTTCTGACCTTTGGTTCCCCGCAGGTGATGTAGCCAGCTGAGATAGATTTGACCTCTTCCATTGGACATGTATGCCTTTCAGTTTTATTAAAGGAATACTCAATTACCTCATCGCTGATGTTGAAGGTGAGCACTCCTTTCCTTACGCTTATGTTGGCATCCACCGTCGCCAAGAATGGTCTTCCTAAGATAATTGGACAAGCAGGATCTTCTTGCATATCAACTATTAAGAAATCAGCAGGGACGAAGAATTTACCTACTTGTACTGGGACGTTTTCCACCATGCCTGTTGGAATGACCACCGTGTTGTTGGCCATGTATAGTCTAGCATCAACAGGCTCCAAAGCACCTATCTTAATCTTGGACCAAATCGTTAAAGGCATTATACTCACACTAGCTCCAAGATCACATAGGGCATTAATTTTGTATGGACCAAATCCAATAGTTATAGCAAACTTACCTGGATCTGGCCTCTTCTCCAATATGTCCAGATGGCTGCATTCCTCTGTGATTTCAGCCATTGACCGCTTTTTGCTCAAAATCTCCTTCAGGAACTTGACATAAGATGGCATTTCATTGAGAGCTTCTGTGAAGGGGATGGTGACGTTGAGCTTCTGAAGCATCTTGATGAAGCGCTGAAACTTTTTCTCCGCCTGGTACTTTAGAGATTTTGTGGGGAAAGGCAGCTTCTTTTCCTGATTCGGAGCCAGAACAGACGTCGGAGGTGCTGCAGACTTCTCTATGTCGACCAGGGGCTCCTCGACATCGACAAGGCCTTTGTCGACATCGACCAGATTGGGCCCAGTCAAGTTGATGTGTGGTGCAGACGAGGATTCTTCAAGTGTCTCCTCGAGGTCGACGAGGCTCTTGTCGAGGTCGACCACGGCTTTGTCGAGATCGACTTGCTGTTCCTCGTCGTTCTGCTGCTTTCCGACCTCTGGCTCTTGCAGTTGATGGCCCCTTCTGAGTTTTATAGCAGCGATGTGTCCAGTCTTTCCCTTAGGATTTGGTTCTGAAGATCCTGGAAGTGACCCTGACTGTCTGGGGATTCCTGCTGCTAGCTGACCAATCTGTGTATTAACTGATTTCCGCCAGATATCAATTTCCCCAAGCCTAGAGTTGACACCTTGTATCTGAGTATAGACGGAGTTGAAAGATTGCCTAGTTTCTGAGTGGTTTCTTGTTGTGAGCTGAATCTGCCATGTTTTACAGTAACTTTTAGATCGATTTCTGTATACATTGCATTCATTTGGTTTTAGATAGTACAGAATCTATGTAGTTTATGTTTATTTGCCAAAATTATGGAATCTACACCAGTTTCTGTGTAATTCGCAGAAATCAAGGCATTTTACAGCAATTCTACAGAAGGTCGGAAAAGCTCGGAAAACCACTACAGAAGTCCAAGGTCAAAGCAGCGGAATCAAGCTGAAGATCAAGGCTACTCGGTCTCGAGTAGGCTTACTCGACATAGACGAGCCTGTCCGAGCACAGCTTGGTCGAGCAGAGCCTGATCGAGAGCCAGACCAACCCGAGCTCCGGGCCCTACTCGATCTCGAGAACCACTAGTCGAGATCGACGAAGCCTCAGCGCCATGCCCGGAGTCGACAAGGAGAGTAACCGAGGACGACCAGGCGAGACTCGCTGCCAGCGACACCACTCGCTGACGCGGAAGAGGCCACTCGCTGACAGCGGATGAAGCAACTCGCGGGAGCGGAAGCGGAAGGGAAGAGCCCTACTCGATCTCGACGAACCCTTGTCGAGATCGACGAGACCTTAAGCCATGTCCGAGCTTGCCGAGGAGAGCCACTCGAGGAGACCTAGTCGACGATCATCCCTACTCGAGGTCGACTAAGGTTACTCGAGGTCGACAAGCGCCTGAGTCCAGATCCGAGCTTGTCGAGCACGCCAACCCAAGGAAGCCCAGTCGACGGAGCCATCCTGGTCGAGATCGACAAGAGCTACTCGAGGTCGACGAGCACCAGTGAGCCAAGTCCGAGCCACATCGAGCATCAGCTAGCCGAGACGACGAACTCTACTCAAGGTCGACAAGCCGTACTCGAGGTCGAGTAGACCAGTTTCCAGAAACTTCTCGACTTGATCAATCCGAGTAGAATTGGAGTTGCTTGGGCGTGAAGGAAGACAGCTTGTCCGAAGATCTATCCAAAGTTGATCAAGTTCTATCCAAAGAGACAAGATCTGTCAACATCATGAAGACCTACCTTAATTAGTTTTATCTTTTCTTTAAAGATTTATTTCCTTTAAACATTTATTTATCATTTAAAACTTTTAGATATAATTCTAGATATAGATATAGATATTCTATCCTTGAATAGCAAGGGTTAGAAGGCTATAAATAAGGCCCTAGGGGCTCAGTTTTATTCATTCCAGATCACAATTCAATTTTAGAGACAATTAGTTAGTTCCAGTAGAGAAGTTTAGGAGTTCTAAAGGTTTTTAGGGTTTTGGCATTCTGCGAAAATTGATTGCCAGGATTGTAAAAGGCTTTGAATATAGTTTTATGCAAGTTAGTTCTTTTTCATCAATCAATGTCTGCGATTGCGATGAGGCGTGAGTAGTCCACCCACTTCTGGGGCTGGGGTGAGCCCGACGGTGGCCATGTGAGGTAATGCGATAAAGGTCAGATCTTTTGTGCGATTCATCTTCTATCCCTATGAGCATGATTCTTTTGCGAGAGTTGAAGGTGATCCTTGTTTGTGTTATTGAAGCGAAAGTGATCTTAATGCAACTTGGATTAATTATGTGAAAAAGGGTTAGTAACAATTAGGGTTTATGCGAAAGCCTCTATTTGCCTATTTGTTAATGACGAAAGTTATTTGATGGAAAGCATGATCTTTTATGCCTTTATGTGTTACTTTGCATGGTTATCGTTGTGGTATTGAAACCCTGGCCTTGGAAGTCTTTTAGTATATTGAATTTATTTCTGTCGAAATTCTGAATTTTGTCGAGAATCTGCAAGTTTGTGTTTTCTGTTTCTTGTCGACATAAAGGAGCCTTGGTCGAGATCGAGTACTGTGCTTGTCGATCTCGAGTAGGGACTTGTCTTAGTCGAGTTGGTTTTCTGCTTTCTGTTGTCGATTTTCACTTCCTGTTGATCACTGCTTGTCGATCTCGAGTTGTGTTTGTCGAGGTCAAGTACGTTCTTGCTTGTCGAGTTGATTGCCTTTGTTTTCTGTTTTCTGTTTTCATTACTACTCTTGTCGAGATAGAGGACAGCTACTCGAGGTCGAGTAGCTTCTGTGTCCTTGCTTTTAGTTTCTGCTTTGCTTCTGTTTTGCTTTGTTCTTTACTTCCTTTGCTTTACTTTCTGTCTTTAGTTTATTCTTTGCTTTTGTTTTTACCCTTGCCGGGTTTATTTGTTTCTGTCTTTCTGCTCTGCTTCTGTGAGAATTTACAGCTACTTGAGAACTGCTGACGTGCTTCCTCGTGGATTCGATCCTGACTTTCTCTTACTGCATTGGAGGAGTCTTGTATTTATTTGCTGAGGCCTAAGTCTGGTTTGATCTATTTCATTATATTTCATACTTGATTCACACCTTACAACATTTCTCCGTATTTCCTCCAGGACTGTCTGTATATCATCCTTTTTCTGCTCCCTTTCCGGATGTCCTGGAGCTCTGTAGGGCGGGGGATTCCTAGGGACACCTTGGTTCCATTGTGGTTGCTGAAACCTTTGGTCCCCCATGTAGCGATTGGGTCCCCCTGCGTAAGCTACATCCTCATGATGCTCTGCCATCCTGACTTGTTCTGCGTGTGGGCACTCAGGAGTGGTGTGCCTCTGCGATCCGCATTCAATGCAAGGCTGGTTGACAGAGAGATACTTTACTTGCTTGATGAGCTTCTTATTCTGGTCTCTGTAGTACTGCTCCCTAACATCAGGATCAATCTCCTTAGGTGGCTCATATAGGGGCATGGATGGTGCTGGCCTGGCGTATGGGTTCTCTTCATAAGTTGCAGTAGACCCATACTTGTTGTCGTAGTTAGTGAGCTTTTATAGCACACCCCATGCGTCACTTGGCGGCATTGTCAGATACTCATAGCGAGTATAGTGGTTGATCCTGTCCTTTGTGATTTGATCCAGAGATTTGAAGAAGATCTCCCGAATGACGTAGGGTGGTTGTCCATGAGTAGGGCAAGATCGCAGAAGTTCCTTGTAGCGCTCCCATGCTTTTGCTAGCGGTTCCCCTTGCTTCTGTTTGAAGGCGGTGATTCTCTGGCGGAGATGTGCTGTTTTGGCAGGTGGGAAGAATTTGTTCAGAAACTCTTGCTCTACTTGGGCCCAGGTTGTGAGTGATCTTGCTTTCAGCCCTTCCAGCCATTTCAGTGCAGGCCAAGCGAGAGACCAGCGAAAAGATTTCATCTTGACATATTCCAGGGTTGTACCTTCAGCAATAGTACGGCACATGTCAGAAAAATTTGTAATATGTTCAAGAGGACACTCATTAAATCTACCGTAAAAGGCAATATTTTTAAGCAAAAACAAAAGGTAAAGCAAAGCGTCTCGTCGATCTCGACAAGCAGCTACTCGAGATCGACAAGGGCCAAATCGACAGAAAGTGAAAATCGACGACAACAGAGAAAAGTTCAACTCGACCTAGACCAGATCTACTCGACCTCGGCAAGACACTACTCGAGGTCGACAAAGCTTCCTCTATGTCGAGTACAGTAAAAGACAGAAACTTTAAAAGGGCAAATTTTCGAACCAAAACTCAGAATTTCGACAGAAATAAATCAATATATTAAAAGGACTTCCAAAGCCAGGATTTCAACACCACAACGATAATCATGCAAAGTAACACATAAAGGCATAAAAGATCATGCTTTCCATCAAATAACTTTCGTCATTAACAAATAGGCAAATAGAGGCTTTCGCATAAACCCTAATTGTTACTAACCCTTTTTCACATAATTAATCCAAGTTGCATTAAGATCACTTTCGCTTCAATAATACAAACAAGGATCACCTTCAACTCTCGCAAAAGAATCATGCTTATAGGGATAGAAGATGAATCGCACAAAAAGATCTGACCTTTATCGCATCGCCTCACATGGCCACCGTCGGGCTCACCCTAGCCCCAGAAGTGGGTGGACTACTCACGCCTCATTGCAATCGCAGACATTGAATGAAAAGAAATAACTTGCATAAAAACTATATTCAAAGCCTTTTACAATCCTGGCAATCAACTTTCGCAGAAAGCCAAAACCCTAAAAACCTTAGAACTCCTAAACTTCTTTGTGGAACTAACTAATTGTCTCTGAAATTGAATTGTGTTCTGGAATGAATAAAACTGAGCCCCCTAGGGCCTTATTTATAGGCTTCATTCCCTAGCTATTCTAGGAAATAAGATATCCATCTCTATCTAAAATTATATCTAAATTGCTAAAAGATAAATAAATTGTTTTATGGAAATAAATCTAAAAGGAAAAGATAAAACTAAATAGGGTAAGTCTTCATGTCTTGATAGATCTCCTTCCATAGATAGACTTTGATCAACTTTGGATAGATCTTCGGCCATTCTCGGATTCCTTCATGCCCAAGTAAAGCTAAACCGAGTAGGACTCGTCACGACGAAGCGTTTCTGGAAACTGGGTCTACTCGACCTCGACCACGGCTCGTCGACCTCGAGTAGGGTGGTTCGTCGACTGGACTTCCTCGGCTAGATCTGCTCGATGTGCTCGGACTTGGCTCACTGGGCTCGTCGACCTCGAGTAGCTCTTGTCGATGTCGAGTAGGACTGGTCATCGACTAGGTCTCCTCGGGTGGCTCTACTCGACAAGGCTCGGACAAGGCTCTTGGGCGTCGTCGACTTGGTGCATCCCGCTGGCAGCGGGTTTTTCCGCGGCAGCAAGTGGTCCGCTGCAGCGAGTCGAGTCGCTGGCCGCGATTGTCGCCTGGTCGACCTCGGCTCCGTCCTCGGCAAGGACTCGGACTGGCACGGTGGGTCTTGTCGATCTCGACTAGGGCTTGTCGAGATCGAGTAGGGTTGCTCGGTGTCCTCGTCCTCGGCTTCTCTCCTTGTCGACTCCGGGTGTGGCGTCTGGGCTTCGTCGATCTCGACTAGGGCTTGTCGAGATCGAGTAGACTTCCGGAGCTCGGGTTGGTCTGGCTCTCGATCAGGCTTTGTCGACAAGGCTGTGCTCGGACATGCTCGTCTAGGTCGAGTAAGACCTACTCGAGATCGAGTAGCCTTTACTCTCAGACTGGTTCCACTACTTTGACCTTGGACTTCTGTAGTGGTTTTCCGAGCTTTTCCGACCTTCTGTAGAATTGCTGTAAAATGCCTCGATTTCTGCGAATTAAACAGAAACTGGTGTAGATTCCATAATTTGGCAAATAAACATAAACTACATAGATTCTGTACTATCTAAACCCAAATGAATGCAATGTATACAGAAGTCGATATAAAAGTTACTGTAAAATATGGCAGATTTAGCTCACAACAAACACCCCATACTTAAGCTTGCTTGTCCTCAAGCAATACTTTTATTTGTCATTCAGGGGAAGAATTCAAACTCTCAACATCTTAGATTCATTCTTATATAACCCTGCAATCAATTACCATCCTCGAAAAGGTACTTATGTCACAGATCCATGCATGTGCAATTTAAAAAGCAGCATCTACTCACAAAAGGAGGGTTATGCAAAAACATTCATAAGTGACAAAGCATTAATAATCAAGAGGACTTTAATTTAAGCTCATGAAGGAGTAGATTGGTAAAAGGCTAAAGGTGGGCAAATTTTGGCAATGTGGCGCTTTTGATCCGGGGAAATGGATTATTTCCAAACTTGAGTTTCCACATTCCTTCTCCATTTGATTCATCACCTTTCATAATGCTTTTCAATAATAATGCTTTTACCTCTCTAACCTTAGCACTGCCTTCTCGCAAGTCGCAAACATGGGTGTCAGGAATGGCCCCGGATACTTAGTGCTTTGGACTCCTCACAATGTGTCCCATCTCTCCAAACTATTATCTCAGAGAGCAGGTTCAATCTACCTTTATCTCCTGAGGTGATTGGATTTTCTTTCACTCGTTAAATTTTCCATATATTCCAAACAATTTCCTTTCAAACTCCAAACATGATAACAACACAAACACCATATAATAATCTCCATAATGTAACATCATTCTCAACATAATCCCCGGATGAGATAAAGAATGGCAATATTTAGAACATGTGGAGCAATATATGAAATAAGGCATATTATGGCTTTTGTGATGCATAAGCATAGGTAAGGCTAGGATTTAACATATGAGCATTATATGGAAATATAAAGTCCTCCATCATCTTATCATGCAACATGTCAAAAGCAACTTCAAATTTTACCTCCTTTCATGGTTTTCAAGAAAATATGCACTTCATTGTGACTTCCCTTTACTAGGCAATTTCATGCTATATCTCTAATGAATCCAATTTTGTATCGTCGAGTTCAATATAGCTTCCATGACATTAATCAAAATTTTCAATGGGGGTCATTTTTCTCAAATTTCGAAAATTCATGCATATAAGCACATAAATCAATAATGCATTCCAAAATAGCCATGTAGCAATTTCAAGAAATAATGCACAAGTATGCACAGATAATGTCAAATATGATCAATATGCACAAAGTAAGCCCTTCCCCCACCCCATACTTAAACATTACAATGTCCTCACTGTATAAAAAACAAGGTAAGGGTAAAGAAAGAAACTCACAAGACAGGTGTGCAGGGCCTCAAAATTTCGAATGGAGCACCTCCTGGCCGAGTTTGAATATAGCTTGGTTCTATCCATGGACCTGAAAAGTAGAAGACATATACCCACAATAGCAAAATAAAAGTGTTCAAAACAAAAAACAAAGTCTCAAATGTCCTAAGAAGCCTATGTACATGCTCTAGATTTTATAGTCGCTAGGCCGACTTTCCATTTATGCTCAAGGTGGCATCTGCAGGGCTCATGTTTCTTGGGCCTCAAATAAGACTCCATTCTTGTCCATCAGCTGTAATCCTCCAGAATGGATCTTTTTCACCACGAACGGTCCCATCCGCTTCTTGTTGAATTTGTTGGGAAACCAATGATCCTTTGATTTAGAGACATAGAGCTTGTCTCCAACTTCATTCTCCTTAGGCTCATCATTGGAAATCCTGCACAATCGCACATACCAAGGCAGACCTCTCCCATGTATAGATAAATCTTTAATGGAAATAGGAGAAGAAAGATCCGTACCTTGGCTTACCTTCGCAGAGGTGGAATCGGGGACCACTGTATTTGGTCGATCTCGACTAGGGCTAGTCGATCTCGACAAGACTGCAGGCTCTGGTGGTGGTCGGCTTGCAGATTCAGAAGTCGACGAAGACAGGGGCTTGTCGACTTCGACAAGTTTGGTCGACCTCGACGAGGACTCCGCTCCTGGTGGTTTGCTCGTCGAGGAAGGCGGATCTGGTGGAGCCGAGTGGTGGTCGACCTCGACAAGGCTAGTCGAGATCGACGAGGGCTCTCCTCCTGGTTGCTGCGGCGTCGAGGAAGCAGGGTCTCGGACAAGGCTCCTGGGCGTCGTCAACTTGGTGCATCCCGCTGGCAGCGGGTTTTTCCGCGGCAGCGGGTGGTCCACTGCAGCGAGTCGAGTCGCTGGCCGCGATTGTCGCCTAGTCGTCCTCGGCTCCGTCCTCGGCAAGGACTCGGACTGGCACGGTGGGTCTTGTTGATCTCGACTAGGGCTTGTCGAGATCGAGTAGGGTTGCTCGGCATCCTCGTCCTCGGCTTCTCTCCTTGTCGACTCCGGGTGTGGTGTCTGGGCTTCGTCGATCTCGACTAGGGCTTGTCGAGATCGAGTAGACTTCCGGAGCTCGGGTTGGTCTGGCTCTCGATCAGGCTTTGTCGACAAGGTTGTGCTCGGACATGCTCGTCTAGGTCGAGTAAGACCTACTCGAGATCGAGTAGCCCTGACTCTCATACTGGTTCCGCTGCTTTGACCTTGGACTTCTGTAGTGGTTTTCCGAGCTTTTCCGACCTTCTGTAGAATTGCTGTAAAATGCCTCGATTTCTGCGAATTAAACAGAAACTGGTGTAGATTCCATAATTTGGCAAATAACCATAAACTACATAGATTCTGTACTATCTGAACCCAAATGAATGCAATGTATACAGAAATCGATATAAAAGTTACTGTAAAACATGGCAGATTTAGCTCACAACAATGCGCTCGGACGTGGGTAACCCCCACGTCATATGGCCCACCGAAATTTAACAGGATGCTCTAACCATTTATCTCTCCTCTTCTCTAGACTCACTTTTTTATATATTATATATAAATTTTTACATATAAAAATTGATTCTTTTCTCTTCTATACTCAAACAAAAGGCCAAGTTTCTTTAAAACCCAAGATCAAAGTAAGTGAGCCGTGCTTTGTAAGGGATCAGAAACCACATTTGATCATTATCAAAGTCGGACTCGTGCACATGCGCTCTAGCAGCCTAACATACACGGTTCCACCTTAAAATCAATTGACGGTGGAAGAAGTAGTTCCCTAGTTTATATACCAGGATTATTAGATTTGTGCTATCAACGCATTTACCTTTAGTCGATCAATATGAGAGCAAACAGATTGGGACATCGATCCATGCTAATGAAATAAGCAACAATGAGATTAATTAGTAATTCTGACTGGAAACAGTTGCTTACTCAGAAGTATCCCACAAGTTGGAAGTTGATTTTAGGAGGAGCCTTAATTAAGGCATGTTGGAGATGTGAATGAGACCAAAAGTGTCCCACATCGGAAAGTTAAACATATGAAGCCCTAGTATATGAGTCGGTGGGTTACTCCTTCTATTGCCAATTGGTTTTAGAATGGAACATCACTCGGCTTGTGTGTTGGGCTACTAGCACATGTACACATGTGCACACGACCCCCAGTCATCGGTTCAAGTCAGACATTGATATGGTATCAGAGCGGTTAGCCTAACGGTCTGTGTCGATCCTGGTCTGAGTCAGACTTTGATAAGGCTCGGCTAGCGGGATGATATTTCCAGAACGGCGTCGTTTGGGTAAGGGAAAGAAGGGCAGGACGCGGGGTCAATGGTGGGGCACTTCTAATTGAAATCGGAATCCAGAGAGAGATTAATCGTCAAAAATATAGTTGTCGAATGCCAAATCTTACTTTGAAGTTTGAAGTGACAAATTAATGCAGCAAAAGCAAGCCATATACATATGCATGCATATGGGCGTTTAGAGAGGATATATCGTTGAATAATTTCTTCTTTGGCCTTCGAAGACCATTAATTTATTTTATACTACATTACGTCTTCAAATTCCATTTCGTTGTCTCGAGCGAGAGAGAGCTTGCTAAAGTCGACCCCGACAAATTACAGTTAATGTGGAATGGAGAGTGCCCGGACCCACCCACATGCATCCTTTTTATTGATAATTTGAAATAGTCACAATGAGCCAAATTTTTTTTGGATAATTAAATCAGCATATATATAAAATTTTATATATATATATATATATATATATATATATATAATACGATGATAAATAATATTATTTTAAAATAAAATTTCATCAATTTATGATAAAACACTATCATTTTTTTACCTTAAAAAAAATATAAATAAATAAATAAAATATCTAGAAAAAATTAACTAAATAAAAAAGAAAACGCAATATAATAAACATTAAGTTAATATTAGAGTTGTTATATAAGCCGAAGCTCAGGTTTTGCTCAATTAAAGCTCGGCTCGAGTATTGTTTTCTAAATGAGCTGAGTATGAGTACATTTTTAAGCGATTCCAACCTCGGCTTGATTTAAGTAACAGGCTGACCCGAGGTCCTTAATGGAGTTAATGGTGAAGGCTTTGTCCAGAGCAGTTTTGAGAGCACAAATCTCAAAAGAAGAGTTCCTTGTGATTAGCATATCGTCCATATAGACAAGAGCCACCGTAAAGGAACCATTGGAAGATTTATTGAACAAAGTGATCATGAGCATATTTCAAAAAACCCAGATGCACAAGAAGGTGACTGAGTTTAACATTCCATTGACGATTGGCTTGCTTTCAGCCATAGAGGAACTTATCCAAGCGACAAACTTGACTAGGATGAATAGAGTAACCCGGAGGAGGGACCATGTAAACCTCTTCATCCAGATTGCCATGAAGAAAGGCATTATTAATATCTAGTTGTTGAAGGGGCCAACCAAGACCAGTAGCTATAGCAAGCAACACTCGAACAATTGTGAACTTAATTGACAACAACGAATTAACGTGTGCTTGTAGTCCTTATCCTTCACTTGATTGAAGCCTTTGGCCACCAGGCGAGCTTTACACCTATCTACTGAGTCATCAGGCTTGTATTTGATGCAAAAAAATCAACTTACACCCAATAAGTTTGTGACTGGAAAGAAGATCCACCATGTGCCAGGTCTTGTTGGAAGCAAGAGCTTGAAGCTCCTGATTCATAGCAGGAACCTAGTTGGGATCTTTAACTGTAAAGGCTCGGGTTTTCAAATCTTACTTTTTAGAAAAATGAATTTAAATTAAATATTCTAAGGAAAACTCGCCCTCAATTTAATCGAACTCGAAACTCTTGAAGCGGATTTTGCCCAAATTTTAAAATTTATGGAAAAAAATAGATTTTTCTCCCGTTTTATAGGCCGCCAAATGAAAAATGACGTTTGGATTCCATTATTTAATTCAGATTGAAGATTTTAATAATTAATTTAATCAAGTCGAAATAAGGTCAAAATAACAGATTTTGAGATTTGTTTCCGGGGGTTTTGAATTATAATTGGGACCCATTGCCCTCTTCCTCTTCCTTATCTAAAATTTCATCCCTCCTTTGTTTCTTTCTAAACGTAGGCAAACACCCACAATTTCTTTTACTCCCTCCCTCACCCACACCTCCTTGAAATGGCAAAGAGTCAACTTGCTTCCCTCATGTTCCCAGATCTCAGCATCTTTTACCCTCCAAATCTCCATAAAGAAGGTATATTTGACTCATCCCTATACTCTCACAAACCCCTAAACCAAACACAACCTACCACTTCCTTTCTCCCCCTTTGAATTGCTGAGAGCAAAGAGCTCTTCCGTTTGGCTCCTTTGCCGCCACCACACCTCTCCACCACCGCCCAGGAGAGCCGGGGCCAGCAACAGCGCAACCGACGTCGCACCCTGCTCCTCCGATTTCACCATTTCCCGCTCGGACCGAAAGTCGCAGCCCTAGCCACCGGAGCTTACTCGCGTTTCCCTCGTTGTTCCACCCTCTTCATCCGCCAGCAGCAGCCCTCGAGGCCTCCCCGGAGCCTTCAGTAGTAGCAGAAGCAGCCGGAGGTCGCCCAGGGGCCACCCGAGCCCCATTGAGCCTCCGCCGAGCCCTTCTTCTCTCCTCCCCTCTGTTTTCCGTCCATGGATCCAGGTGAGCTTCTCTCCTTCTCCTTCCCCTCCTCAATGGTGTAAAATTCCACCTTTTTGATCTCCTCTCTCGACCCAGGCCAAGAAAAATCTGTTCGGGTCTCCGACGAGGCCGAATCGAGCTCCGATCGAATGTTTCCGGCGAGTCGACGCCCTCGGTGAGCACTCCTTCTCCTTCTTCCCTTTCTTGCTTGTTTTCTGTCCTTGGCGTCGGGAAGGTGCCGGAGCTCAGGGCCACCGCCGGCGAGCCCTCTCCTCCCCCTTTCTTTTCCCAGATCTGTCGAGTAGAGCTTTTGGGGGGATGATGAACAGTGGGGACATTGGGTCGGTTCTCTTGTTTTTAAAAAGGGGTTTGGTTCGGTTTTTTTTTATAAAATGAAACCGGTTCGGTTTGGTCTAGTAAAATAAAATCAGATTTTATAGGGGGACAATGGGCTTGGGTTTATGGGCCGGATCTCATTTTAGCCAAACTTGGGCCTAATTTGGTGGATATAATTATAAAATGTGTATTAATTGTAGGGCTTATTTTATAAATATTATCGATAAATATATTATTAAATAAATGGGATATAGTATAACATAATATTTTGACTTTTAAAGTTGTTGAGATATTAAAATATAATATTATTGGATTCAAATTTTAAGAAGAAAAGAATTTGAAAAAGGTTTTAAAGATTAGAAATTGAATTGAGAAATGGAAATGAATTTAATAAAGTTTAAAAAGAGGATTTTGGAAATATACTAACCTTGTCGGATTTGTCTTGAAATAATAATAAAATAAGGTGATAAAAGGGTAATGTTTTATAAATGGATTTGTTGGATGATTTGAGAAAGCGTTTGAATGGTGATTTGATCTAACTTGAGGTTTTAAAAGAGTTTTGAGAAATCTTGAGAAAATGACTTACCTTGCCTAACTTGGTGAATAAATCTGATGACTTGTGTGTGATATTATATGCTCTAAGTAACATTAGAAGTAGACTTAATTATATTACTTATATATGTGTTAGGTGATCATCTGTGACATGTTGGCTTTCTGTATACCTAGTTGTTGCCTTTTGCTGTTCTGCACTTCCAGGTGAGTTCCTATATGAGCTCACTCAGATTCGAAAAGAGATCTCCCTACTTGTAGCCATGTGCATACTAGGTGCTTGCATTCATAATAAAGCATGCCATGTAGTATCCTGCTAGGATTGCACTCATGATTGAGCATTCGTTTACTCATTGCTTTTGTAAACAGAACGGTCGTTATCTGTGAAGTAACTAGAGTCATTGCTAGGGTCATAGGACGACCTAGTCTCATGGGGTCCCGTCCTGAGTCAATCGAGTCATGAGCTTCCTTATATTATGAGATGCCTGCGGGCTTTATTGTGGATACGGGTTGGGCATGCGTGCCACCCGATTATATGGAATGCATTCACAAGCTGGCCAGTCTCCGCCCTATCGGAAGGGGGTGGAGGTAGGAGAAGGATATACCACTTGGTATTCGGTGCTAAGGCCTTATTATATTTATGCACTTGATCTTAGGACCATGCTAGTGTGTTAATATTCCGCCTTGCATCTAGAAGCATCTTTATTAGGATTAGCGTGTTTATATGTCTGCTTGTTTGGGATTATATTGCGTAGGGATTCGATCTGACACCGCCCCGCATACATTTTTTTTAGGTTTGTTTTGCAACATGATTATTCCTTGCTTCCATGACGTGGGAACTCTCTTGGGCGATCTCAAAGAAATGGTTAACTCCACTAACATTGTATATTAAATTTCGGTAAATACGCTTATTGATTTGATTTTGACTCGGCTCTGCCGTATCACCCTCTTGTATTACACCTTGATTCTACTATTTGCATGACTGTTGTTTTCCACGCTTAGACTTATGACAGGTACAGGGGACTTCCCCGGGGATTCCAACGATCCCTTCGAATTTTGGGTATGAAATCCCACTTTAAAATGTTAGGATAGAATTTCAAACCTTCAACCTGTACTCGGGGCGCAAGATCCTAACGAGGGGTTTTATCCCTCGAAACGTAACTCGGGAATCATAATCCAGGGCCGTTACAAAGATGGTATCAGAGCTGAGGTTGTGCAAACCGAGTATGATAGGTTGAAGTGGTTTTGAAAATGGCACAAGGTTTTCAAATGGTTTTCCAAAATGTTTTAGAAAGGGCAAAATGAATTTAATATGGATAACTCAAATGGACTAAATACGAACTTGACTCTATAAATCCGGTAATCAAACAAAGGGAAACGAAGGGGTAGTAAAGGCGTTAGACCATCCCTATTGGATGTAGTTGGGAATGGGTAGGCAAAAATATAGCTTTTTCTTTACAGATGGGCCTACAAGACTCCAAGGCTTTGCGTCGTAGTGGCTGGAGTGGCGAGTTAGGTAGAGACCGTGAGGTTTTGCCCCTCAGGTTAGTCGCCCCTCGAAGGGCGGCCCATAGGATAGCTTGATCGTTGATTGCTTCCATGTTGAGTGCTATTGTGCTTAGGGTAGAGAACTAATCAGTATGCCTTGACTTGAATCGTGTATTGAATAACTGTGCAAACGGGATAGCGGGGGAATACCTTGTTTTTATGTCATTGGAACTCCTGTCTTGTCGGAATATCTCTTCCATAATTCAAACCCCTGATGATTCTGACTCCGTCAACCATCCCACCAACACATTTAGGCATGTTAGCAAGGGTCGAAGTGCATCCGCTCTCCCCGTTTCGAGTCCTGTTTTGTATCCCACCACCAATGCTTCTATCGAGTCACGTACCTTAGGTTGGTGTCTTCCACGGGAAAATTTGGGTCGGTCAACTAGCTACTTCCGGGGGTGTGTCGGATATGGGAAATCCATGAGTGTTTTAGGGAGGGTTATCAATGAAACAACTTCGAGTTAGAAGTGATTTGTCTTATGGAGTTATCTTTCTCGATTCTTATACTGATCAACTGTGTCTTCTTACCACTAGAGTCTAAACACAAATTATACCCTCTCATCTCGAAAACAGTGTGAATGTCCTTGTGTCATACCGAGCGAGTCATATTAGCGTCCCACGGGGAAACAAGGTGATGAGCCGGTGATTGTATGACATGGTGTGTTGGTATACTTCAGCATGACTTGCCTAATATCGGCATGTTACACTTAGGAGTGGATGCATATGACATATGTATGGAATTCCCATGATTATTCTCTCCCTATGAATTAGGTCCATGATAGTGTGGTCAATCTTTGTTGGATGTTTAATATGGGAAATGAATGTCTTAACATGCTAAATTGATCTAGTTGGACCTTCTTTAACTGCTTACTTGCTTGATGAGTGTTGCTAGTATCATGTAGGACATAAACCTCCCCATTATAGGCCCTCGTATGACTATGCGTCATCCTTGTCTTACTGTGTGAATATGAGTGCATATGATGTGATAGGTGCTACACCGCCCCTGTATGACTTGACCATACATGTAGTAGGATTATTAGAATGCAACTTAACATGCTTGCATTGATCCCACATTATCTTGATCTACTTATGTGTATACCTAAGGTGAGTGATTAATCATACATGTTATATTCTGTGATGCTCGCTAGATCTTGCATAACATGTGTTGCATATGTCCATTGTCGGTCCATGTATAAATGACCTTAACATGTCAGGCAGGACTGGTAAATGAAATGATAGGGTACTTGTGTGTTCCGCATGCATGAAAAACTTGATTAGATGAACGTGTTGTGGACTCATAGGTCGTTATTCATTGAGATAGGTACATACTGGTGTGGAATAATGTTGTTGAGATATTTGTGATTTTCATGTGTTTGTGTGCCATAATTATAACCTCATGGAATACCCTAAGGGAATCGTTGTAATACACGGGTTGGGATTCTATTTTCGATCTCGTCGTCCCTAGTCTTGGTGCATGTCTGAAATCCTTGAGGGTGTGTGTTGTCTCCCCTTGTCTGAGTTGTCTCTCCCCTATCTCCGTAACTTCTAACCTTTGCGATCCCCTGATGAACGTCAACACAAAAGGAAGAGTTGACGACCAAGTGGCACCGAAACAACGCAACGGAAGCGTGGTGGGTCCATGACCCATAGACTCCGAGGACGATGTCACCGATGGCAAAAAGGACGGATATGCTTCAAAGACGGCAATCGTGAACAAGATTCTCCCAGCTGACTCGAGAAAGAGCATTCTTAATTCAAGTTGCGGATCCTTCTATAGCAATCGGAATTAATGTTGTGCAATAGACCTAGAACTAACATAATTGGAGGTGTGACAACTAATGTGCTGAAATGGTATTTAATGATTGCCTGACTGGCTTGTGCCTATGATGATATGCTTTGATGCTCTAGTCTATTGATGTGCTAGTAAGTAAGATGTAGGGTATATATGGTTGATGACGTTTCTCTCTTAAGTATGAGTCGTGAGGTTCTTCAGTAAGCTAGATCGGAGAGTGATAGGTAGGTTTGAGGTCTTTGTATCTGGCCGTTGGTTGTGTGGGATGAAGTGCAGGAAGGATGTGTTAGCTTGGGTAGAGTCGAGTGAGTTGGGACTTGTCGGAGATAGTGGTTTTTGAATAGAGTTGAGTTTTCAGGTAGGCCTTTGATGAGTGGTGGAGTTAGTGTGGTAAGATTCCGCGGGAGAGGTCTTCGTTAGAGGTAGTGTGGGGAATTAGCGTTGGCGGGTAGTGTAGTTCTAGAGGTGGATGGGTGAGTTAACAGTGGATCGGAAGGATTCTTGAGGGGATGTGTCGATAGACGGGTTAGTGTGCCAAGAGAGAGTATCTGGATAGTCTAGGAGCGAATCGTGGGTGGCATTGAGGATGATCGGTTAAGGAATGTCTAAGGAATCGTAGAAATATGGGACTAGGTGGTATGTGCGGTGATTGGGAGTGACCTTGGTAAAGGATGAGGTTAAGGAATCGCTAAGGAAGAATAGTAGGAGGCTGCTTGGGAAATTATCGATCTTGGATATTAGGTTGTTCATATCAGGGACGTACGTGTGACGAGTATTTGGGGATTGTTAGATGGGATTGGTAGTGCTTCAAGAATTCGTGAGTGAAGAAATTTCTAGATGCGTTGTTGGAGGATTTCAGCATAGGGAATTGATCGATAATTATGAGTGGAGGTTATTGTAGCTATTGAGGTATTTGAGGATGTGAGATGATTCTTTGAGGAAAGACTGCTAGTTAAGCAAGGATGTCATTAAGATTTCTAGTAAGACTGTGGGCTTGAGAATGAAATAGAAAGATTCGAAGCATGGACGTGGGAACTAGGTAGAGCGGAGTTTATTGGGGATGTTAAAGGATGAAGGATTTTAGAAGGGTGGTGAAAGGACAGTACTTAGGAAACTCGGATAAGGACAATTTAGGGATTATGCGGAAATGATTATCAGTAAAACAGAGCCTTGGACGGTAAGGTGTCATGGGTAAGAAGTAGGAACTTGAGGCAATTTAGGAATTTGAAGAGATGAGGAAATGTAGTAGGACAACTTGAGGATTTCGAATGGGTAAGGTTTAATAAGATTTGGAATGAGGAAATTTAGGAATATGCTGAGACGAGGGTCTAGAATAGGTCAGCTGAGGAGTCGTGGATGTTCAGGTTTTGTGATATTCGGAAGGGGACAAGTAGGTAGAAATTGCGATTGGTCATTGAGGATAGACGTGGGTGATGAGGAACTCGATGATTAATGGCTATGAGTTAGCACTAGACGGTTTTCTGCGTTAGAGTTAGTCGGGAATGACAAGTGTGAGATGATTAGTATGAGCTTGGTGCTTAGAGGTGGATGGTTAGTGAGAATGGCTATTGGCGCGGAAGGTGTGATCAGATTAGCAATGTGATTTGAGATGTCTTTTTTTGGAGATGATGGTCAGGCGGAGTCTTGAGAGCCTAGGAAGAGTAAGCGAGATTTTTAAGAAGCGTCTAGTTCGATTGTGAGAGCGGTTCAGTAAAGGACTTGAGATTTTTCTTAGATGGCTTGATGACATGAGAGTTGGAATACCTAGTAGTGGGGTTGGGTATTTGGCCTTGATTGCGGATGGTTATGAAGCTAGAGAGTTTGTATACGAGTGAGGTGCAATGATAATTAGAACTAGTATTGGATTGAGTTGGTAGACCTTTGTGAGGTTGATCTTGATACGAGAGATGATGAGTAATGGTCGTGTCGTATTGTGATTGGTGGTTATAGGCAGGTTTTCTCGAGGATGTGATCTAGTGTAGGCTATACTTGGGAATTAAGTGATAGTAGAATGAAGGGTCCATGGTATAAGGGTGCATGTTATCTTGATATATTGGTATGCGATATCCTGTTAAGTTAAATGTTGATGTGACAATAATATCTTGTTCTGCTATGTTGCTAGACTTTGCTATTGCTAAACCATGAGGGCGTGACCGATTCTATGTTGACCCTTGAACATAAAATGCTGAAATGTACGTGATTGTGGTGATACCTATATGCATTGATATTTCAAAAATTGATTTTCATTTAGATTTCTGGCTATGAAAATGGTGAATATCTTGGCTTGCTGAATCTTGTTGAAATGGATTTTGTTGTGTTGACTTGTTGTCTTTCTATTAGACTGAAACCCCTATTATGACAAAATTATGTGGTGTTGGTAGTGGTAAGTAGGAAACCATGCTGATGTGATCTACTAAGGTTGAGATTTGATGTGTTTGTGTGTTGCCCTTTCAAAACTGATATTCCTACTTGATGCATTCTTATTTGTTGACACCTAAAACATGAAATGCTAAGGTTGAGTGTGACGTTCCAATATACTAGTATGCGGCCATGTTGACGGATTGCTATTCATGTTATGGTTTTGGCGTGTCTAATCTCGATGGTTGGTTGTTTATGAGGTGGCATGTCTTGGTTATGTTGATTCTGATAATTACTAGAAATTCGTACCTGAAATTGCTTTTGAGATTGGAACCTAGGAAGAGAATACAGGATTAGCCCTTAGAGGTAGATGATCCCACCTCTCGAGTTTTGAATTTGCTTGACCAACTTGGGATTTAAAGAATTTTGAAAGAGCTTGGAAACGACTAACTCAGATTTTGAAAAGCTTTGGAATGGTTTTGAAGTTGAGAGGTTTGATTGATTTGAAGGGTTTTGAACGATTTTGAGAAAGACTAACTTGGATTTTGAGAGACAAAATGTGATCGAAAATTTCATTGATTTTGAGGCCAATCTTTTTCAATTGCGGAATCCCCTTTGAAGCTCTTCAAACCCGGGCCGTTACATTAACTGCTTGAGCTTAGGTGTCGGGCTCATACAGAACAATGGAGTTAAACAAGGATGCAACATTGTCAAAAGAGAATCGAGAGAGATCCTTTGTAGCTGATGACATCTAATTTAGTCATATTTTAGGGTTGCATTTGCATATTAGTTTAGAACATTTTCATGCATATTTATCATATTTTATATTTATTTTATTTTATTTTGCATTTTCGGAGTCTACACCGAGTGTTTATGTATTTCAGGTCTTTTGGCACTAGTATTGTGGAAATTCGAGACTTGATACGAAAGGACAAGCAGGATTGAATCGGAATCGAGAAGCCGAATGGCCAAGTGTGGAAATTGCTAGATTTAGAAGTAATTTATGTGGGCTGAAATTCTCACCGAGTTCAGTCACATCCAAACATTCAAATCAAATCTCCTCAAATTCACTTGTCGACTCCAAGTCGTCCCAAGTATCAAATCCAAAGTGTCTCCTCCGACTCAATACAAAGCTTCCGCTCGTTGAGTTCGGTCACGACCAAAAAATCAAAAATCCAAATACCAAATTCAAAATTGTCATTTTTAAGAACTACATAAGATTTGATCCCGTTCAAATGGGTATGTAGGAAGCTCGACATAAAGCTACAAGCTCGTCAAGTTCAATCACGATCCTCAAACGATCAAATTGGTTTTCCGGTAGAACTACATAAAGACTTGACGCCGTTAAACGGCTACGTAGGTAACCCGATATTAAATCTCAAGAATATGTCGGGTACAGTCGCTGACCTCTAAGTTCACCTTAAAAGTGAAAACGGGGTTAAAATTAAATTTAAATTAAACAAACATGATTTTCCGTGTAAGTGATAGCCGTTGAGTTGGGAAACCCTTCCGAGAAGGTGTGCTCAATTTATTCGGGTGATACACGAGAAAATCTCATGCATATGATAGTGTGATTTATGTTAGGGCTACCCTTCCGAGAAGGTGGGTCCTAATACGATCCAATGATGCATGAAAATCTTAAAAGTGGTAAAACACACAAACTCAAACACTCTGAACTACGTGAGGCTTGATTCTCTTCTAAGAGATACGTAGGCAACCCGCTAAAATTCGGGTGCAGCCCAAATCACCAAAACCACCAAAATCTTGGTATCGGTACAACTTCGAATCAAGAGGATAACCAAAAAGGGTCGAACTCAAATATTAAAAATTAAATAAAATGTGTTGTACAATTATATCGCGCACTTTTGTTCAACAGCTTGCATCAGCGTCCTTATTCTCCATCACTTAGACTATGCACATAAACATAAATCATGAGGTCTTTTCATGGGTTGTAATGGGGCCATGGTAAGAAACAAAGGGTATGAAATTCTTTGGCTTGTGGTGCTAAATTCGGGAAATAGAACTACTTCCTAAACTTCAACCACAATTCCAACTTCTTTTCCACAAGCATACTAAATCTCTCACAACAACCACGTCACATAATCAAATAAGCTCAAAACTCATAACTTTGAAAACCCATTCCCTTTTCACAAACATTTCTCTAGTGATGAAGAATTTTATACACCTTTTTTTTTCTTTTCCATTTTCTCTTCTTTTTTTTTCATTTTTTTAATTTCTTCATCATAAGAAAATTACATTTGAAGCACAAAATCCTCCACTCAATACATAAATCACTCAAAGCACATTATTCTCTCTTCTCCACTCAAATGAACCATGATTCTATTTCATCCTAATTCCCGAATGGGTAAACAAGGCTAAAATAGGCTTAAGGATAATCTTGTGGAGCTACAATGAATAGGCAAATAGGCTCAATGGGTTTCAAGCAAAGGATATATTCGTGGGTATAAAGGGAATAATAGGCTAACAAAATTGCCTCAATCATGTTTATGCAATGCACACAAGTCATACATGTGGCCTCAAGAGGTTCTAACGCAAGTTCTGAAGATAGAGCAATCAAGATGAGCAATTCACACACAAAAGAAAGAGGACTCATGTATGTCAGTCCTAGGCTCAGATGCTCACAGGCTTTTGTCTCAGAATATCAATCTCAACAAGTCTCAAGATGATTAGTTTTGAAAGAATTATAGCATAAACCCAATAATCCAAATCATCACAAGCTTTTTAACATGCCTTAAAGATATCATCAACCAAATTCAATCAAGGAAATGATATGTTCTTCAAGAAGAGCAAGGGATTTTTATTACTAAGGGTTCATCCAAGACACATATATGAAAATGCAAAATATTATATGCAAAAACGGAGTTACACATGAGCTACATGTGAATTACAAGTGAGTTACCCCCACCCCATGCTTAAAATCTGCTTTGTCCTCAAAGTAGAGAAAAAGAAACTGTAAGGGAAGAGAAAACTCACCAAAGAATTCAGGCACAATCAAGCATTCTAGACAATTTATTCATTTCATCACAACAGGAGCTTCCCAAACTCAGCAAAACCAATAAGCAACATCACTCCTGGGTGTGATTGAAAACTCGTAAAAATTGTAGTTGCATCTCCTTGTTATTGAATCTGGCCAAGACATCAAAAACAAAGAAAACAACCAACCAACAAGACAACACAAGCTCTCTCTAACAGCAAGGGTACAAAACCATACAGAACCAGCAGTAGGTTATAATCACTTTAGATCAAATAGACTTCATGGACATAACATGTAAACTCAATAATCAAGTTCAAGAGAATGATACAAAGCACCTACTCCTTCAAACAACCCTATCACAAGTAACATCTCAATTTCACTAGATAAATCCAGCTCAGCGAAAACCAATGATATAAGATATATCGATAAACACCATGCACTAGTAAGAGCATGCACAAAATCCAGTCCTGCACCTCACACTCATCCATATTTTGCAAAGTAAAATAATGGAAACTCAATGGAATCAGGGAGCATGAGACAAGCAAGTAACAACCTTTCCAACATAACAAAACCAGCCAAACCAAAGTATCTATATCGAGGTGTCATAATTGAGCACAACTAAGACCACAAAATTAGCACAAGTGCACAAGAAAACATCTCAAGATCAGCATTTCCAATCAAAATCAATAGAAGGCTTCAACAGACATATCAACAACCTCAAATTAGTTAGATACTTAGCTAAATTTCTATGACATTAAGCACATAAGTCAAATCCAACTCAAGTTGCAGCAATCAAAGTCACTAAAACCCAGCAATCAGATTGTTTTCAGCAGATTCCCTTTACATCCAAAGACCAATCCAATGTCACATTCAATGAATAACTTATTCCAGCAGTTTCCAAAATTGCAAATCAGTAACTAGTTAAGGGAATAGATATACCTCTGCTTACCTGGGTGAAATCAGGCTCTGAATTGTAGGCTGAGAAACGAAGGAGCGGGAAATTGTCGTCCGTCAGGGGCAGCAGCAGTGGCAAGGTCCTCCAACGATGCTGAGAAGGGATGAGAAGGGGAAGCGAGGAGGGCCTGCTATTTCGCGGGTGACTGCTGGTGGCGGAAAGGTTAGGGTTTCAGCGGTGGCTGGTGCGGCGGAAAGGTGAGGAGGAGAGGCGTCGATTTGTTGTGCGGCACCGGTGAAATTTAGCCATGGATGCGCTGGTGGTGCGGTGGCGAGGGTTCCGGCGACTGGCAGCGTAGAGCAAGAGGAAGCAGGTGCAGCCGGTGGTGGTGAGGGCAGATCGCCGGAGGCGCGGGTGTGGGAGTAGTGGCGCCAGCAGTGGTGGAGAAGAGAGTTCTGGTGAACGCCGGGGGTGATGAGGGCTACGAGAGAGCTCGGGTGCGCCTCCGGCTTTGGGATCCAGTGGGGGTGGCCAGAAGCAAGGGCGAGACGGAGACGGAGAGGGAAAGAAGGAGCCACGGCGGTGGCGAGGAGGGGGCGGTGAAGATGGTCGGAGAGAGAGAAGAGACAGAGAGGGAGAGACGGGGAGGGGTTTTTTTTTTCTCTTTTTTTTTTTTTTTTGGTTGAACAACAGGAGCTGAACGCGCGGCCGCGCGGTAGATCACACGGGCGTGCTCTTCTACTTTTTTTTTTTTTTAAGTTTATAGTAATAACAATCTTAACTAAATAAAATAAAGGGGGAATTTACCTTAGATTGACTCGAAAACGTTTGAACCTTCCCGAATGGATGGTCCATGGCTCGATCCACCCGTCTAGTAAAGTCTTTTCGGGGCGATATAATTGGAATCTATTAAAGCTCAAGCTCCCGAAAGATGTGCTCTTCTCCTTAGCATCTTGTCCCTTTGTGTGTTCACCGTTACCACCATCTTCGAACAGAAAGACTTCCTCTTGGGACTTGGTGTATGGCGGTATGTCAACGAGAAATTCCTTTGAAATGTCATCTATATGCCACTTGGAGAGTAGTCTAGCAAACGCCCCAAATCGTGCCTTAACATTCTCTTGAACCATCACTTCAGAAAATAGCGACGATGACATGTATACTCGGGGAGCAACCAATCCGGGTTCTTCTCTGGATTCCTCTTCCCTAGGATCATCAATCTCATGCACCTTAGACTCATGTATATGCTCTTCCAGATATTCCTCAATCTCAATAGTTACGACAGTGCAATCGTCATTGTCACTGTCATTGACATCTGTTTGGCTCGAGAGGCTCTCTGGAACAGTTTGACCATTCATGGTAAGTTGAGCAATTCGGGCTTCAATTTCCTCAATCTTAGCGAGTAGCTCCTCCGTTGATAGATGTGAATAAGGTCCTTGCGCGGGAGGAGGTTGTGGAGGTTGAAACTGAAATCTTATCGGAACCCTTTCTTGAGTGTGATTGCTGTCATAATACTCATCAGAATTCCACCTATGGGATATATCATCAGCATCCTCGTAGGTGGGGGCCCACAACACCGGGCATTTAGAGATCATATGCCCAAAACCCCCGCAAAACTCGCAATGAGCATGGTTCTCATACATCGAGAATTGATTTTCCAAAGTGGCATGACCAACGGATGACAAAACATCACAATATGGAACACAGTTCATCTCTAGAAGAACACACCTGAAATCACAAAAAGAAGGAAAAAAATCAAAAGCAAAAGAAAGACTTAGCAAACTAGTTTATAGAAACAACCAATACTATCAATAATCCCCGGCAACGGCGCCAAAACTTGATGTGGTCTAAACCAACACAAGAATAGTGTAGCCTGAACCAACCTCGCAAGAATACGAGATCAATTGCAGTATACGGATATCGATCACGGGGATTATATATGTATCAATTGTTATCTATAACTAATAAGCTAAGCCAAATGGGAGAGATTTGATTTTCAACTAAACCTAGAAAACAAGCAAAGATTAAGAAGAAATATATAAGAGAAATAATTCCAGGGTTAAAGATTCCCACGACAATGCCACAAAGAATTCAATCCGATATTCACTCGAACTTCGTCTTCTTAATATGTCAAATTGAAGGTAAATTATCTAAAGTCATCACTACTCAGTTGTCGCATGTTGTAGTGATTGTGTCTAAATTAACCAAATCTAGACCCTTTAAGCTCTTTATAGACCTTAGAAGAAAATCAATTAAACTTTCGCTGTCGCGTTCCGCCTAACCGATTAACGCCTAAGAATCTACGATAATTTATTAATCCTCAAGAATCCTCAACAATCGTTTAAATGTCACAATAACAATTGTTGATTCCTCAAGTTCAATCCTAGAGTTCCGATGAAACCAATCCTCCTTTCGGGTTCATGAATTTCATCTATTTATCAAATTTCAATTCGCAGTGGTAGCATCTTGAATCTAAAAAGGATTATAATCGATTGACATCAATTAAGTTAAGCAACTGGGATCAAATCAATTCATAAAATTCAGACTAAGTTCAAGCAAACATTGAAATTAAACAATTTGCGACATTGTCGGGTTCACCCTAACCCTAGAACGGAAAATTTATCTAAACATAATATAGAAAATAATGGTATAAATTAAAGACATGCTAAAAAATAGATTCAAACCAAAAATCTTTACCTTCAATCTAAAGTGCAATACCGAAAACAAGTAAGAAAAGCAAAATATAAACTAAAACCTAAACAAACCAGAATGATCGGCCTAGGCCGGCGGCGTTCGTCCAAAATCTGAACCAAGAGCCCCCCCCCCCCCCCCCCCTTCCCTCAATGTAACGTGAGTATATATAATAACTTTAACCAAATTACAATTTCAGCCCAGCAATTTATAGAATTAAAAACTAACCCAAAACTACATTCTAATTTCAGCCCACATAAATTACTTCCCAATCTAGCAATTTTCACACTTGGTCATTCGGCTACTCGGGTCCGATTCGATCCTTTTAGTCCTTTCGTATCAAGTCTCGAATTTCCACATTATCATTTTCAAAGTGCCTGAAATCAATAAAAACCCGGTGTAGACTCCGAAAATGCAAAATAAACTAAATAAAATATAAAATATGATAAATATGCATGAAAATGATCTAAACTAATATGCAAATGCAACCCTAAAATATGACTAAATTAGATGTCATCAGTAGCTAGACTAGAGAAAGCATGAGAAGTGGATGATGGCTGGCAACTGATAAACAAAATCATCAAACCTTGAAGGGCGAGTCTGGATCCTTTGGCGAATAGAATGATGGGTACCAACGGGTAAAGGGGCAGGAATGGAAGCAATGTGTTATGTGGCACTAGAGTCAATAATCCAAAGCTTACACGAAGCTAGATCAGTAGAAACACTACCTGTGAAGTTGATGAAGCTTTGATGAGCACCCTGATGGATCATAAGAAGCATCAACTTCAGGTGCTTTTCCCTTCTTCATCAGCTTAACAATCTCTTGATAAACGACATTAATCATCACAAGATTAGGATTGGGATTGCCATGACCAGAACCACCCCTGGAAGAATCACCAAAGCCAGATTTCCTAGAACTTGTATCATCAAGAAGACTCTCGTCCACAACCATGTCTTCAATGTTAGCAACAAATTTGGAAAGAGTCTTCCCCCGAGGACCTTCTTACCAGTCCGAAATATATCCAATGAGTTTGAAACAAGACTCCTTGAGATGACTTTTCTCATGGCAGTTCCAAACTCGATCAAATTTTCCTTTCTTCTTTCTTACCACTAAAGTTCAGTTGCTGCTTGTTGCCTTTGTTAATAGACAAAGCACTGTTGTCAATAATCTTCTGAGAATTCATGATCTCTTTTTGCCTTTCAACCTACAAAACTGTGTGAAATGTCTTATTAACAGAGGGCAAATCATCACTGGACAAAATGTTGCTCCGAATGTTGTCATAGGCCACATTGAGACCCAGAAGATATTGCATGAAACGACTCTTAGCATCTCTATCAACAATTTTCTTTACGAGAGCACAACCCAGTGCTTCAATCCACCACAAGTACAAGTCGGAATCACATCAATCATTTGAAGCTCATCCCAGAGTTTCTTTAATTTCCCATAGTATACAACAATAAAGAAATTTTCTTGTCTAACATTACAAAGCTCCTTGTGAAGTTGAAAGATTAATGGAGTGTTAGACTCACCAAAACGTTCAACCCACTCATCCCAAAGTTCTTTGGAGGATTCCACATAAACGAAATTTTAAGCAATTTCGCTATTCATTGAGTTTAATAACCAACTTATGACCATATAGTCACGCCGAGTCCACTTCGCAAGCTCCTCTTCATTATCGAGAGGGCGAGCACAAGCTCCGGTTATGAAACCGAGCTTGATCTTTGCGCTAAGAGCCAACATGGATTTGAATTAGATCAGATCCTCAAGAGCAGCACTAGAAGTTTCAGCCATTAAACATGGATCCAACAAGTTTCATACCTAGATGGTCGGAATTGGACAAGTACAATGGATTAACGTTAGCACCATGAGCAGCACTAGAAGTTTCGCCGACTTTCTTGAACAGGAAATTGAGTTGCTCTTGAAGAGTAGCCATTGAACAATCAAGGTATGCAGCATCAACTCTGATATCATGTAAAGGATTTGAATTAGATCAGATCCTCAAGCAAACTTGAGATCAATCACATATCTCATATCTGAAAGTTGCAGTTGCAACAGCCTGATGAACAAGCTTGAAAGAGAATGAAGACTCCACATTGATTGTAAAATCTTGAGACACTAACTTGCATGTTATTTCTAAAGGATTATGAAAGACAAAACGCAAGGCCTGGTTTCAAGCTCTTGAAACCATGGCTAAAATGTTTGATCAAATATTATCTTATCTATGAATTGATTTGTTTAAGTGCAGAAATTGAGGCAAGACCGATCCTTTGGGCAAAGATTATTTATGGGCCTTTCATTGGGCCATAATATAGTCATCTTGGATCTGTCCATATTCAAATATATATGCATATGTTCTCCTAACATATTATGTGGTAGAATTCCTTGAATTGTATTTCAAGAAAGATTAAGAGAGCTATATAAGGACAAGGGGTGATCCGATTCTCCTAGAGTACATGCTTGAATATGGAGAAGATTGCAGGCCATGGCATTTGGAAGGAATTCAAATTCAGTTGAAAAGAATTCAAAATTCAAACGGATCTCCATCCCTATCCTTGAAGACTATCAACTATATATAGAGTCCAAGAAGATAATGGAAGACAACTGGGCAAGCAGCAGTCATTCAAAAGCGATCTAGTCATCTTTGAGCATACGTCATTCCAGTTTTCTCTCGTGTTCTCACAAAGTCTAGTGTGTTTCATTTTTTAGTGTTGAGGGAAACACAAGTGCTTATTGTACAAGTCATTCATTTTACATTAAGAGTATCATATACCCGATATAAGGCACACTCCGGTGTGTGGTGAATGTTTTTATTTCACTTGTAAGGTTGAGTGCTAGAGTAGAAGCCAGGGGCGGATCCTTTAAACACTACTAGAATTCTGTTCATAGACATCGGGTATAAACCAATGTTAATCAAAAAAAATTTCAATGTGTTAGTGGGTGGTGTTAAAAATCCAAACTTTACCACATCGGTTTATAACCGATATCTATAATTATTTATAACATTGTTTTTATTGTTGATAACGATTTAAGTACGTTGATATAATTACGTTTTGGTTGATGAACCTAATGTTAAACTATTATTACTTTGCATTTCTAGTCATTTGAAGGTTTGTAGGAAAACCCAAAACTTCACATTAACATCGCTATTTTTTATAAACATGATGTTTTACATTAATAAACACATCGGTTAGGAATTATTCAATTTGTACATACTCTTTTTTCATGTTTAATTTTTTATATTATTTTATATAAATATAATAGACCACATTTAATATTTTAAAAGTCGATGTTATTTATATATTTTCAAATCATTTTTTATATGAAAATGATGTTTTGGTATTTTATCACATCGTTTTATATTACAATTTTGATATATACAGGGTTTTAGAAATTGATTTGTATACCTATGATCGACATATCCATAAAGATAGACATCGTTTTTTCTCTCTGGGGTCCGATGTTTTTCATCGAATACACCAATCATCCAATACCCCTGTTGATCTATATTGTGACCCTGTTTTGACTAATAGAAACTTAAACATTCTGAAAGACCAACACATGCATTAAATAATAAAAAATAAACAATGTTCTTGATTGCAATAACCCATCTAATATACATATATTGGTGTCTCAAGTTCCTTATACATGTGTTATCTTCCACCTTTCCATTCTTGAACTAAATCATGGTTGATCATGAGAGCTTTGTAATTACAAGTTCACATGTTTCCTCCAAGATCTTCATAGCTTCGGTGAAGAGCACCTTCAGGGGTAAGGCATTCGTTTACTCAATGGCTAAGTAACAAGAGAAAGAAAACTGAAACATTTCAGTATTCTAACATGGCAGTAACATATAAAGAATGGAAAATGCATACTTGAGTGACTGCGATGGTTGAATGGCAAACGAAACAGGTGAGCCCTTTAAGCTTTCTATATATATCATCAGATCAGATCCCTCATGAATGGAAGCAAATATATCACTTAACCTCAGTAATAAGTTTCAGTTGAAGCTACTAAGGACTAAAACAATTCTAGTATAGAAAGAATACCTTATAACTTTGTATAGAATTTGATTCAATAGTCATATCAGGTGACTGACTGTCTACAAGAGTAGAAACATCGGCAAAGCTCTCGTTTTGCTTCCAATTCGAATATACATTGTCTTGGCTTGAAGTGCTATCATTGTCCTGAATCTATTATCATCATTACAATGCAATGCAATATAAAGTGGAAACATTAATTCCACAAATAATGTTCATTGAGGAAGTATAGTTAAGAGTTCATAGAAACCAAGCATATGAAAGAAAGAAGCAGTGAAAAGTCATGAAGTGAGCTTACCAGGGCAGCATGATTTTTCAAATCTGCCAAGTTAAAATCCCAGGCACTTACCCCTCGCATGTACTCTTGCTAGGTTAAACAAAAAAAACTATAAGGTGCGAATCCAAAAGAAACAAACAAACTAATGGGAGGATAGTCTAAATTTTCCCCTAAGATATAGAAAAATCCACAAATAAGGGCAGAAATATTTACACGGGTGACTGACGACATATGCTAAAAAAAACAGTTACATATGTGAAGCACCTGACAGGGGCAACTATAAACAATAAAAGAGAAGCATATTCCAAGAAAGCTTTGTTTGTATGGTGAAACATCTGCCTAGATATTTCATCAATAATTAACAGGAAAAACATAGATTCATGGAGGAAAAAAAAGGAGAATGTAACAAAAACCCTCTTGATAGCATCCATCCTCACTTCTCACATGGGGTTGACAAGTTAGACTGCAATTATGGGTTTATGAATTGAAGATACAGCAATACACAAAGGAGCATTGGAAGAATGCCACTTAATGAATTTGAACACTTTGTATATTACCATTCTTTCTAAATTTATGAAAACCTACCTTATGTAAATTAATAATCATTTTACTTGGTTGTAATGAAAATAAATGCTAGATAATTTTTTGCCTTATATATGATAAATAATTTATAAATAATATATACCGATTAAAAAAAAGTATAACCAAGCTACTAGTATTATATATTATTGGATATCAGATACTGGTAGTAAAAGATTTGTACCTTGCATAGGTCTTTCATAAGAGAACAATGCATTAAAGCTGCCTATTTTCCCAAATTATGAATCTCATGGAGTTAATTACTACTAGAAATTTGTTATTTAACATCGAGTAATAGCCGATGTCTTTAAAAAAAATCGATGTCTATGTGGGGGATTTTAAAAGTCAAAAGTTTTTCACATCGGGCAGAACCCGATGTCTTTGTATGTTATAACATCGTTTATATTTTTAAATCAGATGTCTTTGTTATCCTATAACATCGATTATAAAATAAAACCGATGTTATAACATACAAAGACATCGGCTATTACCCGGTGTTAAAATGTTTTGACTTTTTACATCCCCGCATAGACATCGATTTTTTATTTGAAAGACATCGTCTATTACCCGATGTAAAATGACATATTTGCAATTTTTTTTATTATTGTTAGCGTAGCCTATGCGGGATTTGAATCCGCATCTTTGTGTTTGAATACAATGCTCTACCATTTGAGCTAATAGGCTTTAAATTAGATAGAATGTTCTTACATAATAGCAAAAAGAACATGTGAAACTTAAAAAGCAAAGAAACAAGGAAAATAAGCTAATAGCAATAATTCTTGTTTATCTTGTTCATGCCAAACAACTCTCTTAGCTACTAGTGGTGTCCATGACAAAACTTTACAAGTAACCATCTCAAACATTTCTTCCAATCTCCAATGCATCTATCCCTAAGGTAAATTATGCACATACAATTTAGCTTGTTCTAACAATAAATGCATATTCCAAAAAAAATCTTAAAAGCACCCATGTCAAATGAGCTAAAACCCAATAATATATACAATTAGCGAGGCAAATAAATCTCCAACATTTACCAAACTTGCGAGACCTCATTGCAACAAAATCAGGGCTGCGAATCACCTTAGCACGTGTTATTAGACTTGCGCTTGTAGAAATTCGTTTCCAAAGACAAGAATAAACGAGGCTTAGGAGAACCAGTGAACCGACTCCTAGTATAAAAATTAGTATTCACACATAACTGAAAACCATATGAACTTTAGGGTTCTCATGTTCATGTAATCCTAGAAAAAAAGCCTAATGCCTAGAGATAAATGCATGAAACAAACCTTGACATCAAGTTCTGCTCCAAAAAAATTACTTGACTTTATAATTTAACACCGGAATGGAAAAAAATTACCTCACATTTAAGCTTGTTCAGGTCACATGCTCTTCCAATATTGTCCAACACCTGGATGATAATTGAAAGCATGGCCACATGGTGATTTAGTGAAAGAATGATGAACAATATACATGCTCAGGACTCAGGAGCATGGAACATTATAAGTCTGTGGAAAAGGAATGTTGAAACAATCAAAGTGAAACTCTAACACTTGTATGAATATAATTTATTTAGTCAAGCCTAGAGATAAATGCATGAAAATCCATGCACAAAGTTATATACATGCTAAATATTGTAAAAGTTTAGGACTAAGAAAAATAGATGACAGGTTATTGACAAACTTTGTAGCACTGGATTGTACACCTTGACTTCATCAAAGAATGGCAAAACAAAGATTAAAGAAACATTGAAAGATCTGATGCTCGGAATGAATAGATGTCATCTATGCCAGTACATCTCTTTCAAGAAACTGCTTTTCTTTTTGAAAACTACATCAAAAGCTTGGGGTCAAATTATTCATATCAAGCTTTTGGGGTCAAAATAACCCCACATACTGCCTGCCAACAAAATGGAATCTGCAAGGTATCATTTTTAGAATTACAATTTAATCTTAGACGTGTTAGCAAGACAGAACTGACAATTAACATATTGATATCAATTAGCATATAATGTTATGGTGAGCCACTTTCTTGAAGTAGAAGTGCCACACCGGTTGCCAATGTAATTGCAGCAGCTGCCATTATTCTCTTCAATCATTTACACATGAGTCAACCCATCAAACACCCAAACTTCAACATGGTGGTGAATTCAGAGCAAGGTAAACAATTAAATATTGTAAGCTACTGTGATTAATAAAGTAAGGTAAAGGGTAAAGGGACAGTACCTGGAAAGGGAATCCTGAAGAAACTAACCATCCAAGCTCACACGATCCATGAGCTCATTATCAAAGGGACTAATTAATCCACACGCTTGCTTCCACTGAGCCTTTGGAAATGACATCGGCGGCAATAGCAATAAGATGAGGGATGGTGGGAGAACTGATTACCAATAGCAATAAGATGAGGGATAGATAGGGCGCATCTATCCCTCATCTTATTGCTATTGGTAATCAATTCTCCCACATAGAAGAGCTCATGTAATTCTATAAAAGAGCACATTATTCAGTTTTTGTTATTCAAACAATGAAGCACATAACTAAGGATTGAAAGGAAGCATGATAAGAATAACAAGAGGGATAATCATTAAGGATCTCTACTAGACCACCAGATCACAACCACAGTACGTACCTCAGGCCCAAATTAATGTTCTGCAACCAATGCAACTAAACTGTTTCTTTGCAAATTTCATGATGCCACCAGCCAAAGAAGTAGAAATCGAAATGGATCGTGTGTGACTTCCACTAAGCAGTTCCTTGCTTGCATTTTTCAGAATTGGCTCAAATATCCTCGAAAGTGGCTACAACATGAATAATTTTTTTTATCAATAGCATAGAAAAAAGTGCAATCAGAATCAATTTGGATAAGAAACTTTACTGATTTGAAACATCAGTATATCAAGCCCTCGGGGACGTCTGTGAGCTCACATATATCAGCAAAGGGGGTGCCCTGAGAGAGAAAGCAATTGGTAAAACCAAGTGAATGAAACATCAGTATATGAAAATAAGGAAACTATCCACTCATGTATCATTTGTTAATTGTAGATTCATTGTGAGTCTTTACGTGATTTTTGCTCGATCCTTCGATACTCGAATAAAATTAGTTTAGTTTTCCTTACTCCGGACAATTAGTTAAACCAAGTGAATGATACATTATAAGTACAAAGACTACCCAAATTCGAGATGGAAACAACTGGCTTGATGACATAGAAAACCCTAAATTGAACGAGGAAAGAGAAAGCGAGCCTAACCTTCAAGAGTTCAGAAACCCTAACCTCGAGAGTTCAGATTTCACAAGCTCATCACACATTGGCATCGGCTTCCGTCCCCTGTTCGACGACGAGTTCATAAACCCAGAACACCATAGAAACTTCGTTGACTTATCTAGTCCAAGATTTCGCTTTCAGGTGATCTACGACCACCCTCTTGGCTCACCAACCTTCAAGAGAGGAATTGTTGCTCCATCCCATAGCCGAATGTCGGTGGTGTTTGGAATCGTCTATGTGTTTGAGAGAATGAGAGAGGTCGAAGAGGGATTCAGATATGCAAATCTGTGGGGGTGAAGATGCATATGGGATGAGGAGGGAGGGTGATGAGGCAGATTTGGAGATGGAGATGGGGCAGATTTGGAGATGGAGACGCCGACGCGGTGCTTTTGCTCCACCGAGAGAGGGGAGAGTAGAACTTTAGTTTAGAAGGAAACAGGAAGTGGAACCTTGGTCTGAGAGAGTGTTGGTGTTGGATATAGTTCTGAATCTCATGGCGCGTGTTTAAATTAATTCATCATTTGATTCCGCGGCTTTTATAAAAAATTTTAAAATAGATATTTAACATCGGTCTAAAATATAGGGTGATATCTATTTTATTTTTAACCTCACAAATTTAAAAACCGATGTTAAAAAACTTTTTAACATGGCAGGTTTTTCTGACTGATGTTAATGAACTGATGTTAAATAACACAATTATAGTAGTGTAAAGACAAAACTATAGAAATAATAGTTATTAATACACAACTATAAAGCTATTTAAGCTATTACAACTATCTTTAAGAGGTGTAGTATACAATAAGGTGGAATACATACCTTCTCAAGCAGTGAACCACACTCAGCAGTCAAAGCAGTATATATGAACTCTCACAACTTGGAAAGCAGATAATGCTATACTAGTCTCACAAGCACAATCTCTCAACTTAAGAAGATTACATTGTATTTCAGCTACACAAGCAAAATGTCACGCTCTAAGATAAGCATAAGAGAAATTTCTACCAGGGAGGAACGACTAATGCAACCAAAAGTATTAAAAAGAAAAGAAACAAAAGAGTTGCATCATGAAAGGAGACATATACAAGTCATAGTCAATGCAATTGCTGAATTAAGCAAGAAAGAGCATCACTAGAAGCAGATTTCGCTTTAATAGAAGCAACTTGCAGTTCATTGCTTGCTGAGAATAAGAGGTGCAAGCACCTCCAACAGATATTCTTTAAGGTCATTCAAAGACATAAATTTCAACTTATCATCATTGCATTAAAGAGAAAATATAGTGCTTGAAACTTAGAAATAAGAACACCCTTGAAACAGAATAAATTTAACACTATTATCAGATAGCACAGTAATCACTCACCAAACTTCAGATACACAACAAGATTAACATACTGAGATATAGCAATAGTATAAAAAGATTAACATATTGAGATACAGAAAATAGTGGCACTACTGATCCTATGAAACCCAATTTGCATCCATACAACCAAATTTACAACCATACATCATTAGTGGGAAAAGAAATATAGCAAAAACATTGCCAGCACCTACAAGTGACAATCAACGCAAATTAAGACTCAATGATATAACTGTAGTTTCAGCACATTGTACAATTATGCTTTTTATTTTTTAGGTAGGAAAAACAATTATGATCATATAAATAAACAAAGGATAATGTAAATTTTTATCTACCTGAAATTACACTGGTTGGAAACTTTTGAACAAAAAGGAAGAAGGTATAGACAAATAAGACATGTTTTAATTAAATGGATGGACAACAAGATGTTACATGCAAATTGGAAAGAAAAAACTTTAATCATGTTTACCTAGGCAATAAGTTTGTGTTTTCGTATCCTTAAACCCACAGAGAACACCCTGAAGGGCCAAAGAAACAACAGCTGCAGAAGCACCAAGGCTAGAGTCCGAAGAGTTAAAAAAAATTGTGCAGGGGCATGCATATGTGAGTCCTGGATAAAAGATAATCACAAAATCACATGTCTTATTTTCACATATGAAAACAAAAAAAAGGGCTAAATAAGATTTGTCCTTAGTTGCTCATTTGAAAGTATATTCATGTTAAGCAACAAGTATACAACAAGGTGTCTTTCATAAAGGATTGATTCCAAATCAGAAAGGGCCAAATAATAAGATTTGTCCATGTGAGGGATAAACTGAAACATGAGCAGATAAATTACCTTGATCAAATTTTGTCCTAACAGTCTTATCATACCATACCTTGTGGCTTGCAGAATCCTAAATAATATTTTCAAGGAGATTGGTGTTGCATACTTTCACAAATTGGGAGAACACCCGCTATCTACATCGATATCCTCATTGTGAATCTAGATCTTCGAATCAAACCCTAATCGAGCTCATGATTAGAAAATCAAACCATAATCAAATTCCTGAATCCAAATCCCCATTTCACCGAATCAAACCCTAATCAAGTTTGCGAATTGAAAGAAGGGTTCGAAAAGTTTACCTGACAATGCAGAAAGAGAACGCTCGGGAATAACTTGAACTCGAAGCCGAGGAAGAGAGAGGGGGAACATCCCCTATTAAAGTGTAGACAAAGGCAAAACAAGATCTAAAATCTCATATCTGAAAAGGGGCTAAAAGAAGGGTTGACAAATGTGTGAGAATACTTACCATTTAGGGTTTTGAGAGAGAGTAACCATCTTCGTAATTACCGGTCAGAGGAAGAGAGAGAAGAGATGAGACTGTGTTCGGTGTCGGCCACCTTCTGTGTACTTATGTAGTCGCCAGTAAGAGGGAAATGAGAGGAGAGGCAGGCTTCTGTAGTCGCCAGATAGAGGGAAATGAGAGGATCCGAGAGGAGAGACCAGAGGAAGATGGATATTTTAGGGTCAAGAGGGAGGAGACGATGGAGCTGAATGTTTTGTGTGAGTCAGAGAGAGATAAATGGATGATATTTTCTTAAGTGTTAAATTTTCCGAAAATTTTGAAACACCGCCTATTTTTTTTCTAAGTTTTACCCTCCTGGGCGTTTCAATTTTTAGAATCTTATACCCTGCGTGTTTTAAATTTTTTTAGAATGAACTATTTAACATCGGTCAACAACAATAACAGCTGTCAAAATTTGTTTTAACATCATAAATTTAATAACTGATGTAATATAATAAATTTACGTCACTACACCAGATTGCACTTCGGACGACGGACTCAGGAGCTTCCGTCGCCTGAGTTCACTTTTGGCGACGAACTTGGAAGAGTTCGTCGCCTGAATGTCTAAGGCTTGGCCCCCAACCCAAATCACATTTGAGCGACCAATTCTATACAAAGTTCGTCGCTTGAATCAACGTTAGGCGACGAACATATTTAGGTGACGAACAAAGGAAGAAAATATGGTCGCTTGAACAAATTACTCATCAACTTTTGTCAGAACTACCATTCAGGCAACGAACATAGGTCAATGTTCGTCGCTTGAGTTGACTCCAGGCGGCGGAAATTACATTTGTAGTCCATGTTGGTCGCCTGAATGAGTGATAAAAGTTGGTCACTCATTCAGGCGACGACATATTTTGAATGTTCGTCGCTTGAGTTAAATTCAGGCGACGGAGATAACATGTGTACTCTATGTTGGTCGCCTGAATGAGTGACAAAATAATAGCAATTATTTAGGTGACGATATGTTTTATAATGTTGGTCGCTTAAATGAGTGACCCCATTAGACATTTTTTTACAAAACAAAAATGTTTTTTTATAAATCTTATAAATTAAAAATATATTTTTTATTTTTAAAATTAATTATGAAATATTATCTTATAAGTTATATTTATAAATTTTAAAACCATAATTTACAATGTTATATTTAAAAATTTAAAACCATAATTTTAAAATTATTTAATTGTGTAATAAATCTTTTAAGTTATATCTATAATGTTTTAAATGGGTAATATTTTATACAACCATACTAACTACGTATCATATTAATTAATTAAGTAATGTAATTTGAAATCTTATTATCTCTATAATGTTTTTATACACCATATTCATTAGGTAATATTCATAATCTTTTTATAAAATAATACTAAACTACTTATCTAGAGGCACTTAACTAGAGCTATATATTTATAATGTTTTTATATGAGTTCACGTATTTGTGCTAAAAATGTGCACAATTTTGGTGCTATTGCAAACAGGGGTCATCGGCCATTTTTCAATTATTTTTTTTTAAAAACAAATCATACTCAGGCGACGAACATTGACATAACTCTGTTGCCTAATTTTTTTAAAAAAAAACCAATCATATTCAGGCGACGAACATAGCTTGTTTAGACGACGAACTTAGCTAAAATCGCCTGAGTTACATTTTATATTTTATAGAATTCCCTAACAAAATTGGGGCGACGAAACTTTGAGGATAAATCCGTCGCCTAAAGGGATGTCGACTTGGCTCGGCTTGGAAAGCCTTTTTTTGGTCTGACAATGAATTCAGACGACGGACATTTTTCCGTCGCCTAAAGTGTTTTCGTCGACGAACATACAGATGTTCGTCGCCTGAATAGTGAAAGGATGAAAGTCACCGGACCACTACTCAGGCGACGGATGTTCGTCGGCTCAGTTATCCGGTGACGAAAATCACATTTCAGGCGACGACATTGGTCCGTCGCCTGAAAGCCCTTTTGGCGTAGTGCGTTGTGCCTATTTCTGACTGATGTAAATAATGTGATGTCTATGAACAGAATTCTAGTAGTGAAAGGACCGGGGGTGGCAATCGCACCCTAATCAAAAATAAAATTTAATATACATATTCCTCTCGTCGATAGCTTCGATTTGATATATTAGAAGCTCAAATCCGATAACTGAGTAAAAAGTTATAAACGTTTCAAAACTGAAACGATATAAATTATTTTTCACATCATTTACCAAATTAATACACTTCTATCATACTCGTCATTTGTTAAACTTCATAACTTAATACTCTAATTAAACCCGAAAACTTCAAATATTGATGATTTTTTCGACAAAAAATTAGAGATCAAGTTTTCACCCCCTCACCTAAACACTTCAGGATCCGCCACTGGTAGAAGCAGTGAGGTTTTGTATAGAAGAATGGTAGTTCTTCTAGGAAGTTCTAAGCTCAAGGAAGTGAAATAAGAAGTGTTGAATCCTACAGGTTGGATTAGGCGGAGACGTAGGCCAAGTTCGCGCCGAACCTCGTTAACAATTCGTGTGTTCATCTTTTTTTATTCCGCATTTACTTTACATTGTTCATTTTTACTTCGTCAAGTTTTGATAGCAATGTCACTGTCTTGACAAGTTGTTTTGAAAATCTTCTAAATGATTTGTTTTGCGAAAATCAAGCATACTCTATGTATTCCCCTTCTAAAGAATTATTCATCGTTTTATAGACTCTCCGGAGAAGAAAATATCTTCTAAATGAATTGGAGTCTGTAATTGTGTAATTAAGTTGTTATCGAGAAAATGAAGTTCAACAATACATACATATACATCAGCTTATTTTGCTGAAACGCTACTTCTATTGTCGTGGGCACAGGCGTATTGTTGTTACATCAGTGCTGATCCAAGCTAAACATGATCAGCACTGCCTCTACACGAACCAATATATGACAAAACAATAATATGTGGCTGAAAAACTCCGATCGATTAAAACGTACGCTTTGACATGAAGCAACTAATTAAAATGCGGAACAACAAAAACTATATATATGTTCGGTGCAAGTTCAGCATAAGTGGTAACGGGTGTGTACAAACAATTAACTTAACACCTTAATTTAATTAGTTTTGTGAATTGTCAAAATTAACTCACAAAACACACACACACACAAACACAATTAAATCAACAAAACCCACAAACTCCGATCCCAATATACATATATATATGGAGGCGATTTCAAATGCTGCGAGCCAACATTTCTTGGAATTCAAGGAGGGACTGCTCCCTTTGAATCGTCATCTGCCGCCGGAAATCAGCTATGAACTCCTCCGCCCTCTCATCCACACCCCTCACCGGCACCGGCGGTAACGACTCCAAATACTCCTTCCACTTCCCCCGGGCAGCACCTTTCCCACCACCGCTCGACGTTCCCGTTTCCACATGACTCGTCACTGCGACAGCCGGAGTCACGGGAGCCGGCCGGGGAGCGTTAGCAGGGAAGAGCCGGTCCACATAGATGGTGGCACTGGCGGTATGCTGTTGGCGTCGGCGCATATGGTGGATAACGCGGCTGTTGGTGGTGGTCCTCCGGGGGAAGAACGGGCGGAGGCGGGTGGTGAGGGTGGAGATGAAGCTCTTGCAAGCCTTCTTGGAAGGTAAGAGCTTCTTTGGTAAGCGCAAGCAAGGCATTCAGTTGCAAACTAGGAGGAGGGGTTTGCTCACTTTTGTTTGATTGGTTTGGAAGGCATTAATTTGTGTATTGCAAGAAATTAAAGAGTCGTTGGGTCTTATATATATGGTGGGGATTTGGTAATGTGAGAGGGCAAAGGGAAGATATATATGCTTAACTTTAAGGATTTGCATAAGTATCAAATTGTACGTTGTTATATCAAATACTCCGTATCAATGCTACCAACATAATAGTACATTTAATAATAAAAGAACGATGAAGGTGCACCTTCTAATCGAACCGTCTCAAAATGTACTCTCCTCTTTTTTTTTTAAGAGGTCTTTAAAATATGTAAATGAACATCTACACATTAATTGTGACATTGATTTATATCAAAATAAAGAGTGCAGCTAAATTGTAGTTTTTTTAATAATTAAACGAGTATTATATAATATTGGATGTAAAAAAGTTAAATGAAATTGTACACAATTAATAGAAGAGTTTTACTCCCTCCGTTCCAAAATACATGTGTTTTTAGTTTTCGTCACGCTTTTTAAGTAGTGAAAAACTATATGAAATATTACTTTTTTAATTAAATTTTTTATATAATTTGATACTTATTAGCAGTGTTCTAAAAATCGCGCCTAGGCGCCGCCCAGCCCGCCCGGTAAAAAAGACGGGCTTGGGCAGAGCAATTGGCCCAAGCGGGCCGACGGGCCCGGTAGGCCCACCGGGCTGGGCTTGGGCAGAGTATGAAGCCCAAGCGGGCCGGTAGGCCCGCCCGGTATATATTATTATTTAATAATATATTATATATTGTATGTATGTATGTAAATTTATACTCCGTATGTTTTTTACGCTCTTACCTTTTTAAAATGTATATAATATTATATACTGTATTTAATAATATATTATATACTATATGTATGTATGTAAATTTATACTCCGTATATGTATGTAAATTTATACTCCGAATGTGTTTTACCTTGATAATATATTATATACATTATATAATATGTTAATTTATATACTGTATGTATGTGTTTGACACCCTTAAGTCTTCATTAATTTAATTTATATCTTTTAAATGAAAAGCCCGTTTGGCCCGGTGGGCAGCCCGGCCCGCCGGCACGGGCCGGCTTGGGCAAGGTAATAGGCCCAACAACCGGGCCTGGCCCAAGCCCGGCCCGGTACAATGGGCTGTGAAAAGGTGGGAGGCCCGGCCCAAGCCCGCCCATGCTCAGGTCTAGCGGGAGGCCACCTAGGAATTTTTACGCCTAGGCGGGCCTCTAGGCGGATTTCCGCCTAGACACTGTCTTGTCCCGCCTAAGCGCCGCCTAGACCCCGCCTAGTCCCGCCTAGACCCCGCCTAATCCCGCCTAGCCCGACGATTATTCAATTTTAGCTTCTAGACATGTAAATAGCCGACGATTATTCTGGAACGGAGTTATGAGATATGAATCCTTAGCTATATACCTAAAACTGGGAAAGACAGTGCATGTGGTTTTTCTTTTTGAAGCGGCACAAATATGCATTTCCAAGGTGTAAAGCTTCCAACTTTCCGCGTCGAAAGAAACGGTACTGCTGAAAAGCTTGTGCTTTACACTTCACTCTGAATTGTCCCGGTTCTTTTGTTTTGAAATTATTAATATTCAAAACTTTTGTAATGTCGAAGCCGTCCTAGCTCAGTGGTAGAGCGCGTGGCTTTTAACCACGTGGTCGTGGGTTCGATCCCCACGGACGGCGTCCATATTTGTTTTTAAAACAATAAACATGATGCTAAATAACTCAACGGCCAGTCGTTATATTTATTGCCAAACAGACATTTTGTACTGAGGCCATTAACCAAAGCATTTGTATGTTACAAACTAGAAACCGAGGGAAGCCATTAAAAGATAATCTCCCATTTTCCCATCCCTTTTATTTTCCAAAATTTTATTAAAAAGAAACCCTCTCAAAGTCTCAACTCAAACGATGGCGAAGCGCTCCCTCTGTCGCTCCTCCCTTGACTCGAACGGCCTGAAAACCTCAATCTCCCGCCTCCCCGTCTTCAACCTCAACGCCTCCTCCCTTGAGATGTCGTACGCGTTGGCCAACACCTCCACCGGGATCGCCCTCAACACTGACGTCCTCCCTGCGATCGGGCTTGTGATTGCGTTGTCGTTCGTCTTCACGTCCACCCACTCAATTCCTTGCTTTCCCGCCTTCACTACCACCGCAAACCCCTGCGGGATCACCAGGATCTGTCCTCTCTGCAAGACCTCGTCGAACACCGTTTTCCCTTCGTCTCCCACCACCTGCGCTCTCCCCTCTCCTTTCGTCACGTACAGTGCGCTGTGCGCGTTCAGGTTCCACCTCGGTCCGATTATCGCGTTCTGCACAATTTCCAGGTTAATTGACCTCCAATTTCACAATTCTCGTGTCGATTTTGGTTTAATCGAGCCATGAATTCGAAATTGAATGTGCGTGGTTGATTTTAGGGTTTGCACTGCACCGAATTGGAAAGGTTAGGGTTTATACCTTGTAGAGGGTGACGTGTTCGGCGCTGAGGCGGAGGTATTCGAGGATCGGGAGAGAGTTGCTGTTAATGGTGTTGATTCTGCCGGCGCGTGGGCTGAAGACGTCGGCCTGAGCGGGCCTGTCGATGTTGTGCCTGAACTTGAGGTTGCAGAGCGAATCTTGGACTCCATTACCGTAGCCTCTCCTTCCTCGTCCTCCCTCTCTTCTCTGACCTCTTTCTCTCTGTTGTTGGCGCTCTTCCTCTTCCTGTGACTCCTCGGGGACCTGGATCTGAAGGTCCCGAGCCTGGACGATGAATCCTCTCTGGTCGTTCTCTCCTCGGATCTTGCTGATCGTCTCCTGGTCAACTCCTCGGAAGATTTCACGGAGGATCTCGTCGTCAAAGCCACTGAGGACGTTTCTGCCTACAAGTGCTTCATCGCCTTGTTCGGAGCGGTGGCCACGGTGCTCCTCTTCCCTCTCTTGTCGCTGGTGGCGGCGTTGCCCCCTGCTTTCCTGGTTCTGACCAGCTAGGAAGAAGCTCTGTTCATAACATCAATTGCAAATGCAAACTAAAGCTTTAGCATCCAACAAGATTCAAAACTGATAATGAAGTTGAATGGAGTCGATGGATCGAAATCACTGACCCTGACATTCTGATCGAGCTGGTTGTGGAAGTTGTTGGAGTCGATAAGGGTGATACTGATGAGGTCGGTGTCGCCGTCGTTGTGAGTCCACTGCACCACACCCGCTGGGGAAGGAATGACGTCGCCTTCTCGGATGCGGATCACCTTCTGGTGTTGGTCTCCCTCCTCGCGTCTCTCGCTGGGCCTGAAGCGTCGGCTCTCTTCTTCCTCTTCACGTCCCTCTCTGGGCCTGAAGCGTCGGCTCTCGTCTCCTTCTTCGCGCCTCTCGCTAGGCCTGTAGTGTCGGCCTCTTGAGGATTCAGATTCCAAATCTGATTCAGACTGGAATGTCTCGGGACATCCAGGCACAATCACTCCCTGAACTCCCCTCCCTGCAAAACCAAATGAATAGGCTTAGATAAATTAATTGGATAAAATAAGTGATAAGTTAAGTGAAGAATGCATACCTTGCTCGATGAAAGTGAGGTAAGGGGCGTTGGTGTAAGAAGGAAGCAGGAGGCCGCCAGGCTGGATGACGAGGCGGACGGCGACGAACCCAGTGCATCGGAACTCAGGGGTGGTGTGGTCCCAAATCTCGGTGACACCTGCCTCAGACTTGACACGGCGGCTGGGCTCGGAGGCGGTCAGCCTCTGGATGTCGCATTGCTGCTGGAATTGCTGCTGCTGGTGGCCACGCTGCTGGTGGTGGGCGCCTTCACGGCTCTGCCACGGCCACTGCTGGGCAGAGCAGCCGAGCACCAGGAGGCACAATGCTAGCGGGAGTATGAGTTTGGTGGCCATTATTGAGAGTTGGATTTGATGGTGGTGGTGAAGTGTTGCTGGTGTGGCTTGGGTTTTATACTGGGGAGTGGGACTGAGTGAGGTTGTAGCTGCATCTTGCATGGATGCCATGAAGCCAATTAACCTGCAGGGGAGACGTACACGTATTGGGTATGTGGCGAACCGTGACAGCTGATATTGGGGTTTGATTTTGAGGTGAGTTTTGATGGTATTTGTTTGGGATTGTGTTCATCGTGAATCTGGCCCTCCAAATGAGTTAGGTGCCTCCATATGTGGAACCATTTAAATAGCAGTGGATTATGATAACATGTTGGAGTTGGGCAGTGTTTGTCGAAACGCCGTAGCAAATAATGTTTTGGCCAACTGGAGAGGATAATTCCGAAATGGAAATGATAGGCAGGCTAGTTTGGATTAATAGGCTTACCTGCAAGAAGAAAGCAAACTAGCAAACCTTGTTTTGTTTGCCTGTGACTCTTTCAATTGTGTATCATGTTTGGCATTCGTGAAGATAATTAGCTAGCACAATTATGTAATTTATGTCCGTAGAAACTCGTTATACTTGGAGATTCTTGTCTTCATTCTACTTTTTTTTTTTTGGGTATAATGCTTGATAAATTCTAGAATAGAGTTGAAATAAAGACTTTTTTTTATATATAACATGGGTTTCGAGGTTTCGAGGTTGTCGACTAATTTTCACGGGTCCGAATTTAAGCCTGCAAAAAACACGGATCGGTTAGGCTCGCTCACCTAGGCCTGAAGGATTGAGCATCCATTATGAAGTGAGATTTTAACTCTTAGCCTGTTGCAAGGGGTCATCAGTTTGAAATAGGGGTGAAAAAAAATTCTTATAATAAGACCTAATTATTTAAATGCCCACCGTCCAAGATTTATTATCTACCAGTGAGCATGCCCGTGTTACGCACGTGATTTATTTTAAATATATATTTTTAATTAATATATTATCATTTTAATTTTATTACTATTAATAATTTTTATCTCTAAAAGTTTTAATATGTTTATTTATCTTTGAAATTTGACAAATACGGAGTATGTTAACTTGACTCTATTTATCTTCTTACTCACTTTTATAATCAATTCAACTATATAAGTGAAAAAAATGATAATTGCTTTAGAAATGCATGTGTTTAGGTTTAAAATAAATAAATAAATAATATACTATAAACTTGAAAAATGTTGTAGTTATAGAGGACTTATTTTAAATATTTATTTTTAATTAATATATTATCATTGTAATTTTATTACTAATAATTTTTATCTCTAAAAGTTTTAATATGTTTATTTATCTTTGAAATTCGACAAATATATTAGCGTGACTCTATTTATCTTATTACTCACTTCTACATGCAATTCAACTGCGTAAGTAAAACAAATGATAATTGCTTTAGAAATGCATGTGTTTAGGTTTAAAACAAATAAAAAAAAACAATATATATTCTATAAACTTGAAAAATGTTGTAGTTATAGAGGACTTATTTTAAATATATATTTTTAATTAATATATTATCATTGTAATTTTATTACTAATAAATTTTCTCTCTAAATTTTTTAATATTTATATTTATATTTGAAATTTGGTAAATATATTAACTTGGCTCTATTTATATTCTTACTCACTTCTACATGCAATTCAACTATATAAGCAAAAAAAAAAATTAATTGCTTTAGAAATATTGCATATGTTTAGGTTTAAAACGAATAAAAAAATAATATACTATGTAAGTAAAACAAATGATAATTGCTTTAGAAATGCATGTGTTTAGGTTTAAAACAAATAAAAAAATATATATATACTATAAACTTGAAAAATGTTGTAGTTATAGAGGACTTATTTTAAATATATATTTTTAATTAATATATTATCATTGTAATTTTATTACTAATAAATTTTCTCTCTAAATTTTTTAATATTTTTATTTATATATTGAAATTTGATAAATATATTAACTTGGCTCTATTTATCTTCTTACTCACTTCTACATGCAATTCAACTATATAAGCAAAAAAAAATATAATTGATTTAGAAATATTGCATGTGTTTAGGTTTAAAACGAATAAAAAAATAATATACTATAAACTTTAAAAATGTTGTAGTTATAGAGATTTGATCATTTGACCTAATGGAATGAAACTATACCTATAACCAATCAACTACAACAACTTTATTAGAATTATTTGTAAGTATTTAATAAGTGAAATTAATTGAGCCTTCAACCAACTTTATATATATAGAATAGATTGCATCTCTCATGACTAACCTGCAGGGACTTACTTCTATTTTATAATAATGTGTTTTATCTTTCATCAAAGGGGAGATTAATAGCTCCCTTGATGAAATCATTTTATGTGCATATTATATATGTTGCAGGTATGATAAAAGACACAGTTAAAGGGTAGTATTTTATACAAATTATTATATTAATCTTATTGCTTATATTAATTAGATTTAAAGTTCTATTTAAATCTGATTTTTGGATAGTACCATTCTCTACTTATCCAATCTGTTTTTCGGTTAAGATTTGCTTGGGATTTGTCGATATCTATATTGTTGCTCAAGGACTAACATGTGCAGATTTAGAAGAATTTAAAATCAAAACAAGCTCTCAAGAGTCAGCCATGAGTTCCGAAATTCTGCCAGAATTTCGGAACTCATGGCTGACTCTTGAAACAGATTGAAGGTGTAATATCAATCTATATGCATGGACACTATGATGAAACAGATTGAAGGTGTAATATCCTATTTTGAAAAGTTTAGAAATGATGGGTTTGTCTCAAGTATGAATATTGCCAAGAATCTTGCATGTGATATGAATGTAGACCCTATTTTTCTTACTAAACGTCGAGTCTTCAAGAAAAAACAATTTGATGAAAATGACCATGATGAGGAAATCCAATCACCTGAGGAGTCATTTAGAATTAACTACTTTCTAGTCATTGTAGATATGGCAATTGGTTCTTTGAAAAACAGATTTGAGCAATTGAAGATGTTTGAAAACATTTTTGGATTCTTGCTTCATTCAAGTAACTTGAAGTGTTTGGATGATAGTAAACTTAAAGAATCTTGCACAAAATTTCATGATACTTTCTCCCATAATGATGCATCAGATGTTGATTTGGAAGATTTTTTTTCTGAGTTGAAAGTGTTGCAAACAACCTTACCTAATGTTCCCATGTCAACCATTGAAATTCTTGAGTTTGTCAAAGGTGCAGATTGTTATCCAAATGTTTCAATTGCTTGTCGTATCTTATTGATTGTACGTATTACTGTAGCATCAGCCGAACGAAGCTTCTCAAAGTTAAAATTATTGAAAACCTACTTGAGATCCTCTATGTCACAAGAAAGGTTGAATGGGTTGGCCATTTTGAGTATTGAGCAGGATATATTAGAAAATTTAGACGCTGACACTATTATCAAAGACTTTGCATCTAAAACTGCTCGAAGACATCATTTTACATGATTATTTGTGTCTGTTTTCTTTCCAGGTGTTTGTGGTGATTATCATGGGCCATTCAAGCAAGTTGATGTGCTATGGATTGTTGAACTGAGTAGCTGTGGCTGATTGTAGTTGCTGATTTTGGTGGTGAACAAAGGAGCAACTCGGATTTTAGCTTCTGATTTGTAGTTGTTGCAGATCGTAGTTGCTATGGATTGTTGAACCGAGTAGCTATTGTAGATTGTTGATTTTAGCTTCTAATTTTGTGGTTTACAAAGGAGTTGTTGCGTCCATATTTTGTTTTTAAAGTGTGTTGCTAAAGTAATGTACGCTTAACATTGTAGTTTATCTTCCTATCTTGTTTTGATGTTATGTATATATTATTATTAGATTTTTCGTTTTAAAAATAATATTTTTAATCCAATAAGGGCCCTTCGATCGATTTTGCCCTAGGGCCTCTAAAATTATAAGAACGGCCCTGAATTCTGGGAGGCAAAAACAGGTTGTTTCAAAACAGATTGGTTGGAATTCAAACAATACCATGATTTGCTAGGGTTCAAATACAAAAAACCATTCAAATTAAGTAAAGATTTAGTGCAACAAGATCAACAGAGGTTAAGAGATTCAAACGACTAAGTAAGGATTTGAATCTTTAAATATAGTGGCTCAGCAAAGTTGAGAATACACATCTCTTCAGCTCTAAATGCAAGCAAAGCCTTCACTTCTGCACTTCATCGTCTTCTACTGATCCCTAAGGTTTTCTTTCTCTGATTGTAATTGTTTTATCTTTTGAGAGACAAGAAAAATCCAAGCGTTATAGTATAAGTCAATCCTGCTATATTAAGAGTATCATATACGCAACGTATCCACACTTCGGTGTGAAAATGGGACTTTTATTTCTCTGCAATTTTGATTGACTAGATAGAAGCGGGTAAGGCTTCGAGAGATAGAGGAAAGGAAGATCTTCTAGCTTGTATCTAGGATTCATAAGGAAAAGAGAAATAAGAGTTGTTTAAATCCTACAGGTTGGATAACCCTAGGCAGAGATGTAGGCTGGTTATAACCGAACTTCGTTATCAATTCACGTGTCATTTATATTTTATTTTCGCACTTACTATTTTCATTTTATTTTCGTAGCAAAAACAGGTTACTGACTTATCTCAAGATCCTTGAAGTTCAGTTCAAGATCTTGAGATCAGTTTCAAGACCCTTGAAGTAGCGTATGCAGAAAGTTTATGAGAAACTTGCATACTCTATTCAACCACCCTCCCCCTTCTAGAGTATTTATATTATTCTTCTTTACATTACCTATTATGACTTTTCAACCACTTTGTAGCAACTCAAAGAATTGCACAATTGAAGATTCAACTCCCTTGCTATCTGATAATTAGCAAACCTTGTTTTGTTTGCCTGTGACTCTTTCAATTGTGTATCATGTTTGGCATTCGTTTAGATAATTAGCACACTCATTTATGTACATAGAAACTCGTTATACTGATAGAAATTCTTGTCTTTATCTACACGGGTATCCTAATCTATCTCTATATATATTACCTCTCATCGGATATGTTTGATGTTTTGACTATTTACACGTATTTTAAGGAGCTAAAATCTATATAAAATATTAATCTTTTAATTAATTTTTTTTCATAGTTAATATTTACTACTAATAAATATTAAACTATGAAAAAAATTAATCAAAATAAATAAGATTTTATATAGTTTTTTAACTCCTAAAACTACGTGTACAAAAGTCAAACATCAAATATTTTCGATCGGAAGGAGTATCATATAAAAAAGTTTTTTGGCCAATAAATAACCAAACATTTTTAAAAACTTGTTGCAATAAATGATATATGAGTTGATTATAAGTAAAAAAAATATTCGGTTCTTATATTAATGCGTAAGTCTAATAAATATTCAATTCTTATATATAATAAGTCTAAAGATATAAAAAAAAATGATTATGAAAGATTTAGTATAATATGATACGGGACCATCCCAGACACCTTCGGACTCACCTATACTTGGGGATAGACCTATGATTCGAGCTCACGAGAATGATGTCATCCTCAAGAGGAAGAAGAAGGCTCCACCATGGGAGAAGGTGCAAAGGTGAAAGCTTGACGTTTTATTAGATTCGTTCAACATTTGACAGCTTTTCGACGTCTCAGTAAAATGAGTCGTACGGATTCAATATTAATCGGATTGGATCGTGTCATACCTTGTCGGAACAAGAACGAAGAGATCCACAACTTTGTTGTTGAAGGTTTTTCCAGATTCGACCTAGAGTTTGGCCGAAAATCACCATCTTTGCAAGTTGTCACTGTTTTGACGGGAATAAATTACTATTTTTAGAGACCTTCTTTACTTAAGTTATTTTAGGTAATTTAAGGGTATTTAAATTAGGGGCAATTTGCAAAATAGCCACGAAATAGGGACTCATTTGCGAAATGTCCACGTTTTGGGACAAATTTGCGAAATGTCCACAATATAAACCCCTCCCTTGTCTCACGCGCTTTCTCTCTCCTACGCGTTCTTCGTCTACGCACGCTCTCTTTCAATCTCTCTCCTATGGCGAGCGAGAGATTGCTCAGATCCGGCATGGAGCGAGGCCTCGCGAGCAAGGCGGCTTAAGCGAGCGAGGCTGGAGCGAAGGAGGGAGCGACCGGGCCAAAGCGAGCTAGGGAGCGACCAGTGGAGATATGTGTTGTGCTCAGATCCGGCAGATCTCCGGCTTTCGAGATCTCAGATCTTTCGGCTACAGACGATTTTGTGTTCCAGCGGATCTGTAATTCCCGATTCCGATGATTTTGTGTTCAATTGGTGCCATGGTGAATCTGTAACTCCCTCTCCGGCGAGATCGAGCGAGCGGCACGGGAGCGAGTAGGTCGACGGAGTGTCTGTGCGAGGACGAGTGTGGAGGAGATTTTATCTCTCTCTGTGCGAGGACGGGAGCGAGCAAGTCGACCTGCAATCTCTCTTTGAATTCCTTTCCGAAGACGGCGGGGGAGGTGCTGACGGCACCACCAGTTGCTGCATCACCACCATCATCTCCTGCTAGATCAAACTTGAGATCCTGTGCAGATAAGGCACTGGACTTGAGGCATGTCTCTCTCTCTGAATTTGGTTATGCATTCAAACTTGATAATTTGTGAAATCAAAGGGTTTCACTTCATCTCCTTTTTTGGTTAAAGGTTTAAAGCTGTGTTTGATTCACTTTCCAGTTGATCGATTACAAGCAATACCAGTTGATTGGTGTTATTAGAATTTACAAGCAAGCTGTGTTTGATTCACTTGTGCTGACTGAGCTTCCTAGGGTTTAGAAATCTCGCTGCATATCCATATTTTCCCCTCTTTTTTCACCGCATCTGATGAATCGAACTGGAATTTTTATTGATCTTGGAAAAGGTACCGTACTGATCCGCGCAAGAGAGCGAAGATCCACTTGGTGTTGGATTGGCATCACTCCAATTTACGTCGCGGTTCAGGTAAATCGATTCGATTAAACCTACCAATCCAGTCGATCACCATGTGCTAAATTTGTACAATTGCTTAACATAAGTACAAAAAAATCAAGATCTACTTTGACTGATGAATTAATCGAAGTAAGATGAGAATCAGTAAACATATTTAGGTTCATGTGTGTTTTTGTTGTTGTTGTTCCAGTGGGATATCTATGGGGAACTGTATTTGCTCCTCTGTTCAAGCATCCGACAAATCCAGCAGCTCTTGCCGAAAGCGAGAAGACTCTAATTGCTTCGTTGTCGATCATCGACACCGTCTAGCTTCAAGAAAGTGGCAAGTTCTTGCTTGGGAATGACCAGCCATCCGTAGCCGACCTCAGCCTTGCGTGCGAGATCATGCAGTTGCAGGTAAGCTGATCTCATACAGTTAAAACTGCAATGGAAAACTGCAAAACCGAAGAAAAAAACATGTTTTTAGAAGTTTATTACTATGTTGATAGGTGTTGAACTACGATGATCACGCTCGGTTTTGAGATTGGTCTTTTCCATAAGCTGTCCAATGGTGTTCCAACTGAGAAAAAGCGGTCCAATGATGTCAACTTTCTTGGCATAATCCTACGAGCTGTTGCATCAGATATTGATGCAGAAGCATCAGAATCTATATCTAGTTTAGATATATTGAACGAGAGGTACTAACATTTCCAACCCTTTTTCTTCTTGTCTCCCTAAAGAAACTTATATTAGTGATGATATCTGGACTCTGAAACGTGGACCAACTCTTTGGTTAGATTGAAGTGGAAAAGGACCGATGTCTGCGTCATTGGAAGTAGTAAAACTGTGATTAATCTTTGCTTGATTCTTATCTATTTATCTATCACCCATAGTAATAAAACGCCTTCATATGATGTAAACAAAGTCTCTGCCCCTTACTCCTATCATATTAACTCTGATTTTGGTGTTATTCTTTCATGATCAAGGTGAGAAAAGGATTTCCTTGGGTATTTTTTAGCACTGTTCATGTGAAACGGATGGAAACGTTTCTGGGAATGTTGGAAAAAATAAGAGATTTTGTTAGGTAATGTAATTCTCTTTATTTCCCCCTTCACATGACATGATTAATGGTCTTTTTCGGGTGTGTAAATAGGACCTTGTTCATGCGGGAGGCTTTGATTTTCCTCAACAGACTCGCATCAAACCCTGCAACATCCATCGCTATTTTGCAAGTCTTAACAAGTAACCGGGACATGGCCAGCTTATCCGTGGATGTTGCAGCTACGTTGTCCAGAGAATGCAGACATCTCAGGACAACAGAACGGTTCATGAATGTAAGACAGTCTGAGGTTACCGAGCTAGTTAGAGTCTTTAAGAAACGCGTTTTCAGCTATCTGGGTGAGAGCATTTCCTCGTAGAGAGCTTCATGAAGTTGTATAACTATTTTGCAAAGATAAATGGAGCCTGTCACTAATTTAGCCACAGCCTCTGTAGAACAAGTGTTTGTACAGTAGCTATCCGTAAGCATTTTTTTGACATGGGACACCAAATTTTGTCGGTAATGGTGCAAACCATAGCAATTGTCAATAACTGGAAGTGACCTTGCTTTTTGCTCGTCCTTTGGGTACATTCTATTTCACTGAAGTTTCATAGAAAATGCTACTTAAAATGAACAATAGTAATGTCAATATATCACCCATCAACTTCAAATTGCTAGAACTTGATAGAAATCTTAACACATACATAAGCCAACAAAAATACATAAATAAAATGCATCAGTAAAACATGTCAAAATTTGTAATACAATAATGTCAATTTGTAAACTAGACTAGATTCGACACCACTAAACACAAGGAGAACAGAAAAAGTGGACTAAATCTTGAATACTTAATGCACGACTGCACCTTAATGTTGCACGACTGCACCTTAAAAGTTGCACGACTGCACCTCAAACATAATCAAGTTCAACAACATAATTAGCAGCTTTGTCAGGTAAAGTCGCAGTGAGCAACATAGTTACAAATTTACAATGAGATATTGAGATTAAGTCAGCACAACACTTTCTGTCAACACAAATTCCATGACAACCCATAATTCTACCAATCCCACATGTTGTGCAATTATAGTTTATTGATGAGCAAAAATAAGAACATATTGTGCAATAATCTATTGAGCAAATATAAAATAACATTGAGAAAAAATAAGATCATGTTGAGCACAATTTCACAAGTCTCAATTGTGCAAATATAATCTGTTGTTGAGCAAAAATAAGATCATGTTGAGCAAATTTCCATCAATCCTCCATGTTGTGTAATCATAATCTATTGATGAGCAAAAATAAGACCATGTTGTGCAATAATCTATTCAGCAAGTATAAAATTATATTGAGAAAAAAAAAATAAGATAATGTTGAGCACAATTTCACAAGTCTCAATTGTTGTGCAAATATAATCTATTGTTGAGCAAAAATAAGATCATGTTGAGAAAATTTCCACCAATCCCCCATGACGTGCAATTATAGTCTATTGATGAGCAAAAATAAGACCATGTTGTGCAATAATCTATTGAGCAAGTATAAAATTTTATTGAGAAAAAATAAGATCATGTTGAGCACAATTTCATAAGTCTCAATTGTTGTGCAAATATAATCTATTGAGGAGCAAAAATAAGATCATGTTGAACAAATTTCCACCAATCTCCCATGTTGTGCAATTACAGTCTATTGATGAGCAAAAATAAGACCATGTTGTGCAATAATCTATTGAGCAATTATAAAATAATATTGAGAAAAAATAAGATCATGTTGAGCACAATTTCACAAGTCTCATCAATTGTTGTGCAGTATATCTATTGTTGAGAAAAAATAAGATCATGTTGAGCAAATTTCCACCAACCCCCATGTTGTGCAATCATAGTCTATTGATGAGCAAAAATAAGATAATGTTGAGCACAATTTCACAAGTCTCAATTGTTGTGCAGATATAAGAGTACGTTGTGCAAATATAATCGTAAGTTGTGCAAATATGACCCAAGTCTAGGTTTTTATTTATTTATTTATTTAATATTTTGTCGTGCAAATATAAGAGTACGTTGTGCAAATTTAACCTTAAGTTGTGCAAATATGACCCAAGTCTAGTTTTTTTTTTAATTTTTTTTTTCTTAACATTTTGTCGTGCAAATATATGAGTACGTTGTGCAAATATAAGAGTATGTTGTGCAAATTTAACCGTAAGTTGTGCAAATATGACCCAAGTCTAGGTTTTTTTCTTCTTCATTTAGTCGTGCAAATATAAGAGTACGTTGTGCGAATATAAGAGTATGTCGTGCAAATATAAGAGTACGTTGTGCAAATATATTCGTAAGTTGTGCGAATATGACCCAAGTTTAGTTTTTTTATTTTGTCGTGCAAATATAAGAGTATGTTGTGCAAATATGAGAGTACGTTGTGCAAATTGAATAGTAAGTTGCGCAAATATGACCCAAGTCTAGTTTTTTTTAATATTTTTTTTTATTTTCTTAACATTTTGTCGTGCAAATATAAGAGTACGTTGTGCAAATATAAGAGTATGTTGTGCAAATTTAACCGTAAGTTGTGCAAATATGACCCAAGTCTAGGTTGTTTTTTGTCATTTTGTCGTGCAAATATAAGAGTACGTTGTGCAAATATAAGAGTATGTCGTGCAAATATAAGAGTACGTTGTGCAAATATATCCGTAAGTTGTGCGAATATGACCCAAGTTTAGTTTTTTTTTATTTTTTCGTGCAAATATAAGAGTATGTTGTGCAAATATGAGAGTACGTTGTGCAAATTTAACAGTAAGTTGCGCAAATATGACCCAAGTCTAGTTTTTTTTTTGTTTTTTTTTTAACATTTTGTCGTGCAAATATTAGAGAATGATGTTCAAATATAATCGTATGTTGTGCAAATATAACATTTTATTGTGCAAAATATAATATATTTTTTCCACTTTTTTTTCGTTTCAGAACTTTTTGTTGTGCAAAAATAACTTTAAGTTGTGCACATATAACAATTTGTTGTGCAAATATACCTTTATGTTGTACAAATGTAAAAATAAAAATATAGAAGATGTGAATCATATAATAAAATATAGATAGTGTAACACCCCCTTTTAAAACCCGAGGGAATGCCACAACGCCAGTGATTACTCGGACTTTAATGTCTTCGTAACCACCTTAGGCTTAGAGGGACATGCAACCATGCTCCCATAAACAAGATGATAATATTAAATACATAAATAAAATACAATTAAATAGCGGAAGACTTGAAATATAAAAATAATTCTTTATTAAACTCTCCTCGAAAATTGAGGATTTAATTACAAATTGAGAACAATACAGCGGAAGACTTTTAAATAAAATAAAACAATAAAATTCTTATACAATATATCTAGAAATTTAAACTTTAAATACAATGTTAAAAGTAACTTAAATGTCTTCTCAACTTCTCTTATCTTCTCCCCTGAGACTCGACCTAAACCTGCGAAAACAGTTCTGGCATCCAGAATGAAGGACACCAGCCATCCAAATAAAGGACGGTTAGTTCGCAAGAACTAGCAAATGACGGCTCGAAAACTGGGACTTCTCTAGACTCAAACTCAGTGACCATAATACGGTATGAATCTAAACCCAAATGCGATTATTAAGAATATTTTATGTGAAGGCTTAATAACATTTTAAGACACGACTCATGTGACACGGATAATCCAGTAGGATTGAGTAACAAAAGATGCGAGCGACAAGCACTCTTAGGAACCATACTCCGATTACAGATGGAATATGATATAGCTTGAATTAATTGTGATCACTGTAAAGCTTTGTTCTTACTATGTTAAGAAGATGTATATATATATATATATATCACACTTCGCTCACTTTCCTCACATTGAGTAGCTTAAAACATATTGATATAACACACTTCCTCACATTGCGTAGCTTAAACACAGATTTATATGCTATACACGTTTACCACTCTTAATATGAATTGAATGTTTCACAACACACACTATTTGTTATAATATGATACCGGCCTCGCTCTCACTAGCAGATAGCGGCCTACTACCGGAGGTAGTGTAACATTTCTCTACGGAAATGTGTTAGTTTCATGAAACCTTTAGACCGAGGAGTAACGTCCCCGACCTGACTCTACAACATCACTTTCACTTGACTTCACACATTACGGTTCACATTTGATTTACGTTGATTGATACGTTTTGCTTTCATTGATCTTGATTTAATTGAGTTCCAATCGTAACACACAATCCTCACATTATTACTATTTTATTTAGGTATCCTAGGTGATCACACAACACAAGATAACCCGTGTTATTTATAGGTAACATGAATGCCAAATGAAATGAAAGCAATTAAAATAAAGGATGGAAACATCAAAGAAATAACATGTTCCATTCCTAACCAATTAGCATGAAAGGACAATAATAAATCATGCTTTAAATGACCGGTGGGTAACTATATTATTATTATCTTATTAAGGTCACCCAATTAAACTTGCCAAATTCAAACTGAACGGTAAATAAATCACACAAGCAAGTGAATTGTGATTTATTTTATTTAACTTGGCAAGCAATCAAAGACGGGAAAACAAACAAGACCCGAAAGCACCAATTGAGCATAAAGGCTCGGAATGTCACTTGCCTGAATTGAAATCGCAAGTGCGTGTTTGAATACTTTTATCTCGAATCGAAATCTTCGTATGGCCGTATGGGTTGACGAGTCTTTGCGATTTAACGGAATTGGAAAGCGATTTATGCCCACATAAAAGTATGGGTTAGAATCTGAAAATTTTAAAAACTGAAAAGAGCATTGTTTGGAAAGAATAGAAAGTATGGGAGGCTTTACGTAATTATCTTTCTTCCTCCTCCCTCCCGTCACAAGTAGACAGCCCCTGTGCAGAAACGCTCGACAACGTCGGACCTTCGGCAGGCTCTCGGTGACAACCTAGGGCTCGGAGGCGCAGGCTGACGGCGGCTACATGACCGTGGTGGCGTGGCGAGTCCGTCGGTGGTGACCACTGGCGGCTTTGGTGGTGGTAAGATGGCAGTCGACATCAAAGAAGCGGAGCCCCGGTGTGATGAATCGAAATGGGGTTTTTGAATTCGGAATGTTTTTGTGAAAAACTTGTGAAGAGGATTGTTTTTAGAGATGTTTAGAACCCAATGGAATAAACTAGAAGCTTGGATCTCTTCTCTATGGAATGAATTTCAATGAACACCGAACCCCTATATTTATAGTTGATTTCAAACGGAGGCGATTTGGATAGAATCGAATCCATAGGGATAACTAAATATCTTTCTAGAAGCTATCTAGGTGGTTAATCCGATAAAATATACCATAATTTGGGCGGAATGGATAAAACTCCGAATTTGGGATAAACTCGTTCGAGCTCGTTCTGGATTCGAAATCACCAATTAGTTAAAGACTAGCGTAGTACCCGTACGTAACGCACGGGATTTCTAAAATATATTATATTTTATTGAAGATATTACAATAATTTATTTACATTATATATTAGATATATTATACTATTATAATAATATGAAAATGATATAGCAAAATAATATAAATTTGGATAAAAAAAATAATGCTTATATTATATCAATATATAATATATGTGACAAAACGTCAATGTCTCACCTTCCTCGCAAGGTCGGGTTTGAGATTTGAATTAATGGCTGAGGCAGGATATAAAAATGTGGCTTTCTACTACTATTTTTTGTTGTGTTAATTAATTGAAAGATAAGACCAAATAATTTGGTAGTTCGACTACATATTACACAAACTCTAGGTGAATGTAGCTTTAAAAACTTTTGGATAGAGAGCACATAAAAATGTCGGAAAAGAAATATTCTTATAATAAACTTAAAAGTAAAAAAATTACTTCATCCGTCTCAAAATATAGGTTGTTTTATTTTTTGTCAAGTTTTTTAGGAAGCTAAAAACTCTATAAAATATTATATTTTATTAGTTTTAAAAAATAACATTATGCTTATTAATAATATGTATAGTATTATTTTTTAAAAGTAATAAAAAGAGTTAATATTTTATTAATAATAAGTATAGTATTATTTTTAACAAAAAATTTAATATTTTGAAAATTTGTTAAAAACTTCATAAGATGAATAATAAAAAAATTGCAATATTACCTAAAAATCCAAAGAATCAGATTTTCTATTTGATTATTTTTATTATTATTAATATATATAATTGTTGATTAAAAATAATAATTAATTAACTAAAACTTTCATTGGTAGTAGACTATATTTTTTTTTCATGGAAATAGTTTTGTAATTAAAAAGAGATTGAAATTGAAATTGGAAAAGTTTAAAAGTGCACCTATAGTTTGAATTGGAGAAAATCTCTAATAAAATCAAATATCAAATAAAGGTAATACAAATTGAAAGGTTTTCTATTCTATTAAGATTTTATAACAAAAAGAAACGAAAATTTATATCAAGTCATTAAATTCAGATAAAGTTTAAACAATTCGTTATTTAATTAAAAACAACTTAATATAATTTTCCGGGAAAATTAATAGATATTATAAAAACAAATCTAAACAATTGAGTCAATATTTTCCCGATTACGTGTGTGTGAGTACATGGTAGTTAACTTGTAAATATATTATTCTAACAAATAGTACAAATAAATTAATTAGATTTATTAATTTAAGAAATAAATTAATTCGATTGTTTTACACGTATTAATTGCTAGTTAGCTTATAAATAAATTATTCTAAAAAATATGATAAATAAATTAATTAGATTTATTATTTTAAAAATACATAAGATACAATTGATTTAATTTAATAAATAATTAAGGTGAAATAATTATTTAAAGTAGAGAATCTATAAAAAAATCAAATCATCTTAATTTTAGTAGTAATTAATTGTAATTAAATCAAATATTTTAGTAAAAGATTAAATAGAAATTAATAAAAAGCTATCAAAATGAGAAAAGTGCCTAATTTATTTTAAAAATAAATATATACTTTATTTATTTATTGATTTAAAATAATTTTCAAAATACTCCCTAACAATAAAATATTGTTCGGGAGTGTTTAAAAAATTAGTTAAATATCTAATCAGTTAAAGATCAATATGGACTTTGTAATACGTCCAAAAATTATTGAGTTAAAAATTTTAAAATTGTGACGTGGTATAAAATTAAAGTTAAAGTAAAGTATTATGTGATTAAGTTAAGCAAAATGTATAGCATAGTTGTTAGCATTAGCTCAAAATATTTGATTTAAGTACCACTTTTTATAAATAAACTGTTTCTCGTCCCATACGGAGTTCATATTATTCCATAATCTTTCAATCTTTATTTTACACAAAATTTTAAATTAATCTTTTTATAAATTTTAGTCACTTTTTAACCCCGTCCCATACGGACCCTAACTATTTTTAGTTTTTTTTAAATGTCTTAAAAAACCCGATTTTGGCAAATAAAATAAAAGAAATAAAGAAAAGGGAACGACAGGTTATGAACACTACTAACCCACCTTACCCGGATACCCCCGCCTCCAATTTCTCCCAATCTTTGCAATTCATTCATCTTCTTTGTTGGTTTCAATTTCGATCTGAAAACCTGGCCAGAGATCTCCCTCAATTTCGCGTTAAAATTAATACTTCCAGTATGTCGATTGAAAGTGTCAAAGACAGACGGCTCCTTTCTCCCAAGCCGGCAAGCCCCAATTCCAATTATCTTCTTCCTCTCAAAACCCTAAATTCGATGTCCATTGTCTGTCCCCCAAAGAGTACAGAAAATCCAGAGATTCGACCATATCTTTGCAATTAAAGCTCGTCGATTTTGATTTGAAAAAGATCCCTCATCAATTTCGAGCCAAAACATGAAAGAGAGACGAAATCGAGAACGGACATTCTTGATCGGCGAGGTTTGGATGAAGGTAACAATTATTGTGTTTTGTTCCCTTCTTCAACTTTTCGAAAGATTCATACACTGTGTGTTGAACAATTCAACTGTTCCTGAATTTAGGCAGTCGAACCTAACCCCTATTATATCTGATTACGTTGAACTCTTCAGGTGTAGAAGGCAATTCTTGTTGAAGCTGATTATCGGGGATTACACTGACACCTTATTTCGGTATTAAGGTAAAGTCACAAACTAAAACTATTGATTGCTTGCATAGGGCTTTAAACTGCATTGTGTCTAGAGGGTTTTATTTGCAATTGAAAGGGTGACAGGAAAGTAAGAATGAATAAAAAAAACAATTTGGGAGCATAATAGATGCTAAATAGGAATAACAATCATGGAAGTATTCCCAATGTCTATGATGAAAGTTATCATTGTTGAGTAATTGAGAGAATACCATAAATGAAAACGAAAATGAAAATCCTAATTTTATTGGAGTTGGAACAATTATCCTAGAATCCCATCATCTTCTTATGTGATATTAGCTAATCATCTTCTTCAATATTGTCACTTATTTTCCTAGTGGAAAGGTCGGACAGTGAAGGAAATAGTTCTAAACAAAAATTTTGGATTAATAGAAAAAATAAATAACTATATGACAACAAAGATTACTAACTTGATATTCGTTATGTACGTTTGAAGCTATGACACAAAAGCAATTTTATGACAGCAAAGGTCTGGCAGCAAATCAAAGGTCTAACAATGAAGGAAATAGTTCAGAACAACAATTTTAGATTAATAGAAAAAAAACAAATAACTATAATAGTAACACAATGCCAGATGCAAAAATAGCTTCCCATCTTTGTGAAGCACAAAGAAATCACTCGGTTGTTTGCTGATGTACATGCAGCCCGAGAATTGAAGGATTTGTGGTCTAAGTGATAAAATGGCTTCAGAACCATTCCGGAATGGCTCACTGGAAAGGACTTGTGGATAATAGTCATAGGTCCCCGGTTCAAACCCCGGAATAACCGCTCTTTATTTACCAATTCAAGATAAAATGGCCTGAGAAGAAGTAGAAAATGAATGAAGGTGAAGTAGGAATAGGAAGAATGCCAACCGATGCAGCTGGATAAAAATAGGTGAATTACCTGTTATCTTTTATTATCAATATATATAGATGAGTAAATATAATAAAGTGAATAGGTAAACATTTGCTAAATAATCAGCTATAAACAAATACTTAATTTATCTGTGTTTTTTAAAATTAAATAGATAAACTCATACTAATTTTAATAGATACAGCAACCAAAACGCTCTCTTTTTGAGGGCTTGGAGAAAACCCCAAGCCGGGATGGAACACCACCGCCGAACACCATCTCCCCCTGCCTTGGTAGCTGTTCAACGATTTTCTTCTTCTATGGAAGTGAGGATTTTTAACACATAAAGATATGAAACGCTCTCTTAAGAGCCCAAACCTCTCCTCCGGGAGCCCTAAATCTCCTTCGGGAGCCCCAAATCTCCTTCGGGAGCACATACCCGTGTGGTTAAGCTCGGCTTCGGCCTTCGCTTCCAACAGTGCACCACCACCCTACTCCTGCTCTGCTCGGTGTGCTCTGTCCCGACGGCTGTGGGTTTCTTCGCCCTGGCGGTGGTGGATTCCCCTAATCTGATTATGATCCATCGGCTTCGCTCTGATCTGATTAGTACCAATCGCAGATCCGGTTTGTAGTCTGAATACAAATTCCTAATTTCTAGACTCGGCGGTGCGGGTGGCCCTCTGTCCATCTGCGCCCGCCCCTCCTCCGTTCATCTTCCATCCACAAGTCGGTCCGGCGACGTCTGTTCGTTTGCGGTCTAGGTCCTCGGATCCATGGTCTGGGGCGCCTCCGCCGGCGTCGGTCTTCTGCTCACCTCACCTCTGAAACTCCCCACACCCTTCCCCCTCTTCAGGGTGCTGCTGGGATTTCCCTTGGTGTTGGCTTCCTCCGCCTCCGGCTCCAGGGTGCGCCGTCGTTGCGGTCGCTTCAACCCTTTCCCGCCCGCCTTCCTCCCCTTCTCCTGGCTTGGTCGGCGGCGGGGTGTGTTTTGCGCGCTCTTCCCTGTGGCTGCTTGTTCTTTGCTGGGGTTAGGGTTTCAATCAGTTTTCGGGCTGTGCTTTGGGCCCAAGGTTTAGCCTTGGGCCCGGGGCAGCTCGAACTGATGGAAAAAAAAAAAAAGGTTATGTTTACATACAATAATAAAACGTAAATAACTTGCGTAAATTTTTTCCGGAGTTTTCTGCGCTCTTCGTCCTTTTGCGGTCGTGCTCCACTTTCTCGGGTTGGTCGGAGTTCTGTCTTTTGGATTCGTGGTTAGTTTCGGTTGAGGAGCAGTTCTGCGGCCCTGGTTGATCGAAGTGATCGTGTTGGTGGTGTTCGTGGTCTCCGAAGATCCTTCATCTAGGTGGAGGGAACGTCGTGTGATCCACACTTCCCCATGAGCTGTCTTTGCCCTACGTGGATTACTGCTTTCCGTCTTTCCGACGACGAGACATCGTGTCAGCTTTGCTGTCCCATGCGCTCGCTATCCACTTCTCCATGTCGGGTCTCCTTCTTCTCGCTCCTGTGCCCGCTTGTGCGCTTGGGTCTGGGGTTCTCCGGGTTTTTTTTGCGTAGTTATTTTGTTGTATTAGGTGTCTTTATTCTGTTTCCTTGTTGTATTTTTGCTATGTTGTATGTTTAGACGGCTTGCCGTCTGCTGACTTTGTCGGCCTCTCGAGGTCCGAGCCTGTCCGGTCTCGAATTATTTCCTTATCAAAAAAAAAAAAAGATAATAAACTCGTACTTTTAGTGGGGTGTACGTTGTTACTGGTAAAACAAATCCTACCAAATATTCACTTTTACTGTTATATATATTTAACAATTCTTTTACTATTACAAATATTCAGTTTTATTATTACAAATACTAAATAATCCCATCAAAGTTTGTTGAGAAGAAGCAGCAACCATGGGATGTATCTTCAAAAAAAATAAACACGGGATGTAAGTTGGACGGGTAAAAAAATCTCATAAAAGTTTTACTGTTACAGATAAAAAAATCTCAGCAAATATTCAGTTTTACTCTATATTTAATAATTTAATAATTGTTTTATTAATAATTTGTTAGGGAAGTGATTTGTTGGATATTACGTACCTGTTTACTTGTGCTCTTCTTGATACAACTTAATGATTTATTGCTCTTAACTACTGCTGCTCAACATCGATTGTGTTGCTCTTTGCTGATGTCGATTGTTTCCAATGGCTTTTTTTAAGCATCCAGTGGTGGCCTGAAGAAGTTTTCTCCTTCAGTGATTGTGATGATAACGAAGAGGCTTTCGATTCCGCTGCAAGTTTTGAATCTTGTTCTATCACCTTTCAAGGAGCTGCTCATGGTAGAAAATTAGGAAGCTTTTGATTCTAAGGATAACGATTATGATGGAATGCCTAGGAGAAAAGTTCAAGGATTGCACACGCCCATGAAAAGTTCAAATAGGATTGCCTTCCATTTTTAATTGTCTGATTTTTGTTAGTTCTGGATGTTGCTCTGCATTATAAATGGCAGATCATGGAACTCGGAATAGTTAGAACGGTAGATTGTAATTAATAGCCATGTGATTCAGTGTACATGAAACCTTTTTGTACGATGATCAAGTGGATCAATTTAGTAGGTTCAGAATCATTTATTTGATCCAATCTATTTTTTCCATTAATCAATTAGCAGGTTAACTTCAAATCCTGTAAATATTCTAATAAAAAAGAGAATAATTAAAATAAATTGGAGAAGCAATTGGGAATATATCTTAAATTTCTAACTTTAAATATATGGTCGCCACGTAAGCCTATTTTTAAGAGAAAACTGCCAAGTGGCGTTTTTAGCATTTGGTTTAGTATTATATTAGATATTAGATATAGATATGATAGGACTCGGGCAACATTCTAGAAGCAAAAACGTTAAGATTCGAGCAAGATTTGAGGAAGGTCAAAATCACAAATTTCAACAGTGAACTGGGCAAGCGGGAGGTTGAAGATGGGTTCAACATTTTTTTGATGGGTTTGGTTCACTTGAACCGAAAGAAATAAAAATAGAAACCATTGGTTCAAGCCTTATTTCTATTTATAAATATATGTATATGTATACCCAAAATTTCATTTATTTAAATCCTACATAATTTAAATAATATCATAAAAATTAATTTAAATACATTTCATTTTGCATAATAACATTTCTTTTAAAACCTTATATTAAAATAAAGTACAATTATAATTCCCTCTCCATTTCGAAGAAAACCATACAACTTTGCCTTAAACAATATAACTTCAAATCTAATTTATTTACTATAGATGCATATGAATAAATAACAATCAAAATGAAATATCTCAAGAATAGTTATAAAAACTTAAATGTATAGTTAATTTGAAAGACTTTTCTAAGTTCAAAATAAAAGGACTTTTATTACGAAAATTATATTTACTTAAAAAGAAATAACCAAAGATAATTTGGGGTATTTCAGATAGTTTTTTTCATTCTCATATTTATGGGTTAATTTTTATAACTTTACAAAAATTGCTATTTATGGGTTAATTTTTGTAATTTTATAAAAAAAATGCTTCTTCAACCTTCCTGCTTCCTCGCTCTGAACACAACCCTCGCTCCGGCCGCCGTTCCTCGATCCCTCGCTCCGGCCGATCGACCTCGCTCGCTCCGGATGCTCACTTGATAGCTCCACTGCTCGTTCCCTCCCTCGCTCCGCCGCTCGCTCGTCACCGCCTCCTTCCCTCGCTCAGATCTGGACTCGCTCGCTCACCCTCGCTCGACCTCGGCTCAGATCTGGACTCGCTCACTCCGCCTCGCTCGACCTCGGCTCAGATCTGAGATCCGCCCTCGCTCGACCTCCCTCGCTTCCCATAGATCTGGCGAGCCAAAGCTGAGATCCCTCCCTCGATTAGATCCGGCGACCTCGGCTCAGATCCGGCTCAGATCCGCCGACCTCGGCTCAAATCCGGCGAGCCAAAGCTGAGATCCGCCATAGATCCGGCGACCTCGGATCAGATCTGAGATCCCTTCCTCGCTCGGCCAGAGCTTGAACCACCAAATCGTTGTCAGAGTGCGACCTCTTCTAGGGGCGAGCGACCGGAGATCTTCAATCCGGCGCCAGAGAGAACGAGACCTCCATAGCCTTCGATGTCAGACAATCGGGAGCGGAGAGAGAGATTGGACAGATGAACAATCAGACAGTTTCCCAATCCAATTTCACCAAAAAAAAAAAGTTATCCAATTTGAGAATAAGAATATATAGTGGACATCTTGCTAATTTGTCCAAAAACGTGACCATTTTGCAAATTCGTCCAAAAAAAGTGCTTATTTCGCAAATTTTTTCTTTTAATTATTCCTTTTATTTATTATTTCTTTAAGAAATCAGCCTCCTTAGGGTTATAAGAGGCCGTCTCTTCCATTGTAGAACTTACGTTATTCATTATGAAGAAAGTCTCTCTTTTAATGTGAAACACATGAATGCAAAGTTAATCTATTCGAAGCGTGGCTCATCAATTGCACATTGGTTATTGATCTAACTTGGTTTGCTATGAGTTCGTCAACCTCGCGAGAGCTTGGTGATCCTGGTAATCACATGTTCCCTCCTTGTGCCTCCAAGTTGTCCGCTTGGTTGTGTAAGGTTGTAGAGGCGGGCTTTATAGTCGTTGGTATTTGGTTCCTACCCTCTTAGGAGGCCTAGGGTCTTTGCATCGTTCTATTTTAGTTCGATTCAGTCCTTATCGGTCGTGTCTTGCTTTCAATTTCGAGTCTTTATTCTTGTTCATCGAGTCTTTGCTTCCGTTCTTGTTATTTCTGATTTGATTGTCGAAGATCGGGCCATCCTACGGCTAACCCCGTATCAAATTGGCAACAGAGCTTTGGTTTCCGACATCAAAAGTTGTGTCTTTTGTTTCCCTAAACACAAAACCTACAAAAAAAAAGTGTCTTTCTTGTTGTTGGTTTTTACTTCTTGAATTTTTTAATTTGATTGCTACTAACCTTTGTTTGTGATTGTTGTGTTGTTTTAGCCCTAAACACATCTTAAGCCGAGACCAAAGTAGCAACTTGGAGCCAATTACAATCTTTGTGCAGTCGGCACAATTGATTGAAGTGGAGATTTCACCTACTGTTGCAGTCGCCACCATTGGTTGAACTGTAGACAATTGGGAACTCTTAGTCGGCAGCTTCCAATTAAGCAAACACAAATTGGTTTCTAACCCTAGTTTGCTTTCTATCTTAGCCTAAGTGGTTTATTTATTTATTGCCTTGTTTAAATTGTGATTTTTGATAGATTAAATCATCTTTTATCTATCATAGATTATACAAGAGGCTTTAGATAGATATACCTTCAATTCCATAGTTAGCTAAACATCACCTATATATATATATATATATATATATATATATATATATATATATATATATATATATATATATATATATATATATATATATATATATATATATATATATTCATTAGGGCTAAATAAATTTTATTTTTCTTTCACCATAGTTTAAATTTTCAAGAGTCCTTTTATTTCATAGATAGTTTCTTGCATTAGGAAAAAAAGAAAGTCCGAAAAATTGTTAAAAAAAATTACATTCAAGCTTTGACCTAGGAGGATAAAATTCACTATGGGCAAAAGTAGCTTCAAATAAAAAAAAAGGATTGTTGAGATCTAGTGCAAGAACTTTCAAGGACTAATTTTGGTGAAATTCCATAGCCCTAGTTGAAAACCTCAAACACATACCTCCCAAAACACAATTTTTTTTTAAGCCCTACCTTGCAACTACAACGTCCTTACTAAGGGTTTGAATCAAAAAGATGTGAAAATCCAAGTTCTTCTCTTCTTTTCTTTATTTTCTTTTGTTCTTTTGTGCCCAGTACTGTCGAGTGTCATTACAGTTCGTGTCGAGTGGCAATTTTAATGTGTCGAGTGCTGTGTCGAGTGCCATTCTAGTTCTGGTCGAGTGTCATTTGTTTTGGTCGAGTGCCTCTCGAGTTCTGCTCGAGTGTCAGCTTCTGTCGAATACGACAACCTTTTGTCGAGTGTTCTTGCTATTGTTCAATCCCTTGTTGCTTGTCTCTTGTTCTTTCTCTTGATTACTTTCTTTTGATTGTTAAGTCCTTGCTTGAGTGTTGGTTTGCCCAAAGCGGATTGCCCCAACAAGCTTGTCATAACCAATTAGAGAGAAGTGTGTGAGAGAAACGCATTGTGAGATTGTTTATATTTTTACTAACTGTCACATAGTTCTTTGTTTGTCTTTCTTTTCCATGTCTAACCAGGGCAACAACATGATTACTAGAGCTGAGATGATCAAACAGTTGGAAGCCGTGAATGAGACATTGGTACGGATAAATGCAAGATTGACGGCAGTAGAGGCACGACATTCTTCTGGAGCATCTACTGGCCCTAAAGGGAGTAATCCTAACTCTTCTACTCTTAAACCTATGTACATTCCTTGCTTTATATGCCAAGGTAGAGGACATGTTATGAAAGATTGCCCAAATAAGAACACTTTCTTGCTTATTCCCCTAGACAAAAATAGATCTGAAAATTCTAGTGGTGAAAATGATGAGCATGTTAATAATGATTAGGATCTTAGTTTACTTGCCTCTAAAGATGATTGCATTGAATATGAGCATGATGATTCTTTGATTGTTCATACAGTTTTAGATGTTCAACTTGTGCCTTGTGATGATAATCAAATAGACGATTTGTGTCATACTAAATGCTTAGAAAACGGCAATGTTTATCATATGATCATTGATGGTGAAGATTGTTCTAATATTACTAGCCTTGAATTAATTGAAAATGCATCCTTGACAAAGGATGAAAACTTGCTAGTCATTGTTGGAAACATAGAGATAAATGAACAACCTATAGTGCATATTGAGTTAAAACATTTTGAAGATGATATGAACTAGGAATTGTGCACTAATCACGTTTCAATTCTTGGTTTTATAGTATGCTCTAATGGTCTACAAGTTGACGTAGCCAAGATAAAGGTCTTCGGTCCAGGAGCTCGTGTGAGTGCATTTGCGGAATATTATGCGACCTTGGATTCAAGGTCGAATCCTTTTCAAGAAAGGGAGGATAATGCGGGACCATCTCAGACACCTTCGGACTCACCTATACTTGGGGGATTGACCTATGATTCGAGCTCACGAGAATGATGTCATCCTCAAGAAGAAGAAGAAGAAGAAGAAGGCTCCACCATGGGAGAAGGTGCAAAGGTGGAAGCTTGACGTTTTATTAGATTCGTTCAACATTTGAAAGCTTTTTGACGTCTCAGTAAAATGATTCATACGGATTCAATATTAATCGGATTGGATCGTGCCATACCTTGTCGGAACGAGGACGAAGAGATCTACAACTTTGTTGTTAAAGGTTTTTCCAGATTCGACCTAGACCTAGATCTACAACTTTGCTGTTGAAGGTTATTTTAGGTAATTTATGGGTATTTTAATTATTTCTTTTATTTATTATTTCTTTAAGAAATCAGCCTCTTTAGGGTTATAAGAGGTCGTCTCTTCCATTGTAGAACTTACGTTATTCATTATGAAGAAAGTCTCTCTTTTTGTGTGAAACACATGAGTGCAAAGTCAATCGATTCGAAGCGTGGCTCATTGATTGCAAATTGGTTCATGATCTAACTTGGTTTGCTTTGAGTTCGTCAACCTCGCGAGAGCTTGGTGATCCTAGTAATCACAAGTCCCCTCCTTGTGCCTCCAAGTTGTCCGCTTGGTTGTGTAAGGTTGTAGAGTTGGGCTTTATAGTCGTTGGTATTTGGTTCCTACCCTCTTAGGAGGCCTGGGGTCTTTGCCTCGTTCTATTTTAGTTCAATTCAGTCCTCATCGGCCGTGTCTTGCTTTCAATTTCGAGTCTTTATTCTTGGTCATCGAGTCTTTGCTTCCGTTCTTATTATTTCTGATTTGATTGTCGAAGATCGGGCCATCCTACGGCTAACCGCGTATCATAATAGAAACAAGCCAAAGTGTAATTGTATAAATTATAAACATGAATATTGACAGAGGATTTTCAGTCGCCTTAAATCCTATCAAATAAATCCAACTAACCTAACTAATGTAGTTTGGCAAGTACGGGTCGATCCCACAAAGAGTCAATGATTTGTGTGCAAGCCAAGTGTGCTAAATAAGAACTAAAGAAACAAAGAGGGGGGATTATGATGATTCAGACTAACTAAGTAAAAAGCAAAAGGAAACAAACTAAACAAATTGATTGAACAAATATGAGATAAATAACTTAGGTCAATCAATCTCAACAATCAGGTTTGTTCATTGATCATCGAAATCAAATAGATAACTTCCTCTTGAATACTTTGTTGTGGAAAGACTAGTTCTTTTGAATCCAATTCCTTATCAAATTTAGTTAACAGGACAACCAGACCCTGAAAACCCTAATTATCAAATAATCCTGAAACTATCAAGATTCAATTCAACAATCGATGAAGTCTAAAGAAAATCAACAAAGGCAATCGACACGCACAACCAGTTATTGCATCAATTGCAAATCAATTCTCTATACAAATCCCTAAATCAACCAGTTTCAGAGATTTATACTTTGCTACTCAAGGATATAGACAACTCAACCAATAATTACCTATATCTAGCTTAGATTATCATGAAAAGGCATCAGTTGATCAGACTAATGAAAATTCACGAAAACCCTAAACATTCGGCGCAGAGAATCAATAATATTCAGAGAGGAGTATAAAGAAATAGAAATCTCACAATGAAATTGCAAACCTGAAGCTTCGATTAATCTCCCTAAGAAAAGGAGTCTAGTTGTTCATGCTTGAAGAGAAAAACCTAAAAACCTAATTCAACTTCTAACGATGTCTCCTCAATTCCGTCCCCAACCTCCTACTTAACCTAATTTTCTCTTCCTAATAATAACAAATCCAAAATAACCACAAAAAGCCCATAATGCCACAAGGAAAATAGGCCCACGTCCAAACCAACACAACTTGGTCTCGGCTGATAGAACTCGGGTGAGTTCTTGCTGTCCTGGGCCGAGTTCTTTTCCTGCAGCAATGTTGAAGTCCCGATTTCGCTGTTTTCAAGGCTGAATTTGGAAAAGTCAAAAACATGAAAGTTGTAGGTCCTCGAATCCTCTTTCTAACAACTATAAGTACGCTCCGATCCGATAACTACAGCCTTCGAACGACTCGTTTTAGTGCAGTGTCGCTAGTTAACACTACCTAAATGCACATGTTAACACTACCTAAATGTGTCTTATCAAACTCCCCCACACTTAAACCTTTCTTGTCCTCAAGAAAACAAAACTATCTAAACCTATCTAAATGCACATGTTAACACTACCTAAATGTGTCTTATCAAACTCCCCCACACTTAAACCTTTCTTGTCCTCAAGAAAACAAAACTAATCCAATTAAACATCCCACAAATACACTCTTCGTGCATTCACCTCGTCAAAACACAATCCAAACCAAATAGGGGCCATAAGACAATAATCAACATCATCACATGTATTTGAGCAACTCAAAGGCTTAGGCACATTTCAATCCAACCTCACTGGGTACATAAAGTGTTTCACTCATCGCTCTTGTGTTTAGGCTAAGTCAATTCCGCTCAAACTCAATCCAATGCAACTAAGCTCCATGAAAATTGAAATCCACATCAAAATGTCCATCATGAGTGACATTACAAGCAATAATCATCATGAGGTCTTGTAAGGGTTGCAATGGGGCTCGGTAAGAAAATTAAGGTAGAGAATGTTTTTGGCTTGTGGTGCTCAAAATCCGGGAACTAAGCTCCTAGTAACCAATTACAAGCTCAACCAAAACTTATCACAAACCATCAAACTCAAGCCTCAAGCACAACACAATACAAGACTTTCTTTAGACCAAGCAATACTCCCAAATCATTTCTAAAGGTGCTGAAGAATGGTTCTTTTTATTGCAACTCTTTTTTTCTTTCCTTTGTTTTCTTCTCTTTTTTTCCTTCTTTTTTTTTCTTCTTTTTTTTTTTTTTTTTTTTTTCATAAACATCATTATTTTGTATTTAAAAAAATCCGTATCTTAAATTATATGAATGAATAGAAATAAGCAAAAGTGCAATTGTATAATATTGATGATATAAACACAAGTATGAATATATATGAAGTGTAAAAAACTATTCTATGTATCTATATAACACATAAAAGAGGTTTTTTTTGCCCGTTTAATGTCTAATTAAAAGTCATTCCACCTTTGGTAAAAAAAAATAAACAGCCTAATTTATAATAATAATAATAATTATTATTATTATAAACAACCTAATTTATAATTATTATAATTATAATAATATATTTGAATTAATTTTAAATATTTTTGGTCATAATTAAGGATATTATTTATTTTTTACATAGTAATAAGTGTAGAATCTATCCTAGTAAGACTAGATGATAATATAAAAAAAATTAGAAAATATTTAAGATTAAAAATAATTAAAATATATTTATTCAGAATAACCATTTTAATTAAAAAATAATATTATAAATCATGATATTTCATATAAATTTGCATAAACGTTGATAATTTATTTTATTAAAAAAATATCTTAAATTGTAATAATTAATTAAATTGTTTTTGCCCATATTTATAATTGTAAAAGCAATCGGGATACTTTGTTACCACATCTCCGAAAGATTAAGTTATTTTTCTTACTATTGAAAGGTGGGGATATTTTTTTAACACCCCTCTAAAGATTGGGTTATTTTTATTAGTTTCACCATTAAAAAAAATCTTAAATTGCAATAATTAACTTATAAAAGAAGTTTTTTGCACAATAAATTTATTAACTAAGTGTCCCCTCAACAATTAGAAAAAAACTTTTAGATTTACAACAACGACAATTACACATCTGTTTACATTAATCATTTTAAAATTAATATATAGCACCAACATAATATATCATAGAATTTACAACTTTGCATAAACTTTGTCTTTCTTTATTTAAAAAATCAATATCTTATATTTTAAGAATGAATAGAAACAAGTAAAATCTTAAATAGTATAATATTTGTGTTATTAAATATAAACATGAGTATAAACTCAGAAAAACTATACATTTGATAATAATTTGGTGGTTAATGTTTACTATAAAAAAATCTTAATATATTTATGCAAAAACATTTTCAATAGTAATATATTATAAAAATCAATTATATAATATGTAATATTATTATATAATTTATATTAAAAAAATTAGTCTCGTGCATAGCACAGGATAATACCCTAGTGTTTGATAAATTGTAAAATATAGTTGAAATAAAGCCTCTTTTTTAGTATAACGGCAAGATGTCTTTTATTTATTGTCAATACGAAAAATAGATATTTATGCTGAGTTTTTTTTTTCATTTTTTACAATATAATTACCGAATGGCCCGAGAGACGGAAAAAACCCAAAATACCGAAGTGCCGAAAATTACATCAATCTTGTTGAACATAATGAAAAACAATAGATAAGATTAGCTGTGGGGTTGGGTTTTTACATTGAGAATTGTGGGTTTCGACAATTTTTTTTTTGGTTTCGGTGTGAGGCATATTTCAACAAAGTTCTTTGAGACTTTGCTATCAGCTCAACAAAATTCTTTTAGAGTTTGCTATCAGCTCGTCAAGTCTCACTGAGGAAACTATGAAACCTCAACAAATATAAACGAGCCTAATGTCTTAAATCGGCTATCAGCTCGTCAAGTCTCGTGCATATCTATCCATAGTGAATGTGGAAGGCCTGAGGAGATCCGAACGTTTACAAAATCGGAAATAACAGTAGATTTCTATTTATTTTTAGGGTTTTCTAGAAATTTAGTACTATTTCGGAGTTCATTATGTAATCTTGTTTCGAACTAATAAGACGTATGTCATTGAATTAGTGAAATATTTTTGTTATTGTTAGTTCTATTAGCCTTTACCATAAGCTCGTCAATATTTGGTGAGGTTTTTAAACAAGCTCAGCCCAAATTACAGAGGCTACTATATTTTTACTATTTTTAAACAAGCTCGTCAATATCTCGTGAAATATTTTTACTATTTTTTTTAATCCAAAAGTTTTTAGTATGTACTTGAATAACATTATTTTTCATCTATAAATTGTATCATGCCATATGCACTTCTTTATGACTAGGTGCTTAACTGCGTGCATATGCGTGCGGTATTGTCCTATCGTATAAGGATGGTACAAGCTAAGAGCATCTAGCTAGTAATAGGAATCACAACGGGTTTCAAACTCCAACGTACACAACTGAAAATGGAAAAAATGGTCAAAAGAAAATTAGATATCCACCATTGCACAGGAAACAGTATGTCAATGAATGATTCACTACACCATTGTTAAAGACGGACATTTCAAAGTACCGGTTCAAAACCTTTTTCATAAAGAGCAAAGTACGTGTTAATGCCCTTACATAAGATAATTTAGGTCATATCATTGATAAACTATCTTCTGCCTAATCTTACCTCATCATAAACAGATCACAATTATTGTAAAGGCTCGGATTTTTAAATCCTAATTTTACGGAAAAAGAAAATCAAAATGAATTTTAAAGCGGGATTTAGCGGAAAAATTCTCCAACTAGGATTCTAATCTCATAAAGCAGATTTTCGACCTAAAATAAAAATTTAAAAACTAACCTGACACGGCGACATCCTTCTTCAGATTTTCAAAAAAAAAATCTAATTGGTCGAGAGAGAGGATCTTAAGATTTATTCTCGGGTAAATACGAATCTCTTCTTGGGATAGTTAAAGCATAGGGTTGAGATGGGGTTTGGGACATTTAGGAAAAAGTTTGAGCTGGGAAATTGGGTGCACCCATTTGAATCAGGCAAGTCTTTACCCCTACTTTTCCTTGTCTTCTTTTGATCTTTCAATGAAACAAGCAATCACCTACCCCCCTCTTTCTCTAGCTAATTACAAGACAAATACCCCTTTGTTTTCTTCCTCTCCTTGCAGAAAAAGAAAAGCCAGGACCATCCCTCCTCCACTCTCCTTACTTGTTCCACCCATTTGTGACAAAAAGCCAGAATACAAGCCAACCCTCTGCTGCCCCCATTTGTTGTCCGAATGCACATCCCCAAACACACCCCCCTCTTCATTTCATTTTGTCAAAACCCACACAATCCTCTCCTCTCCTCATTCTTTTCACTTCCCCTCTCTTACCCACATTTCATATCCCTTTTCCATTCCTTCATCCTCCTTTAAGCAAAACAAACGCCACCACTCACCCTCCTGTTGAACCTCCACCGAGCCGCCACCAACTCCGTCATTCTTCCCCTGTTTTGAAGACCGGTTGCGCAACACCTCACCTCGCCCCTTCTCTCTCTTTCTCATTTCCATTGAGCAAGCAGCAGCATCTCCGAGGGACTCTTCCGCCAAGCCGGAAACAGCCACCACACCGGCGCCGACGCCTTCCTCGATAGCCTTCTTTCCCTGATTTTGCGGTAAGCTCCCTCCCACCTTCGGTCGAAAATCCTAACCAATGTTCCTCCTTTCTCACTCTCACCTTCAATCTAGCCAAGAAACACGCAGCTCCGCCTCCGAAGAAGCCCGACGCGACTCCGAGGCGCTCGAATCGAACTCTGGCGACCTTCGAACTCTCGGTGAGCTTCGACCCTCTCTCCTTCTCTCTTGTGTGTCTATTTCAATTCCTTTCATGGCCGTAGTGGGTAGGGAAGAACGTCGGTGAGAACGAGAGTGGTTGTGGGTAAGAGCGAGAGAGGGCGGCGGGCTCGGGAGCTCTGGCGAAGGAAAACGAGAGAGTGAGGGGAGAGCGGGAGAGAGCGAGGATAGGAGAGAGTGCGAGAGGGGAAGGGCGAGACGGCGACGCCGGGCTGCAGGCTTAGGACGCCGAGGAGGGACGAGCGAAGAAGAGGAGGAAGAAGACCGGAGAGGAGCCGGCGGTTTCTGTCGAACAAAGACGTTGTAGAAGAAGATGAACAGTGGGCGTGGACTCCACCTCCACCTTGGCGCCACGTCAGCTAGACCCCACCCTTCCTTTCCTTTCCAAGTTTAGACGTTGAATATTGAAGTGATCAAGTGAGAATTGGGTCATGGGCTGAGTTGAGAATTTTGGCTGGATTTCATAAGATATAAGGGTTTGGGCCTAATTTTCTTAAATGGGGATCTTGGGTAAGGGAAAAGAGCTGGTTTATGAGTTTTATAAAAGGGAAAACTAATTAAAATACCCCCACCTTTGGGGGTATGGTAAAAATATATCCCCAACTTTCAAATGTAATAAAAATATCCCGACCTTTGAGGATGGTGGTAATATATTACCCTGTGTTTTCTCACAGATCAAAAATGCTGACAAGACAGCCTACATGAATTTTTTTTATTTGACAAGACAGCCTACGTGAAGCCTTTTTTTAAAAATTAGCACTAAAATTGGGTTTTCTTGATCGGTTTCCTTAAGAAAAAAAATAAAACGATAACAAATTAAACTCGAAAAACGAAATTGATTCAACCAAGCAACTAGTCTGGTCAAAATTGCCTCAAATTAACACAAAACGACTATTCCTAACACCAAACCTACAACAAAACTAAACCTACAACAACAACGAAGATGGGGAAAAAAACTTACCCACCAAAATCTGTGAACGAATCAAAAGGGAAGAAGATGTGAGAGAGACAACTCAAGATAGTCGACCACGAGGGAAGAAGACTGACATTGAAGAGGAACTATGAGCTACCTAGAAGACCTGTAAGACAATTCAAGAGGCGACCACGATCCACGGAAAAAGATATGAGGGAGGAAAAGGCATTGGGTATGAACCCGGTCCAACTCTTTATTTTTTTTCCTAAGGACACTGTTCAAGAAAACCCTTGTAAAAAATCCGCGTAGGGTGTCTTGTCAGCATTTTTGACCCGTGAGAAAACACAGGATAATATATTACCACCACCCTCAAAGGTCAGGATATTTTTATTACATTTGAAAGTTGAGGATATATTTTTACCATACCACCAAAGGTGGGGGTATTTTAATTACTTTTCCCTTTATAAAAATAGGGCCATTTTGGTAAAGTTAGGAAGGGGCCGGTTTAGGTAAAATAAAATGGTTGGGTTATTTTGATAAAATAATATACATTAAGAGTATTTGAAAATAAATAAATAATGGCCTTGTAAAATATGGGGATTTAAAATATGTTATCGGATTTAAATCGAAAAAGGAATTTGGTGAGCGTTTTCAAAGATCGGAATTTCTAACTAGTTGATTCGGATTTTAAAGCGATTTCGGGACTAACTCGGTGATTATATGATTGGTGACTAACTAGCATGATTGATATGAATGGTTAACTAATATCATGATTGGTGTGTACTAATGGCATGATTGATTGAATAAAGGCATGATGAAGTGTTAGACTTGTGTATCGTTAATTCATGCTTTCAAGATATGATGAATTTGATATATGTAATGTGCGGATTATTATTGCGGATATATTGTGGCGAATACATGAATGTGGCTAAATGGAATGATGAGAATGATATGGTCTTGTAGAATATGGCAATATGATGAATGTTTGAACTTAACAGAACGATGATTGCGATATGGTTGCTATTCTCGTTGAATGATATGCTTGAGTGCTTGGATGATCAGACGTAGACTTATATATGTGTTCCTATATGTATCTAGGTGATCTTTAATCTATCGTAATGCTTGCCTTGCTGTTCTGCACTGCCAGATGAGTTCCTATATGAGCTCACTCAGATTCGAAAAGAGATCTCCTTGCTTGTAGCCATGTGCATACTAGGTGCTTGCATTCATAATAAAGCATGTCATGTAGTATCCTGCTAGGATTGCACTCATGATTGAGCATTCGTCTATTCATTGCTTTTGTAAACAGAACGACCGTTATCTGTGAAGTAACTAGAGTCTTTGCTAGGGTTATAGAACGGCCCAGTCCCATCGGGTCCCGTCTTGAGTCAATCGAGTCATGAAACTTCCTTATATTATGAGCTGCCTGCGGGCTTTATTGTGGATACGGGTTGGGCATGCGTGCCACCCGATTATTATTGAATGCATTCACGAGCTGGCCAGTCTCCGCTCTATTGGAAGGGGGTGGAGGTAGGAGAGGGATATACCACTTGGTATTCGGTGCTAAGGCCTTATTATATTTATGCACTTGATCTTAGGACCATGCTAGTGTGTTAATATTCCGCCCTGCATTTAGAAGCATCTTTATTAGGACTAGCGTGTGTATGTGTTTGCTTGTTGGGGATTACATTGCGTAGGGCTTCGATCTGACACCGCCCCGCATACAATTTTTTTAGGTTTGTTTTGCAGCATGATTATTCCTTGCTTCTGTAACGTGGGAACTCTCTTGGGGCGATTGCAAAGAAATGGTCTAACCTTAGATTTCGATAAATACGGTTATTAATTTGGTTTTGACCCGGCTCTACCGTGGCACCCTCTTGTATTACACCTTGATTCTACTATTTGCATGACTGTTGGTTTCCACGCTTAGACTTATGACAGGTACAGGGGACTTCCCCGGGGATTCCAACGATCCCTTCGAATTTTGGGTATGAAATCCCGCTTAAAAACGTTAGAGTATAATTTCAAACCTTCAACCTGTACTCGGGGCGCAAGATCCTAACGAGAGGTTTCATTCCTCGAAACGTAACCTGTGAATCATAATCCCGGGCCGTTACAAAGTTGGTATCAGAGCGAGGTTTTGCAAACCGAGTATGATAGGTTGAAGTGGTTTTGAAAATGGCCCAAGTTTTCAAATGGTTTTTCAAAATGCTTTAGAAAGGGCAAAATGAATTTAATATGGCTAACTTAAATGGACTAAATATGAACTTGACTTAACAAATCTGGTAATTAAACAAAGGGAAACGAAGGGGTAGTAAAGGCGCTAGACCATCCCTATTGGATGTAGTTGGGAACGGGTAGGCAAAATTTAGCTTGTTCTTTTACAGGTGGAATTGAAGACTCCAAGGAACCCGAAGGTTGGAGTGACATGGGTTAGGAGGCCGTGAGGTATTTGCCCCTCCGATCAGCCGTCCCTCGAAGGACGGCATAGATCGTCTTTGTGATTATATCCAACTGGGCCCGAGGGCGATACTCCTCGAAGAGGATCATATGAATCCCGTTGATTGCTTCCATGTTGAGTGCTATTATGCTTAGGATAGAGAACTAATCCGTATGCCTTGACTTGAATCATATACTGAATAACTGTTCAAATGGGATAGCGGGAGAATACCTTGTTCTTATGTCATTGGAACTCTTGTCTTGTCGGAATAGCTCTTTCATAATTCAAACCACTGATGATTATGACTCCATCAACCATCCCACCAAAACATTTAGGCATGTTAGCAAGGGTTGAAGAGCATTCGCTCTCCCCGTTTCGAGTCCTGTTTGGTACCCCACCTTCTACGCTTCTACCGAGTCTTGTACCAGAGGTTGGTGTCTTCCACGGGAAATTTGGGTTGGTTAACTAATTACCTTCGGAAATCGTGTCGTATGTGAGGGTTACTTGAGTATGTTAGTGGGAGTGATGACTGAAGAAGTTTCGAGTAAGGAGTGAGTTGTCTCATGGAGTCACCCCTTGATCCTCGTAATGGTCAGCCATGTCTTCTTCCCACAATAGTCTAAACATGAGTTCTACCCTCACCTCTCGGGAACAACGTGAATGTCCTTGTGTGCTACCGAGCGAGTCATACTAGTGTCCCACGGGAAACGGGGTAAGGAGTCGGTGATTATCCTTGGAGAATTCTGTCCGGTTATAAAGGTAACCCTCCTTCTAATTGCATGACATAATGCATTGATATATTTCAACATCTCTTGTCTGATACCTTGCATGATTGCAATTGTGAATGAGTATATGTGCCACATGTATGAATTTCCATGATTGTTGCTCTCCCTTGAATTAGGTCCACGATAGTGTGGTCAACCCTCGTGAATGATTAACATATGAAATAAATTCTTAGCATGCTAAGTTAATCAAATTGAACCTCGTTGAGTGTGTACATGCTTAATGAGTGTTTCTAGTACCATGTAGGACGTATGCCTTCTAATCATAGGCCCTCGCATGATTGTGTGCCATCTCGTCTTGTTGTATGAACATGATTGTATTTGATGTGATAGTTACTATGCCCATATGACCTTACCATATCCTCTAGCATGATTATTAGGGTGCATCTCAACATGCTCGTAATTAAATTCACATTGTCTCGATCTGCTTATGTGTGTCCTTAAAATGAGTGATGAATCATACCTGTGACATTTTACAATGCCCGCTATGTCGTACATAACTCATCTTATGTATGTCTATTGTCGGGTTGTGCATATATGATCTTAATATATATCGAGCATGATTAGTGAATGAGACGATAGGTTGCTAGCTTGTTATGCGTGCATAAAAAGTTGATATGCTATGAATGTATAGATTGCTATCCCTTGAGATAGGTATATGCTAGTGTGGAATGATGTGATGATATTTATGAGTATTATGTGTTTGTGTGTCATAATTATAACCTCATAGAATACTCTAAGGACATCCTTGTAATCCTCGGGTGGGGGTTCTATCTTGGTCTCGTCAACCCTAGTCCTGGTTCGTGTATGAATCCTTAAGGAAGTCGTGTTGTCCTCCCTTGTCCTCCTCTATCTCCGTGACTTCTAAACCCTCGCGATCCCCTTGATGGACATCGACAAAGAAGAGAAAACGAGCAATTAAATGGCATCAGAGTGGCGCAATGGAAGTGTGGTGGGCCCATGGCCCATGAACCCTAGGATCAACGTCACCAAGGAATGACGTTCTTCATCCGAATTGTGATATGTTCTATGCGAATTGGAATTGGTGCTGTGCGATAGGCTTGGAACTGACAAAATGGAGGTGTGAGGTCTGATGTGCTGAGCTGATAATGAATGATTGCCTGACTAAGTTGTGTCTGTGATGATGTTCCGTTATGCTTAAGTGTACTGACCTTCTAGTAAATCGGTTATGGGTTATATAGGTGGAGGTGTTTTCCTCTTGAGCTTGAGTCATGAGATTCTTCGGTGAGACAGGTTGGAAAGTAGCAGGTAGATTGAGGTCTTCAAATCAGGTCAGTGGTTTTGTGAGATGGGGTACAAGAAAGATGCGTCAGCAAGAGTAGAACCGAGTAAGTTGGGATTTGTCGGAGATAGTAGTCAACGAGTATAATTGAGCTTCCAGGTAGGTCTAAGGTGAGGAGTGGAGTCAGTATGGCGAGATTCTGAGGGAGAGGTCTTTGTTAGAGGTAGAGTAAGGCAAGAACGTGTGCGGGTAGTATAGTTCTAGAGGTGGATGAGTGAGCTAGGAGTGGATCGAGTTAGTGTACCCAGGGGAGAGTGTCTAGGTAGCCTAGGATCGGATTGTGGGCAACATTTTTTATGAGCGATTGAGGAAGGTCTAAGGAATCATAGAATTTGGGACTAGGATGTAGGTGTTGTGATTAAGAGCGATTTTGATAAAGGATGAGGTTGAGGAATTGCTAAGGATGAGTAGTATAAGGTTGCTTGATAAATCGTCGATCTTGGGGATTTGATTGTTCGTATCAAGACGGTGTGTGAGATGAATATTTGGGGTTGTTTAGGTAGGATTGGCAATGTTTGGCAAAGTTGTGAGTGAAGGATTTTAGATGCATTGTTGAGGATTTAGCATAGGGAATTAATCGGGATTTATGAGTGGAGGTTATTGTGGCTATTGAGGTATTTGAGGATGTGAGATGAGCCTTCGAGGAAAGGGTGGTAGCTAGGCAAGGCGGAAGGCATTGAGAGCACTAGAGGATGAATGATTTTAGAAGGTGTGGCGAGATTGCGATACTTGGGAAAGTTCGGATGAGATGTCATAGGAATTCTATGGAAATGATGATCGGTAAAAGAAGGCCTTGGATGGTAAGGTGTCATGGTTAAGAAGTAGGAGCTTGAGGCATTTGAGGAATATGAAGTGATGAGAAACTGGAGTAGGACGACTTGAGGATTTCGAACGGTTAAGGTTAGTAAGATTTGGAATAAGGAAATTTGAGGATATGCTGATACAAGGATCTAGAATAGATCGGTTGAGGAGTCGTGGATGTTCAGGTTTTGTGAGATTCAAGATGGGACAAGTAGGTAGAATCTGTGATTGGTCATTGAGGGTAGACGCGGGTGATGAGGAACTCGATGATTCGTGGTTATGAGTTAGCACTAGACGGTTTTCTACGTTAGAGTTGTCGAGAGTAGGCGGTTGAGTGGATTCTAGCAAGGTAGGATGCTTGTGTTGGTAACGTCAAGATCCTTGACACTCTAAGGATTGGAGTGTCAGGTGTGAGATGGTCGGTATGAGTTAGTGACAGAGGGAAAAGTCGTTGATTCACCTCGCCAAAAATAAATCCCAAACAAACAAACTAGTATAGTATGCAAGTAAGGGGTCGAACCCAAGAGAATCAAGTATTTCTAAATATTGTGTATTTATCAATATAAAAAGAAACGATTTTTATGAATGAAAATAAAAGAAGATAATATTGACAAAAGCAAATAAATGATGGAAGAAAAGCGTTTCCACCTACAAGTTCTCGACTTTGGTTGGTTTTATTGATCATCGAATCCTTTTCAAGTTATTATCTTTTCCTACGAATTCCTCCCGTCTTGGTTTATATAGATTAAAAGTCCTACGAGTCCAATTAATCCCTTACACCTCAATGCAACCTTAACACGGTCAAGATTTAACAAAGAGATAGCAAATAGTCCCAAGAACTTGAGCATATAAATAACACCAATTAAACACGGTAAATCAATGTTTAAGATATATGTCAACTCCCTACATAATCATGCTTCAAACACGGAATCCACAATCTTATGCGTGCTACTACGGAAATAACACAAATACGAAAGTATTAAATCCTAGCATGAAATCAATATTATCAAGGTCGCGAGTCAAGATAACATCAATAACATAATCAATATCGCACAAAGAAGTTGAAAGAATTAAAGAGGAAAAATAACTTGAATTAGAAACTCACAAACCACCAACCAAGTCTCGAAAGTGTAGGCGGAAACTACAAAATTAGCCAAACATGGCTTACCTAAGCTTTCTTCTCTTCAATGGTGATTTTCTCTACTTGAAAACTTCCTTCTCCTAAAACTAAGCCTAGAACATCCTATTTATAAGCCTAATGTCTTCCATAAAAGGTAGATAAAGATAGATAAAAGATAGAAACTTCCTAAACAAACTAGATAAAAGATAGAACTTTCCTAAATTAATTCAGCGTCGGAATCCGCTGGCAGCGAGAAATTTCCGCTGGCAGCGAATGGCCTTGATTGAGCTTCTGTTGGATTTCCGCTACCAACTCGCTGGCACACTCGCTGGCAGCGACTTTCATGCCTTAGAATTTTCTCACAAGCTTCTCGGGTACTTCCTTTCCGCTTCCGCGAGTCACCATTTCCGCTGCCGCGAGTCATCATTTCCGCTGCCGCGAATCCGGCCGTCCGCTGGCAGCGACTCCATTCGCTGGCAGCGAGTTTCCTTTCGCTGGCAGCGAGTCATGCTGCTCCTGGACATGCTTCCGCTGACTCCAGTCGCTGGCAGCGAGATTCCATTCGCTGGCAGCGAGATGTGCTGGCTCCTGGACCTGCTCTCACTGACTCCACTCGCTGGCAGCGACTGATCATTCGCTGGCAGCGACTGATGCCCAGAAGCTCGATTCTTCATTGTTCTTCCCTCTTTCTTTCTCTTCTCCTTTCTTTCTCTTCTTAGCTTGATTTCTTGACTTCACTTGGCCATGTTTAACAGCTTTCCCTTGCTTTCCACCATGTCGGATCTACGATTCTGCACAATTCAACCGAAATAGCGTAGATTCCGAACTTTTCCACAAAAAGAGTTTTATCTAAATTAACACTAAAACATGCATATTCTACAATGTAAATGCAACTAAATTATCCTATAATGCCCATTAGAAATGTGCATTATCAAACTCCCCCACACTTAACCTTTTGCTTGTCCTCAAGCAATGCAAAATAAAGAAGAGCAAAACCATCATCCCACACATATAATCTTCAAGCACTAACCTTGTCAAAAGCAACATCAAAGTGGAGGAGCCATGAACATGAAAGCTAACATCCTAGCAAGTATATGAATGATTCAAAATAAGGCACATATCATCCAACCTCACCGGGATTATGTGTTTGCTCTCACTCTCATTGTGTTTAGGCTTAATAATATATCTCTTGACTCAATCCAAAATGAAAAAAGCTACATAGAAATTGGCACATATATCACATATTCTCCACCGCGGATGTCATCACTCATAAGAAACATCAAGAGGTCTTTTATCAAGGTTGTAATGGGGCTTGGTAAGAAATTAAAGTAGGAAAATATTTAGGCTTGTGGTGCTAAAAATCCGGGAAAAAGGGATCCCTAAGAACAACTGGAAGAACATCAAAAACCAAATACTTCCAAAACCAAGATAACTCAAACTTTCACTCTTAAAACACTCAACAAAAGACCTTTCTCTCAACCATACATTTTTTTCCAACTCTCACATACATAATGAAAATAAAAGGCTCTTTATTCATCTTTTTCTTTTTTCTTTTTCTTTTCTTCTATTTCTTTTTTTTTTTTTCAATTTTTCTTTTCTAGAGCCAAAAATACAATAATGCACAATGTGAGGAATAAAACCAAAATTACATAATAATCCACAACTCGTAACTCTCTTAACAATATTTTCTTTTCCACTCAACCACATCAATCATTCACCAACTCTAATCCTAATTCCCGGATTGGGTAAGGCTTATCATCGGCTAAGGATAAATTTTGTGGTGCTTCAAAGAAAATGCTAAGGCTCAAATTTGGCTACAAGCAAAGGATACATATGTAGGGTGGATATGGATAATAATATGGCTAAGAAAATCATGCCTCTATCATTTGAAACTAATAAGTAATAGACATATAAAATCGGCCTCAAATATAGATAACAATGTCAATCTCAAGAGGTAATTGCATAAGGAGAGTATAATGTCACACAAGAAACAAAAAGGGAATAAATATGATGAAAATCCCTATATGGCCAAAATTCCTCACTAGGACAATATTTGTTGGATTTCAATAATGCCCAAGACAAAGAATCATACTTGCTCAATTGAACTAACAAGTCATGCTCCCATAAAAATCATCTCAAGTATGTGACAAGGCTAGGCAATTCAATCATATTATGGAACATATATGGTAAAGCTCATAAAAATAAAATAGAGGACAAACTAAGGCAAGATGGGTATTTGAATAACACATATATGCAATGCATGATCTTTTTGGATTTTTTTTCATTTTTCTCATTCTTAATGCAATAAAATAGCCGAAAAAATAAACATGAATGCATAACGGAAAAAATAAATATGAATGCATGAATCTATGAATGCAACCCTCCCCCACACTTAAACTCTTCATTGTCCTCAATGAAAATCAAAGACAACAAATCATAAAAAAAAATATGAGAGAAAGAGGGTAAAGAATACTCACATCATGGAAAATTTTCAATGGCAAAGATGATGAAGCTCGGAAGAAGAACGATGAAGAACGACAACGAGGAAGACTAACGAACCACGAGCACGGATGAATGAAGATGACGAAGAAAGAATAAGATCCACAATGACGACAATGGACGAAGACTAGGCATGAGCGATGAGCACGGTTGATCAAGCCGCAAGCGCAGCTAGTGCTAGCTTCGGACACTAAGCATCGCTGCTGAATTCGCTGGCAGCGAGTTTTGGTTCGCTGGCAGCGGATGAAATCAGCTCCTATGACATCTGGGAGGCTGGACTCGCTGGTAGCGAATCATGATTCGCTGGCAGCGAATTGAGCCCAGATTCTCTATTCTTCGATCTTTTTTTTTTCCTGCATGGTTATCTCAAAAATATCTGAAAGCATCTATCTACCATATAGAATAATTAGGAAATTTCTAATTTTTTAAACAACAAAACTAATTAAATAACTAGGAATTTAAATAACTAATTTAGGAAAACTTACCTCGGGTTGCCTCCCGAGTAGCGTCCTTGTTTATCGTCATAGACTCGACGGTTTATTTGTTCATGTGTTCAAGACTCACTCGGACATCGCCAAAGCTCTCTTTAGCAAATCAAACTCCGATGCACACCATCTAGGTAGGCGAGCACCACATATGAAGAAGCCGAAGTTAAAAGATGTGATGTTGAAGAAGGTCTCCAACTCTTCATATGCTCGAGCGTGACTTCCCGCCGAGGGTATGTAGTACCACCAACACAGTTCCGTTGGTGGTTTGTCGAAGTAATGCTCCCAAGGATCTACATATTCACCAAAATCCACAAAAGTGTAAGAAATATCATTACCTTGCTCGGAAGCCAAAGAAATCGGCTCCGGACTTGGTTCCTCAATAGATGCGTTGGGGATGATTTCCATAGGTGGAGCAGGTGCCAAAATACATGGTTCCTCAAGCGTGTACTCATGAGACTCCATGTCAAGGGGCATCAGGCTCTCTTCTCCATCTTCGAATGAACCAGGGGTACTTGCGTCTTGGCTTTCCTCATGTATCACGCCCGCCATTGGTTTGAAAAGTAAGGGTGTGGATGCCAACATGTATTCTTCTTCCACCTTTGCCATGTCACCCACACAAAGGAAAATATCCCACAATTCCGGCCAATCCAAACCATAAAAGCCTTCGTTTTTCAAAGATTGGGCGAATTCTCGTATATTGGGAAGCATGCCATCTTGAACGCAAAGTACTTGTTCTTTCAAATCATCTTGGATACCTCGTGAAGCACGATCGTCCACTAAATCTTGCACTCTTGTGAGGTAATGGTGAAAGTATTCTCCTTGGTATTGCCATAACTTCAACTCCATTACAAACAATTAGTAACGAGGTGTCGTGAACCGTAAGATAGGTCCACGACGGGGATAGATATATGTACAAATATTAATAAATACACAAAACAAAGAAATAAACTTGATTCCCCGGCAACGGCGCCAATTTTGACGGAGGGAAAAGTCGTTGATTCACCTCGCCAAAAATAAATCCCAAACAAACAAACTAGTATAGTATGCAAGTAAGGGGTCGAACCCAAGAGAATCAAGTATTTCTAAATATTGTGTATTTATCAATATAAAAAGAAACGATTTTTATGAATGAAAATAAAAGAAGATAATATTGACAAAAGCAAATAAATGATGGAAGAAAAGCGTTTCCACCTACAAGTTCTCGACTTTGGTTGGTTTTATTGATCATCGAATCCTTTTCAAGTTATTATCTTTTCCTACGAATTCCTCCCGTCTTGGTTTATATAGATTAAAAGTCCTACGAGTCCAATTAATCCCTTACACCTCAATGCAACCTTAACACGGTCAAGATTTAACAAAGAGATAGCAAATAGTCCCAAGAACTTGAGCATATAAATAACACCAATTAAACACGGTAAATCAATGTTTAAGATATATGTCAACTCCCTACATAATCATGCTTCAAACACGGAATCCACAATCTTATGCGTGCTACTACGGAAATAACACAAATACGAAAGTATTAAATCCTAGCATGAAATCAATATTATCAAGGTCGCGAGTCAAGATAACATCAATAACATAATCAATATCGCACAAAGAAGTTGAAAGAATTAAAGAGGAAAAATAACTTGAATTAGAAACTCACAAACCACCAACCAAGTCTCGAAAGTGTAGGCGGAAACTACAAAATTAGCCAAACATGGCTTACCTAAGCTTTCTTCTCTTCAATGGTGATTTTCTCTACTTGAAAACTTCCTTCTCCTAAAACTAAGCCTAGAACATCCTATTTATAAGCCTAATGTCTTCCATAAAAGGTAGATAAAGATAGATAAAAGATAGAAACTTCCTAAACAAACTAGATAAAAGATAGAACTTTCCTAAATTAATTCAGCGTCGGAATCCGCTGGCAGCGAGAAATTTCCGCTGGCAGCGAATGGCCTTGATTGAGCTTCTGTTGGATTTCCGCTACCAACTCGCTGGCACACTCGCTGGCAGCGACTTTCATGCCTTAGAATTTTCTCACAAGCTTCTCGGGTACTTCCTTTCCGCTTCCGCGAGTCACCATTTCCGCTGCCGCGAGTCATCATTTCCGCTGCCGCGAATCCGGCCGTCCGCTGGCAGCGACTCCATTCGCTGGCAGCGAGTTTCCTTTCGCTGGCAGCGAGTCATGCTGCTCCTGGACATGCTTCCGCTGACTCCAGTCGCTGGCAGCGAGATTCCATTCGCTGGCAGCGAGATGTGCTGGCTCCTGGACCTGCTCTCACTGACTCCACTCGCTGGCAGCGACTGATCATTCGCTGGCAGCGACTGATGCCCAGAAGCTCGATTCTTCATTGTTCTTCCCTCTTTCTTTCTCTTCTTAGCTTGATTTCTTGACTTCACTTGGCCATGTTTAACAGCTTTCCCTTGCTTTCCACCATGTCGGATCTACGATTCTGCACAATTCAACCGAAATAGCGTAGATTCCGAACTTTTCCACAAAAAGAGTTTTATCTAAATTAACACTAAAACATGCATATTCTACAATGTAAATGCAACTAAATTATCCTATAATGCCCATTAGAAATGTGCATTATCAGTTAGGTTCTTAAAGGTGGATGGCTAGTGAGACTAATCAGTGGTACGGGAAGTGTGATCAGGTTAGCAAGAGGATTCGAGATGTCTCTTTGGGAGATAATGGAGTCTTGAGGGCCTAGGAAGAGTAAGCGAGATTGTTAAGGAGCACCATGGTCGATTGAGAGAGCAGTTCGGTTGAGGATTTGATATTTCTCTTAAGAGGTGAATTGGGACTAGTAGGGAACCTTTAGGGCGAGAGTGTGCTTTTTAGGGAGCCTTAGTCGTTGGCCGAGTTGCTAAGCTTGTCGGAATAGGGAATTGTGCGATTGGGAACTCCGGGATATGGGTTTTAGATGGTTGAGTGGAAGGTTATTGAGCTTGGGATATTGAAGCCGATCCTTAGATGGCTTGGTGGCGTAAGAGTTGGGAGACCTAGTAATTGGTTTGGGATGCAGTCCTTGAATTGCGGATAGTTATGAGGCTAGAAAGGTTGTATACTAAGCGGAATGCAATGGTATTTAGAAATAGTGTCGAATTTGAGTTGGTGGACCTAGGTGAGGTTGATATTGATGCAAGAGAGAATGAGTAGTGGTCGTGTCTTGTTATGGTTGATAGTTATAGGCAGATTCTCGTGAGGATGTGTTCTAGTGTATGCTTTACTTGTGGCCGAGTGTTGTGCGAATTCCATGCGATAGAAGATGACAATTCCTTGATGTATTGACATAGGCGATAGTGAGTTGTTAGTAGTAATAATAGATATTCTCTGAACTTGATGAAATGCTAGTGTGCTGAAGTACTTGTCTGCCTCTAACGTGATGATGCTTGGTAGTTAGTGTAAGTATGATGTGCTTATCTAACTGATATGATGTGCAACTTCTGTGGTATGATCTACTAGATTCTACTATGTACGATGTTATGCTAGATCTGTTATGGTATATGACTATCGTTGACGCTAATATGACCTCTTATGAATCCGTGATACGATTGATATCTTATACAGTGGCGGATCTAATATTTTAAATCTAGGTGAGCAGAAAAATATTTTCTATAAGAAAATTTTTTCAGGAATGACACACCAAAAATTGAAAGCATAAGAACATACGGAACCAAAATTGATAATTTAGTTATTTATGTTCAATTGAACGAGTGAAAATTCCTGGTTCGATTTCCGAATACGATCGTTCTCTATTTACCAAAATCAAAACGAGTGAAAATTAAATTAACACAACTCTTCATTAAACGATTAAACAAGTAATACAACTCAAAACCCTAATTCTTACAAATTACCAATTTACCCTATAATTCAAAACCCTAATTATGAAATTTAAGAATGTAATTATTATTTATAAAAATTATTGGAAGGCTCTAATTAACCTCTAATAGAGATTCTAACTGAGAGGACGAAAGGTATAAATGGTCAATTAGTTTTATTCATTTATTTATTGATTTATTGATATAAAAAATTACTGTCAGGATGGAAGCCTATGTGTTTGGGTTGGGTTGATTATAAGAAAAATTAAGTCCAATAACAACTTTTTGGGCTTAGAGGCACCCTTAATTTTTTTCATAATTTTAACCCAGCAAAAAAAATTTATCCTAGCCTACTCTATAATTTTTTGCCCAGAACGAGCTGGGTTTGCGCCCACCAACATCCGTCTCTGATCTTATACGATTGTTATATGTTATATGATGCCGTAAATTGGAATTGGTAGGATGCTAGAACCGAATTGATGAAATTTGATTCTGACTTGGAACCTAGGGATGAAATATGGGATTAGCCATTAGAGGTGGATGATTCCACCTCTTGAGATCTGAAACTTGCTTGATTAACGTCGGGTTTAAGGGATTTTGAATGGTGTTTAAAAAGGTCTAACTTGAATTTTGAGAAATTGAACGCGATCGACAGCTTCAATGAGTTTGAGACTAACGCTTTTCAAACTAAGGAACCCCGTTTTTTTTTAAATTTCTGACCGAGCTTGCATTATGACGCCCACGAATGGGATACATGTATTTTATAGGGGCTCTTATAGACTACTTGCTAAGACCTAGTGGAGATGTCGTAATGCTTTTCGAGTTATGATATAACCGAGAAGTCGGGGTAAGAATGTGGAAAGAGGCCGTATCACACTCTCGCTACGACCTATCGGGGATATTATGATCATGACAACGATACTGTGAGAATCTCATAGGGGCCCTTATGAGGCACTTACGGGACCGATGGAATGGTCCTTGGACACACCTATTTCAAACTCCATACACTACTTTGTTTGGTTTTAGTCTCGGGGACGAGACTTGTTTTTAGAGGTGGATGATGTAACGGCTCGGATTTTTAAATCCTAATTTTACGGAAAAAGAAAATCAAAATGAATTTTAAAGCGGGATTTAGCGGAAAAATTCTCGAACTAGAATTCTAATCTCATAAAGCGGATTTTCGACCTAAAATAAAAATTTAAAAACTAATCTGACACGGCGACATCCTTCTTCAGATTTTCAAAAAAAAATCTAATTGGTCGAGAGAGAGGATCTTAAGATTTATTCTCGGGTAAATACGAATCTCTTCTTGGGATAGTTAAAGAATAGGGTTGAGATGGGGGTTGGGACATTTAGGAAAAAGTTTGCGCTGGTAAATTGGGTGCACCCATGTGAATCAGGCAAGTCTTTACCCTTACTTTTCCTTGTCTTCTTTTGATCTTTCAATGAAACAAGCAATCACCTACCCCCCCCCCCCCCCCCCCCCCCTCTTTCTCTAGCTAATTACAAGACAAATACCCCTTTGTTTTCTTCCTCTCCTTGAAGAAAAAGAAAAGCCAAGACCATCCCTCCTCCCCTCTCCTTACTTGTTCCACCCATTTGTGACAAAAAGCCAGAATACAAGCCAACCCTCTACTGCCCCCATCTGATGTCCGAATGCACATCCCCAAACACCCCCCTCTTCATTTCGTTTTCTCAAAACCCACACAATCCTCTCCTCTCCTCATTCTTTTCACTTCTCCTCTCTTACCCACATTTCATATCCCTTTTTCCATTCCCTCATCCTCCTTTAAGCAAAACAAACGCCACCACTCACCCTCCTGTTGAACCTCCACCGAGCCGCCACCAACTTCGTCATTCTTCCCCTGTTTTGAAGACCGGTTGCGCAACACCTCACCTCGCCCCTTCTCTCTGTTTCTCATTTCCATTGAGCAAGCAGCAGCATCTCCGAGGGTCTCTTCCGCCAAGCCGGAAGCAGCCACCACACCGGCGCCGACGCCTTCCTCGATAGCCTTCTTTCCCTTATTTTGCGGTAAGCTCCCTCCCACCTTCGATCGAAAATCCTAACCAAGGTTCCTCCTTTCTCACTCTCACCTTCAATCTAGGCCAAGAAACACGCAGCTCCGCCTCCGAAGAAGCCCGACGCGACTCCGAGGAGCTCGAATCGAACTCCGGCGACCTTCGAACTCTCAGTGAGCTTCGACCCTCTCTCCTTCTCTCTTGTGTGTCTATTTCAATTCCTTTCATGCCCGTAGTGGGTAGGGAAGAACGTCGGTGAGAACGAGAGTGGTTGTGGGTAAGAGCGAGAGAGGGCGGCGGGCTCGGGAGCTCCGGCGAAGGAAAACGAGAGAGTGAGGGGAGAGCGGGAGCGAGCGAGGATAGGAGAGAGTGCGAGAGGGGAAGGGCGAGACGGCGACGCCGGGCTGCAGGCTTAGGACGCCGAGGAGGGACGAGCGAAGAACAGGAGGAAGAAGACCGGAGAGGAGCCGGCGGTTTCTGTCGAACAAAGACGTTGTAGAAGAAGACGACCAGTGGGTGTGGACTCCACCTCCACCTTGGCGCCACATCAGCTGGACCCCACCCTTCCTTTCCTTTCCAAGTTCAGACGTTGAATGTTGAAGTGATCTAGTAAGAATTGGGTCATGGGCTGAGTTGAGAATTCGGGCCGGATTTCATAAGATATAAGGGTTTGGGCCTAACTTTCCTTTCCAAGTTCAGACGTTATCTGTGAAGTAACTAGAGTCTTTGCTAGGGTTATAGGACGGACCAGTCCCATCGGGTCCCGTCTTGAGTCAATCGAGTCATGGAACTTCCTTATATTATGAGCTGCCTGCGGGCTTTATTGTGGATACGGGTTGGGCATGCGTGCCACCCGATTATTATGGAACGTATTCACGAGCTGGTCAGTCTCCGCCCTATCGGAAGGGGGTGGAGGTAGGAGAGGGATATACCACTTGGTATTCGGTGCTAAGGTCTTATTATATTTATGCACTTGATCTTAGGACCATGCTAGTGTGTTAATATTCCGCCCTGTATTTAGAAGCATCTTTATTAGGACTAGCGTGTGTATGTGTCTGCTTGTTTGGGATTACATTGCGTAGGGCTTCGATCTGACACCGCCCCGCATATATTTTTTTTAGGTTTGTTTTGCAGCATGATTGTTCCTTGCTTCTGTAACGTGGGAACTCTCTTGGGGCGATTGCAAAGAAATGGTCTAACCTTAGATTTCGATAAATACGGTTATTGATTTGGTTTTGACTTGGCTCTGCCGTGGCACCCTCTTGTATTACACATTGATTCTACTATTTGCATGACTGTTGGTTTCCACGCTTAGACTTATGACAGGTATAGGGGACTTCTCCGGGGGTTCCAACAATCCCTTCGAATTTTGGGTATGAAATCCCGCTTAAAAACGTTAGAGTAGAATTTCAAACCTTCAACCTGTACTCGGGGCGCAAGATCCTAACGAGGGTTTCATTCCTCGAAACGTAACCTGGGAATCATAATCCCGGGTCGTTACAATTATCAAAAGTTGAAACAACACAACAACCTAAAGCATTAAACACATACCGAATGAGTGATATTTTCGAGAGAATCCACAATGCAATGAGAGTAATCATAGCTTGAATAAATACACCACTTTTCTCCTACTTTAGGATGAGGAGTAAATTGTATATAGAAAAGAGTGATAAGACATCATCAACTTAATACCAACCTAATAAATTTTTTAAATTAAAAAATTGAAGCCCATCCTTGCCTTTATCCGACATGCGATAAGATCATACATATTGAAGTTATCACTTTGCATGTCCTGCTTCATTCGGAGTGTGAATTTTCCCTCTTCAATCATGCATGGTCTCATCTCTTCAAAAAGTCTTAAGGATTCTGCAATCCATCTATCCCTCCAAGGATTGTTCATCTTTTTCTCCTTGTACTCATTTATCTTACCAGGAGTCTGAATTTCAGAACAAATCAAAGTGAACTTATTCATAAATCTAATGAAACTCAGTCATAAGATAAAAAATTCAAGTATCTTCAAGGGAAAAATTGCCGAGAACATTTTTCCAACATTTTATAATGTATCTAAACTACCAACCTGGTGATCAAAATATGCATGACCCCTTTTTATAAGCTTAACTGCAAGCTTATATAGCTCTAGTAGACCTGTCAAACAGGTCGGGCGGGTCGGGTTTGGGTCAGGTCGTCTCGGGTTCGGGTCCATTCCGAGTCGGGTCATTTCGGGTTACGGGTCGTGAAATGCTCAACCCAGACCCATATTTAACGGGTTCGGGTCGACCCAACGGGTCAAGAGCGCTACTCATCCATGATTTTTTAAATGTCATTTACTATTTATACACGTTGTTTTAAAATGATAAAATTATGTAAAATATCAATAAAATTTTATTACTTGTTATAATTTCATTCTTTTTAGTTTTTGAAGTATGAAATTATATATAATATAAAAATGGATATTTTATATAATTATTATCATCCTTAAAACCATACATGAATAGTAAACAACATTTAAAAGTAAACAGATGGAGTATTATTAATGAATATTTACATAGTTCCTAAATCTAAAATTTTTATATTATCCTAATAATAGTTATATTATTGGAAAAAAAAAAATTAATGTCGCTACAATAGTAATATGTAATTTTATATACATAACAAATTGTAATGTTAAATTATAAAGTAAAGTTGATGATGCAAAATATAATATTCAATCCTAATTATTATTAGTAATAAATTTCAATATTAGGTTAAATTGTAATTTATTTATATTTTTATTATCTTAAAGCTTGACCCAACGGGTGACCCACGGGTCGACCCAACCCGACCCAGAAATTTGCGGGTTGAACGGGTTCGGGTTGCTTCGGGTTTCGGGTTGAAATATTTGCGCCAAAACCCACGTTTTACGGGTCGGGTCCTCGGGTCGGGTCACGTTTTGACAGGTCTAAGCTCTAGGAAATTGTCATTGGTATAGGTGATCTGAAAAAGGCAAGAGAAAAATTGAATGTTTTTGAGGCAAACATCATAAATAAGAGGATCAAAAATAGAAATAGAGATTTTATTTTATTTTAAAAAAAGGGATGCACACCTTAAATGGCTCCCATCCCATTCATTTAACTATTTCTTCAATGGGATCACTATACTCTTGCTTTTCAGCTTCAGGGTTTGTGTCATCATACCTAAAGAGCCATGACCAATAATTAATGCAATTTTACTTAATTAATGGAGTAAATACCAACAAACTCATAGGATAATATGTGAATATAAATTGCCTAATGAAGAAGGTCAGTAAATCAAGCATCAATGTAATTTCATAATCATAAATGCTCATCCAAGAAAAATATATAGTTACTACTATCGTATCGTATTATATATAAAAGAGAAGCAGATCACATATTTTTCATTGAAGACAATTATATTGATGACATTTCTTTCCAGCACATTAGGTAAATGGTAATCCATAAGAAAATGATGTTCACCTTAGGTAGCAGGATTAATAGTAATAGCAGTAGCTTCTAAAGGGCTTTCGCCCTCTTACAGATCAAAAAATTAATAATATGGTATAATATATTTTATCTAGAATTATAGATTTTTCTTCTCAAATTTCATCATTAACATTGTATATATTTATATTTAAATATATTATATTCAATTTGATGTAAAAGTTAGAATAATTTACCTAAATTTGACTGCATGCTACATATTTATATATAGATATATTATATTCAATTTTGACTAAATATTGGATAGATTATTTGATCTAAAAAGATAAGTTTTTTTAACTAATCTTTCCTAAACAATACTAAAGTAGAAGTTGTTTTGCCATATGGCGTCTTCTGGTGAATTTATTTCCCGCTCAAAATTTAACCACTCATTATTTGTCATTTGTCATATACTTATCCACCTAGTTATAATTAAGTATTTGATTTTTTGGCAGATTATACTGTAATTAATTAATTATTTATTTTATATTACCATATCGTTATTTTTAATTTTGGCAACTACGTGTATGTATATATATAATTTTGGAAGGTACGTATATATTATCATAAAATCTTTATTTTTGGCAAAATATCCATTGATATTGTTATTTTTAGCAAAATATCTATTGATATACTTTAATTTCATTTATCAAATAAATTTAATGGTTGACTATAGGAATAAAAAATATTTATTATTGCATGATTCCTTGAATTGGTAAATAGAGAGCGGCCATTCCGGGGTTCGAACCGGGGACCTATGAGTACTACCCACAAGTCCTTTCCGGTGAGTCATTCCAGAATGGTTATTATTGTATGATTCCTATCTAATTCATAATACGTAATGGAAAGTATATACATTTCATGTATCTTCATCTCAAATAATAATATTTATAGGAAAAAAAAGAAGTTAAATAAACATAATTTTGGTAGATGAAAATAATCCTAAACAATACTAAAGTAGAAGTTGTTTTGCCATATGACTGCTTCTGGTGAATTTGTTTCCCACTCAAAATTTAACCATTCATTATTTGCCATTTGTCATATACTTATCCACCTAATTATAATTAAGTATTTGATATTTTTTGGCAGATTATACTGTAATTATTTATTTATTTATTTTATATTACCATATCATTATTTTTAATTTTGGCAACTACGTGTATGTATATATATAATTTTGGAAGGTACGTATATATTATCATAAAATCTTTATTTTTGGCAAAATATCCATTGATATTGTTATTTTTAGCAAAATATCTATTGATATACTTTAATTTCATTTATCAAATAAATTTAATGGTTGACTATAGGAATAAAAAAATATTTATTATTGTATGATTCCTATCTAATTCATAATACGTAATGGAAAGTATATATATTTCATGTATCTTCATCTTTAATAATAATATTTACAGGAAAAAAAACAAATAAACCTAGTTTTGGTAGATGGTAATAAAAAAAATACTATTATCATCCGATAGTCACATATTAATTAACGTTATTAACATTTTTCATAACAGGAATCTTCACTTTCTCCTAATATATTGATATCAAAGATTTGTTGTTCAGAAATAATGACTACATAGTATTTCTACTCTATTTTCCCCGCTCTTCATCTTCTTATTTTTATGTTACAATATATTGTATAATTCTTTGTAATTAAGTGATTTTTTCCCATTTGCAGGTCGTTAAAGTATCCAATAGGGAGTTTAGGTTAAAAAATGCTAACTCGAGATAATATGAGAGATCATATCGTTGTCAAGAAGACATAAAATAAGACTTAATAGATATTCCACCTTGATTAAAAAACCTTGTTTGGAAAATAGTAGTTGACGGCTTAGCTACAAAATGTAGACTTAATAGATATTTTAATAGTCCCTTCTCAATGTTGCCTTTGTAACAGTGAGGATGAAGATACTTACCATCTCTTTTTAAATTGTCAAGTAACAAGATCGATAATTAGAAACTTCGAACAAGTAACTAGTAAATCCTTTTTACATCTCCAGAGAAGGAATCTCTCCATTAATGATATTATGATACTAAGGAATCAAAATACAAACTTTGAAGAACTATGTTTCATTTGGCAGATAGTGTGGGAAAAAAGAAACAACATTATCTTTAACAGAAAGAAACTAGACAACCCATCGGCCCTAGTTCAAAGAATCCTAAATGATATTGCAAACTGGGAAAGGACAAACGATGAGACATTAATGACAAACCCGAAGAATAAACGACAAAAGGCAAAATGGAAAAAAAAAACTGAATACAATAATTAAGATAAACGTTGATGGCTCAATGCGCCCCACTGGCCAGTGTTATGTGGGAGGGGTCATCAGGGAATCCAATGGTCATATTATTGATATTTTTCATCAGGAGATAAGACAGAGTTCAATTCTCCAAACCGAGGTTTTAGCTATTTGCACAGGTATGCAGCTAGAAAGCGATCGAGAGAAGTTTCAAGAAAGTCATAATTGAAGGAGACAATCTAGAAGCAATGAAAGCAATTACTGGATCGACAACAATAAATGGGGAGATCTTGCGTCAAGTTGAGGAAACCAGGCTTCTTTCTAATCTTTTTGATCATATTGAGTTTAAGCACTGTTATAGAGAATCAAATATAGTAACAAATTTCATTGCTAAGGGTAGAAGAAATTGTAATATGTCTACTCTCCCTTTGAACAAGGACCTTTGTAACATCATCCTTCAGGATGATCAAGGTTATGTTTTGTTTTCCTAACAGAACTTTCCTAATGTTTGCCTACTGTAAAAAAAAAGACATAAAATAAGAGTGTCATGTTCTATTACTAAGATATGTACGTTATATATATATATCAATTGAATTGTATTTTATATTTCTTTATCGTATGAGAAAAAAGGACCTAGAACAAATGTGTGTGTACTTCTTCTAAATATTTTAGTGATTCTTATTTAACTATTATTTATTTATAAAAAATTTTGGTTGATTTTAGTTTTGAGTTTTAGTTTAATAACTCTTTAAATTATAAGAAATCACTTTAAATATAATTGATAATTTATGTCTTCTCGATAGGGACAGAATGATATTTGATAGTAAAGTTATAATAGGCCAACTTTAAAACAATTAATGTATTATTTTCATGTTCAAATCTTTTTCTTTTCAATTGGAATATATATATTCTATCCAAGTTTATGACTTTTATTCTTCTTATAGTCATAGTTTAAACTCTTCAATTTAATAACTTCTCATTGTAAAGTATTTTATGTACAATCCAAGTTTATGACTTTTATTCTTCTTATAGTCATAGTTTAAACTCTTCAATTTAATAACTTCTCATTGTAAAGTATTTTATGTACATCTTGAGGTTTCATTTGATTCCATTTATATACTAGGTTTGTTTATATATTATAACATTAGAAGTTTAGTTTTTCTAATATTTTATAAAAAGATTATTGAAATAATCCATAATTAATTTTAATAATGAAATTAGTATTCTAACGGTTATTTGTATAAAAATGACTCCATGATTATAATCTAAATGGAATTTTAATATTCAAATATATGTCATCGAATTATTAAATAAAAAAATTTGTCAAACAAGCATTTTTTTTTGTACAAATTGGTGAATTGTCCAACTTTTTGGATAAATTGGAAACCTGTCCACTTTATATACTCACACAATTAAATCCCCGATTCATCTTCTCCTTCCCCAAAACCCCCGGTTCATCCTCTCCCGGTTCATCGTCTCCTTCCTCAAATCCCTCCTCCCTTTCCACCGACCTTTGATCTGTCCTCCCGACTTCCTCTGATTGAATTCCAGTTCCAGATCGACGACATCCGATTGAATTAGACCGATGACATCCGATCGAATTCCAGTTCCAGTCCACTCGTATGTGGCAAGGGAGCGAGCGAGCGAGCAATCCGATTGAATTAGGTCGACGACATCCGATTGGATTCCAGTTCCAGATCGAGAGCGAGCGAGCGATCCGAGAGCAAGGGAGCGAGCGAGCGAGGTCGACGACATCCAGTCCCCTCATTTATGGCTTCCCTCGACAGCAGCCATGGTTGCGTGTAGAACTTCGGCAAGGGACGGCTGGATCAGAAGCTTCGATATCTTGATCTTAAGCAAGGCGATTGAAGGAATTTGACGTCAGATCTGTAACTGGACTTTAATCGGCTTCAGATCTAATTCAATCGGAAATGGAATTCGACCTTAGAAGTCAGATCGGAGGAGGAGCTGCGGCGGCAGAGGAGGAGCGGCGGCGGCAATCGACAAGCGACAAGGAGCAGAGGAGGAAGATGGACGACGACGAGTCAGCGGATCGAGCGAGGCGAGCGGTCGGAGCGAGCGAGAGGGCAAGGCAGCGGCGAGGTGGAGCCGGAGGCCGGAGCGAGGCCGGAGGGAAGGCGGCCATCTGATTCCAGATCGGGGAGGAGGTAGAAGAACAAACCTTTTGGTAAACTACAAAAATGACCTCATAAATATGAGAATTACAAAAAATATCTATATTTTATTATGTGATTCACATCTACTATATTTTTATTTTTACATTTGCACAAAAGTTATATTTGCACAACAAGTTGTTATATGTGCACAACGTAAAGTTATGTTCGCACAACAAAAAGTTTTGTAACGAAGAAAAAAGCGGAAAAAAATATTATATTTTACACAACAAAGTGTTATATTTGAACAACATACGATTATATTTGCACATCGTACTCTTATATTTGCACGACAAAATATATAAAAATAATAATAAAAAAACTAGACTTGGGTCTTATTTGCACAACTTACGGTTATATTTACACAACATACTCTTATATTTACACGACAAAATGTTAAAAAAATAAAATAAAAAATAAAAAAAACTAGATTTGGTTAATATTTGCACGACTTACGGCTATATATTTTTTACTTCATAAAAAACTTATAAAAAGACTAATAAAAAAACATATAAAGTTTAGCTAAATCATTAAGTTATCTAGGGGTGGGCACAAATCCCGCAAATCCCGTCCCGTCCCACATCCCGTCCCAAATCTTTGATATAAACCATTGATCTCCTTCATTCAGTTTGACTCTTAATTTCCTTTAAACTTTAAAGTACATGTATTTTTGCAATTATGGTAAAACCATAAACAGAAAAAAGTTAACTAATTGATAACTATACTGAGGGAACTCATCTAGCTTAACTGCAATTCACAATTACAATATACCGGTTACGAAACAAAGTTAACTAATTGGCAAACATGCTCTTAGTAATAGACTGATAGTAATAAGGTAAATCTGCAAACCAAGGACATAAATGGATAACAAGTTACAGCTTTCATCCACAAGCATATTACTGGACATATAACAGTAATTTCCTATATGCTTATCATTTATCAATATATCATCATACTTGCACTACTGATATGAACATTCGAGGAATCAGTCATCTATTAAGTAGCAAGTTTATAACTTCAAAAATCAGAAATGAAACACAATTGAAACAAACAAAAGTCATCAATTGAGGATGAAGGAATGAGAGGGAGGAGACAAACAACATAATCTGAGAAGCAAATAAAAAAGAGATAAACCTACAAACTTGACATTCATCCTCTTCAAAATATGTCTCCGAGTTCAGCTTCTCATGTGAACAAAATTGAGATTCAAAATTGACACAAAAAACTAATAAACCTACAAACTTAGCTTATGCATCAAGAGAAAAACCAAGCAAGAAATCTTTCTAAGCCTAACAATCCAAGAATCGAAGATGAGTTGCATACCCTAGGCGTGGCCACGGGTCGGACCCGCCGGGTCGACGGGTTCGACCCCCCGGGTCAAGGGTCAGGGTTGGCCGACCCGAACCCTAACCCGTAAATCTCACGGGTTGACGGGTTCGGTTCGACCCGTTGACCCGCCGGGTCGACTCGTACGACCCGGCGGGATACATTATTTTAAAAAAAAAATCTTTTTTTTTTAAAAATGACTATTAAAAATAAATAAATAAATAATATGTTAAGATTTTATCCTCACAACACATTTTATCACTTTCATATGAAGTGTTAAAAATGTAGGAAGATTATATCTCCATATTAATTCTTTCATCCACAATAATTTCATTGTGTGATGTAAGAGAAAAAAAAATATGAGAATATATTTCTCAAACTTCATTTCCAACTTAATTTCCAATGTAGGAAATGTAGGAAACAAGTGAAGTGGAAGAAATGTGGCAATGGGATACATATATATAGCCCCATGTCTTCTCATTCTAACTCCATATTTTCGATGTGGGATAAAGTCTTTGTCCCACATTGGAAATGAGGGGAATGAAGGAAGACTTCCAAGTCTATAAAAGGAGAAGGATGGGGTTTATTTGTTTCACATTGCACATTGCATATTAGTTTATGTATTATTTTGAGTTATTTTAAGAATAATTTACATAATTTACATAATATTATAAATTTATTTTATTAAAAATATATTTTTCAAAAAAAAAAATATTTTTGAAAAAGCGGGTTGACCCGGCGGGTCGACCCGCCAGGTCACGGGTCACGGATTCTCCGACCCTAACCCTAACCCGCTACCCGTCCCCACCCGCCAACCCGGCAACCCGGACCCGGCGGGTCAACGACCCGGTGGGTCATTGACCCGTACGACCCGGCGGGTCACGGGTTGACCCGTAACCCGTGGCCACGCCTAGCATACCCTAAACAAGCTCAAAAGCAAAGGAACCTGGATGGTTGGATGGAAGCGACGACGAGGGTTAAAGGCAAGTCAAGCGGCCCTTCGCAGATCTGCAAGAGAGAGGCTAGACTCAATCGAGGCTCGAGAGAGAGATATGGGGGAGAGAGAGAATAAAAGTTCCTTACCTAATCGAGACTCGAGAGAGATCTTTGTGGATTGATTGTGGAAGAGCCAGGTGAGGGTCGAGAACAAGCCAACAGGCAGTGACCCTTGACCCCTTCTCAGATCTGCGAGAGAGGGGAAAGCGGAAGTGAGTTCCATTGAAGACGAAGGAGATGACGCCCCTTCTCAAATCGAACGAAAGGAGGACGAGTGAGAACCCTGAACGAACAGTGCCACCTGTGTGAGAGACTCCTTGAACGAACAACGCCGCCTGAGCCCTGAGGGAAGGAAGTGTAACGGCCCAGAACAAAGAAACCCAACCCAAAGCTCACAACCCGGATCCGATACCCGAAACCTGAACCCGAATACCAACCTTATAACCCGGAAAAGCCCAGCCCAGCAAAGAGGGAACATCAGGGAATCTGGAGACCGTCTCCTTCCCAGGCGAAGACGGAGCTCTACACTGCCGGAAAACGGACGAAGGAAGGAGAGAGATCTCCGACCTCCGACAAGCTCGCGACCTCGATTTCTACGCGAAACATCGACGAGTATTCCCGACCAAAACCCGCACAGAAAAGGGAAACGACACGAGAAAGAAGAAGGGAGAGGCGGAACTTACAGTCGCGGCTTCCGAGGAGATCCTCCGGCGTCGATGGCGGCGTCTGGCTGCGATAGCTCGAGCGAATGCGGCTGGAGGGCCTAGGAGGGAGTAGAGATGGGTGAGAAACAGGTTGGAGGGAATTAGAGTCGGAATCGAGTACGAAATCGCACAACCTTTGGCGGAAATCAGAGGGGGGGGGGGGGGGGGGAAGCGGCTCGCGTCTCGGCGATTCCGGACGTCGAGGGAGGCGGAGATCGCTGCAACTGCTCTTGCTCGGACATGGAGGAGGAGCCGCTCAGAGGAGGCTCTGCTGCTGCAGTATCGCCCTCGGCAACAGAGCTCGGAGCTCCCGGCGGTGTTGCGATGAATCAAGAGGGAAAGGGGAGCATTTGGAGGTTTTTGGACTTTGAAGAAGGGCTGCTGGGATAGGAATAGGTTAGAGAAACAATGGAGAGCAAGAGGGATTGAGTGCGTGGAATCTGGGCACCGATTCAAATTAAATGTAAAGGGAAAAGGATCTGTCCTCCTGCAATTTGCGTGGCTTCTTCATGTGGCGTGGAGCTGGTCTATTTGGCAGGAGCTACTTGGCCCCTTGCCACAAATGATGGGACAACATGGTGTGGGAGAAGGAAGGTGGGGGTGGTGCTTAGCCAATTTGAGGAAATGAAAGCTGGAGGAGGTGTTGACTGTGCTGCATCCGAGAGAGAGGGAAAGGATTGGGTCATCAGACAAAAGAGGAAGAGGACAAAGTGGTCCCAAGGTCTGAATATCGTATACCCAGAACAAAATTCTGAAACCCGCTCAATCGATCTTATCCCGACGCGTTTAAAATACTTCTTAATTTTCCAAATCCGAATTTTAACATAAGACTCCAAATATTATTCTCAAATTTTCGGTACCTAAAAGCATAGTATAACGTAATATAAATTTCCAATTAAATAATGCCGGAACTCGTTTTAAGGATTTCAATTTCGATTTAGGAAATTAAGGACGAGTTTTTCTTGAAATACCTGAATTTTTATTTTATTTTATCTTATATTTTTTTTCGACTTAAATCCATTTATATTATTTATTGAAATTTATTATTTAAATTCCGGGCCTTTACATCATCCACCTCTAAAAACAAGTCTCGTCCCCGAGACTAAAACCAAAATAAAGTAGGGGATGAAGTTTTAAATTGGTGAGTCCAAGGTTCATGCCATTGATTCTGTAAGCATCTCATAGGGGCCCGTATGAGACTCTCACAGCACCCTTGACGTGATCATAACATTCTCAATTGGTCGTAGCAAGTATGTGATATGGGCCCCTATCACACCCTTACCCCGACCTTTCGGTCACATTATAACTCAAAAAGCGATCATAGCGTCCTTACTAGGTCTTAGCAAGCATTCTATATGCGCCCCTATAAAATGCTTGTATCCACTTCGTGAGGCGTTATAATATAAGCCCGGGAGTGAAAATTCTCAAAAAGGGATTCCGCAATTGGAAAAGATTGGTCTCAAAATCATTGAAATTCTCAGTAACGTTTATTCTTTAAAATTTCAAGTAATTCCTTTTCAAACCACTCAAAATCTTCAAATAAGACGTTTAACCAAGCAACTTTACACCAAAACAAGTAAAATCTTTTCGATCAAGATTCATGAAAATCTTCCAAAAGCGAAATCATTTTCTCGCTTACCAATCAATCAAATTCAGAAGGTGGGAGGTGGAATCATCCACCTCTAAGGGCTAATCCCATATTCTCTTCCTAGTTTCCAGAATCAAATCAATCCATCAATCTCCATTCAAGCAAGATTCATACGTCATAACAAATGCATAACAGCTTAAACCAACCAATCTCCCACCAACACATCATACGACAAGTCTCAACTATGTACCCACACAGTGCCACAAGGTCATATCAAGCATCTCCAAATCACACTAAAGGTTACAATGTGCATCTCAATCAACATATCAAAATCATAACAACGCCTCGACATCACACCATAAATCATAAAAGGTATCGCACCATCGCATATCAACACCGCAATCATAGTAGGGTCAGTCACAACAAGGGATCTCATTTAACGCATTAAATCACATAGTCATCCTATCCAGTTTCTATCCAGCATTATCATAACAGATTTATCACATCAAACATTTGTATTTGCAAGGATAGCCACAGCGGGATTTCATCATAAGTCAATGAAACAAAACTAATTATAACCACATCAATACAAACAAGGTCATGCTAGTAAGATTCAACAAAAGGGAAGATCAAGCAGTATATCAACATCAATATGTCAACATGCTCTCCAGATATCATCTCAACTCATCACAACACCATATAACGATCATTTAGTCATTAGGCAGACATACACTATTACCTCATATATATACGAGTCATATTCATGCTCTGAGTCATATTCATCATTTAATATATCAATAATCATGCTTGCCAACCATATAATAACAAAGCATTTTCTCATGTATCATATCACAACACATCCTATCATGCTTCTAAATCAACATAGCAAAATAGCAATATATCATGATAACATTTGTCACTACCACTAGATTTCAGTATTGCATAACAACATGTAATATCATTCCCTATCAGATGCATCATGGTCATTATCTAACGTCATGCCAGCAAATATAAATAAATCACATCATCAAGAAAATCTTCACATCCCACCAGTCAAAATAAACAAAATCCCCACTCGCCCATCTCCACTCTCAAGCCAAGACTAATCCTCTTCTAGACCGACAACATCATCTCAGAAAAATTTCCCAAAGAAATCCCAATTCATCCCGATGCTCAAATCTCGCCTCTCATTCCACCAAGCACTACCTCGCACCATCCACCTCTAAGAACTCGCTCCTATCTCTAACCTCACGCCCGAGTACCCCCTTATACTATGTACTGGATATTCTCAAGGGTCATTTCTTACACTCTCACACTTCACAAGACATCTCAAACATCATGTCCAACTAACCATACCCCCACCGAAGATTTACCCAAAAGCTTAATAGAATCACCCAAGCATTGCCTCTCATAAATCACAAGACTCACTCTGTCTCTCCTAAGCCTACATCTCTCTGGCGACTTATCTCATAACACCCCTGATCATCCTAATCACTCAAGCTCTTTCACCACTCTTCTACCACGCTACCAATGACCTCACCCACAGGTTTAAGGAAGAAGCAATAATGAAAATCATCAAACATAAGGTCTACAACATGTCAACTAGCAGTTATAAACATAACATCATGAGTTCAACAAGTCTCAGTTTACCATCCTGCTCAATAATCATTGCAAACATCATATATGAACATAATGAAGTCAAGCTAACATGTTGCATTATAACCTTATCCGATACAATTCATGCTTCTTAACATGTGTAGTTCACATTTTACAGGCAAAGGAATTCAAATCATGCTTAGCAACTTAGAGTAGCAACACGTCAAGACATCATGGTACATTAGATCCGTAAGGCATCACATCATATCATCATAGACGACGGACAATCAGGCAACAGTCATCACCAAGTCAGCACATCAACACGTAATTCCCATCTCCAGGTCAGTGTCATATCATCAACAAATTCAGAAGGATTAGCAATTCGAACGAAGAACATTCCCGCCTACAAGTTATATCGTACTCGGTAACCGCAATCCACAAAACGTGCTCGTTCCGCCGGCATCATTGATCCTGGGACCTGTGGGTTATGGGCCCACGCTTCCGCCACACAGCTCTACCGTTATGCAACTTCCTTTCTCTTTAATGTGCGGTCGCTCGTTCAATGTATCGCGTAGGAGTTCAAGTTAGCGGAGATAGGGGAGTGACAATGGCGGACACCCAATGTTCCTTTCGGAATCAAACACGAACCAAGGCTAGGACGACAAGACTAGAGACAAGACTACAACCCGAGAATACAACGATGCCCTTATGAGAGTCTATTAGGTTACAATTGTGACGAGCAAAATGAATTCATCATGGAGCATATCAGTCACATTAATCCACACTAACATGTACCTATCTCAAGGAGAACGGCATGCATATTCAATCCAAACGACATAATCGAATTCTACACGGATGCATGTGAGATAAGCTAATAGCCTTTTATTCCAAGGAAGCAGATATGTCTAGCAATTTCAAGCAAAATATGCGGAACCAGTAATGATCATGCAAGATTCGAAGTCATGCGGGATTTAATGAGGATAACAAGTATCATGTATATGAACGATGGACGAACATGGTATACTCATCAACAATTGAGTTCAAATATAGCATAATGAGGTATATCATAACAATCCGACGAAGCGTCATACGAGCACACATAAAAGTAGCATAGTAACTATCACATCTGACAACAATGATCATATAGTAGGTTAAGAACAACATGTAATCATACGATGAGATACATTTAGAAAGCATAGGTCCTAAACAGTACTAGCATTACATGACAAGGCATGGGCATAGTCAAGAGTCATTTAAAAGAGTTAAACATAGTGTTCATAAAGCATGAGGCATCATTACCTAGAGTAACCAAGAGGAGATCACCATTACAACCGGACAGAGATCCTTAAGGGCAACCATTGACTTTTCCCAACCAACTCATCACCCCTCTTTCCCGTGGGACTCCGGTTCGAATCTTGTGGTAGGAAAACACTGATTAATCATCATAAAAATCAAGAAAGACAACCTCATAAACACCTTACTCTCGACTCAAAATGACATCAAGAACTACCTTCCAACACTCACTCAAACCACCTTTATATCCATACATGTTTCCGACACAACGTGTTTACCGACCCGATTCCCCGTGGAAGACACTGACATCTGGGAGGGAGACTCGATAGAACATAGTTGAAGAGGTTGTTTCACACAAGCTGGACTTGACCATATAGAAATAATGGTACTCCCGCTATCCCGTTTGCACAGATTAGTCAGTACACATTTAATTGTTAGGCATACCAATTAGACCTTAGCATATCAAGCACTCAGCATAGAATCAGTTAACAACACTCATAATGACCTCCTTGGAGTCTCCCAACCCATCTGTAAAGAACAAGCTCATATTTTGCCTACCCATTTCCAACTACATCCAATAGGGATGGTCTAACGTCTTTCTACCCACTCGAACCCTATCTGGTCGGTTTTCCTCTTTTATTACAAGTCAAGTTTAGTACTTAGTCCAATTTCAGTTAGGCATCTTAAGTTCATTTTGCCCTTTTAAAACCCTTTCAAATCCTTTGAAATTCATGGGCGATTTTCCAAAACATACACTCGACCCTTGTGTACCCGAATTGCACAACCTCAGCTCTGATACCATCTTTGTAACGGCCCAGAACAAAGAAACCCAACCCAAAGCTCACAACCCGGATCCGATACCCGAAACCTGAACCCGAATACCAACCTTATAACCCGGAAAAGCCCAGCCCAGCAAAGAGGGAACATCAAGGAATCTGGAGACCGTCTCCTTCCCAGGCGAAGACGGAGCTCTGCACTGCCGGAAAACGGACGAAGGAAGGAGAGAGATCTCCGACCTCCGACAAGCTAGCGACCTCGATTTCTACGCGAAACATCGACGAGTATTCCCGACCAAAACCCGCACAGAAAAGGGAAACGACACGAGAAAGAAGAAGGGAGAGGCGGAACTTACAGTCGCGGCTTCCGAGGAGATCCTCCGGCGTCGATGGCGGCGTCTGGCTGCGATAGCTCGAGCGAATGCGGCTGGAGGGCCTAGGAGGGAGTAGAGATGGGTGAGAAACAAGTTGGAGGGAATTAGAGTCGGAATCGAGTACGAAATCGCACAACCTTTGGCGGAAATCAGAGGGGGGGGGGGGGGGAAGCGGCTCGCGTCTCGGCGATTCCGGACGTCGAGGGAGGCGGAGATCGCTGCAACTGCTCTTGCTCGGACATGGAGGAGGAGCCGCTCAGAGGAGGCTCGGCTGCTGCAGTATTGCCCTCGGCAACAGAGCTCGGAGCTCCCGGCGGTGTTGCGATGAATCAAGAGGGAAAGGGGAGCCTTTGGAGGTTTTTGGACTTTGAAGAAGGGCTGCTCTGATAGGAATAGGTTAGAGAAACAATGGAGAGCAAGAGGGATTGAGTGCGTGGAATCTGGGCACCGATTCAGATTAAATGTAAAGGGAAAAGGATCTGTCCTCCTGCAATTTGCGTGGCTTCTTCATGTGGCGTGGAGCTGGTCTATTTGGCAGGAGCTACTTGGCCCCTTGCCACAAATGATGGGACAACAGGGTGTGGGAGAAGGAAGGTGGGGGTGGTGCTTAGCCAATTTGAGGAAATGAAAGCTGGAGGAGGTGTTGATTGTGCTGCATCCGAGAGAGAGGGAAAGGATTGGGTCATCAGACAAAAGAGGAAGAGGACAAAGTGGTCCCAAGGCCTGAATATCGTATACCCGGAACAAAATTCTGAAACCCGCTCACTCGATCTTATCCCGACGCGTTTAAAATACTTCTTAATTTTCCAAATCCGAATTTTAACATAAGACTCCAAATATTATTCTCAAATTTTCGGTACCTAAAAGCATAGTATAACGTAATATAAATTTCCAATTAAATAATGCCGGAACTCGTTTTAAGGATTTCAATTTCGATTTAGGAAATTAAGGACGAGTTTTTCTTGAAATACCTGAATTTTTATTTTATTTTATCTTATATTTTTTTTCGACTTAAATCCATTTATATTATTTATTGAAATTTATTATTTAAAATCCGGGCCTTTACAGGAAGGACGAGTGAAAGCCTCCTTGAACGAACCAGGATGGAGCACAGGTCACAGGAGCTGAGGAGAAAGAAGAGAAGCGGCCGAATGAACAGCTAAAGCCGAACAACCTTTTCTACGCCTAAACCCTCCTCCCTCATAACCTAGGGGTATTTTAGTAATTTCCTCTATCGAGCTTCTGAGCTCGGCTCGGGCTCGGCTCGAGCTCGGCTCGGGCTCGGTTCGAGCCTAAAAAAGTGTTCAAGCTCGGCTTGTTTCACCTCTTTGAACGAGCTCGAGTCGAGCTTTTTCGAGCCGAGCCCGAGCCGAGCTCGAGCTGTTCGACTCAGATACCACCCCTACAATCAATGTGATTATTTAGACAACAAATAATATAAGTAGTAATAAATTATGATATGGGGCCCTAAAAAATTTGAAGCCCTGTTCCGTTGGGCTTTTTGAACGGGCTATTGGACGGGCATGAATTATATACCTTCATCACAAGTATTTAATTAATTTACTATTTTTATTTATAAATAATTTTAAAAATTAAATATTTTATGTAGTTTTTATTTCATAAAAAAAACTTATAAAGTTTAGCTGAATAATTCAGTTATCCATTAAAAAAAAAAAGCTACAGAGTGGTATTTGTTTGGTCTGGCGTTTCACAAAACAACAAAGTGATATTTTGTACTCAGGCCAATAACAAAAGCATTTTACGTTACAAACTACAAACCGAGGGAAGCCATTAGCCAACCATTTTGTCAAAGATAATCTCCCATTTTTCGGTTTCCCTCCCTTTTATTTTCCAAAAAATTATTAAAAAGAAACCCTCTCAAAGTTTCAACTCAAACGATGGCGAAGCGCTCCCTCAGGTGTTACGGGTATTCCACGCAGTCCACCAACTGAACGCTAAATCAGTCTTTTCTCTGGTAGAAAGTGTTTGACTTAGATAGCTCATCACCCGGTAAATGGTTCTGGATACGGAGATAATTCTGTTAATGCTAGTCAAATTGTCGGGGGTGTAGTTTTTGGGTAAATTGGTTAAATCTGCACTCAAAAAATATGTGAAAGGCATCCTCATTTTGGTAGTTACACATTGAACAATAGGACGGAACTGCTACTCCACGTCTTGCAAGCCTAGATGCAGTTGGCAAAGCATTGTGGCATAACTTCCAAAGGAAGTTTTTAATTTTAGGAAGGACGTTAATTTTCCAAATCGACGCATTGTCATCAATATTGTTCGAGGTAGAATGGCTACACATCTTGTATGCACTAGATGTAGTAAATCAACCTTTTTTCGTCGGCCTCTAATACATCCGATCTTCAATCGGATAAATTGGGAGGGGGATACTCAAAATTTGTTCTACAACTGATTGGTCTAGTACTTGTCGTAGTTTGTTAGGATTCCATTTTTTGCCATTGATGTATTCTTTGACTTTTTCATTCAGGTTTATTTTGTCATGGCAGGCGCGATGTTGGAGAATTCCCATATTGGTTGCCCAGTTATCTGTTGAGAAATTGATGGTCCTGCCGTTACCAACTAGCCATGTTAAACCCTTCTTGAATTCAGGGATAAGAGATCGGAGTTTGGACCATTGCCAAGACGAACTTGTATTTTTGTTATAGTTTAGCAGGTTTTCATTTTTGAGGTATTTATACTGAATAATTTTGACCCAAGTATTGGCTGGTTCTGCCATAATTTTCCATAGGAGTTTGAGTTGTAGAGAGCCTCATTCATGTGTTTAGACTTTCTGATCCCCATGCCTCCATGTTGTTTTTGTCTACAGACTTTGTCCTAGCTGATTAGCGGCTTATAGCTTAAATCCTTATTCCAAAAGAAAGATCTATTGATTTGATCAAGTCTGTGGTGAATGTGGGCCGGAAGCATAAAGCTCTGCATTGTATATAGCGGTTTGGATGATAGGTTAGACATAATTAGTGTAGTACTACCTCGCTGTGATAAGGATTCAACTCTCCATTTTGTTAGTTGATTTGAAGAATTAATGACTATGTCTTCAAAGGTTGATTTATTTACTCTTCCATTTATGATTGGAAATCCCAGATATTTGTCATGGTTAATTTCCTTTGAGATATTTAAACAACCTTCAATCGCTAGGACTCTTGTTCTTGGAGTTCCAGCTGTGATATTGAAAGCTGATTTATGATAGTTTACTTTTTGACCGGACATAACACAATATGAGTCTACAATGTCTTTAACTTTTTGGCAAGCTGATAAATTACCTTTGGAGAAAATAATAATATCATATGCAAATGATAGGAACGGTATCCGAGGGCCTTGCTGCCCGAAGGGGAAACCAATCAATTTCTCATCAGAGTGTACTTCGGATTGAAGTTTTGTTGCTAACACCTCCGTGCCGAGGATGAATAGGAAAGGCGAGAGAGGATCGCCTTGCCTAATGCTTCTTGATGGCTTAAAAATTTCCGTAGGTTCGTTATTGACAAGGACTGAAAAAGAGACAGTCGTTACACATTCCATTACTATATATGTCAATAAATTTATGATGAAACCCGAATTTTTGTAATACTAGTTTTATGAAATTTCAATCTACCCTATCATACGCTTTCTCCATATCCAACTTGATTGCAAGCCATCCTTCTTTTCCTTTCCTACTTCTAAATGCGTGAAATATCTCATGGGCGATGAGGACATTGTCTTGGATTGATCTGTCTGCAACAAATGCTCCTTGAAGGGGATGAATAAGTTTTCCCATGACCATTTTCAATCTTTCCGTTAAGATTTTTGAAATAATTTTGTATAGCGTAAAACATAGGCTGATTGGTCTATAATACGTGATTTTGCACGGATTTTCACATTTTGGGAGAAGTGTAATGAATTTATGGTTTACTTGGCGCAGTAATTTGCCAGAGTGGAAAAAACCTTTGACTGCTCGAGTTATATAATTCCCAATTATTTCCCAATAGGTTTTATAGAATTCAGCTGTCATTCCGTCAGGGCCCGGGGATTTATTTGAACCTATTCCAAAAACCGCAGTCTTGATTCCGCTATTAGAAGAAGGAGCAGTAAGAATTTTGTTATCGTCGTCAGAAATGGACGGGATAATAACATTCAAATAATGAGATAGACCTTCCCTGTTAACTATAGACCCCGTAAATCTTTTTTCAAAGTCCTTTTGCAGTTCGACTCTAATATTTTCATTACCTATGATATGAGTGCCCTCAGCCGAGTATAAATTTTTTACTATCTTCCGATTTCTTCTCCCCGTTGCCACCCGATGAAAGTACGCAATATTAGAGTCTGCAAGCTTAATATGTTTAGCCTTGGCTCGTTGGTTCCAGAACACTTTTTGGAACTGTAGTAGATTTTCCTTCTTTTTAATGAGCATTTTTTCCTTCTGAAGGGATTTTCTCCTAAGATCGGGGTTGCTCGAGCTTTGTATATCTAGTAGATTTTTATCCACTTCTGCTAATTGTTAGAAGATATTTCTGAAAGTGGATTTATTCCATTCTTTTGCCTTTTTCTTTAGAATTTTAGTCTTAAAGATGACATTAAACATGGCAGAACCGGGACAAGAAGCTCTCCACGCTTGTTGCACAATATTTTTGAAGTCCTTTCTTTGCATAACATTTTCGAATTTAAAAGGTGAGGCCCTAAATTCGACTGACACTGGTAGATCAATGTGGATGGGACAGTGATCCGAAAGAGAAAAGGCTCCGTTGAATGTCTCTAGTTCTGGATACTTGTCTAGAAATTGGTGGTGGACTAGAACTCTATCTAGTTTTTCCTTGAAATTTTCCTCATCTTCAACTTTTCCCCTCCATGTAAATAAGTTTCCACTTGTGGGTAGATCAACCAAAGAACATGCGTTTTTGAAAGTTGCCAGTCGCGGGAATCGATTTCCATGGTTATCAGTACCACCAAATTTTTCATCGCTCGACCCAATTTCATTTAGGTCCCCAATAACCATGAAAAGTATTGTTTCATTATTTATAATGTTTGTGAGAGTGTCCCAAAATAACGCTTTATCTTTCTCATGTGGTGGTCCGTAAACAAATAGAATAATTCCTTCAAAGTTGTTGTTTGTATTATAATATTTGAGACCAATAATACGAGGCAAATGAATACATACCGAGATTTGTTCACAAGTAAGGTTGTTTTCCTTCCACAAAACACTCAATCCACCGGCCTTGCCAGTAGCCGGAGATCAAACGGAATTCGTGAAACCAATGTTTTTCCATGTTTTCTCATCTAGGATCCTTTCAGTTTTAGTCTCTGCTAATGCTACTAATTGAATATGTTCGCTAATACGCATAGCCTTTAGTTCTCTCCACAGATTGTTGTTACCAATACCTCTAGAGTTCCAAAAGCATATTTTCATGATAAACTCCGTACTAGCTCATGCCTACGAGGTTGTGTAGGATCATGAACCGAGTCAGGGTTTCCCGTTAGAATTTTTGTTAGTAAGGAAGGTGAGGATACGAGTAGCAAAGCTCCCTCATTACAGATAAATCGGTCTATGGGATAACATGACTTCTTTTGATGATTGGTTTTGATTCTCCATAAAAATTTATGCCAATATAGTTGACTATTACAATTGCTATACCCGAATGGAAGGTGACAACAACTAGTCCTCTTAAACTCAGATTTATAGCAAGCAAGGCATTCAGTTGCAAACTAGGAGGAGGGGTTTGCTCACTTTTGTTTGATTGGTTTGGAAGGCATTAATTTGTGTATTGCAAGAAATTAAAGAGTCGTTGGGTCTTATATATATGGTGGGGATTTGGTAATGTGAGAGGGCAAAGGGAAGATATATATGCTTAACTTTAAGGATTTGCATAAGTATCAAATTGTACGTTGTTATATCAAATACTCCGTATCAATGCTACCAACATAATAGTACATTTAATAATAAAAGAACGATGAAGGTGCACCTTCTAATCGAACCGTCTCAAAATGTACTCTCCTCTTTTTTTTTTAAGAGGTCTTTAAAATATGTAAATGAACATCTACACATTAATTGTGACATTGATTTATATCAAAATAAAGAGTGCAGCTAAATTGTAGTTTTTTTAATAATTAAACGAGTATTATATAATATTGGATGTAAAAAAGTTAAATGAAATTGTACACAATTAATAGAAGAGTTTTACTCCCTCCGTTCCAAAATACATGTGTTTTTAGTTTTCGTCACGCTTTTTAAGTAGTGAAAAACTATATGAAATATTACTTTTTTAATTAAATTTTTTATATAATTTGATACTTATTAGCAGTGTTCTAAAAATCGCGCCTAGGCGCCGCCCAGCCCGCCCGGTAAAAAAGACGGGCTTGGGCAGAGCAATTGGCCCAAGCGGGCCGACGGGCCCGGTAGGCCCACCGGGCTGGGCTTGGGCAGAGTATGAAGCCCAAGCGGGCCGGTAGGCCCGCCCGGTATATATTATTATTTAATAATATATTATATATTGTATGTATGTATGTAAATTTATACTCCGTATGTTTTTTACGCTCTTACCTTTTTAAAATGTATATAATATTATATACTGTATTTAATAATATATTATATACTATATGTATGTATGTAAATTTATACTCCGTATATGTATGTAAATTTATACTCCGAATGTGTTTTACCTTGATAATATATTATATACATTATATAATATGTTAATTTATATACTGTATGTATGTGTTTGACACCCTTAAGTCTTCATTAATTTAATTTATATCTTTTAAATGAAAAGCCCGTTTGGCCCGGTGGGCAGCCCGGCCCGCCGGCACGGGCCGGCTTGGGCAAGGTAATAGGCCCAACAACCGGGCCTGGCCCAAGCCCGGCCCGGTACAATGGGTTGTGAAAAGGTGGGAGGCCCGGCCCAAGCCCGCCCATGCTCAGGTCTAGCGGGAGGCCACCTAGGAATTTTTACGCCTAGGCGGGCCTCTAGGCGGATTTCCGCCTAGACACTGTCTTGTCCCGCCTAAGCGCCGCCTAGACCCCGCCTAGTCCCGCCTAGACCCCGCCTAATCCCGCCTAGCCCGACGATTATTCAATTTTAGCTTCTAGACATGTAAATAGCCGACTTAGGGTTTTTTTATCCCATAAGTCGGGATGTACTTGCTTTTGAGTCGAATCTATGGTTTTGGATTTTAAGAGGCTTAGAGTCGCTAGTCGGACACGTATTTTTGCGTTTATTCACTTTAGTGTTAGTTAAGGACCACAAATTTGGGTTTATAAGTGATATTATAGATTATTATTGCATTATATGAATTATTGATATGTGTTATGTGTTAAAATATAAAGAAACAATCATGTTTGTTCTGAGTCCGCCTAGGCACCGCCTAGGCCCCCGCCTAGCCGCCTAGGCGGCTACCCACCGCCTAGCGGCCGCCTAGCGCCTTTTAGAACATTGCTTATTAGTAATAAGTGTCAAATGATATAAAAAATTTGATTAAAAAAATAATATTTTATAGAGTTTTTCGCTCCTTAAAAAATGTGTTAAAAAGAAAAAATCCATGTATTCTGGAACGGAGTTATGAGATATGAATCCTTAGCTATATACCTAAAACTGGGAAAGACAGTGCATGTGGTTTTTCTTTTTGAAGCGGCACAAATATGCATTTCCAAGGTGTAAAGCTTCCAACTTTCCGCGTCGAAAGAAACGGTACTGCTGAAAAGCTTGTGCTTTACACTTCTCTCTGAATTGTCCCGGTTCTTTTGTTTTGAAATTATTAATATTCAAAACTTTTGTAATGTCGAAGCCGTCCTAGCTCAGTGGTAGAGCGCGTGGCTTTTAACCACGTGGTCGTGGGTTCGATCCCCACGGACGGCGTCCATATTTGTTTTTAAAACAATAAACATGATGCTAAATAACTCAACGGCCAGTCGTTATATTTATTGCCAAACAGACATTTTGTACTGAGGCCATTAACCAAAGCATTTGTATGTTACAAACTAGAAACCGAGGGAAGCCATTAAAAGATAATCTCCCATTTTCCCATCCCTTTTATTTTCCAAAATTTTATTAAAAAGAAACCCTCTCAAAGTCTCAACTCAAACGATGGCGAAGCGCTCCCTCTGTCGCTCCTCCCTTGACTCGAACGGCCTGAAAACCTCAATCTCCCGCCTCCCCGTCTTCAACCTCAACGCCTCCTCCCTTGAGATGTCGTACGCGTTGGCCAACACCTCCACCGGGATCGCCCTCAACACTGACGTCCTCCCTGCGATCGGGCTTGTGATTGCGTTGTCGTTCGTCTTCACGTCCACCCACTCAATTCCTTGCTTTCCCGCCTTCACTACCACCGCAAACCCCTGCGGGATCACCAGGATCTGTCCTCTCTGCAAGACCTCGTCGAACACCGTTTTCCCTTCGTCTCCCACCACCTGCGCTCTCCCCTCTCCTTTCGTCACGTACAGTGCGCTGTGCGCGTTCAGGTTCCACCTCGGTCCGATTATCGCGTTCTGCACAATTTCCAGGTTAATTGACCTCCAATTTCACAATTCTCGTGTCGATTTTGGTTTAATCGAGCCATGAATTCGAAATTGAATGTGCGTGGTTGATTTTAGGGTTTGCACTGCACCGAATTGGAAAGGTTAGGGTTTATACCTTGTAGAGGGTGACGTGTTCGGCGCTGAGGCGGAGGTATTCGAGGATCGGGAGAGAGTTGCTGTTAATGGTGTTGATTCTGCCGGCGCGTGGGCTGAAGACGTCGGCCTGAGCGGGCCTGTCGATGTTGTGCCTGAACTTGAGGTTGCAGAGCGAATCTTGGACTCCATTACCGTAGCCTCTCCTTCCTCGTCCTCCCTCTCTTCTCTGACCTCTTTCTCTCTGTTGTTGGCGCTCTTCCTCTTCCTGTGACTCCTCGGGGACCTGGATCTGAAGGTCCCGAGCCTGGACGATGAATCCTCTCTGGTCGTTCTCTCCTCGGATCTTGCTGATCGTCTCCTGGTCAACTCCTCGGAAGATTTCACGGAGGATCTCGTCGTCAAAGCCACTGAGGACGTTTCCGCCTACAAGTGCTTCATCGCCTTGTTCGGAGCGGTGGCCACGGTGCTCCTCTTCCCTCTCTTGTCGCTGGTGGCGGCGTTGCCCCCTGCTTTCCTGGTTCTGACCAGCTAGGAAGAAGCTCTGTTCATAACATCAATTGCAAATGCAAACTAAAGCTTTAGCATCCAACAAGATTCAAAACTGATAATGAAGTTGAATGGAGTCGATGGATCGAAATCACTGACCCTGACATTCTGATCGAGCTGGTTGTGGAAGTTGTTGGAGTCGATAAGGGTGATACTGATGAGGTCGGTGTCGCCGTCGTTGTGAGTCCACTGCACCACACCCGCTGGGGAAGGAATGACGACGCCTTCTCGGATGCGGATCACCTTCTGGTGTTGGTCTCCCTCCTCGCGTCTCTCGCTGGGCCTGAAGCGTCGGCTCTCTTCTTCCTCTTCACGTCCCTCTCTGGGCCTGAAGCGTCGGCTCTCGTCTCCTTCTTCGCGCCTCTCGCTAGGCCTGTAGTGTCGGCCTCTTGAGGATTCAGATTCCAAATCTGATTCAGACTGGAATGTCTCGGGACATCCAGGCACAATCACTCCCTGAACTCCCCTCCCTGCAAAACCAAATGAATAGGCTTAGATAAATTAATTGGATAAAATAAGTGATAAGTTAAGTGAAGAATGCATACCTTGCTCGATGAAAGTGAGGTAAGGGGCGTTGGTGTAAGAAGGAAGCAGGAGGCCGCCAGGCTGGATGACGAGGCGGACGGCGACGAACCCAGTGCATCGGAACTCAGGGGTGGTGTGGTCCCAAATCTCGGTGACACCTGCCTCAGACTTGACACGGCGGCTGGGCTCGGAGGCGGTCAGCCTCTGGATGTCGCATTGCTGCTGGAATTGCTGCTGCTGGTGGCCACGCTGCTGGTGGTGGGCGCCTTCACGGCTCTGCCACGGCCACTGCTGGGCAGAGCAGCCGAGCACCAGGAGGCACAATGCTAGCGGGAGTATGAGTTTGGTGGCCATTATTGAGAGTTGGATTTGATGGTGGTGGTGAAGTGTTGCTGGTGTGGCTTGGGTTTTATACTGGGGAGTGGGACTGAGTGAGGTTGTAGCTGCATCTTGCATGGATGCCATGAAGCCAATTAACCTGCAGGGGAGACGTACACGTATTGGGTATGTGGCGAACCGTGACAGCTGATATTGGGGTTTGATTTTGAGGTGAGTTTTGATGGTATTTGTTTGGGATTGTGTTCATCGTGAATCTGGCCCTCCAAATGAGTTAGGTGCCTCCATATTTGGAACCATTTAAATAGCAGTGGATTATGATAACATGTTGGAGTTGGGCAGTGTTTGTCGAAACGCCGTAGCAAATAATGTTTTGGGTGCAACTGGAGAGGATAATTCCGAAATGGAGAGGATAATTCGTTCAACATTTGACAGCTTTTCGACGTCTCAGTAAAATGAGTCGTACGGATTCAATATTAATCAGATTGGATCGTGCCATACCTTGTCGGAACAAGAACTAAGAGATCTACAACTTTGTTGTTGAAGTTTTTTCCAGATTTGACCTAGAGCTTGGCCGAATATCACCATCTTTGCAAGCTGTCACTGTTTTGACGGGAATAAATTACTATTTTTAGAGACCTTCTTTACTTGAGTTATTTTAGGTAATTTAGGGGTATTTTAATTAGGGGCAATTTGCAAAATAGGGACTAATTTGCGAAATGTCCACGTTTTGGGACAAATTTGCGAAATGTCCACAATATAAACCCCTCCCTTGTCTCACGCGCTTTCTCTCTCCTACGCGGTCTTCGTCTACGCACGCTCTCTTTCAATCTCTCTCCTATGGCGAGCGAGCGATTGCTCAGATCCGGCCTGGAGCGAGGCCTGGCGAGCAAGGCGGCTCGAGCGAGCGAGGCCGGAGCGAAGGAGGGAGCGACCGGGCCGGAGCGAGCGAGGGAGCAACCAGTGGAGATATGTGTTGTGCTCAGATCCGGCAAATCTCCGGCTTTCGAGATCTCAAATCTTTCGGCTACAGACGATTTTGTGTTCCAGCGGATCTGTAATTCCCGATTCCGATGATTTTGTGTTCAATTGGTGCCATGGTGGATCTGTAACTCCCTCTCCGGCGAGATCGAGCGAGCGGCGCGGGAGCGAGCAGGTCGACGGTGTGTCTATGTGAGGACGAGTGGGGAGGAGATTTTATCTCTGTCTGTGCGAGGACGAGTGTGGATGAGCGACGGGAGCGAGCAGGTCGACCTGCAATCTCTCTTTGAATTCCTTTATGAAGACGGCGGGGGAGGTACTGACGGCACCACCAATTGCTGCATCACCACCATCATCTCCTGCTAGATCAAACTTGAGATCCTGTGCAGATAAGGCACTGGACTTGAGGCATGTCTCTCTCTCTGAATTTGGTTATGCATTCAAACTTGATAATTTGTGAAATCAAAGGGTTTCACTTCATCTCATTTTTTGGTTAAAGGTTTAAAGCTGTGTTTGATTCACTTTCCAGTTGATCGATTACAAGCAATACCAGTTGATTGGTGTTATTAGAATTTACAAGCAAGTTGTGTTTGATTCACTTCTGCTGATTGAGCTTCCTAGGGTTTAGAAATCTCGCTGCATATCCATATTTTCCCCTCTTTTTTCACCGCATCTGATGAATCGAACTGGAATTTTGATTGATCTTGAAAAAAGTACCGTACTGATCCGCGCAAGAGAGCGAAGATCCACTTGGTGTTGGATTGGCATCACTCCAATTTACGTCACGGTTCAGGTAAATCGATTCGATTAAACCTACCAATCTAGTCGATCACCATGTGCTAAATTTGTACAATTGTTTAACATAAGTACAAAAAAATCAAGATTTACTTTGACTGATGAATTAATCGAAGTAAGATGAGAATCAGTAAATATATTTAGCTTCATGTGTGTTTTTGTTATTGTTGTTCCAGTGGGATATCTATGGGGAACTGTATTTGCTCCTCTGTTCAAGCATCCGACAAATCCAACAGCTCTTGCCGAAAGCGAGAAGACTCTAATTGCTTCGTTGTCGACTATCGACACCGTCTGGCTTCAAGAAAGCGGCAAGTTCTTGCTTGGGAATGACCAGCCATCCATAGCCGAGCTCAGCCTTGCGTGCGAGATCATGCAATTGCAGGTAAGCTGATCTCATACAGTTACAACTGCAATGAAAAACTGCAAAACCGAAGAAAAAAACATGTTTATAGAAGTTTGTTACTATCTTGATAGGTGTTGAACTACGATGATCACGCTCGGTTTTGAGATTGGTCTTTTCCATAAGTTGTCCAGTGGTGTTCCAACTGAAAAAAAGCGGTCCAATGATGTCAACTTTCTTGGCCTATTCCTACGAGCTGTTGCATCAGATATTGATGCAGAAGCATCAGAATCTATACCTAGTTTAGATATATTGAACGAGAGGTACTAACATTTCCAACCCTTTTTCTTCTTGTCTCCCTGAAGAAACTTATATTAGTGATGATATCTGGACTCTAAAACGTGGACCAACTCTTTGGTTAGATGAAGTGGAAAAGGACCGATGTCTGCGTCATTGGAAGTAGTAAAACTGTGATTAATCTTTGCTTGATTCTTATCTATTTATCTATCACTCATAGTAATAAAACGCCTTCATATGATGTAAACAAAGTCTCTGCCCCTTACTCCTATCATATTAACTCTGATTTTGGTGTTATTCTTTCATGATCAAGGTGAGAAAAGGATTTCCTTGGGTATTTTTTAGCACTGTTCATGTGAAAGGGATGGAAACTTTTCTGGGAATGTTGGAAAAAATAAGAGATTTTGTTAGGTAATGTAATTCTCATTATTTTCCCCTTCACATGACATGATTAATGGTCTTTTTCGGGCGTGTAAATAGGACCTTGTTCATGCGAGAGGCTTTGATTCTCCTCAACAGACTCGCATCAAACCCTGCAACATCCATCGCTGTTTTGCAAGTCTTAACAAGTAACCGAGACATGGCCAGCTTATCCGTGGATGTTGCAGCTACGTTGTCCAGAGAATGCAGACAGCTCAAGACAACAGACCGGTTCATGAATGTAAGACAGTATGAGGTTACCGAGCTAGTTAGAGTCTTTAAGAAACGCGTTTTCAGCTATCTGGGTGAGAGCATTTCCTCGTAGAGAGCTTCATGAAGTTGTACAACAATTTTGGAAAGATAAATGGAGCTTGTCACTGATTTAGCCACAACCTATGTAGAACAAGTGTTTGTACAGTAGCTATCCGTAAGCATTTTTTTGACATGGGACACCAAATTTTGCCGGTAATGGTGCAAACCATAGCAATTGTCAATAACTGGAAGTGACCTTGCTTTTTGCTCGTCCTTTGGGTACATTCTATTTCACTGAAGTTTCATAGAAAATGCTACTTAAAATGAACAATAGTAATGTCAATATATCACCCATCAACTTCAAATTGCTAGAACTTGATAGAAATCTTAACACATATATAAGCAGACAAAAATATATAAATAAAATGCATCAGTAAAACATGTCAAAATTTGTAATACAATAATGTCAATTTGTAAACTAGACTAGATTCGACACCACTAAACACAAGGAGAACAGAAAAAGTGGACTAAATCTTGAATACTTAATGCACGACTGCACCTTAAAGTTGCACGACTACACCTCAAACATAATCAAGTTCAACAACATAATTGGCAGCTCTGTCAAGTAAAGTTGCAGTGAGCAACATAGTTACAAATTTGCAATGAGGTATTGTGATTAAGTCAGCACAACACTTTCTGTCAACACAAAATCCATGACAACCCATAATTCTACCAATCCCACATGTTGTGCAATTATAGTTTATTGATGAGCAAAAATAAGAACATATTGTGCAATAATCTATTGAGCAAATATAAAATAACATTGAGAAAAAATAAGATCATGTTGAGCACAATTTCACAAGTCTCAATTGTGCAAATATAATCTGTTGTTGAGCAAAAATAAGATCATGTTGAGCAAATTTCCATCAATCCTCCATGTTGTGTAATCATAATCTATTGATGAGCAAAAATAAGACCATGTTGTGCAATAATATATTGAGCAAGTATAAAATTATATTGAGAAAAAAAATAAGATAATGTTGAGCACAATTTCACAAGTCTCAATTGTTGTGCAAATATAATCTATTGTTGGGCAAAAATAAGATCATGTTGAGCAAATTTCCACCAATCCCCCATGACGTGTAATTATAGTCTATTGATGAGCAAAAATAAGACCATGTTGTGCAATAATCTATTGAGCAAGTATAAAATTTTATTGAGAAAAAATAAGATCACGTTGAGCACAATTTCATAAGTCTCAATTGTTGTGCAAATATAATCTATTGGGGAGCAAAAATAAGATCATGTTGAACAAATTTCCACCAATCTCCCATGTTGTGCAATTACAGTCTATTGATGAGCAAAAATAAGACCATGTTGTGCAATAATCTATTGAGCAATTATAAAATAATATTGAGAAAAAAATAAGATCATGTTGAGCACAATTTCACAAGTCTCAATTGTTGTGCAATATATCTATTGTTGAGAAAAAATAAGATCAAGTTGAGAAAATTTCCACCAACCCCCAATGTTCTGCAATCATAGTCTACTGATGAGCAAAAATAAGATCATGTTGAGCACAATTTCACAAGTCTCAATTGTTGTGCAGATATAAGAGTACGTTGTGCAAATATAATCGTAAGTTGTGCAAATATGACCCAAGTCTAGTTTTTTATTTATTTATTTTTTAAATATTTTGTCATGCAAATATAAGAGTACGTTGTGCAAATATGACCCAAGTCTAGTTTTTTTTTTTTATTTTCTTAGCATTTTGTCGTGCAAATATAAGAGTACGTTATGTTGTGCAAATTTAACCGTAAGTTGTGCAAATATGACCCAAGTCTAGGTTTTTTTTTTCATTTTGTCGTGCAAATATAAGAGTACGTTGTGCAAATATAAGAGTATGTCGTGAAAATATAAGAGTACATTGTGCAAATATATCCGTAAGTTGTGCGAATATGACCCAAGTTTAGTTTTTTTTTTATTTTGTCGTGCAAATATAAGAGTATGCTGAGCAAATATGAGAGTACGTTGTGCAAATTTAACAGTAAGTTGCGCAAATATGACCCAAGTCTAGTTTTTTTTTGTTTTTTTTTAACATTTTGTCGTGCAAATATTAGAGAACGATGTGCAAATATAATCGTATGTTGTGCAAATATAACATTTTGTTGTGCAAAATATAATATATTTTTTCCACATTTTTTTCGTTTTAGAACTTTTTGTTGTGCAAAAATAACTTTAAGTTGTGCACATATAACAATTTGTTGTGCAAATATACCTTTATGTTGTACAAATGTAAAAAAAAAATATAGAAGGTGTGAATCATATAATAAAATATAGATAGTTTTTTTCATTCTCATATTTATGGGTTAATTTTTGTAATTTTTCAAAAATTGCTATTTATGGGTTAATTTTTATAATTTTATAAAAAATGCTTCTTCAACCTTCCTGCTTCCTCGATCTGAACACAACCCTCGCTCCAGCCGCCGCTCCTCGTGTAACGGCCCGGGATTATGATTCCCGGGTTACGTTTCGAGGGATGAAACCCCTCGTTAGGATCTTGCGCCCCGAGTACAGGTTGAAGGATTGAAATTCTATCCTAACATTTTAAAGTGGGATTTCATACCCAAAATCGAAGGGATCGTTGGAATCCCCGGGGAAATCCCCTGTACCTGTCGTAAATCTAAGCGTGGAATCAAAAATAGTGCGACTAGCGGAAATAAGTGTAATACAAGAGGATGCCACGGCAGAGCCGGGTCAAAACGGAGTCAAAAGTATAAATCCAAAATATAATCAGAGTCTAGTGAAGTCTACACTCCAGCGCTCACTCTCCGCCGACAAAATGACCCGCGCAATAAGCAACCAGCACCGATAGGATGAACATAAATAATACCTAAAAAAATTGATATGGGGCGGGATCAGATCGATGCCCACTTAACTCTGCATCCCAACCATAGGCACACATATACGCTAATCCTAATAAAGATGCTTCTAGATGCATGGCGGAATATTAACACACTAACATGCTCCTAAGATCAAATGCATAATAATAATAAGGCCTTAGCACAGCATACCAAGTGGTATATCCCTCTCCTACCTCCACCCCTTCCGATAGGTGGAGACTGGCCAGCTCGTGAATGCATTCATTCATAATTGGGCGGCACGCATGCCTAACCCGCTCCACAATAAAGCCCGTAGGCATATCATAATAAAAGGAAGTGCATGACTCAATTGACTCAGGGTACCCGATGAGGCTGGGCTACCCTATGACCCTAGCAAAGACTTCTAGGACTATCACAGATAACGGCCGTTCTGTTTACATACGCACAAAGAAATAGAATGATCAACGATCGATGCAACCTACATGGTACTACATGGCATGCTGATCATGAATGCAACACCTAGTATATCATGCACCTAAAGCAGGGAATAGCTCTATTCAATCTGAGTAAGCTCCGAAGAGACTTACCTGGCGGTGCAGAATAGCAAGGCAAGCATTACGATAGATTAAAGATCACCTAGATACATATAGGAACATATATATAAGTCTACGTCTAATCATCCAAGCACTCAAGCATATCATTCAACGAGAATAGCAACCATATCGCAATCATCGTTCCGTCAAGCCCAACCATTCATCATATCGTCACATTCCACAAAACCATATCATTCTCATCATTCCATTCCGTCACATCCATGTAGTCGCCACAATGTATCCGCAATAAGAATCCGCACATCACATATATCAAGTTCATCATATCTCGAAAGCATAAATTAACGATACACAATTCTAACACTTCATCATGCCTTATTCAATCAATCATGCCATTAGTACACACCAATCATGATATTAGTCAACCATTCACATCAATCATGCTAGTTAGTCACCAATCACATAATTCCCGAGTTAGTCCCGAAACTGCTTTAAAATCCGAATTAACTGGTTAGAGATTCCGATAATATACTTTTAAATCTCTAAGGCTCATAATATTATTTTATATTTTAAATACCATTTATTAAATACTTTCATAAAATATTTCCAAGTCCCTTACAAAATCTCAACCATTTTATTTTATAAAATCAGCCCTTTCTAAAATTACCAAACCGACCCTTGCTTATTTTGTAAAATAAGGAAAACCAACCCTTTTATTTCCCAAAACCTCAAAGCTACCCCTTTATATCAAAATCTCAATTTCGAAGATAAAAGGCCCAAAATCATTTGTCTTAAAACACCCAAATCTGGCCCAAGGAAAAATAGGCCCACCTTTCTTAAAAAAAAAATCTGGCTTCCCATCTTCTTTAAAAGGAAATCAGACCGGCCTCTTTAAAGGGATGAACCGGTTCTGTAAAAAAAAAACGAACCGAACCAGTTAAAACAAGACCAAACCAACCCGACACTGTTCATCTTCTTCTTCAGCGTCCTGTTCCGCCTCCTCTGTTCGAACGCAGTCGGCGGCATCTCCTAGGTTCCATCCTCCTCGGCTCCACCAACTTCCTCCTGAGCACTCGCTGCCCCGCTCTCGCTCTCTCTCAGGCGCGCTCCCGCTTCCGCCTTCGCTCTCGCTGCGCTCGACCTCGCACTCACCCGCCCAAGCGTCGTTAATTCTCGATCTCGCTGTTAGCCTCTCCGAATCGCTCTCACCCTCACTCCCAGTTAGATCAGTCAACACAGGGATGAAATCGACACTGAAATCGAATAACGGAAGTCAAAGAGAGGTTAAAGGCTCACCGAGGAGGACTTCGAATGCGCCGGAGGTGCTCGGAGGCTTGACGGGCTTCGTCGGAGTTCGACTGGGCTTTCCGACGACTAGGGGAGGCTCTCCTTGGTCCTAGGTGGAAGAGGGGGTCAAGAAAGGTGGATCTTTGCGAGTTATTGGATCGGAAAAGGATGTGAAAGCTTACCGGGATGCTCGGTCGGAAAACAGGGTAGGGAGGAGTGGTTTGGCGCCGGCGACTCGCTCCTTGCGGCTGCTCGGCTCGGCTTCGTTCTCGTCGACTGAAGAGGAGGAGTGGAGGTGATCGTGGTGCTGGTCCCAAACTCGAAAGAGGAGGAGATGAGGGGGGTGGTTTTGTGGGTTGTTCTTGAGGGATGAAGAGGGGATGAAGAGATAGAGGAAAATGTGGGTTTGTGGGTGTGTTTGGGGTTGCTGAGATTCAAATAAAAGGGGAAGAGGGGATTGGCGACAGACGAGGCTCCAGAGAGGGAGGTGTTGCAGTGGCGTGGTGGGTGTGAGGATGGGTTGACCCTTTGCCGAAATCGGAGAAGTAGGGGGTGATGGAGGAGGAAAGGTGTGAGTGTGTTTAGCCAATAAGGGAAAGCAAGGCTGGTTGCTGCTGTAGGTCCACAGAGATAGAGAGGAGCAGCTCCTGAATTGCTAGAGATGGGGAAGGCGGAAGGTGACAATACAAGGTGGTCCCCAAACAAATTTTAAATACTCGAAATAATAATCTCGAAATCTGTTCTCACAATCTTATCCCGATTCGATCATAATACGCTTCGAAACTATGAAGATACCGACATTCCAAGGTTTATTTCAAATTCCGAGGTAAAATGACGGAATTGTCCTTAAAAGTTCAAAATTAGGCCGGAATCCGTTCCATGAATTTTAAAATCCGAGTTAGCGAGTTTTACGTTAAATTCCACTTTTGAAATTTATTTATTTATTATTTATTTTTTTTAATTAATTTTTTTTTTTTTTGAAAAATTAGGATCAAAAAATCCGAGCCTTTACACCTCGATCCCTCGCTCCAGCCGATCGACCTCGCTCGCTCGACCTCGACCTTGCTCGCTCCGGACGCTCGCTTGATAGCTCCGCCGCTCGTTCCCTCCCTCGCTCCGCCGCTCGCTCGTCACCGCATCATTCCCTCGCTCAGATCTGGACTCGCTTGCTCCGCCTTGCTCGACCTCGGCTTAGATCTGAGATCCGCCCTCGCTCGACCTCCCTCGCTTGCCATAGATCCGGCGACCTCGGCTCAGATCCGGTGACCTCGGCTCAAATCCGGCGAGCCAAAGCTGAGATCCGCCATAGATCCGGCGACCTCGGCTCAGATCTGAGATCCCTTCCTCGCTCGACCAGAGCTTGAACCACCAAATCGTCGTCACTCGTCAGAGCGCGCCAGAGAGATCGAGACCTCCGTAGCCTTCGATGTCAGACAATCGGGAGCGGAGAGAGAGATTGGAGAGACGAACAATCAGACAGTTTCCCAATCCAATTTCACCAAAAAAAAAAGTTATCCAATTTGAGAATAAGAATATATAGTGGACATCTTGCTAATTTGTCCAAAAACGTGACCATTTTGCAAATTCGTCCAAAAAAAGTGCTTATTCGACAAATTTTTTTCTTTTAATTATTCCTTTTATTTATTATTTCTTTAAGAAATCAGCTTCCTTAGGGTTATAAGAGGCCGTCTCTTCCGTTGTAGAACTTACGTTATTCATTATGAAGAAAGTCTCTCTTTTAATGTGAAACACATGACTGCAAAGTCAATCGATTCGAAGCGTGGCTCATCGATTGCAAATTGGTTCTTGATGTAACTTGGTTTGCTTTGAGTTCGTCAACCTCGCGAGAGCTTGGTGATCCTGGTAATCACATGTTCCCTCCTTGTGCCTCCAAGTTGTTCGCTTGGTTGTGTAAGGTTGTAGAGGCGGGCTTTATAGTCGTTGGTATTTGGTTCCTACCCTCTTAGGAGGCCTGGGGTCTTTGCCTCGTTCTATTTTAGTTCGATTCAGTCCTTATCAGTCGTGTCTTGCTTTCAATTTCGAGTCTTTATTCTTGTTCATCGAGTCTTTGCTTCCGTTCTTGTTATTTTTTATTTGATTGTCGAAGATCGGGTCATCCTACGGCTAACCCCGTATCAAATTGGCATCAGATCTTTGGTTTCCGACATCAAAAGTTGTGTCTTTTGTTTCCCTAAACACAAAACCTACAAAAAAAAATAGTGTCTTTCTTGTTGTTGGTTTTTCTTTCTTGAATTTTTGAATTTGATTGCTACTAACCTTTGTTTGTGATTGTTGTGGTTGTTTTAGCCCTAAACACATCTTAAGCGGAGACCAAAGTAGCAACTTGGAGCCAATTACAATCTTTGTGCAACCGGCACAATTGATTGAAGTGGAGATTTCACCTACTGTTGCAGCCGCCACCATTGGTTGAACTGTAGACAATTGGGAACTCCTAGTCGGCATCTTCCAATTAAGCCAAACACAAATTGGTTTCTAACCCTAGTTTGCTTTCTATCTTAGCCTAATAGTTTTTTTTATTTATTGCCTTATTTAAATTGTGATTTTTGATAGATTAAATCATCTTTTATCTATCATAGATTATACAAGAGGCTTTAGATAGATATACCTTCCATAGTTAGCTAAACATCACCTATATATATTTCATTAGGGCTAAATAAATTTTATTTTTCTTTCACCATAGTTTAAATTTTCAAGAGTCCTTTTATTTTATAGATAGTTTCTTGCATTAGTAAAAAAAAAAAGTCCGAAAAATTGTTAAAAAAAAAATACATTCAAGTTTTGACCTAGGAGGATAAAATTCACTAGGGGCAAAATTAGCTTCAAAAAAAAAAAAGGATTGTTGAGATCTAGTGCAAAAACTTTCAAGGACTAATTTTGGTGAAATTTCATAGCCCTAGTTGAAAACCTCAAACACATACCTCCCAAAACACAATTTTTTTTAAGCCCTACCTTGCAACTACAACGTCCTTACCAAGGGTTTGAATCAAAAAGAGGTAAAAATCCAAGTTCTTCTCTTCTTTTCTTTATTTTCTTTTGTTCTTTTGTGCCCAGTACTATCGAGTGTCATTACAGTTCGTGTCGAGTGGCAATTTTCACGTTTCGAGTCCTGTGTCGAGTGCCATTCCAGTTCTGGTCGAGTGTCATTTGTTTTGGTTGAGTGCCTCTCGACTGCTCGAGTGTCAGCTCCTATCGAATACGACAGCCTTTTGTCGAGTGTTCTTGCTATTGTTCAATCCCTTGTTGCTTGTCTCTTGTTCTTTCTCTTGATTACTTTCTTTTGATTGTTAAGTCCTTGCTTGAGTGTTGATTTGCCCAAAGCGGATTACCGCAACAAGCTTGTCATAGCCAATTAGAGAGAAGTGTGTGAGAGAAACGCATTGTGAGATTGTTTATATTTTTACTAACTGTCACATAGTTCTTTGTTTGTCTTTCTTTGCCATGTCTAACCAGGGCAACAACATGATTACTAGAGCTGAGATGATCAAACAGTTGGAAGCCGTGAATGAGACATTGGTACGGATAAATGCAAGATTGACGGCAGTAGAGGCACGACATTCTTCTGGAGCATCTACTGGCCCTAAAGGGAGTAATCCTAACTCTTCTACTCTTAAACCTATGTACATTCCTTGCTTTATATGTCAAGGTAGAGGACATGTTATGAAGGATTGCCCAAATAAGAACACTTTCTTGCTTATTCCCCTGGACAAAAATAGATTTGAAAATTCTAGTGGTGAAAATGATGAGCATGTTAATAATGATTAGGATCTTAGTTTACTTGCCTCTAAAGATGATTGCATTGAATATGAGAATGATGATTCTTTGATTGTTCATACAGTTTTAGATGTTCAGCGTGTGCCTTGTGATGATAATCAAATAGACGATTTGTGTCATACTAAATGGTTAGAAAACGACAATGTTTCTCATATGATCATTGATGGTGAAGATTGTTCTAATATTACTAGCCTCGAATTAATTGAAAAAGCATCCTTGACAAAGGATGAAAACTTGCTAGTCATTGATGGAAACATAGAGATAAATGAACAACCTATAGTGGATATTGAGTTAAAACATTTTGAAGATGATATGAACTATGAATTGTGCACTAATCACGTTTCAATTCATGGTTTTATAGTAAGCTCTAATGGTCTACAAGTTGACGTAGCCAAGATAAAGGTCTTCGATCCAGGAGCTCGTGTGAGTGCATTTGCGGAATATTATGCGACCTTGGATTCGAGGTCGAATCCTTTTCAAGAAAGGGAGGATGATGCGGGACCATCCCAGACACCTTCGGACTCACCTATACTTGGGGATGGACCTATGATTCAAGCTCACAAGAAAGATGTCATCCTCAAGAAGAAGAAGAAGGCTCCACCATGGGAGAAGGTGCAAAGGTGGAAGCTTGACGTTTTGTTAGATTCGTTCAACATTTGACAGCTTTTCGACGTCTCGGTAAAATGAGTCGTACGGATTCAATATTAAACTTATTGGATTGTGCCATACCTTGTCGGAACGAGGACGAAAAGATCTACAACTTTGCTGTTGAAGGTTTTTCCAGATTCGACCTAGAGTTTGACCGAAAATCACCATCTTTGCAAGCTGTCACTATTTTAACGGGAATAAATTACTATTTTTAGAGACCATCTTTACTTCAGTTATTTTAGGTAATTTAGGGGTATTTTAATTATTCCTTTTATTTATTATTTCTTTAAGAAATCAGCCTCCTTAGGGTTATAAGAGGTCGTCTCTTCCATTGTAGAACTTACGTTATTCATTATGAAGAAAGCCTCTCTTTTTGTGTGAAACACATGAGTGCAAAGTCAATCGATTCGAAGCGTGGCTCATCGATTGCAAATTGGTTCTTGATCTAACTTGGTTTGCTTTGAGTTCGTCAACCTCGCGAGAGCTTGATGATCCTGGTAATCACAAGTCCCCTCCTTGTGCCTTCAAGTTGTCCACTTGGTTGTGTAAGGTTGTAGAGGTGGGTTTTATATATAGTCGTTGGTATTTGGTTCCTACCCTCTTAGGAGGCATGGGGTCTTTGCCTCGTTCTATTTTAGTTCGATTCAGTCCTCATCGGTCGTGTCTTGCTTTCAATTTCGAGTCTTTATTCTTGTTCATCGAGTCTTTGCTTCCGTTCTTATTATTTCTGATTTGATTGTCGAAGATCGGGCCATCCTACGGCTAACCCCGTATCATAATAGAAACAAGCCAAAGTGTAATTGTATAAATTATAAACATGAATATTATTTACATATCATGCAAATTTGCATAAACATCATTATTTTGTATTTAAAAAAATCCGTATCTTAAATTATATGAATGAATAGAAATAAGCAAAAGTGCAATTGTATAATATTGATGATATAAACACAAGTATGAATATATATGAAGTGTAAAAAACTATTCTATGTATCTATATAACATATAAAAGAGGTTTTTTTTTTGCCCATTTAATGTCTAATTAAAAGTCATTCCAACTTTGGTAAAAAAGAAATAAACAGCCTAATTTATAATAATAATAATTATTATTATTATTATAAACAACCTAATTTATAATAATTATAATTATAATAACATATTTTAATTAATTTTAAATATTTTTGGTCATAATTAAGGATATTATTTATTTTTTACATAGTAATAAGTGTAGAATCTATCCTAGTAAGACTAGATGATAATATAAACAAAAAAAAATCAGAAAATATTTAAGATTAAAAATAATTAAAATATATTTATTCAGAATAACCATTTTAATTAAAAAATAATATTATAAATTATGATATTTCATATAAATTTGCATAAACGTTGATAATTTATTTTATTAAAAAAATATCTTAAATTGTAATAATTAATTAAATTGTTTTTGCCCATATTTATAATTGTAAAAGCAATCGGGATACTTTGTTACCAGATCTCCGAAAGATTGAGTTATTTTTCTTACTATTGAAAGGTGGGGATATTTTTTTAACACCCCTCTAAAGGTTGGGTTATTTTTATTAGTTTCACCATTAAAAAAATATATTAAATTGTAATAATTAACTTACAAAAGAAGTTTTTTGCACAATAAATTTATTAACTAAGTGTCCCCTCAACAATTAGAAAAAAACTTTTAGATTTACAACAACGAAAATTACACATCTGTTTACATTAATTATTTTAAAATTTATATATAGCACCAACATAATATATCATAGAATTTACAACTTTGCATAAACTTTGTCTTTCTTTATTTAAAAAATCAATATCTTATTTTTTAAGAATGAATAGAAACAAGTAAAATCTTAAATAGTATAATATTTGTCTTATTAAATATAAACATGAGTATATACTCAGAAAAACTATACATTTGATAATAATTTGGTGGTTAATGTTTACTATAAAAAAATCTTAATATATTTATGCAAAAACATTTTCAATAGTAATATATTATAAAAATCAATTATATAATATGTAATATTATTATATAATTTATATTAAAAAAATTAGTCTCGTGCATAGCACATGATAATACCCTAGTGTTTGATAAATTCTAGAATATAGTTGAAATAAAGCCTCTTTTTAAGTATAACGGCTGTCAAGACAAAAATTAGATATTTATGCTGAGTTTTTTTTTTCATTTTTTACAATATAATTACCGAATGGCCCGAGAGACGGAAAAAAACCCAAAATACCGAAGTGTCGAAAATTACATCAATCTTGTTGAACATAATGAAAAACAATATATAAGATTAGCTGTGGGGTTGGGTTTTTACATTGAGAATTGTGGGTTTCGACAATTTTTTTTTTTGGTTTCGGTGTGAGGCATATTTCAACAAAGTTCTTTGAGACTTTGCTATCAGCTCAAAAAAGTTCTTTTAGAGTTTGCTATCAGCTCGTCAAGTCTCACTGAGGAAACTATGAAACCTCAGCAAATATAAACGAGCCTAATGTCTTAAATCGGCTATCAGCTCGTCAAGTCTCGTGCATATCTATCCATAGTGAAAGTGGAAGGCCCGAGGAGATCCGAATGTTTACAAAATCGGAAATAACAGTAGATTTCTATTTATTTTTAGGGTTTTCTAGAAATTTAGTACTATTTCCGAGTTCATTATGTAATCTTGTTTCGAACTAATAAGACGTATGTCATTGAATTAGTGAAATATTTTTGTAAGTGTTAGTTCTATTAGCCTTTACCATAAGCTCGTCAATATTTGGTGAGGTTTTTAAACAAGCTCAGCCCAAATTACAGAGGCTACCCAATTTGAAATATTTTTACTATTTTTTTAAATCCAAAAGTTTTTAGTATGTACTTGAATAACATTATTTTTCATCTATAAATTGTATCATGCCATATGCACTTCTTTATGACTAGGTGCTTAACTGCACGCATATGCGTGCGGTATTGTCCTATCGTATAAGGATGGTACAAGCTAAGAGCATCTAGCTAGCAATAGGAAGCACAACGGGTTTAAAACTCCAACGTACACAACTGAAAATGGAAAAAATGGTCAAAAGAAAATTAGATATCCACCATTGCACAAGAAACAGTATGTCAATGAATGATTCACTACACCATTGTTAAAGACGGACATTCGAAAGTACCGGTTCAAAACTTTTTTCATAAAGAGCAAAGTACGTGTTAATGCCCTTACATAAGATAATTTAGGTCATATCATTGATAAACCATCTTCTGCCTAATCTTACCTCATCATAAACAGATCACAATTATTGTAAAGGCTCGAATTTTTAAATCCTAGTTTTACGGAAAAAGAAAATCAAAATGAATTTTAAAGCGGGATTTAGCGAAAAAATTCTCCAACTAGGATTCTAATCTCATAAAGCTGATTTTCGACCTAAAATAAAAATTTAAAAACTAACCTGACACGGCGACATCCTTCTTCAGATTTTCAAAAAAAATCTAATTGGTCGAGAGAGAGGATCTTAAGATTTATTTTCGGGTAAATACGAATCTCTTCTTGGGATAGTTAAAGAATAGGGTTGAGATCAGGGTTGGGACATTTAGGAAAAAGTTTGAGCCGGGAAATTGGGTGCACCCATTTGAATCAGGCAAGTCTTTACCCCTACTTTTCCTTGTCTTCTTTTGATCTTTCAATGAAAAAAGCAATCACCTACCCCCCTCTTTCTCTAGCTAATTACAGGACAAATACCCCTGTGTTTTCTTCCTCTCCTTGCAGAAAAAGAAAAGCCAGGACCATCCCTCCTCCTCTCTCCTTACTTGTTCCACCCCTTTGTGACAAAAAGCCAGAATACAAGCCAACCCTCTGCTGCCCCCATCTGATGCCCGAATGCACATCCCCAAACACCCCCCTCTTCATTTCATTTTCTCAAAACCCACACAATCCTCTCCTCTCCTTTTCACTTCCCCTCTCTTACCCACATTTCATATCCCCTTTCCATTCCTTCATCCTCCTTTAAGCAAAACAAACGCCGCCACTCACCCTCCTGTTGAACCTCCACCAAGCCGCCACTAACTCCGTCATTCTTCCCCTGTTTAGAAGACCGGTTGTGAAACACCTCACCTCGCCCCTTCTCTCTCTTTCTCATTTCCATTGAGCAAGCAGCAGCATCTCCGAGGGTCACTTCCGCCAAGCCGGAAGCAGCCACCACACCGGCGCCGACACCTTCCTCGATAGCCTTCTTTCCCTGATTTTGCGGTAAGCTCCCTCCCACCTTCGATCGAAAATCCTAACCAAGGTTCCTCCTTTCTCACTCTCACCTTCAATCTAGGCCAAGACACACGCAGCTCCGCCTCCGCAAAAGCCCGACGCGACTCCGAAGAGCTCGAATCGAACTCCGGCGACCTTCGAACTCTCGGTGAGCTTCGACCCTTTCTCCTTCTCTCTTGTGTGTCTATTTCAATTTATTTCATGCCCGTAGTGGTTAGGGAAGAACTCCGGTGAGAACGAGAGTGGTTGTGGGTAAGACGGAGAGAGGGCGGCGGGCTCGGGAGCAACGGCGAAGGAAAACGAGAGAGTGAGGGAGAGCGGGAGCGAGCGAGGATAGGAGAGAGTGCGACAGGGGAAGGGCGAGACGGCGACGCCGAGCTGCAGGCTTAGGACGCCGAGGAGGGACGAGCGAAGAAGAGGAGGAAGAAGACCGGAGATGAGCCGACGGTTTCTGTCGAACAAAGACGATGTAGAAGAAGATGAACAGTGGGCGTGGACTCCACCTCCACCTTGGCGCCACGTCAACTGGACCCCACCCTTCCTTTCCTTTCCAAGTTCAGACGTTGAATGTTGAAGTGATCAAGTGAGAATTGGGTCATGGGCTGAGTTGAGAACTTGGGCCGGATTTCATAAGATATAAGGGTTTGGGCCTATTTTTCTTAAATGGGGATCTTGGGTAAGGGAAAAGAGCTGGTTTGTGAGTTTTATAAAAATAGGGCGATTTTGGTAAACTTAGGAAGGGGCCGGTTTAGGTAAAATAAAATGATTGGGTTATTTTGATAAAATAATATACATTAAAAGTATTTGAAAATAAATAAATAATGGCCTTGTAAAATATGGGGATTTAAAATACGTTATCGGATTTAAATCAAAAAAAGGAATTTCATTAGTGTTTTCAAGGATCGGAATTTCTAACTAGTTGATTCGGATTTTAAAGCGGTTTTGGGACTAACTCGGGGATTATATGATTGGTGACTAACTAGCATGATTGATATGAATGGTTGACTAATATCATGTTTGGTGTGTACTAATGGCATGATTGATTGAATAAAGGTATGATGAAGTGTTAGACTTGTGTATCGTTAATTCATGCTTTCAAGATATGATGAACTTGATATATGTGATGTGCGGATTATTATTGCGGATATATTGTGGCGAATACATGAATGTGGCTGAATGGAATGATGAGAATGATATGGTCTTGTGGAATGTGGCAATATGATGAATGGTTGAACTTGACAGAACGATGATTGCGATATGGTTGCTATTCTCGTTGATTGATATGCTTGAGTGCTTGGATGATGAGACGTAGACTTATATATGTGTTCCTATATGTATCAAGGTGATCTTTAATCTATCGTAATGTTTGCCTTGTTGTTCTGCACTACTAGGTGAGTTCCTATATGAGCTCATTCGGATTTGAAAAGAGATCTCCCTTCTTGTAGCCATGTGCATACTAGGTGCTTGCATTCATAATAAAGCATGTCATGTAGTATCCTGCTAGGATTGCACTCATGATTGAGCATTCGTCTACTCATTGCTTTTGTAAACAGAACGACCGTTATCTGTGAAGTAACTAGAGTCTTTGCTAGGGTTATAGGACGGCCCAGTCCCATCGGGTCCCGTCTTGAGTCAATCAAGTCATGGAACTTCCTTATATTATGAGCTGCCTGCGGGCTTTATTGTGGATACGGGTTGGGCATGCGTGCCACCCGATTATTATGGAATGCATTCATGAGCTGGCCAGCCTCTTCCCTATCGGAAGGGGGTGGAGGTAGGAGAGGGATATACCACTTGGTATTCGGTGCTAAGGCCTTATTATATTTATGCACTTGATCTTAGGACCATGCTAGTGTGTTAATATTCCGCCCTGCATTTAGAAGCATCTTTATTAGGACTAGCGTGTGTATGTGTCTGCTTGTTTGGGATTACATTGCGTAGGGCTTCGGTCTGACACCGCCCCGCATACATTTTTTTAGGTTTGTTTTGCAGCATGATTGTTCCTTGCTTCTGTAACCTGGGAACTCTCTTGGGGCGATTGCAAAGAAAGGGTCTAACCTTAGATTTCGATAAATACGGTTATTGATTTGGTTTTTACCCGGCTCTGCCATGGCACCCTCTTGTATTACACCTTGATTCTACTATTTGCATGACTGTTGGTTTCCACGCTTAGACTTATGACAGGTACAGGGGACTTCCCCATGGATTCCAACGATCCCTGCGAATTTTGGGCATGAAATCCCGATTAAAAACGTTAGAGTAGAATTTCAAACCTTCAACATGTACTCGGGGCGCAAGATCCTAACGAGGGGTTTCATCCCTCGAAACCTAACCTAGGAATCATAATCCCGGGCCGTTACAAAGTTGGTATTAGAGCGAGGTTTTGCAAACCGAGTATGATAGGTTGAAGTGGTTTTGAAAATGGCCCAAGTTTTCAAATGGTTTTTCAAAATGTTTTAGAAACGGCAAAATGAATTTAATATGGCTAACTCAAATGGACCTAATATGAACTTGACTTAACAAATCCGGTAATTAAACAAAGGGAAACGAAGGGGTGGTAAAAGCGCTAGACCATCCCTATTGGATGTAGTTGGGAACGGGTAGGCAAAATTTAGCTTGTTCTTTTACAGGTGGACTTGAAGACTCCAAGGAACCCGAAGGTTGGAGTGACATGGGTTAAGAGGCCATGAGGTATTTGCCCCTCCGGTCAGCCGTCCCTTGAAGGACGGCATAGATCGTCTTTGTGATTATATCCAACTCGGCCCGAGGGCGATACTCCTCGAAGAGGATCATATTAATCCCGTTGATTGCTTCCATGCTGAGTGTTATTGTGCTTAGGATAGAGAACTAATCCGTATGCCTTGACTTGAATCATATATTGAATAATTGTGCAAACGGGATAGCTCTTCCATAATTCAAACCACTGATGATTCTGACTCCATCAACCGTCCCACTAAAACATTTAGGCATGTTAGCAAGGGTTGAAGAGGATCCGCTCTCCCCGTTTCGAGTCCTGTTTGGTACCCCACCTTCTACGCTTCTACCGAGTCTTGTACCAGAGGTTGGTGTCTTCCACGGGAAATTTGGGTTGGTTAACTAATTACCTTCGGAAATCGTGTCGTATGTGAGGGTTACTTGAGTGTGTTAGTGGGAGTGATGACTGAAGAAGTTTCCAGTAAGGAGTGACTTGTCTCATGGAGTCACCCCTTGATCCTCGTAATGGTCAGCCATGTCTTCTTCCCACAATAGTCTAAACATGAGTTCTACCCTCACCTCTCGGGAACAATGTGAATGTCCTTGTGTGCTACCGAGCGAGTCATACTAGTGTCCCACGGGAAACGAGGTAAGGAGTCGGTGATTGTCCTTGGAGAATTATGTCCGGTTATAAAGGTAACCCTCCTTCTAATTGCATGACATAATGCATTGATATATTTCAACATGTCTTGTCTGATATCTTGCATGATTGCAATTGTGAATGAGTATATGTGCCACATGTATGAATTTCCATGATTGTTGCTCTCCCTTGAATTAGGTCCACGATAGTGTGGTCAACCCTCGTGAATGATTAACATATGAAGTAAATTCTTAGCATGCTAAGTTAATCAAATTGAACCTCGTTGAGTGTGTACATGCTTAATGAGTGTTTCTAGTACCATGTAGGACGTGTGCCTTCTAATCATAGGCTCTCGCATGATTGTGTCATCTCGTCTTGTTGTATGAACATGATTGTATTTGATGTGATAGTTACTATGCCCATATGACCTTACCATATCCTCTAGCATGATTATTAGGGTGCATCTCAACATTCTCGTAATTGACTTCACATTGTCTCGATCTGCTTATGTGTGTCCCTAAAATGAGTGATGAATCATACCTGTGACATTTTACAATGCCCGCTATGTTGTACATAACTCATCTTATATATGTCTATTGTCGGGTTGTGCATATATGATCTTAATATATATCGAGCATGATTAGTGAGTGAGACGATAGGTTGCTAGCTTGTTCCGCGTGCATAATAAGTTGATATGTTATGAATGTATAGATCGCTATCCCTTAAGATAAGTATATGCTAGTGTGGAATGATGTGATGATATTCATGAGTATTATGTGTTTGTGTGTCATAATTATAACCTCATAGAATACTCTAAGGACATCCTTGTAATCCTCGGGTGGGGGTTCTATCTTGGTCTCGTCAACCCTAGTCCTGGTTCGTGTATGAATCCTTAAGGAAGTCGTGTTGTCCTCCCCTATCTCCATGACTTTTAAACCCTCGCGATCCCCTTGATGGACATCGACAAAGAAGAGAAAACGAGCAATTGAATGGCATCAAAGTGGCGCAACGGAAGCGTGGTGGGCCCATGGCCCATGAACCCTAGGATCAACGTCGCCAAGGGACGGCCACCTTTCAAAGATGGCAGTTGCAGACATAATCCTCCTAGATGACTCAAGGAATGACGTTCTTCATCCGAATTGTGATCTCTTCGATGCGAATTGGAATCGGTGTTGTGCGATAGGCTTGTAACTGACAAAATGGAGGTGTGAGGTCTGATGTGCTGAGCTAATAATGAATGATTGCCTGACTAACTTGTGTCTGTGATGATGTTCCGTTATGCTTAAGTGTACTCTGACCTTCTAGTAAATCGGTTATGGGTTATATAGGTGGAGGTGTTTTCCTCTTGAGCTTGAGTCATGAGATTCTTCGGTGAGACAGGTTGGAAAGTAGCAGGTAGATTGAGGTCTTCAAATCAGGTCAGTGGTTATGTGAGATAGGGTACAAGAAAGATGCGTCAGCAAGAGTAGAACCGAATAAGTTGGGATTTGTCGAAGATAGTAGTCAGCGAGTATAATTGAGCTTCCAGGTAGGTCTAAGGTGAGGAGTGGAGTCAATATGGTGAGATTTTGAGGGAGAGGTCTTTGTTAGAGGTAGAGTAAGGCAAGAACGTGTGCGAGTAGTGTAGCTCTAGAGGTGGATGAGTGAGCTAGGAGTGGATCGAGTTAGTGTACCCAGGGGAGAGTGTCTAGGTAGCCTAGGATCGGATTGTGGGCAACATTTTTTATGAGCGATTGAGGAAGGTCCAAGGAATCATAGAATTCGGGACTAGGATGTAGGTGTTGTGATTAAGAGCGATTTTGATAAAGGATGAGGTTGAGGAATTGCTAAGGATGAGTAGTATAAGGTTGCTTGATAAATCATCGATCTTGGGGATTTGATTGTTTGTATCAGGACGGTGTGTGAGATGAATATTTGGGGTTGTTTAGGTAGGATTGGCAATGTTTGGCGAAGTTGTGAGTGAAGGATTTTAGATGCATTGTTGAGGATTTAGCATAGGGAATTAATCGGGATTTATGAGTGGAGGTTATTGTGGCTAGTGAGGTATTTGAGGATGTGAGATGAGCCTTCGAGGAAAGGGTGGTAGCTAGGCAAGGCGAAAGGCATTGAGAGCACTAGAGTATGAATGATTTTAAAAGGTGTGGCGAGATTGCGATACTTGGGAAAGTTCGGATGAGATGTCATAGGAATTTTATGGAAATGATGATCGGTAAAAGTGGCATGGTTAAGAAGTAGGAGCTTGAGGCATTTGAGGAATATAAAGTGATGAGAAACTGGAGTAGGACGACTTGAGGATTTCGAACGGTTAAGGTTAGTAAGATTTAGAATAAGTAAATTTGAGGATATGCTGATATGAGGATCTAGAATAGATCGGTTGAGGAGTCGTGGATGTTCAGGTTTTGTGAGATTCAAGATGGGACAAGTAGGTAGAATCTGTGATTGGTCATTGAGGATAGACGCGGGTGATGAGAAACTCGATGATTCGTGGTTATGAGTTAGCACTAGACGGTTTTCTACGTTAGAGTTGTCGAGAGTAGGCGGTTGAGTGGATTCTAGCAAGGTAGGATTCTTGTGTTGGTAACGTCAAGATCCTTGACACTCTAAAGATGGGAGTTTCAGGTGTGAGATGGTCGGTATGAGTTAGGTTCTTAGAGGTGGATGGCTAGTGAGAGTGATCAGTGGTACGGGAAGTGTGATCAGGTTAGCAAGAGGATTCGAGATGTCTCTTTAAGAGATAATGGAGTCTTGAGGACCTAGGAAGAGTAAGCGAGATTGTTAAGGAGCACCATGTTCGATTGAGAGAGCAGTTCAGTTGAGGATTTGATATTTCTCTAAAGAGGTGAATTGGGACTAGTAGGGAACCTTTAGGGCGAGAGTGTGCTTTATAGGGAACCTTAGTCGTTGGTCGAGTTGCTAAGCTTGTCGGAATAGGGAATTGTGTGATTGGGAACTCCGGGATATGGGTTTTAGATGGTTGAGTGGAAGGTTATTGAGCTTGGGATATTGAAGTCGATTGATCCTTAGATGGCTTGGTGGCGTAAGAGTTGGGAGACCTAGTAATTGGTTTGGGATGCAGTCCTTGAATTGCGGATAGTTATGAGGCTAGAAACGTTGTATACTAAGCGGAATGCAATGGTATTTAGAAATAATGTCGAATTTGAGTTGGTGGACCTAGGTGAGGTTGATCTTGATGCAAGAGAGAAGAAGTCGTGGTCGTGTCTTGTTATGGTTGATAGTTATAGGCAGATTCTCGTGAGGATGTGATCTAGTGTATGCTTTACTTGGGGCCGAGTGTTGTGTGAATTCCATGCGATAGAAGATGACGATTCCTTGATGTATTGACATAGGCGATAGTGTGTTGTTAGTAGTAATAATAGATATTCTCTGAACTTGATGAAATGTTAGTGTGTTGAAGTACTTGTCTGCCTCTAACGTGATGATGCTTGGTAGTTAGTGTAAGTATGATGTTCTTATCTAACTGATATGAAGTGCAACTTCGGTGGTATGATCTACTAGATTCTACTATGTACGATGTTATGCTAGATCTGTTATGGTATATGACTATCGTTGACGCTAATATGACCTCTTATGAATTCGTGATACGATTGATATCTTATACGATTGTTATATGTTATATGATGCCGTAAATTGGAATTGGTAGGATGCTAGAACCGAATTGATGAAATATGATTCTGACTTGGAACCTAGGGAGGAAATATAGGATTAGCCATTAGAGGTGGATGATTCCACCTCTTGAGATCTGAAACTTGCTTGATTAACGTCGGGTTTAAGGGATTTTGAATGGTGTTTAAAAAGGACTAACTTGGATTTTGAGAAATTGAACGTGATCGACAACTTCAATGAGTTTCAGACTAACGCTTTTCAAACTAAGGAACCCCTTTTTTTTTAAAATTTCTGGCCGAGCTTGCATTATGACGCCCACGAAGTGGATACTGTATTTTATAGGGGCTCTTATAGACTACTTGCTAAGACCTAGTGGAGATGTCGTTTTGCTTTTCGAGTTATGATATAACCGAGAAGTCGGGGTAAGAATGTGGTAAGAGGTCGTATCACACTCTCGCTACGACCTATCGGGGATATTATGATCATGACGACGATACTGTGAGAATCTCATAGGGGCCCTTATGAGGCACTTACGGGACCGATGGAATGGTCCTTGGACTCACCTATTTCAAAATCCATCCACTACTTTGTTTTGGTCTCGGGGACGAGACTCGTTTTTAGAGGTGGATGATGTAAAGAATCGGATTTTTAAATCCTAATTTTACGGAAAAAGAAAATCAAAATGAATTTTAAAGCGGGATTTAGCGGAAAAATTCTCCAACTAGGATTCTAATCTCATAAAGCGGATGTTCGACCTAAAATAAAAATTTGAAAACTAACCTGACACGGCGACATCCTTCTTCAGATTTTCAAAAAAAAATCTAACTGGTCGAGAGAGAGTATCTTAAGATTTATTCTTGGGTAAATACGAATCTCTTCTTGGGATAGTTAAAGAATAGGGTTGAGATGGGGGTTGGGACATTTAGGAAAAAGCTTGAGCTGGGAAATTGGGTGCACCCATTTGAATCAGGCAAGTCTTTACCCCTACTTTTCCTTGTCATCTTTTGATCTTTCAATGAAACAAGCAATCACCTACCCCCCTCTTTCTCTAGCTAATTACAAGACAAATGCCCCTGTGTTTTCTTCCTCTCCTTGCAGAATGAGAAAAGCCAGGACCATCCCTCCTCCCCTCTCCTTACTTGTTCCACCCATTTGTGACAAAAAGCCAAAATACAAGCCAACCCTTTGCTGCCCCTATCTGATGTCCGAATGCACATCCCCAAACACCCCCCTCTTCATTTCATTTTCTCAAAACCCACACAATCCTCTCCTCTCCTCATTCTTTTCACTCCCCCTCTCTTACCCATATTTCATATCCCTTTTCCATTCCTTCATCCTCCTTTAAGCAAAACAAACGTCACCACTCACCCTCCTGTTGAACCTCCACCGAGCCGCCACCAACTCCGTCATTCTTCCCCTTGTTTTGAAGACCGGTTGCGCAACACCTCACCTCGCCCCTTCTCTCTCTTTCTCATTTCCATTGAGCAAGCAGCAACATCTCCGAGGGTCTCTTCCGTCAAGCCGGAAGCAGCCACCACACCGGCGCCGACGCCTTCCTCGATAGCCTTCTTTCCCTGATTTTGCGGTAAGCTCCCTCCCACCTTTGATTGAAAATCCTAACCAAGGTTCCTCCTTTCTCACTCTCACCTTCAATCTAGGCCAAGAAACACGCAGCTCCGCCTCCGAAGAAGCCCGACGCGACTCCGAGGAGCTCGAATCGAACTCCGGCGACCTTTGAACTCTCGGTGAGCTTCGACCCTCTCTCCTTCTCCCTTGTGTGTCTATTTCAATTCCTTTCATGCTCGTAGTGGTTAGGGATGAACGCCGGTGAGAACGAGAGTGGTTGTGGGTAAGAGCGAGAGAGGGCGGCGGGCTCGGAAGCACCGGCGAAGGAAAACGAGAGATTGAGGGAGAGCGAGAGCGAGCGAGGATAGGAGATGGTGCAAGAGGGGAAGGGCGAGACGGCGACGCCGAGCTGCAGGCTTAGGACGCCAAGGAGGGACGAGCGAAGAAGAGGAGGAAGAAGACCGGAGAGGAGCCGGCGTTTTCTGTCGAACAAAGACGTTGTAGAAGAAGATGAACAGTGGGCGTGGACTCCACCTCCACCTTGGCGCCACGTCAGTTGGACCCCACCCTTCCTTTCCTTTCCAAGTTCAGACGTTGAATGTTGAAGTGATCAAGTGAGAATTGGGTCATGGGCTGAGTTGAGAATTTAGGCCGAATTTCATAAGATATAAGGGTTTGGGCGTAATTTTCTTAAATGGGGATCTTGGGTAAGGGAAAAGAGCTGGTTTGTGAGTTTTATAAAAATAGGGCGATTTTGGTAAAGTTAGGAAGCGACCGGTTTAGGTAAAATAAAATGGTTGGGTTATTTTGATAAAATAATATACATTAAGAGTATTTGAAAATAAATAAATAATGGCCTTGTAAAATATGGGGATTATGCTATCGGATTTAAATCGAAAAAGGAATTTGATGAGCGTTTTCAAGGATCGGAATTTCTAATTTGTTGATTCGGATTTTAAAGCGGTTTCAGGACTAATTCGGGGATTATATGATTGGTGACTAACTAGCATGATTGATGTGAATGGTTGACTAATATCATGATTGGTGTGTACTAATGGCATATATGATTGATTGAATAAAGGCGTGATGAAGTGTTAGACTTGTGTATCGTTAATTCATGTTTTCAAGATATGATGAACTTGATATATGTGATGTGCGGATTATTATTGCGGATATATTGTGGCGAATACATGAATGTGGCTGAATGGAATGATGAGAATGATATGGTCTTGTGGAATGTGGCAATATGATGAATGGTTGAACTTGACAGAACGATGATTGCGATATGGTTGCTATTCTCGTTGAATGATATGCTTGAGTGCTTGGATGATCAGACGTAAACTTATATATGTGTTCCTATATGTATCTAGGTGATCTTTAATCTATCGTAATGCTTACCTTGTTGTTCTGCACTGCCAGGTGACTTCCTATATGAGCTCACTCAGATTCGAAAAGAGATCTCCCTGCTTGTAGCCATGTGCATACTAGGTGCTTGCATTCATAATAAAGCATGTCATGTAGTATCCTGCTAGGATTGCACTCATGATTGAGCATTCGTCTACTCATTGCTTTTGTAAACAGAGCGGCCGTTATCTGTGAAGTAAATAGAGTCTTTGCTAGGGTTATAGGACGATTCAGTCCCATCGGGTCCCGTCTTGAGTCAATCGAGTCATGGAACTTTCTTATATTATGAGCTGCCTGCGGGCTTTATTGTGGATACGGGTTGGGCAGGCGTGCCGCCCGATTATTATGGAATGCATTCATGAGCTGGCCAATCTCCGCCCTATCAGAAGGGGGTGGAGGTAGGAGAGGGATATACCACTTGGTATTCGGTGCTAAGGCCTTATTATATTTATGCACTTGATCTTAGGACCATGCTAGTGTGTTAATATTCCGCCCTGCATTTAGAAGCATCTTTATTAGGACTAGCGTGTGTATGTGTCTGCTTGTTTGGGATTAGATTGCGTAGGGTTTCGATCTGACACCGCCCCGCATACATTTTTTTTAGGTTTGTTTTGCAGCATGATAGTTCCTTGATCTGTAACCTGGGAACTCTCTTGGGGCGATTGCAAAGAAATGGTCTAACCTTAGATTTCGATAAATACGGTTATTGATTTGGTTTTGACCCGGCTCTGCCGTGGCACCCTCTTGTATTACACCTTGATTCTACCATTTGCATGACTGTTGGTTTCCACGCTTAGACTTATGACATGTACAGGGGACTTCCCCGGGGATTCCAACGATCCCTTCGAATTTTGGGTATGAAATCCCGCTTAAAAACGTTAGAGTAGAATTTCAAACCTTCAACATGTACTCGGGGCGCAAGATCCTAACGAGGGGTTTCATCCCTCGAAACGTAACCTCAGAATCATAATCTCGGGCCGTTACAATTATCAAAAGATGAAACTACACAACAACCTAAAACATTAAACACATGCCGAATGAGTGATATTTTCAAGAGAATCCACAATGCAATGAGAGTAATCATAGCTTGAATAAATACACCACTTATCTCCTGCTTTAGGATGGGGAGTAAATTATATATAGAAAAGAGTGATAAGACATCATCAACTTAATACCAACCTAATAAATTTTTTAAATTAAAAAATTGAAGCCCATCCTTGCCTTTATCCGACATGTGATAAGATCATACATATTGAAGTTATCACTTTGCATGCCCTGCTTCATTCGGAGTGTGAGCTTTCCCTCTTCAATCATGCATGGTCTCATCTCTTCAAAAAGTCTTAAGGATTCTGCAATCGATCTATCCCTCCAAGGATTGTTCATCTTTTTCTCCTTGTACTCATTTATCTTACCAGGAGTCTGAATTTCAGAACAAATCAAAGTGAACATATTCATCAATCTAATGAAACTCAGTCATAAGATAAAAAAATTCAAGTATCTTCAAGGGAAAAATTGCCGAGAACATTTTCCCAACATTTTATAATGTATCTAAACTACCAACCTGGTGATCAAAATAGGCATGACCCCTTTTTATAAGCTTAACTGCAAGCTCATATAGCTCTAGGAAATAGTCATTGGTATAGGTGATCTGAAAAAGGCAAGAGAAAAATTGAATATTTTTGAGGCAAACATCATAAACAAGAGGATCAAAAATAAAAATAGAGATTTTATTTTATTTAAAAAAAAGGGGTGCACACCTTAAATGGCTCCCATCCATTTAACTTTTTTTTTTTTTTTTGATACAAGGAAAGGATTTGGGCGGTGTCAGACCCTGCTGATCCACCACCCAAGTGCGTCCTTTTGGACGAGAGCCTGGAGCTCAGAATGATGCAAGGGTGAGTCGTCATCGAGTTGGTGCTGAAGATGAGCCACCTTGTCCGCGACCTGGTTAAGCTCTCTAAAGACATGCGAACATGACGAGCTTTGGAAATTCTGGAGAAGTCGCCTGGAATCAGCAATAATCATTTCAATCTCCCAAGGACAGCTCCAAACGTCATTGATAGCGTTGATGACCGCAAGACAATCGCCTTCAACCTCGATCCTCGAAATACCCAGTTGGAGAGCAGCCAGAAGCCCAGAATGGAGGGCAAGAGCTTCGGCCTTCACCGCCGACATCTCTCCACACAGGGAACCTTTGCAGTAAACAATAGAGCCACGGTGATCACGAATAACTACTCCCGTAGAAGCCTCGCCTGAAGACAACACAGAAGCATCAAAATTTAATTTGAAACCTCCACCCGCAGGTTTTTGCCATCTCAAATTTTTCCTTCTCCTTTGGGTAGGTCGTGTGACATTTTTCTTTAGATCCGTATCTTCCCAGAATTGTCTTTTGGATTCTTCCCATTGTATTAATTGATGTTTCATATATTGTTCCTGCTTTTGTTTGTTGTCAAACCCCTGATCCTCAAAGATAATCTTATTTCTAATTGTCCATATGCTCCACCAAATAATGGCCAGTTTTGTTTTCTGTGTCGTAGATAGCTTCGAGAAAATTTCTGTTGTGATTTCTTTCATATTTTTGTCCCTTGTTTGTGTGTTTTGTATTATCCTTCCAATTTGTTGGTCTGTTTTCCAAATGAGTTCTTTTGAGCATTTGCAGTTTATAAAGATGTGTTCAGCGTCTTCGTCATTAAGGTTACATAGACTGCACGAGAGGGGAACTGCAACCCCTTTCCCAGCAAGTCTTTTCTTGGTGGGGGTTCCGTCCATGACAAGCTTCCAAAGAAAATTTTTTACCTTTGGAAAGCAGTCAATGTTCCAAATCCACTGTGTCTGTTGGTCTGTAGTTGTTCGAGTTTTTGTAATGCTTTCTAGTGTTGATGCTGTGGTGAACCACCCATTTCTACTAGGTTTCCAATACAATCGATCTTCTATTTCATTAAGCGGGATTTTCGTGGTTTTAATTTTGTCAATAATATTATCTGGAAGGAGGGCACGTAGTTGCTCTGACTTCCATTGTTTTTCTGGTCCCAAAAATTTGTCGACTTTCTCATTTGGGTCAATTGGATCAGATGTTATTATATAGTCTTTTAATTTGATGCCTTTTATCCATTCATCAATCCAGAATCTTACTGTTTTCCCATTTCCAACTTGCCAAATGAGTTCTGCACAGAATTCATCTTTTAGTTCCATTAGTTTTCTCCACTGCCATGAAGATTCCCTTTTTCTGTTATAGTTCCATAAAAATTCGGATTTGAGGTATTTTTCTTTTATTATTTTAACCCAAAAGTTTTCTGGTTCAGCAAGAATTTTCCACAGAAGTTTCATTTGTAATGCTTTGTTGATGTCTTTTGATTTATTTAGTCCCATTCCTCCACATCGTTTGGGTTTACATATTTTGTCCCATCCTATTAATGGTTTATACGTATGATCCTTATTCCAAAAGAATCCTCTGTTAATTTGGTCCAACTCCTTGTGGATTTCTGATGGGAGCATGAAGCTTTGCATGATAAAATTTGGTTTTGTGGCGAGATTTGATTTTATCAAAACTGATCGTCCTTGCTGGGATAGTCCGTTTGCCTTCCACTTAGAGAGTTGTGCTTTACTCTTGACAATCGTTTATTTCTTCAATGGGATCACTATACTCTTGCTTTTCAGCTTCAGGGTTTGTGTCATCATACCTAAAGAGCCATGACCAATAATTAATGCAATTTTACTTAATTAATGGAGTAAATACAAACAAACTCATATGGGTAATATGTGAATATAAATTGCCTAATGAAGAAGGTCAGTAAATCAAGCATCAATGTAATTTCATAATCATAAATGCTCATCCAAGAAAGATATATAGTTACTACTATCGTATCGTATCTATATACATATACTAAAACCGATGCATAGCGTCCTGCGTGGCGGCGCGTGAGTGAATCTGCCTACGTGGCGGCGCGTGAGTGCATCTAGCAAAACTTTCTCCCGTCAAAAAGGAAATCTAATAAAAATAATTAAATTTATATAATTAAAACTATATCAATAATAATAATAATAAATATTATATAAGGAAAAAACTATATATCATTTATATCCTATCTAATCTAATCATATTATATCATATTCACCCAATTTCCATCCTATCTAATCTAATCATATACTATCATATATATCCTATCTATGTCAATTTCCACTAAATATTGTATTAATACCTAAATTTAGATTATTTATGTAGATATATAGGAAGGATTATTTATTTATTGAAACAATAATCTAAAATACGTAGTTTTATCTAATTAACAATTTTGTCCATCCAATCTTCTATATACATATATATCATATCGGCAAGTATGACTATATTGAGGTCCCGTCCCCTTTCACTATTTAGGAAAGTATGAGTATATGAGTATATTGTCCAGCCAAACTCGGCTTCTTTCCATCCAAATATAGATAGATAGATTTTATTAATTAACACTTTGGATGTGTAAAAAAAATAAGAAAAATTTTGCAAAATAGACACTTTATTTTGACGTTTTTGCAAAATAGTTGCGTATTTGGACAATTTAGCAAAATGTCCCTCTTAAATACCCTAACCCCACGCGCTATCTCTCACGACCTTCACTCTCTTCCCATCGCTCCATCGCTCTCCATCGGCGCTCCTTCCTCCATCGTCGCACCTTCCTCCGGTCGCGCGCCATCGCCGCCAGTGAAGATCCCCTTCGTCGCCTCCGGGGAAGCCAGACGCTTCGAGATCCCCTCCCGCTCTCACCAGACGCCGCTCGTCGCGTTCTCCACTTCTTCGGCGACTTCCACCTCCTCTGCCCCAACTACTCGGCGTGCTCGGGGCCTGCTCTGGTCCTCGTCCGGAAGCCTTCACCGGGTAGTTGTGATCTCTTCTCGATCTCGAAGCGTCACAATCGGATTTGATGCAAAATCATGATTTTTGCCCTTTGTACAGATTAATGGTGAAGCATCCAGTTTGATCTCAGCCTATGCAGCCCCTTCTTCCTCCTCTTCTCTCTCCACGAACACATCAATTTCATCGTTCGAAATCGAATTCGGATTCAAATCGACTGATTTCATATCCGGATTGAGATTGGGATTCAAATCGAATCCGATTCGCAGGCGCCGGAATGCCGCTCTTTAGCTGAACTCGGTTGCAGGTTTGTCCCTATATCCATCATCTATTTGAGTGTGGATCTATAGTAAGAACAAGCGAATGGAATTGATTGGATTTTATGGATTTTAGGATTGTTATCTTTGTTGTGTACTTGTAATCTCCTCCCATTTTCTTTGAACTGGAATTTTCGTCCCCCTAGCTGATATTGTTGCTCTCTTGATATATGCTGGCATTACGATATGCATAAAAAATATCATGGTTAAGACAATTACTTTCTCATCTAGACCTTGATACAAAGGAATCTGCAGCACGGTTGATGGGAATAGATTCATCTGCTCTTCTTGTAACTGAATCATCTTCACTCATGTGTTATTGAGTTCCTATTATACATGAACGTAGGGTTGCACAACTCGAGCCTAGAGTTGCACAATTTTGTTTAGACTGTTTCCTTGATTTTTTTTCCCTCTTACCAATTCTCCGAAGTACACATCTTGATCCCTCCTCCATTAATTGCTTTAATTTCTCAATTAGTGTGTGAATTGTGAGTTAAATCAATCACTTTTGCCTTCTTTATGATCAATTCAAGTGGATTTAGAACTGTGGATTGTTTGCCTCAGATTGTGGGAAGTGGTATTTGGGATTGCAGCAGGTAGAATGAAGATGGTTTAATGATACTGATAGTATAAGAACATGTTCTAAAATCAACCTATATATGGAATCACTCAATTCAGTTTCGTCATAACAAATAGGATCAAAGTACATGCTTTATTTATGATTTCACTGCACTTACTGTTTTCTTTCTCCTCAATGAGCTCGAAAGGGACTGTTGCATTACTTGGTGCATCATTAGCCACAATTGCTAATTTTCTTCAGGTTCAGTTTTGATAGATCAGTGATGACATTCCATTAGTTGTTTACTTTGGTGGATCGTGAACGTTGTATTATTTAAGGATGCTGGGTAGTTTTGATAGGTGTTAGATTTTATGAAGTGTCTGCTGTGTAGTTAGACAGCTAAAAAAACCATAAACAGAAAGATGGTATTCATTTTAGGCATTGAGGCATGCATATGATTTTTTTTGTGGGGAAATGATAGTTTGTGTATTATAAATAACGGTATTGTGGAAGCTTTAATTAAGAAACTTTCATATAATAGTGGTAGGGTGTTCATATGTAGTGCACTAGTGATTGAGAAGAAGATAGTAGATGTTATGGTTAAGAAGATAGTGGTTGCAAATGTTATGGTTAAGAAGATAGTGGTTGCAATGATTTAAAATTTAAGTTGCGCACATCAGATGTTAATACCAAAATGTGGTTAAAAAATTCAAGTTGCACATATTCTATGGAAAAATTGCAAGCGATAAAATCATGTAGTAAGGCTTTCTATCTTATCAACAAAAACTGTGATCAAAGATCAATTCTTTATTATAGTTCTTATGTTAGCTCACCTGGACTAACCCGACAAAGACTTCTCAAAAGTCAATAGATTGAGCTTGTTAATGCAGCAATACTACCAAATATGGAGGCATCGGCCTTTAAGAATAGACCGTATCTGTCTTTGTATTAGCTGGTGGACGGTATTGGTTCTTTATCAATAGAGATAACGAGTTACTCATGTGAATGTCACATCCTACATGTGATGCCATCTTCAATTGTATATAGGCTTCTTTGGATTACATTTGAAGCTTTGGCTTGTACTTGCTGATAGCTTATAAGGAGCTTATAAGAAGTGTATTGCTTCTGCTTAAAAAAGAGCTGATAAGAGCTTAAAATGTATAAGCAATTTGCGCCAAATAATAGTCTAGAGTCGTTTTCTAGCTACCATACGTCATTTCCATCATAGGCCTCATCCGTTGTGCATTTGCATGATCATATATTGAACATGTTAAATATGTGGGTAGTTTCTTTTGCTAGGTTTTGTCGAAGTATATCCTCAAAAACTCAATACATGGTACTTATCTTAGTTGCGCTTTGTTTGCAGGTTCTAGTGCGAGGTCACTCAAACCGGGGCGAATGAATCAAGTACTACTGGTGCGAGGACACTCAAACCAGGGCGAATGATGCTGGTGGTATTCAAAGTTCTGCTTTCGGATATTGTCTACAGTTGTCACATATCATTCGCCTCTCATGGATAATGAATCTTGGTTTTTTTTTATGGAATCTTCTTTCATGATGTTTGCTCTGGATGCAAGCGATACAGTTACAAATACAAGATAAGTATTTGCTTCATGGCGATTTTATTGTGTAAACTATATGTTACCAAACACCCTTACAGATCCTACACTAGTAACATTTCAACGTTTTCTTTTCGGATCTGTATTTCAAATCTGTCGCGATAAAAGGTTGTGTCAGCGGTGTTTGCAATTTTAGTTTAAGAAGAATCAAATTAGATTTTAGTTTGTATGAATAAAACTATAAATTTCATGAATAACACTATGAAATTTTAGAGTTGCACGACGCTGTTGTACGAGTTGCACGACTCTGTTTAAGAGTTGCACGACTCTGTTGTAAGAGTTGCACGACTCTTGTTTTAAGAGTTGCACGACTCTCTTGTAAGAGTTGCACGACTCTGTTTTAAGAGTTGCACGACTCTGTTGTAAGAGTTGTACGACTCTTGTTTTAAGAGTTGCACGACTTATGATTAAATTTGCACAACATCCTCTCATATTTGCGCAACTTACTCTTATTTTTGCTCAACAATAGGTTATTTTTTGCAAAACAATTGAGATTTCTGAAATTGTTCTCAACAGGATTTTATGTTCTCTCAATATTATTTTAACAATTGCACGACTATGTTGTAAGAGTTGCACGACTATGTTGCAAGAGTTGCACGATTCTGTTTTAAGAGTTGCACGACCATGTTTTATGAGTTGCATGACTCTATTTTAATAGTTGCACGACTCTATTGTAACAGTTGCACGACTCTTGTTTTAAGAGTTGCACGACTCTCTTGTAAGAGTTGCACGCCTCTGTTTTAAGAGTTGCACGACTCTCTTGTAAGAGTTGCACGCCTCTGTTTTAAGAGTTGCACAATTCTGTTTTAAGAGTTGCACGACTCGGTTTTAAGAGTTGTACGACTCTTGTTTTAAGAGTTGCACGACTCTGTTGTAAGAATTGGACGACTTTGTTTTAAGAGTTGCACGACAATCGAGACTTATGAATTTATTCTCAACATGATCTTATTTTATCCCAATATAATTTCATACTTTCTCAATAAACTGTAAACGATTCAGAATAAATTGAAGCAAGTCTAGTTTTATTTTTTATTCTTTTTAAAATTTTGTCGTGCAAATATAACCGTAAATTGTGCAAATATAATCGTATGTTGTGCAAATATAACATTTTGTTGTGCAAAAATAAAAATAAAAATATAGATTATGGATCCCATAATAAAATATAGATAGTTTTTTTAATTTCTAATATTTGTAGGGTGATTTTTGTAATTTTATCAAAATTCTATCTTCTTCCTCCGACTTCTGCGAAGAGGAATCCATCGCGCTCCGCGCTCGACGCCACCGCCGTCGGCCTCCTTCGCTCTGGTGCTCGCTCCCTCCCTCGCTCCGACGCTCGCTCACCACCGCCTCCCTCCTGAGCTCGCTCGCTAAGTCTTTCTTCAACCTTCGTCTCTCCTATTCCAGCGTTCGCAGTCCTCCGGCTCCGCCTTCAGCTCGCTCGACCTCGCTCGGCCGTTGCTCGACTTCACTCCGGCATTCTCGCTCTCCGGCGCTCTCGATCTCCATCTCGAGCACTCTCGGTCGCCGACGCTCACGCCTCTCCTCCCGTCGCTCCGGCATTCTCGCTCTCAGAATCAATTAATCGAATTCCAGATCTGGAATTCAGATCTAGAATCAATTATTCAATTAATCGAATTCGACTTCAGAATCAATTGGACATAGATGGCGAATTCAGATCTGGCCGGGAGAGAGTGCGAGGCGGGGCGGCTGCGGCAGCGACAAGGAGGAAAGGAGGAAGATGGACGGAATTGCTTCAGATCCGGCGCCTAAGCCATAGATCTCGGCCTCGCTCACAATCGTCGTTGAGCGGTTCTGGATTGAGAAACAGAGAGCGCGCGGAGAGAGAGGTCGGAGGAGAGAGAAAGGCCCGTGAAACAAAGGGAAGGGGTTTTTATTTAGGATATTTTGCAAAAAATGTCCTAAAACGCGGATATTTCGCAAAATAAGCCCATTTTCGTGGCTATTTTGCAAAACCTCCCTAAAAATAATACATATGATCATTGGATGAACCACCGGTTCTTCCATTGAATCCTTTTGTTTTTCGTGCCTACGTGCCTAGGCTTTGGAGGAAAGATTTCAGTTTTTGTATTGTTCGGTTTGGTAGGCTATATAGTTTATACTATTTATACTAAATTTATTTTTATAGTAGTTGTTCTCTCTCTAACGTTTTCTTGTTTGTCCAATAGAAATCAATTCGACTTTTTATTTCGGACCCGATTTACGGCTGTGTTTCCAACCTTCTTGATCTCCAACAACATGTTAGTATTCGAATACATTACAACTGACGTGTTTACGTACCCTTAATTAATTTATACCCTTAATTAGTTTCCACTCGATCTATGTTAGAATTCTTACCCTTAATTAAGTTATAAACATATAGTATTAATAGCTTGTGTGTTGTATTCATAAATTGATATGTTTAGATAATCATGAGATTGACGTGTTTTTGTTCTAAAAAAAAAAGATTGACGTGTTTTAATTTTAAATAATTACACATGTTTTTATCTTCTTCCTCGATCATCTGATCTCACTTTTAACTTTGTTTAATTCCCGATTCAAGTAATTGACATGTTTTAACTTTGCTTAATTGATCTGGCGGAATTGATATATTCTAATTGACGTGTTTTAATTTTAGTGTCCGTGCTCTACACGTACGTGTTTTAATTTAATCGTTCTTGAAATCATATTAAATTGACGTGTTCGAAGTCTACTTTTATCTTTTGATTTATGATTATAATGGCAGAAATATATGATGTTACTCATGATCTTACAACCAACAAAGAAGATGGAAACATAAGAATTCACATGCTTCATCTGCGGAAGGTTAAAGACTTCAAGTCCCGTAAAATTACCCACATAGATATGATCTTCATTGATGAACAGGTATTATTATAATATTTTACGTTCATGATTTATAATATTTTTCTTTACAAGGTTATGTTTTAACATTAAAAAAATTGCTTTACATGGTGGAAAGATACAATGTTTTATCAATGAAAATTTATTAGATAATTTTACTGATATCCTTAAAGAGGGTGGGATATATATACATTATCAAGCATTTTCGTATTGGGAGAAATACCGGTTCATGGAAGTTAACAAAACATGATTGTAAGGTAAATTTTACATTTGCAACATCGGTAAAAGAGTGCAATGTGATCGTAGATATTCCTACATCATCATTCAACTTCATTGATTTTGAGCGTATAATTAATGATAAAGAAGATCGAAGCTGGTACGTATGTATATATAAGTTTGTTCAAAATAATTAACTATTGTATAATATTATTTGAGTAACTTTTCCTCATTGTTTCTCTACATTCGTAGATGTGATTGGAAGAGTTCACACTTGTGATGATATTTATTTCCTACCTACAGATGGTAATAGTAGGTTTACATTTAAGCTACAAGATTGCAAGTGAGTGTATTTTTAAGTATTATTATTACTACTCTTTTACCATATAGTAAGTTTTCCTCATGTTGATTATATATATAGGAATGCTCTCCTTGATTGTGTTTTATGGGGAGAATACGCTGAATAACTTTCATCTAAACTAAAAGGCATTGAAGATGGCACCTTATTTATGATCATCCAGTGGGAAAAATTTAAACAATGGCAAGGTAATTTATACATATTCCTTACATTATCTATAATATTTTTTAAAAGTGCAAGATAAGGTACACTTTATATGCATGATGAACAAAAAAAAAGGGAGATATATTTGAATAATGAGGACATTTTTTTTTATCTATTCACTTATTTAATCATATGTTATGTTTCATAAATGAGCAGGCACCATGCAAGTATCAAATTGCTTTAATACGAGACTTATATTTGGTCAAAATATCAATGAAATTCATGAATTCAAAATAAGGTACTGTTATAGAATTAAATGTACAAATTTTGGTGTTGTAATGTGTTATATTGCGGTGGTATTCTGAAATAAATATTTCATTTATAAAATATATATTAGATGACTTCCTACATGTGGAAAAAGCAATGACAATAGGGTCATCCACAACCGAAGCCAAAATTCCAATTCCCCAAGTGGCCTATTTTTGAAAGAAGAAGAAAGAAAATCTTTGGATATCATACCCAGCATAGACAAGGTAAAAATATCTGTCGTGCATGTATATAAAATATAGATAGATTTTACTCTTACAAATAATATTAAATATATTCTTCATCTTGCTTCACAGGAACGTCAAATTGTGTTGCAACTATTATTAGAATTGAAGACGAGCATGACTGGTTTTACAATGGCTGCAAGATTTGTGCGACCAAAGTTCAACGTCAAGGTGAAAATTTTTGGTGCAGAAAATGTGGGAAAGATGTCAACATAGTAAGTCCAAGGTAAATCAATTACATGTATCTATTTATCGATCAATATATACAATATTTAAATTTCTTTATTTACTATTCTAATACGTATTGTTATCAATTAAAATAGGTATATGGTCAAAATTTGAGTTGTTGATGACACCGACAGTGTTACTTTAGTATTGTTTAATCGCAAAGCCTTGCACCTATTCAAAATAACACCTTCAGATTTACACGAGAAATTTTTGGAAGAGGTAATTCTTTCAATTTTGCAATTTATAAAATTTTTTACTTATATAAGGTATTCAATATACATTATTTTAATTTTATAAAAATTTATTAATTTTATAGGGCGGTGAAAGTAGTGGATGCCCCAAAGAGTTGAAGATGATAGTTAATAAGAAGTATTTGTTTAGAAACATAATATATAGTAACATATATTCCTACAATCAACCAATTTCACACCCGAAATAAAAACAACATAATATACAGTAACATATATTCCTACACCGTAAATCCCGTGCTTGGGACGGGTCTTACACTAGTTATATATAAAAGAGAAGCAGATCACATATTTTTCATTGAAGACAATTATATTGATGACATTTCTTTCCAGCACATTAGGTAAATGGTAATCCATAAGAAAAGAATGTTCACCTTAGGTAGCAGGATTAATAGTAATAGTAGTAGCTTCTAAAGGGCTTTCGCCCTCTTACAGATCAAAAAATTAATAATATGGTATAATATATTTTATCTAGATTTATAGATTTTTCTTCTCAAATTTCATCATTAACATTGTACATATTTATATTTAAATATATTATATTCAATTTGATGTAAAAGTTAGAATAATTTACCTAAATTTGACTGCATGCTACATATTTATATATAGATATATTATATTCAATTTTGACTAAATATTGGATAGATTATTTGATCTAAAAAGATGAGTTTTTTTAACTAATCTTTCCTAAACAATACTAAAGACTAAAGTAGAAGTTGTTTTGCCATATGGCGGCTTGTTGTGAGCCTAATTTGTCATGTTTTACACTTACTTTTATATCGATTTCTGCATACATTGCATGCATTTGGGTTAGAATAATATAGAATCTATGTAGTTTACACGTATTTGCAATATATGGAGGTCTACACAAGTTTTTGTTACATTTCGCAGAAATCGGACGCACTTTGGAGCTTAAAGGAAACTCATGGAAAAGCTAAGGATGGTGTAGCTGGAGAAAAGGCCATTTTTCGGTATTCATCATTCTGAATCAAGCTTTGATGTCTTCATGAGAGTTGTATCCCTCAGAAAGAGCTTTACAACGCATGGTCATATGCGTCAATCCGACGAACGAGGACTCGGGAAAGTGCGTTTTAAGAACAGAGCAGAAAGTTGAGAGATTTACTCGATATCGAGTACTTGTACTTGAGATCGACCAAAAATGTCCAAGAAGTGCCTGGTCGAGGAGGAGATGATCGAGAAGCCGAAGACGAAGACATGCCGGGTTAAACTCTACTCGAGATCGAGTAGACCTACTCGAGATCGAGGAACCCGGAAGCCGGCACCCGAGCATGTCGAGAAGATCTACCCGACGCTGCCGAGAAGACCTAGTCGACGAGCCACCTTTACTCGAGATCAAGTAAGGGTACTCGAGATCGATGACGCCCAGGAGCCATGTCCGAGCCTGTCGAGGACCAGCAACCCGAGACGCCGAGCAAAGCCCAGTCGACGAAAAATTCTACTCGAGATCGAGTAGCCTTACTCGAGATCGAGGAGGACTCCAGAAGCCGCGTAATGCGTTTTGATTTATCCTACTCGGATTGGGGTTCCTTGGAGCCAAAGAAAGCCGAATCTATCCGATCTATCAAGATACATCATGGAAGAAGAAGATTTATCCACTTAAGACTTTTAGATATATTTCCCTTATTTAGATTTAATTATGTTGTTGCTTTTATTTATCTTTAATGCTTTTAGATATAGTTTTAGATATAGATAAAGATTTCTATCCTTGAGTAGCAAGGTTTAGAAGCCTATAAATAAAGCCCATGGGGCTGATTTCTAGGAATTCAATTTCAGTCAGAGACAAGTAGTTCCACAGAGAAGTTTTAGGAGTTCAAAGGTTTTAGGGTTTTGGCATTCTGCGAAAGTTGAGTGCCGGGATTGTAAAGACTTTGAATATAGTTTAATGCAAGTTTCTTTTCATCAATCAATGTCTGCGATTGCGATGAGGCGTGAGTAGTCCACCCACTTCTGGGGCTGGGGTGAGCCCGACGGTGGTCATGTGAGGTGATGCGGTAAAGGTACGATCTTGTTATGCAATTCATCTTCTATCCCTATGAGCATGATTCTTTTGCGAGAGTTGAAGGTGATCCTTGTTTGTATTATTGAAGCGAAAGTGATCTTAATGCAACTTGGATTAATTATGTGAAAAGGGTTAGTAACAATTAGGGTTTATGTGAAAGCCTCTATATGCCTATTTGTTAGTAACGAAAGTTATTTAGATGGAAAGCATGATCTTTTATGCCTTTATGTGTTACTTTACATGGTTATCGTTGTGGTGTTGATACCCTGCCTTTGGAAGTTCTTTATATATTGAGTTTATTTCTGTCGAATTTCTGAGTTCTGTTTTCGAATCTGCAAATTTACAACTTTCTGTGTTTTAGTCGATACAGAGTAAAGTTTAGTCGATACAGAGGAGGGGCTAGTCGAGATCGAGTAGACCTTAGTCGATCTCGAGTAGGGTCTTGTCTAGGTTGAGTTGTGTTTCTGCTTTCTGTCGTCGATTTTCAGTTTCTGTCTTTTACTGTTGGTTGTCGATCTCGAGTTTCATCTAGTCGAGATTGAGTAAGTTGCTGCTCTTGCTTTTATTTCTTGTCTTCGTTTGTTATTTCTGTTATTTCTTTCTTTGTTCCTTTGTTTTTGTCTTCTGTTGCTTTTCTGTGAGATTTACAGCTGCCTAGGATCCGCTGACACGCTTCCTCGTGGATTCGATCCTGACTTTCTCTTACTGCATTAGAGGAGTCTTATAATTATTTGCTGGGGCACAAATCTGGTTTGAGTTATTTCATTATATTTCATACTCGATTTCCTCCTCACAACACGGCTTCTGGTGAATTCGTTTCCCGCTCAAAATTTAACCACTCATTATTTGTCATTTGTCATATACTTATCCACCTAGTTATAATTAAGTATTTGATTTTTTGTAATTAATTATTTATTTATTTTCAATTACCATATCGTTATTTTTAATTTTGGCAACTACGTGTATGTATATATATAATTTTGGAAGGTACGTATATATTATCATAAAATCTTTATTTTTGGCAAAATATCCATTGATATTGTTATTTTTAGCAAAATATCTATTGATATACTTTAATTTCATTTATCAAATAAATTTAATGGTTGACTATAGGAATAAAAAATATTTATTATTGTATGATTCCTTGAATTGGTAAATAGAGAGCAACCATTCCGGGGTTCGAACCGGGGACCTATGGGTACCCACAAGTCCTTTCCGGTGAGCCATTCCGGAATGGTTATTATTGTATGATTCCTATCTAATTCATAATACGTAATGTAAAGTATATACATTTTATGTATCTTCATCTCAAATAATAATATTTACAGGAAAAAAAGCAGTTAAATAAACATAATTTTGGTAGATGAAAATAATCCTAAACAATACTAAAGTAGAAGTTGTTTTGCCATATGACTGCTTCTGGTGAATTGGTTTCCCACTCAAAATTTAACCATTCATTATTTGCCATTTGTCATATACTTATCCACCTAATTATAATTAAGTATTTGATATTTTTTTGGCAGAAATTAATTATTCATTTATTTTATATTACCATATCATTATTTTTAATTTTGGCAACTACGTGTATGTATATATATAATTTTGGAAGGTACGTATATATTATCATAAAATCTTTATTTTTGGCAAAATATCCATTGATATTGTTATTTTTAGCAAAATATCTATTGATATACTTTAATTTCATTTATCAAATAAACTTAATGGTTGACTATAGGAATAAAAAAATATTTATTATTGTATGATTCCTATCTAATTCATAATACGTAATGGAAAGTATATATATTTCATGTATCTTCATCTTTAATAATAATATTTACAGGAAAAAAAACAAGGTAAATAAACATAGTTTTGGTAGATGAAAATAATTTAAGTTATTAATTAATAAAAAAAATACTATTATCATCCGATAGTCACATATTAATTAACGTTATTAACATTTTCACTGCATGAATCTTCAGTTTTTCCTAATATATTGATATCAAAGATTTGTTGTCTAGAAATAATGACTACATTATTTCCACTCTATTTTCCCGTTCTTCACCTTCTTATTTTTATGTTACAATATACTCCGTATAATTCTTTGTAATTAAGTGATTTTTCCCATTTGCAGGTCGTTAAAGTAATCAATAGGGATACTTTAACGACCTGCAAATGAGGGATAATATGAGGGATCATATCGTTGTCAAGAAGACATAAAATAAGACTTAATAGATATTTCACCTCGATTAAAAAACCTTGTTTGGAAAATAGCAGTTGACGGCTTAGCTACAAAATGTAGACTTAATAGATATTTTAATAGTCCCTTCTCAATGTTGCCTTTGTAACGGTGAGGATGAAGATACTTACCATATCTCTTTTTAAATTGTCAAGTAACAAGATTGATAATTAGAAACTTCGAACAAGTAACTAGTAAATCCTTTTTACATCTCCAGAGAAGGAATCTCTCCATTAATGATATTATGATACTAAGGAATCAAAATACAAACTTTGAAGAACTATGTTTCATTTGGCAGATAGTGTGGGAAAAAAGAAACAACATTATCTTTAACAGAAAGAAACTAGACAACCAATCGGCCCTAGTTCAAAGAATCCTAAATGATATTGCAAACTGGGAAATGACAGATGATGAGACAGTAAAGACAAACCCGAAGAATAAACAACAAAAGGCAAAATGGAAAAAAAAAACCCCGAATACAATAATTAAGATAAACGTTGATGGCTCAATGCGCCCCACTGGCCAGTGTTATGTGGGAGGGGTCATCAGGGAATCCAATGGTCATATTATTGATATTTTTCATCAGGAGATAAGACAGAGTTCAATTCTCCAAACCGAGGTTTTAGCTATTTGCACAGGTATGCAGAAAGTGGTCGAGAGAAGTTTCAAGAAAGTCATAATTCAAGGAGACAATCTAGAAGCAGTGAAAGCAATTACTGGATCGACAACAATAAATGGGGAGATCTTGCGCCAAGTTGAGGAAACCAGGCTTCTTTCTAATCTTTTTGATCATATTGAGTTTAAGCAATGTTATAGAGAAGCAAATATAGTAGCAGATTCCATTAATAAGGGTAGAAGAAACTGTAATATGTCTACTCTCCCTTTGAACAAGGACCTTTGTAACATCATCTTTCAGGATGATCAAGGTTGTGTTCTGTTTTCCTAACAGAACCTTCCTAATGTTTGCCTACTTTAAAAAAAAAGACATAAAATAAGAGTATCATGTTCTATTACTAAGATATGTACGTTATATATATATGTGTATATATATATATACATATATCAATTGAATTGTATGTTATATTTCTTTATCGTATGAGAAAAAATGACGTAGAACAAATGTGTGTGTGCTTCTTCTAAATATTTTAGTGATTCTTATTTAACTATTATTTATTTATAATTTTTTTTGGTTGATTTTAGTTTTGAGTTTTAGTTTAATAACTCTTTAAATTATAAGAAATCACCTTAAATATAATTGATAATTTATCTCCATCTCAATAGGGACAGAATAATATTTGATAGTTAAGTTATAATAGGCCAACTTTGAAACAATTAATGTATTATTTTCATGTTCAAATCATTTTCTTTTCAATTGCAATATATATATTCTATCCAAGTTTATGACTTTTATTCTTCTTATAGTCATAGTTTAAACTCTTCAATTTAATAACTTCTCATTGTAACATTAGGTTTGTTTAAATATTATAACATTTGATTCCATTTATATACTAGGTTTCATTTGATTCCATTTATATACTAGGTTTGTTTAAATATTATAACATTAGAAGTTTAGTTTTTCTAATATTTTATAAATAGATTATTGAAATAATCTATAATTAATTTTAATCATGAAATTAGTATTCTAACGGTTATCTGTATAAAAATGACTCCTTGATTTTAATCTAAATGGAATTTTAATATTCAAATATATGTCATCGAATTATTAAATAAAAAAATTTGTCAAACAAGCATTTTTTTTGTACAAATTGGTGAATTGTTTAACTTTTTGAATAAATTGGAAACTTGTCCACTTTATATACTCACACAATTAAATCCCTGATTCATCTTCTCCTTCCCCAAAACCCCCGGTTCATCCTCTCCCAGTTCATCGTCTCCTTCCTCGAATCCCTCCTCCCTTTCCACCGACCTTTGATCTGTCCTCCCGACTTCCTCCGATTGAATTGCAGTTCCAGATCGATGACATCCGATTGAATTAGACTGATGGCATCCGATTGAATTCCAGTTCCAGTCCGCTCGTCTGTGGCAAGGGAGCGAGCGAGCGAGCAATCCGATTGAATTAGGTCGACGACATCCGATTGAATTCCAGTTCCAGATCGAGAGCGAGCGAGCGATCCGAGAGCAAGGGAGCGAGCGAGCGAGGTCGACGACATCCAGTCCCCTCGTTTATGGCTTCCCTCGACAGCAGCCATGGTTGCGTGTAGAACTTCGGCAAGGGACGGCTGGATCGAAAGCTTCGATATCTCGATCTGAAGCAAGGCGATTGAAGGAATTTGACTTCAGATCTGTAACTGGACTTTAATCGGCTTCAGATCTAATTCAATCGGAAATGGAATTCGACCTCAGAAGTCAGATCGGAGGAGGAGCTGCGGCGGCGGAGGAGGAGCGACGGCGGCAATCGACAAGGAGCAGAGGAGGAAGATGGACGACGACGAGTGAGCGGATCGAGCGAGGCGAGCGGTCGGAGCGAGCGAGGGGGCAAGGCAGCGGCGAGGTGGAGCCGGAGGCCGGACCGAGGCCGGAGGGAAGGCGGCCATCTGATTCCAGATCGGGGAGGAGGTAGAAGAAGACACCTTTTGGTAAATTACAAAAATGACCTCATAAATATGAGAATTACAAAAAATATCTATATTTTATTATGTGATTCACATCTATTATATTTTCATTTTTACATTTGCACAAAAGTTATATTTGCACAACAAGTTGTTATATGTGCACAACGTAAAGTTATGTTCGCGCAACAAAAATTTTGTAACGAAAAAAAAAGCGGAAAAAAAATATTATATTTTACACAACAAAATGTTATATTTGCACAACATACGATTATATTTGCACATCGTACTCATATATTTGCAAGACAAAATATATAAAAATAATAAAAAAAAAAACTAGACTTGGGTCTTATTTGCACAACTTACGGTTATATTTACACAACGTACTTTTATAATTACACGACAAAATGTTAAAAAAATAAAATAAAGAATAAAAAAAAAACTAGATTTGGTTAATGCACGACTTACGGCTATATATTTTTTACTTCATAAAAAACTTATAAAAAGATTAATAAAAAACATATAAAGTTTAGCTGAATAATTATCCATTTAAAAAAAAAGCTACGGAGGAGTATTTTTTTGTCTGGCGTTTCACAAAACAACAAAGTGACACTTTGTACTGAGGCCATTAACCAAAGCATTTTATGTTACAAACTACAAACCGAGGGAAGCCATTAATTAAAAGATAATCTCCCATTTTTCAATACAAATTTTTTTTGAAGAGAAACGAGGAGGGAATTGAAACCTCAAATCTCTACTGTTCTAAACCTAATTTTCACGTCAAGCAAACAAAAAAAATCCAAATTGAAAAGTCAGGGATAGAGATTCAATCCAAATTGAAAGGTCAGGTGTATAGAGATTCAAATCTGATGGTCACCATACTTCGAATCATCCTAGATTAGTGGAAAACGAAATCAATCATTCACAATTTGAATCATCCTATCAACCACATTGAAAACGAAATCAGCATGTTTTTCCTGAAATCAAATTCGAACCCTAAAGTAGGCAAACATTCACAATTTGAATCATCATCCCTAACCCTTAAATCCCCAAACCTATAGATTAAATTGAGAGATACTCACCTTCACCTTCATCAACAACTGAGCTCGATCCGCATGGGATTATTTTGCCGCTGCCCTCAGTCGACCTTCGTCTTCTCTCTCTCGATCTCTCTCCCTTCGATATTCAACCTTCGTCTTCTCTTTCCCTCTCGCGACTTGCCTTCGCCCTTCTTCTTCTCTCTCGGCCTTTCGTTCCTTCGCTCAGCTTTCTTTCTAGCTTTTTTTTTTCAATTCAAAACTAACGGAGCTTCCTTCTTCAGTTAAATTTAACCTTCGAGGGCACGACGCGAAATGAACTAAAACCCTAGGGGCACCACATGAAATATGTAAAAGAGTTGTATACCCGGTGAAAATCGCAATACCTCAAGGGCACCCCACGAAATTTCCGTTAAAAAAATTAATAATATGGTATAATATATTTTATATAGAATTATAGATTTTTCTTCTCAAATTTCATCATTAACATTGTACATATTCATATTTAAATATATTATATTCAATTTGATATAAATTTAGAATAATTGACCTAAATTTGACTGCATGCTACATAATTATATATAGATATATTATATTCAATTTTGACTAAATATTGGATAGATTATTTGATCTAAAAAGACAAGTTTTTTTTAACTAATCTATATAATATACTAAAACAAAGATTTGAAATCTCCTTTGGTGCGATTCGTATTTGTGTCATTTCTGGTGCAATCTGACATAAATTTTTTTGATACATCAATTAATGACGATCCAGTATGTTTGAGCCACATTAGACAATTACCTCATCTATTTTATATATCCACGTGTCATCTCAAATATCTTAAATGGATACAAAATCTATCATTTTGGTACATTGGATTATTTTATCTTTAGTCATTAAGATGGGTTATTTTAGTTTTCATTATATCTAATGATAATATTTCATGATTAATTTTGATTATCTATTGAACAATAAAATCTTATTATCAAAATATTTATATTAATTCTCAACTTCATATCTTAAGTCATTATAAAACCTATTATTTTTATGAAAAAAAAATACCGTACTAGTTAAAATTTAAAGTTGAATATATATAAAAATAAGTAGTACCAATAAACGAGGGAGCCATTTTAGAGTATATATATAGATATATAGATAAATCTAGATAGATTCTCCTTTATTATATACCTTCGTCACAACTCACACGTATTTAATTAATTTACTATTCTTATTTATAAGTAATTTTAAAAATTAAATATTTTATGTAATTCATAAAAATTACTTATAAAATTTAGCTGAATAATTCAGTTATCCATTTAAAAAAGAAGAAGCTACATAGCAGTATTTTGGTTTGGCGTTTCACAAAAACAACAAAGTGACATTTTGTACTCAGGCCATTAACAAAAGCATTTTATGTTACAAACTACAAACCCAATTACTGCAGGCAATTGTTGTTCGACTCCAATACGCACAAATTAGCCTATATAACAGGGCCACTAGAACAATATCATACGCAATCCTAATCAGCTTATTCTTGAAAGGACCGCCCCTTGAACGCTTATTAGGGAGACTTGTAAGTGTTAGTTGAATGGTGCTTAACATACTAGTTTCATAGTTGACCTGCATTCTCCAAGCCCACAACTGAACCGGGCCAACCTGGGCAATTTGGCGTTGATTACAAACATTCCACCAACATGTATTACCCACTACTTCAGTGATTCGGCTTCCTAATAAATGCCAATTAATTGCGAATTCACAAATAGAAATGAGGATAAACAAAGAAAGGCCCAGTACCAGAATACAAACAAAGGTAGCCTTCCTGATCAACATATTGTGGTGCATCAAGATCATGCTACGCCATATCCGCAAAGAACAATGCCACACGTACCTTACTTTCTTCCTTACCTGTTTGGCTTCCATTGAATCTCTGATGATGGTAGCTAGCGAATAGTGAAGAGCTATCAGTTTCTCTCGGTTGATATTCCTCCTCTTAAACTTTTTCTTTGCTTTGGCTTTCCGACTTGCCTCATGCGTTGCGAAGGACTCCCATGATTTTTTTGCCCTCCGACATCCACTTACGAGTTGCCCTCCGACATCCCCTTACGGGTATTAGACTTTTTTGGGGCAGAACCACGTATTCTCCTTTATTATATACCTTCATCACAAGTATTTAATTAATTTACTATTTTTATTTATAAATAATTTTAAAAATTAAATATTTTATGTAGTTTTTATTTCATAAAAAAAACTTATAAAGTTTAGCTGAATAATTAAGTTATCCATTTTAAAAAAAAAGCTACAGAGTAGTATTTTTTTGGTCTGGCGTTTCACAAAACAACAAAGTGACATTTTGTACTCATGCCATTAACAAAAGCATTTTATGTTACAAACTACAAACCGAAGGAAGCCATTAGCCAACCATTTTGTCAAAGATAATCTCCCATTTTTCGGTTTCCCTCCCTTTTATTTTCCAAAATTTTATTAAAAAGAAACCCTCTCAAAGTCTCAACTCAAACGATGGCGAAGCGCTCCCTCTGTCGCTCCTCCCTTGACTCGAACGGCCTGAAAACCTCAATCTCCCGCCTCCCCGTCTTCAACCTCAACGCCTCCTCCCTTGAGATGTCGTACGCGTTGGCCAACACCTCCACCGGGATCGCCCTCAACACTGACGTCCTCCCTGCGATCGGGCTTGTGATTGCGTTGTCGTTCGTCTTCACGTCCACCCACTCAATTCCTTGCTTTCCCGCCTTCACTACCACCGCAAACCCCTGCGGGATCACCAGGATCTGTCCTCTCTGCAAGACCTCGTCGAACACCGTTTTCCCTTCGTCTCCCACCACCTGCGCTCTCCCCTCTCCTTTCGTCACGTACAGTGCGCTGTGCGCGTTCAGGTTCCACCTCGGTCCGATTATCGCGTTCTGCACAATTTCCAGGTTAATTGACCTCCAATTTCACAATTCTCGTGTCGATTTTGGTTTAATCGAGCCATGAATTCGAAATTGAATGTGCGTGGTTGATTTTAGGGTTTGCACTGCACCGAATTGGAAAGGTTAGGGTTTATACCTTGTAGAGGGTGACGTGTTCGGCGCTGAGGCGGAGGTATTCGAGGATCGGGAGAGAGTTGCTGTTAATGGTGTTGATTCTGCCGGCGCGTGGGCTGAAGACGTCGGCCTGAGCGGGCCTGTCGATGTTGTGCCTGAACTTGAGGTTGCAGAGCGAATCTTGGACTCCATTACCGTAGCCTCTCCTTCCTCGTCCTCCCTCTCTTCTCTGACCTCTTTCTCTCTGTTGTTGGCGCTCTTCCTCTTCCTGTGACTCCTCGGGGACCTGGATCTGAAGGTCCCGAGCCTGGACGATGAATCCTCTCTGGTCGTTCTCTCCTCGGATCTTGCTGATCGTCTCCTGGTCAACTCCTCGGAAGATTTCACGGAGGATCTCGTCGTCAAAGCCACTGAGGACGTTTCCGCCTACAAGTGCTTCATCGCCTTGTTCGGAGCGGTGGCCACGGTGCTCCTCTTCCCTCTCTTGTCGCTGGTGGCGGCGTTGCCCCCTGCTTTCCTGGTTCTGACCAGCTAGGAAGAAGCTCTGTTCATAACATCAATTGCAAATGCAAACTAAAGCTTTAGCATCCAACAAGATTCAAAACTGATAATGAAGTTGAATGGAGTCGATGGATCGAAATCACTGACCCTGACATTCTGATCGAGCTGGTTGTGGAAGTTGTTGGAGTCGATAAGGGTGATACTGATGAGGTCGGTGTCGCCGTCGTTGTGAGTCCACTGCACCACACCCGCTGGGGAAGGAATGACGTCGCCTTCTCGGATGCGGATCACCTTCTGGTGTTGGTCTCCCTCCTCGCGTCTCTCGCTGGGCCTGAAGCGTCGGCTCTCTTCTTCCTCTTCACGTCCCTCTCTGGGCCTGAAGCGTCGGCTCTCGTCTCCTTCTTCGCGCCTCTCGCTAGGCCTGTAGTGTCGGCCTCTTGAGGATTCAGATTCCAAATCTGATTCAGACTGGAATGTCTCGGGACATCCAGGCACAATCACTCCCTGAACTCCCCTCCCTGCAAAACCAAATGAATAGGCTTAGATAAATTAATTGGATAAAATAAGTGATAAGTTAAGTGAAGAATGCATACCTTGCTCGATGAAAGTGAGGTAAGGGGCGTTGGTGTAAGAAGGAAGCAGGAGGCCGCCAGGCTGGATGACGAGGCGGACGGCGACGAACCCAGTGCATCGGAACTCAGGGGTGGTGTGGTCCCAAATCTCGGTGACACCTGCCTCAGACTTGACACGGCGGCTGGGCTCGGAGGCGGTCAGCCTCTGGATGTCGCATTGCTGCTGGAATTGCTGCTGCTGGTGGCCACGCTGCTGGTGGTGGGCGCCTTCACGGCTCTGCCACGGCCACTGCTGGGCAGAGCAGCCGAGCACCAGGAGGCACAATGCTAGCGGGAGTATGAGTTTGGTGGCCATTATTGAGAGTTGGATTTGATGGTGGTGGTGAAGTGTTGCTGGTGTGGCTTGGGTTTTATACTGGGGAGTGGGACTGAGTGAGGTTGTAGCTGCATCTTGCATGGATGCCATGAAGCCAATTAACCTGCAGGGGAGACGTACACGTATTGGGTATGTGGCGAACCGTGACAGCTGATATTGGGGTTTGATTTTGAGGTGAGTTTTGATGGTATTTGTTTGGGATTGTGTTCATCGTGAATCTGGCCCTCCAAATGAGTTAGGTGCCTCCATATTTGGAACCATTGAAATACCCGAGGGAGCAAGAACCACAACACTACCCAGCCCAGTGGATTATGATAACTGATGCAACATTTTTGTGTTGGATTTGAGCAGTTTTTGTCAAAAGAGATTTTAGAAACGCCGTAGCAAATAAGGTTTTGGGTACTACTGGAGGGGATAATTCCGAAATCAAAATGATAAAGCCTAAAGGTATGATGTAAGGCTAGTTTGGATTAATAGGCTTACCTGCAAGAAGAAAGCAAACTAGCAAACCTTGTTTTGTTGGCCTGTGACTAATTTCAATTTCTTTTTATTAGATAAAAATTCGATGGTCAGACTGACTCATCGATATGCCGATAAAGTCGGCAGACGGCGAACCGTCAAACGTACAACCTAAAAATATAGAAATACAGACAATAAGCGAAATGAAACAAGCAGAAGATAAACTCTACAACCAAACGACCCCGGAAGACCAACTCCCTTTCGGGTGGTTGAGTATACATAAAAATATATAAATGCACACAAAATGGATTATACATAAATATATATAAAAACTAGGGTGGCAGACCCGTGCTACGCACGGGTCATTATTTCTATGCAATTTGTAAAGTTTGACGGACTGAGTTCGTAAATAAGTGAAGAAATAATATGCGAGATTTAAAATATGTGTTTGTAATTATTTATCACGGAAAAATCCACTTGACGATAATTAAAGTAGTTACTAATGAAGTACTCCGTATATATGAAGACACCCAACGTCTAACATTAGATGTTATAGTCATCATCAAGACAAAACAAATAAGTTAATCTCTTGGGTGTACTACAATGTCATGTAGTATCCTATTATAATTTAAAAATTATAATTTGTAAGATGGTAGTTCTTTTTGCATCCTATTATAATTTGTATGTTTTATGACATTATATGAGTTTTATTTGTTATTATCAATTTGTTACTTGAAATCCAATAATTAATATTTCTTTTGAGAAAATCCTAAGAAAATTGTCAATGAAAATAGTACTATTAATAAATTGTATATGAAAAATATTAAACCTTATGAGAGATATATACAAAATCAGTGACTCTATTTTATAATACAAAAACATAAATTATATTAGTCACATCTTGACTCTATTTTTGTTAAAAATCAGTATATAAGATATATATTACAATACAATTGAATAATACAACTCGATCAACATGCAATACCTTTATTATAGTAAAAAACCGGCCAATAGTGTGATTAATTTTTGTGTATTATAATATGATGAACAACGGAATAATTACAAAAACAAATTACATAACCTAAAATGAACCATAAATTAAGAAGTATCATAAAATGAACAACTAATAAAATATTAATATAGCGAATTAATGAAATAATACTTCATATATATATATATATAATGGTAGATGCATATTAACATATTATAATATACTCCGTAGTGCATTAAATAGGTGGTCGTATGCCATTATATTGGAAGAAAAGGATTGAATCTGTAACCTCGAAAGATGTCCTTTTCTCCGACTAAATTATGAAAAATCTTGTATACTCAATTACGGGATCGGAGTAAGCAACTTAATACGTTAAGTGCGAATACACCTACCGATACATAGAAAAATTGCACCAAAAGAAGGATTAATAAAATCGTGATCTTTAACAAACTCTCTTAATTTGACATATTGCGATTGAAAAAAATTCACACAAACAATAAATAAGAAATTAATGAAAAATATTAAAATAGTGTTTCTTATCCATCAAACTCCATATATCCATTTTAAATAAGGCTTTCACCTCCAAGAAAGCATAAAATCGGATCGAGCTACTTACCAGACTCATCATGGCAACTCAAGTGAAGCTCGAAGCGATATGTCTCATTAATATTATTGCTAGCTTGTATCTCTCGTGATTTCCCTGCCACTTTTCTCCTTTTACACTGCAAAAAAATGAGTATATAGGAGATTTGATTATCTTTTAACAATATGCATGTGAAGAATTTTGAGAAATTGAACGAAAACAAAGATGGATTAGTTTTTTTTCTTTTCAACATGCAAACGACAAAAAATAAAAAAGGTGAATGGGTTGCGGCAGGAAGATTCAAGAACTACAGGGAACTCTATCTTTTCAAATTTTTTTAGGTAGGTTAACTAAGCTTGATCAATTATCCACTTTCTCCTTCTCAAGCCTATTTATACACCTAAACTGAATGGAAAACGTTGGATGGAATATGCAAATATTTTTAACTGATTTTATCATTATTATTAGAATTTATTTACTTGAAAGTAACAGTCAATGAAATATATATCGATTTAGTAATTAATTAGTAATATGAGATATAGCCTATAGGACAATGAAGCAATGCCTACTATTAAGTAATTAAATCCTTACCGACTTTCAATTATAAAAAGTAATTAAATAATTTGCATAAACAAATTACCAAAAATAACCATAAATATATAAAAGTCTGTTTTATTTAGATATTTAGATATAAATATAGATATAGAATATAGACCTATATAAATTTAATGGCAAAAAATAATAAAAGAGGTGTTACATAATTGTATTCTTTTGTTTCCGTTACAATTTTTTTAAAAAATAAGAGTATATTTCATAATTGTTAAACTATACGGAGTATATTAGAAGATAGAGAGTTGAAAAATGTGTGTTGATTATATTAGTATATACTAATCAATTTTGATTGAGCCAATCAAATATTAAATATCCACTAATAATTTTACTTATTTTTAATTTTGAAAAAAGTAATGTAAATTTTTATATTTTTCTTCTTTTTTTTTTATGTTAAAATTATTTTATTTATGTTTAATTCTGAAAAAGGAACATAAAAACCATATATTTGTATTTTCTTTGGGTTTCCGTTACAATGTGTGAGATAAACTAAATTGTTTAAATACAAAGGGTGGGAAATATGGAGTTAGAAGATAAAGATTTTTACGTTTGTTAATTAGGTATGTATTAATAAACTTTGATTGATACAATTAAATCTACACAATTCATTTTAATTGTTTTTAAAATCGGTGAAAAGACTTTGCTCTAAATTGTAAGTCTTTTCATTTACCCAAGGTAAACGCATTAAATATAATTAAATAGCTAATTTGTAACTCTTTTCATCACCTAATTAACTTATATTTTTACGGAAATATGTAGAAAGCATTTTAATTTAATTTAAGTTAGGTAAAAACTCAATATATTTTTATCACAAAAAAAACACTCAATATATAAAAACGTTGATAAAAAACTTAATAAGAATTGAAAAGACCACAAAGTAAATAAAACATTTAAATCGATATGAACTTTTAATTAGCATTTAGTGACCAAAAAGTCAATCTTAGTATATAAATAAATAGATATATTATATACACTCTATGAAATGAACCAAAAAATAAAATAAAAGATGTAGTTGTTGTGGTTTGAACTTTGGATGATGGGGCTATCAATAACAACCACAACCATTGAGCTAAAGATGACATGTTGAAACAAATTGAATAAATAAGAAAAAATAGTGTAAATTTTCATAGCCTTAATAAGAGCAATAAATTGCCCATGAACACAACTTTTAAGGTTTATATATTTATATATAGATAAGGAAAATATATATATAAATATATTTATATAAAAATCAGTGGTTTTAATATAAATATAAATATAATATTTTTCCAATAAAAAATACGAAATGCTTCGAGCCCAAGACAAATCTGGAGCCCAAAGCACAAGATAATGGGTAGTTTCGGTCCCAAGTAGGGCTGTTACTTGAGCCGAGTAGCTCGAGCTCGGCTCGGGCTCGGCTCGAAAAAAGCTCGACTCGGGCTCGCTCGAATTAAATATGAGCCAAGCTTGAGCGGAATTCTGAGCTCGAGCTCGGCTCGAGTAGCTCGTATAGCTCATTTTATGGGTGAAATTACAGTTCTCCCCTATGTTTTATTTAGCCCCATGTAAATAAGTTTTATTTAACCCCTTGTAAATAGGGCGTATATCTCGTTTCGTAGGTAAAATTACAGTTATGTCCCTATGTTTTATTTAACCTCTTCTTCTAAAGAGTCTGTCAGCCGTTTTGCCTTTTGGACTCCATTCACTTTGAATCACATATCTACATTTTGTGAGTAGCTCGAGCTCGACTCGGCTCGGCTCGAGAAAATGAGGCTCGAGCTCGAGCTCGTTTCGTTTGTAAACAAGCCGAGCTTGAACACCCACTACTCGAGCTCGTACATCAGCCCTAGTCCCAAGGAGGAGTCCCAAGGGCCCAAGACTTTGCTTGCTACTTCCCCCCTTTTTTTTTGAGAAAATTTGGTGAAATATCACCTTTTGAACTTTGATTAGTTAATTAACACCTTTAAGTTATTTATCAGCCGCACTAACATCCTTTGAAGATTTTTTAGGCCCGTACCACCCAGTCGGCCTCTTTCCCTTCCATTGCCTTCCATCACCATCAGATTTGCATCTCCTCCTTCGCCCAACCATGGTTCCTCTTCTTCATCTTCCTCTGCGGCACCCTCTCCCTCCGTCGCCCGCTTGGGATCCACCTTCCGTCCACCGCCCCGCCTTCTTGGATTCGCCGGTGCCGCTGGAGATCTCCTTCTCCAAATCTGCCCTCAACCGTGAAGACTCACAGTCATGTGTTTGCCCTAGGTCTCAAAACCAGTGCTTCTGGATCCGAGATTTTGACTCCCCCCGATCTCTTTCTGGTGCTTCTCAGGTATTTGATTTTTTCACATTTTTTATTACCTTTCGGAGCTTTGATTTTGTGCAATTGACGAGTCTGATGCAATCCGATTTTGCTTGTTTGATATATGATGTTTGAGTTGTTCAGTAATTTGTATCTGGAGCTTGAAATTGGGGTGTGAAATTGAAATGTCTTGCAGGCAAAATTGATTTAGAACTGTAAAGCTCACCTGTCCTCTTTCTCCTCTGCTTCTTCGATCTGTCCTCCGATGCTTATTTGCTCTCCGTCTTCTTCTTTTTCTGGCATCATAGTCGTTTTGTGCTACTGCTCTTCGCTTTTTGCGATTTTCTCGAATTTCTTGTCAGATTGAAGGTTCTCCAGGTATGTCTCCATGTTTTAATGTTATTTTCGTTCAATCCTACTGTGTATTCCTGTTGTGTATTCGATTTTGTGTTGATTTTTTTGTTTTCGAGTGTTTTTGGTTGTTATTCTGTTTTAGGATTTTGAAATTGGTTGAGCGATGTGGCTAGATTCTTGAACCGATTGTGTGGTACAATCGTTGAACGGAGAATTAGGAATTAATAAACAATCCTTGAACGAAAGGGCTAGACAGTCGGTAATTGTAACAATCGGTTCAAGGATTGCGAACTTGACAACGATTGTTCATTAATTAGGAATCTGCTGGTTTTCTTTTCCCCCTGCTGGTTATCTGTGTGAGTTTGAATGAATTAGGAAGCAAGAGCTAAAGGTAGAGGAAGTAGGAATTGTAGAGTTTTTTTTAGTTAATTGTTTCGTCTACATTGTGAGTTTGAAAATGAAGTTTCTGTGATGAATGAATTTGTAAACAAGCTCTTAAGGTATGTGTAGTAGGAGTTTGAGAATGAAGTTTCTTTGATGAATGAATTTGGAATATGTTTGATGAAATGCCGGGCTCTGCGACTTTTTTGACTTCTAGCGATGAATTGAGCAATCGAATTGCTTCCGATCTGTTGGCGAGATGCATGTCTGTGCTTTTAATAAGTTTCAACGTCTTCCTACTTTGCCTGAGCTTCTAAATGGCTTCTTTGCTGTCACTTTTTTTAATCAAAACACTACTAGCTGTTTTAGGCTTCTAAATGTCTTAGGTGATTTGTCATAATCTTTACAGGAGCGTTGCTTGATGATTTACTAGTCTGCAACAGCAGCTGCTTAAATCAAGTGAGTAATTTCCTGCTTATCTGTTCAGAAATGTGGGCAATGGGAGCTATTATGGCTGAATTGTTTACTCTAAGACCATTATTTCCTGGTTTAAGGTATTCTTTTTATTTCCAAATGGTAAATGCTAGTATTACCTGTAGTCTGTGTTAACACCGGCTAATTGAGTAAAACATTCTGTATGTTCTCCTTTTTGGGTACATCATTAACTCGTAATCCTAAAAATTGTACAATGAAGCTGATGAGATCTACAAGATATGAAGTGTAATTGGCACTCCTACGGAGGAATCTTGGGCACATGGGATGCGGCTTGAACGTTCAATGAATTATCAGTTCCCACAGGTCAGTGTTTCTCTCCAAAACTCCTTTATAACCGTAAGCTCTTTGTCTAAAAGCAGTTTTATTTCATTTAGTGTCATTTGTAAATTTTTCTTACTGTATTGTTTGAATGCATCTTGTAAGATTAAAATAGTGGAATGAGTTTTTTCTGCTCAATATCACTGGTAAATCTGTCCTTCAATACACTAAACTTGTTTCATCTAAAGAGATTAATGAATTGATGATTCTTGTCCCCATCTTCTTGTGTTTCATATGCTTCTTTGATATTTTATTTTAAGCTTCTAAAAGCACAGCTGCTTCAGGTTTTTCAAGTTCACTACCGATCATAGCAAAGATGAAAAGCGACTTCCAAATTCGCCTTGTCCCCATGGCCGATAAATCTACTGTTTTCCAAGGGCAAGGAAGACATAGCACATTTATCTTCTCTTGCACCGCCTAGATAGAATGCGAGTTTTATATAGTTAGAAAATGCATATTCCGTTAGTGAGTAGGTTCTTTGTAAATTCATTAATGAAATGCACCTTTGATTGCATTTTTGTGAGTCGTGCATCTCGTTGAAGCGGGGAACTTTTGGTTCCGTGTTGCTTGTATTCGAATGAGATGTCAAAACAATCTTCTAATGCAATGGACAAATGCATATTGTCTTCAGACTTGCTTGATTTAGAAGTCATCCAGCCCTTTCAGAATGACTTGATTTAGATTGTATCATTTGATTTATACATTGCAGCTACTTGAAGATAAAGGTCATGGTCCATAACTATAGATCCATTTTGAGCTGTAAAATGATTTCTATGGCGGTGATGGTGTTGTGGTTCAATGTTGTGACTTTGAGCTTGGTATTGGTTGACATTACCCAGTTTATGAGCAACCACATATCATAAGTTGTCATCTTTTTCAATAATTTCATTCCCAATATACCCAAAACATGGTTAGTTGCAATCTCACAAGTCAAAACTAGAAAAGTTAAAGATGGTTCCATATCAAACGACAAGTATCCATTGACAAAAATCAACTTGGGATTTTACAAATCCAAAGCCTGACCCTTTCGTTTCCTATATAGTTCATGTCATTTTTTAAATAGATATCCATTGTGTTTTTTTAAGATGAAAATTTTAGTGGTCAATAAAATATAAATAATCTGTTGTCATCGTTAACTCCTGAGCTTCTGATTTTAAGAGATCGTATTTGTAACGGCCCAGGATTATGATTCCCGAGTTACGTTTCGAGGGATGAAACCCCTCGTTGGGATCTTGCGCCCCGAGCACAGGTTGAAGGTTTGAAATCGAAGATGCGCAGTTTAAAGTGGGATTTCGCACCCAAACCCGGAAGGTCCGTTGGAGACCCCGGGGTAAACCCCTGTACCTGTCCTAAGTCTACAACGCGCGAAAACCTTTATCATGCAAAGGGCGAAAGTTCTGAAAACGATACAACCAGTGCCACGGCAGAGCCGGGTCAAAACGGAGTATAATAGGAAGAAATCCAAAAAGCATGAGTTTGGTGAAGTCAGGGTTCATACACTCACTCTCCGCCATATGAATGGACCCCGTCATATCAGCACAAAATCAAGTAGTAGATCGGGTACCTGAAACTATACCACCAAGTCAGGCCAAGAGTCCGCCTGCGGGTCCTCTGACCGCGCTGAGGACATATAATACGCCTATACCTAGAATAAAGGATGCCTTCATGCAGTACTGAAATAAAACCACACTATCATGCTCCTAATTCATATGTGCAGAATATTGAGAAGGCCTTAACAAAGAATACCAAGCGGTATATCCCTCCTTTTTCCACCACCCCTCTTCCAGACAAGGTGGAGACTGGCCAGTTCGACGCTATAATCATATCAAATCTCATCATCATATCATATCTCATCATCATATCATATCTCATGCCCATCTCGTATCTCGTGATATATATATAAATGACTCGGGGAGGACAACACCCGATGAAGCTGGGCGGCCCTATGACCCTAGCAAGGACTCTAGGACTCACAGATAACGGCCGTTCTGTATTCAAACGCATACAGAATAAGGATGCTCATTCGTAAATGCAATTCCTAAGCATGATACTATATGACATGCTCTTATGCATATGCAACACCTACATACTATATGACACATCAGGAAGGAGGTACTGGTTACTGAGTAAGCCCCGGAGGTACTTACCTTGCTAGAAGGTCAGCAAAAGAAGAACCCAGCACACAGTAGTCACGATCACAGAATATCACCTAATCACATAACGAGAATATACTAAGTATACTTCTATAGCCTTTCTGAACACATATATTACTCGCTCAAATTAGCATATAGATAAGTAAGCTTGCATCAATCATACTTTCAATTTATCACGATCAACCATCTCTTATCTCATACCATTCATCATAACTTGTCAACTCATCAGTTTAAAAAAATATACTCCCTATATAAATCATACTTATACTTTCCATATTATATCATCATCATAATTATCAAACATTTAATCTCTTATGAAATTCACCACAATATCCCGCTATTAATCATCGTCTTATTCCCAAGTTAGCTTCAAATCCGAATTAACCAGTTAAGGGTTCTGACCCCTTGAAAATACTCGCTAAATTCCCTTTTTCAATTTATTTATTAAATCACTTTTTAACCTTTTATACAATCTCCAAAATTAATATTTGATCTTTTAAATCCTCAAATACTATTATATTTTGTTTTATTACCATTTATTAAATACTTTCACAAGCCATTTCTCAATCCTTGCAAAAACCCCAACTATTTTTATGTAATAAAAAATCAGCCCCTTAAAACCCAAACCCATTCTTTTTTTTAAAAGTGAACCGAACCGGTTTATTAATTAAATCACTGAACCGGACCATTTTAAAACAAAACTAAAACCGAACCATTTTACTGTTCATCATCAACTTCCTCCGACTCCCCGCGCTCGAAAATGGAGGAAAAGAAAAGGGAGGGGAGGGCTGCTCGCCGGCGAGGGCGGGGCTCCGGCCACCCTCTCATCCTTTTCAACCCACAACGCCCAACCCCTAAGAATGTTAAACAAAGGATCGAAGGCAAGGATTGAAACGAACGAAGCTCACCGAGGTGTTCGCGGACGTCGGAGCTCTGTCGGAGACTCGATTCGCTGCGTCGGAGATGGAGGAACCTCGGATTCGACCTAGGAGAGTAAATGAAGGTCAAAGGAGGGTTCATCCATGGAATTTCGGATCGAACGAGAGGTCGAAGCTTACCGAACGGAGTTTGCGCTCGAGCGAGGTGGTGGAGCTCCGGTGGCTCGATGGAGGCGCTAGGGCCTCTGGGGCGGCGTCGGGGTGGTGGTGAACGCCAGTAGAGGTGGCTAGGCCTGCTGTAGCTGCTGCTCGTTGAGGAACACGAGGGTGGAGGTGGAGATGGCGATGGAGATCGGTGGTGGCGTAGCGGGAGTGAAGGTGACGGTGGAGGTTCGGTGATGGCGTCGAACTGCTGCTGCTGTGCTCTCGAGGAGTGTGAACTGATGCTGTTTATGCAGCTCTTGAGGAAGGAGGAAGCAAGGAGGAAGATGGTAAGAGTGTGATGGTGAGTTTGGGCATGGGTGATGGCGGAACAGGGGAAGTGACGGGGGATATAGGCAGGGGAATGGGCTCGGGTTGCAGGACAAGGTAGGGGAGTGGGTGAGAGGTTGAGTGTGAAATTGGTTAATCAATACCCGGAAATAAATCCCGAATACGCGAATTTTGAATCCCGAAATTAGTTCCTAAATGTTAGTTTTCCCAAATCCCGCTTTCTCAATCAATTAGATCTTTAAAATTGAAAAGGATATCGCCATCCGATAATTATTTTGAATTTTCGAGGTCAAGGACGGAAATTGTTTGCCAAATTTTACTTTCCGGTCGGAATCCGCTAAACGAGTTTTAAAAACCGATTTTAAATTTCATTTTTAATTCTCTTTTTCCGAAAATAATTAGGATTTAAAAATCCTAGCCTTTACAGTATTGCCTTGTTTGGTGACACTGTTTTGATTCCACATTTCATGCTCAATGTCATCAAATTTAAAAAAATATCATTACAAATGATTGAGATCAATTAATTGTACTAACAAATGTGTCATCAATGAATAAAATTAACCAATAAAATTGTCATTAATAAAAAGATGCCATCGATGACTTGTAAACAAAAAATGTTATCAATAAAAATGTCATCAACAAACAATGTCATCACAAATGATTGAGATCAATAAAGTGTAATCACAAATGTCATCAATAAATAAAAATGTAATAAACATGTCAACACAAGTGATTGCATCAATGAAGTGTAATCACAAACGTGTCATCAGTGAATAAAAGTAGAATCGATGAAAATATATCGATATACAATTGATTAAATTAAAAAGAAAAGTGACATCAAACGATTAGATTAAAAAAGTGGAATCAAATAATTACATTAGAAAAATGACATCAAAACACTAATTTGAAAAAGTTGCATCACATTAAAGAAAAAAAATGTCATCAAAACAGTACTTTGAAAAAGATGGCTTCACGGTAAAAAAAAATATCATCCAAAAATTGACTTTAAAAAAGTGTCATCATTAGTCAATAGTAAACAAATTTGGCATCTATGGCATCACAGTACACAAAAAATGTCATCAAGTTTTGAAAAAAATGTCATTTAAAAGTGGCATCAAAGTGAAAATTAAATGTAATAAAAAATGGAATCAAAACGGTAAAAAAATGTCATCACTACTTAAAAAAAAAAAAAAAAAAAAAATAAAAAAAAAAAAAAAAAAATAAAAAAAAAATCGGAATAAGTTGGTCAACGGTCAACGTTGACCGGTCAATGGTCAAACAGGTTGACCGTTGACCTTAATAGTCAATTTGGGAAGGGTGCTAGGTAAGTTAATTAATTTTGTTTGGATGCTAGTTAGCTAATGAGATATTCATAATGTGTTAGTTGTCAAAATATCCCTTTTTTTTTCTTTTTTCTTTTTTTTATTGTTTTGGGAGCGTTCAAAGAACGCAACCAACTAAGCTTCAATTTCCCAGCACCGCCAGGCAGCCCACCGCACAACCGCCGTCGGCGACAACGAAGGGACTAGCGCCGATCGCCGCCGCCAGCAACAGAAACAGAGAGACAGGCAGAGGCGGAGAAGGCGGTTGACAAGGTGAATCGCAGTCAGCACATGCACAACAGTCAGCAGCGCATCAAGCTAACTCAGGCGAACACGCCAAGCAGAATAGCCCCGACAGAGAACCTCCGGCGACGGCATGCATGCCAAGGCGCCACCAAGCGCGGGCGAGGGGGGTGAAATCCGGTCAGCAAGCACAGGAGCACGGACGAGCAGAAGCTCGCCGGAGCCGGCGCAGTGGCAAGCGCACCCAGATCCGAGGGTGATGAGCCACAAAACGACACATGAACAGGGTGCCATGGTCGACTGGTGGTAGCGAATCCGGCAGCCGACACCAACCCACCCAACCCGGACAAACCGAAGAAAGGTAGACAACACACAAGCACGCAAGTTCGCAATTCAGAAAAAATGGAATTCTCTGTACAGATTTGGAGGAGGGAAGATGAAAAAGGGAAAAAGAACCCAAGAACATCAAAATCCCCAAATTAATTTAGGATTTTATTTGAATCTGAAGACCTAATTCAGATTAGGTTTTCTGATCTCGTTTGTCTCGCCCACACACACAAAGAAAGACGATTTCCTTGCGGAGCGGAGCTGCGGAGGTGGCCGAAGTCGGGATAAGACGGTCGAGGCTGGAATAGGGCGACCGAAGTCGGGGTAAGGCGGTCGTGGCTGGGATATGACGGCCGAAGCCTCAAACCTATTTGATTCTAACCCAAATCAAGCAAAGATTTGAGGTTTTTTCCCCAAAATGAGGATTTCACAAATCGCTTCTCTCTCTAGAAGAAGAGAGAGGAGAGAGCTTGTGACTAATTTCAATTGTGTATTATGTTTGGCAATCGTGAAGATAATTAGCTAGCACAATTATGTAATTTATGTCCGTAGAAACTCGTTATACTTAGAGATTCTTGTCTTCATTCTACTTTTTTTTTTTTGGGTATCCTAATGCTTGATAAATTCTAGAATAGAGTTGAAATAAAGACTTTTTATATATATAAAATGGGTTTCGAGGTTGTTGACTAATTTTCACGGGTCCGAATTTTAGCCTGTAAAAAACACAAATCAGTTAGGCTCGCTCACGTAGGCCTGACAGATTGAGCATCCATTAAGAAGTGAGATTTTAACTCTTAACCTCTTGTAAGAGGTCATTAGTTTGAAATATGGGTGAAAAAAAATATTCATATAATAAGACCTAATTATTTAAATTCCAACCGTCCAAGATTTATTATCTACTAGTGAGCATGCCCGTGTTACGCACGTGACTTATTTTAAATATATATTTTTAATTAATATATTATCATTTTAATTTTATTACTATTAATAATTTTTTATCTCTAAAAGTTTTAATATGTTTATTTATCTTTGAAATTTGACAAATATATTAACTTGACTCTATTTATCTTCTTACTCACTTTTATAATCAATTCAACTATATAAGCGAAAAAAAAATGATAATTGCTTTAGAAATGCATGTGTTTAGGTTTAAAATAAATAAATAAATTATATACTATAAACTTGAAAAATGTTGTAGTTATAGAGGACTTATTTTAAATATTTATTTTTAATTACTATATTATCATTGTAATTTTATTACTAATAATTTTTATCTCTAAAAGTTTTAATATGTTTATTTATCTTTGAAATTCGACAAATATATTAACTTGACTCTATTTATCTCATTACTCACTTCTACATGCAATTCAACTATGTAAGTAAAACAAATGATAATTGCTTTAGAAATGCATGTGTTTAGGTTTAAAACAAATAAAAAAATAATATATATTCTATAAACTTGAAAAATGTTGTAGTTATAGAGGTCTTATTTTAAATATATATTTTTAATTAATATATTGTCACTCTAATTTTATTACTAATAAATTTTCTCTCTAAAATTATTAATATTTTTATTTATATTTGAAATTTGATAAATATATGTATTAATTTGGCTCTATTTATCTTCTTACTCACTTCTACATGTAATTCAACTATATAAGCAAAAAAAAAATTATAATTGCTTTAGAAATATTGGATGTGTTTAGGTTTAAAACGAATAAAAAATTAATATACTATAAACTTTTAAATGTTGTAGTTATAGAGATTTGATCATTTGATCTAATGGAATGAAACTATACCTATAACCAATCACCTAGAACAACTTTATTAGAATTATTTGTAAGTATTTAATAGGTGCAATTAATTGAGCCTTCACCAAACTTTGTATATATAGAATAGAATAGATTGCATCTCTCATGACTAACCTGCAGGGACTTACTTCTATTTTATAATAATGTGTTTTGTCTTTCATCAAAGGGGAGATTGTTAGCTCCCTTGATGAAATCATTTTATGTGCATATTATATATGTTGCAGGTATGATAAAAGACAAAGTTAAAGTGTAGTATTTTATACAAATTATTATATTAATCTTATTGCCTATATTAATTAGATTTAAAGTTCTATTTAAATCTTATTTTTGGATAGCACCAGCAACTTATCCAATCTGTTTTTGGAGAATTCAGATCGTGGAGAAGCTCTCCATTTCACATTTATTAGCAAAAAATTCTTAAGATCTTAGATCTGAGTTTGTTACAACAACAATAAAATGCCCCGGTGTTTTGGCGCCAATTCTGTTACAAAACAGGTGAATGGTTGCCCATGCGGAATTACCAAAATACCCTTTCAGCAGCAAGATAAGCAAGTTGCTGTGTTGTGTGTGTTACATTGTGTTGAATATAAAATGTGACAATGTAACCTATACTCCCATATACCCCCCTCAAGTTGGACTAGTGAGAGGAAGAACAAGGCCAAGCTTGGAAGATAGGAGTTCATGTTGATCAGCCCCTAAGGCTTTAGTCAAAACATCAGCTATTTGTTGGGCTGAGGACACATGTGTTGTCTTGATTAAGCCATCCTGCACCATTTCCCGAATGAAATGACAATCAATTCTCACATGTTTTGTCCTTTCATGGAAGATTGGGTTAGCAGCAAGGTCTTGAGCAGATTTGTTATCACAATGTAATGTAATTGGGGTAGGAACATGAATATGTAGATCTGTAAGCAGCCCCCGGTAACCAAACAATCTCACAAGCAGCAGATGTCATGCTCCTATACTCACTTTCAGTGGATGAACGAGAGACCACATTTTGCTTCTTAGTTCTCCATGAAACTAGGGAAGAGCCAAGGAACACACAATAGCCAGTTAAGGATCGTCCAGTGTCTCTACAGTTGCCCCAATCAGCATCACTGTAGGCTTTCAATGTGAATGAAGAAGAGGCTGGAAAGGATAGAGCCAAATTGAATGTTCCTTTCAAGTACATGAGGAAATACATGGCTGCATTCCAATGTGGGAGTAGTGGATTTTGTAGGAACTAGCTTAACTGCTGTACTGTGTAAGAAATATCAGGTCTTGAGAGAGAGGTATATGAGCCTACCAATGATCGTTCTATAAGCTTCATGATCAGAGAAAACCTCACCCTTAGTGGTAGATAATCTGGTGCCATGTTGCATCGGAAATGAAGCAATCTTGCAGCCCTCCATTTGAGCATCTTTTAAAATATCTAAAATATATTTCCTCTGGTTAAGGAGGATGCCAGAAGAAGCTCTAGATATCTCCATGCCCAAGAAGTACCTCGCCACTCCCAGATCCTTGATGGTGAAGGCAGTATGTAAGGCTCTCTTGGTGTTAACTATCTCCTCAGTAGAGTTGCCAAGTAACAACATGTCATCAACATACACCAAGGCAATAGTAATGGACTGTCCTTTCTTTTTTACAAATAGAGAATAGTCATGTTTGGATTGGATAAATCCTAGACTGATCAGAAACTTTGTGAGCTCAAGGTTCCACTGTCTACTAGCCTGCTTGAGGCCATACAATGACCTGTTGAGCTTGCACACCTGACCCTTAGGCACCTCATATCCTTGAGGGGGCACCATGAACACTTCCTCATCTAGATAGCCATGCAGAAATGCATTATTGACATCTAGCTGGTGCAAAACCCAACCATTTGCAGCAGCTATAGCTAAGATTACTCTCATAGTAGATAGTTTGGCCACAGGAGAGAAGGTATGTTTATAATCTTTGTCTTTGATCTGATTGTATCCTTTTTCTAAACGCCTAGCTTTGTACCTTTCTATCTCACCATTGGGCTTGTATTTAATCTTGAAAATCCATTTAGATCATATGGATTTCTTTCCATTAGGGAGAGAAGTGACTGTCCAAGTGTGATTCCTCTCAAGAGCAAGTAACTCAGCCTTCATAGCAGCTTCCCAGTGTTCCACGTACACCCTTGGCCTAAGCATAAGAGTTGTGTTCAAAGGTCTCACACATGCTCACAAAGGACTGAATATAAGCAGGAGAGAGATGAGCAAGATTCTGAATAGAAAATACTGCAAATGATTGAGATTCAGATGCAGTTGAAGATCTAGTTGGCAGCCCTGAGCAAATAAAATCCTGAAGCCTGTCTGGAGGTCTGATTGTTCTTTTTGGAAGCACAAGTGGAATGCTCCCAATCACTGGATTGGAAGGGATTGAAATAAGGGATTCAGGTGAGCTGAAACTATCAGGACCTGATCTGTTATCAGATTCAAATGTACCCGGGGAGGGAGGAGAAGTAGAGTAGACATGGGCAAACGCTGGCCGACCCGTCCCGCCCGCCCACAAAATTGGACAGGCTTGGGTAGGGGAAAAACCCATGCGGGCCGCTAAGCACGGCGCAGCGGGTACGGGATTGGGTAAGCCAATCTACCCATTACGGGCCTAGCGGCCCGTAACGGGTACCCGCCTTTTTTTAATTAAAATTAATTAATATCTGTGTATATATATAGATGTAATAAATAATATTAATTATTCATTTTAAAAAATAAAAAACAATAACTATTTTGGCCTTTGGATTAGTGTAGGCTTGGTATAAAAAGAGTAGGTAATATATTTTTTTTAATAAAAACAATAGGCTTAGTATATAAATAATATGTAATATAAAACAGTAGGTATATAAATAATATATGCAATATGTATAAAAATAATATGTATAGCATTAATACGAAAAATTAACTGGGTTTGCGGGTACCCGCGGGCTACCTGCACCCGCAGTCGCGGACGGGATTGGACACGGCTTTCAACCCGTTAAGCGGGCTTAGCCCGGTCCGCGCCCGCAACAACGGGACGAAATCTTGAGTAAAGCCCGGCCCAAGCCCGGCCCGCGCCCGCGTTTGCCCGAGTCTAAAGTAGAGTTGTGAACAACAGGTGGCACATGATCTCCAGAAGGATTGGGAGTGTGGGAATGTAACCAAGTTACATTTTCAAGATCTGAATCAGAAGATGGCAGGTGGTCTTGGGGAAATAAGGATCCAGATACAGCCCCATTTCTGAGTTTGAAAGGAAATACTGAATCCACAAACTTCACATGTCTGCTGGTAATGACAGTTTGTTTGGCCAAATCAAACAACTTATATGCTTTTTGACCTAGAGGGTATCCCAAAAAAACACACCTCCGAGCAATACAATCAAGCTTATCTCTGGGATCATTGGGTTGGACAGCATAGCAAAGGCAACCCACTGTGTGAAGTTTATCATAAGAAGGAGGAGTATGAAACAACACCTCAAAAGGAGATTTCCATCCTAACACAGAAGAGGGCATCTTGTTAATCAAATAAGTAGCACTAAGCATACAATCACCCCAAAACCTGATGGGTAAGCCAGCATGAACTTTGAGAGCTCTAGCAGTTTCAATTAAGTGTCTATTTTTGCGCTCAACTCTTCCATTGTGTTCATGAACTCCTGGAGAGGATTTCTGATGAACAATACCATGCTCAGCAAATAATTCCATGCACCTCTTTTGAGTAAACGCAGTTCCACAATAAGTTCTAATACATTTAACTGATGTCTCAAACTGATTCTCAATCAACTTCAGAAAACTAGTGATACACCTCAGAACCTACAACTTATCTTGAATCAAAAATACCCAAGTAGTTCTGGAATGATCATCCAAGACAGTAAGAAAATACCTAGCACCACATGTGGATGAAGTTTTATAGAGACCCCACACATCCGTGTGCACAAGATGAAAAGGGGCAGAAGCCAATGACTCACTTCTGTCAAACTTCAGTTTGTGCAATTTAACCATTGAACAAGTGTCACAATTAAAATTTGAGGTATCATCAACCTTACAGATGGATAAGTGTTTCATCTTAGACAAAGACATACGACCAAGCCTTGCATGGAGCACATGAAGGTTGATAACATTATTACAAACAACTCTAGAATTATTCAAATCTTCAGAACTCTTCAATGCATAAGCAACTTGCAGTCTGTATAACCCATCCTCCTCCCATCCTTTAATCAAAATTCTTCTAGTTGTAGGGCCTTGTAACCAACAAGAAGAAGCATCAAACTAAACACCATGTTCTAATCCTTTAGCAGCTTGGACACTGATAGCAAGTTGTGTCTGAACTGTGGTACATATAAAACCTTATGCAACACAATGTCAGGCAACAACTGCACTGTGCCATGATAAGTCACAGTGATTTGAGTACCATCGGGCAACTGTTGTTGCAGGAGTAAATCGAGTATTGAAATAAATATGAAATAAAGTTCAGATTGACTTCCCTGTCTCAGCAAATAATACAAGACTTCCTCCCGTTGTAGTAAGAGAAAAGTCAGGATCGAATCCACGAGCAAGCACGTCAGCAGTTCTCAGGTAGCTGTAAATTCTCACAGACAAAGCAGCAGAAAGACAGAAACACCGAAAGGAAAGAAAGAAACAAATAAACCCGGCAAGGGCAACTAAAAAAAAAGCAAAGATCTAACTAAAGACAGAAAGTAAATCAAAGGAAGTAAAGAACAAAGCAAAACAGAAGCAAAGCAGAAACTAAAAGCAAGGACACAGAAGCTACTCGATCTCGACAAGAACAGTAATGAAAACAGAAAACAGAAAACAAAGGGCAATCAACTCGACAAGCAAGAACGTACTCAACCTCGACAAGAGGTACTCGACCTCAACCAAGGCTCCTCTATGTCGACAAGAAACAGTAAACACAAACTCGCAGATTCTCAACAGAACTCAGAAATTCGACAGAAATAAACTCAATATATTAAAAGACTTCCAAGGCCAGGGTATCAACACCACAACGATAACCATGCAAAGTGACACATAAAGGCATAAAAGATCATGCTTTCCATCAAATAACTTTCGTCATTAACAAATAGGCATATAGAGGCTTTCGCATAAACCCTAATTGTTACTAACCCTTTTTCACATAATTAATCCAAGTTGCATTAAGATCACTTTCGCTTCAATAACACAAACAAGGATCACCTTCAACTCTCGCAAAAGAATCATGCTCATATGGATAGAAGATGAATCGCACAAAAAGATCTGACCTTTGTCGCATCGCCTCACATGGCCACCGTCGGGCTCACCCCAGCCCCAGAAGTGGGTGGACTACTCACGCCTCATCGCAATTGCAGACATTGATGTATAAAAAGAAACTAACTTGCATTAAACTAAATTCAAAGCCTTTTACAATCCTGGCAATCAACTTTCGCAGAAAGCCAAAACCCTAAAAACCTTAGAACTCCTAAATTCTACCGTGGAACTACTAATTGTGTGTCTTGAATGATCTCTGAACTGGAATTAATAAAACTGAGCCCCCTAGGGCCTTATTTATAGCCTTCATTCCCTAGCTATTCTAGGAAAGAAGATATCTATCTATATCTAAATTATATCTAAAACTTGAAAGGATAAATGAAAGACATAAAAGAATTAAATCAACTAAGAAAAGATAAAACTAAATAGGTAGGTCTTCATGTTATTGATAGATCTTGTTTTCTTGGATAGATCTTGATGGAATCGGATAGAATCTTCCGCCTTCGCGCCCAAGGAATCCCAAGTCTAGTCGGACAAGTCTCGTCGAGAAGCTGCTGGACACGGCTCTAGTCGACCTCGGGTTGGGCTTGTCGACCTCGAGTAGCATGGTTCGTCGAGTAGACTTCCTCGGCTAGATCTGCTCGATGTGGCTCGGACTTGGTCACTGGTGCTTGTGGACCTCGACAAAACCTTATCGATGTCGAGTAGGGTTAGGTCATCGACAAGGCCTCCTCGGGTTGGCGTGCTCGACTGGCTCGGACAAGGACTCAGGCGCTCGTCGATCTCGAGTAGCCTTCGTCGAGATCGAGTAGAGATGATCGTCGACTAGGCTTCCTCGAGTGGCTCTCTTCGGCAAGCTCGGATCTGGACTCAAGGTCTTGTCGATCTCGACAAGGGTTCGTCGAGATCGAGTAGGGCTCTTCCCTTCCGGTTCCGCTCCCGCGAGTTGCTTCATTCGATGGCAGCGAGTGGCCTCTTCCGCGACAGCGAGTGGTCCGCTGCAGCGAGTGGAGTCGCTGGCAGTGAGACTCGCCTTGTCGTCCTCGGCTCCTCTCCTTGTCGACTCCGGGCATGGCGCTGAGGCTTCGTCGATCTCGACTAGTGGTCCTCGAGATCGAGTAGGGCCCAGAGCTCGGGTTGGTCTGGCTCTCGATCAGGCTCTGCTCGACCAAGCCGTGCTCGGACATGCTCGTCTATGTCGAGTAAGCCTACTCGAGATCGAGTAGCCTTGATCTTCAGCTTGATTCCGCTGCTTTGACCTTGGACTTCTGTAGTGGTTTTCTGAGCTTTTCCGACCTTCTGTAGAATTGCTGTAAAATGCCTCGATTTCTGCGAATTAAACAGAAACTGGTGTAGATTCCATAATTTCGCAAATAAACATAAACTACATAGATTCTGTACTATTTAAACCCAAATGAATGCAATGTATACAGAAATCGATATAAAAGTTACTGTAAAACATGGCAGATTCAGCTCACAACAAACACCCCATACTTAAGCTTGCTTGTCCTCAAGCAATACTTTTATTTGTCATTCAGGGGAAGAAATCAAAACTCTCAACATCTTAGATTCATTCTTATATGTCCCTGCAATCAATTACCATCCTTGAAAAGGTACTAGTGTCACAGATTCATGCATGTGCAAATATGTAAAAGCAACATCTACTCACAAAAGGAGGGATATGCAAAAACAATTCATATGACAAAGCATTGATAATCAAGAATACTTTAATTTAAGCTCATGAAGGAGTAGATTGGTAAAAGGCTAAAGGTGGGCAAATTTCTGGCAATGTGGTGCTTTTAATCCAGGGAAATGGAGTACTTTCCAATTTGAATTTCCACATTCCTTCTCCATTTGATTCATCGCCTTTCATAATGCTTTTATCCATAATAATGCTTTTACCTCTCTAACCTCAGCACTGCCTTCTCGCGAGTCGCAAACATGGGTGTCATGAATGGCCCCGGATACTTAGTGCTTTGGACTTCTCACAATGTGTCCCATCTCTCCAAACTATTATCTCAGAGAGCAGGGTCAATCTACCTTTATCTCCTGAGGTGATTGGATTTTCTTTCACTCATTAAATTTTCCATATATTTCAAACAATTTCCCGCAAAACTCCAATAATAATAATCTCAACACAACAACCATATAACTTCTCCATAAATGTAACATCATTCTCAACATAATCCCCGGATAAGGTAAAGAATGGCAATATTTAGATCATGTGGAGCAATATATGAAATAAGGCATATTATGGCTTTGTGTAATACATAAGCATAGGTAAGGCTAGGATTATAAACAATGAGCATCATATGGAAATATAAAGTCCTCCATCATCTTATCATGCAATATGTCAAAAGCAACTTCAAATTTTACCTCCTTTCATGGTTTTCAATAAATAATGCACTTCATTGTGACTTCCCTTTACTAGGCAATTTCATGCTATATCTCTAATGAATCCAATTTTGCATCATCGAGTTCAATAAAGCTTCCATGACATTAACCAAAAATTTCAATGGGGGTCATTTTTCAAATCTTTGGAAAACATGCATATTACGCACATAAAGCAATAATGCATTCAAAAATAGCCATGTAGCAATTCAAAGAAATAATGCACACATAATGTCAAATATGGCAAATATGCATAAAGTAAGCCCTTCCCCCACCCAATACTTAAACATTACAGTGTCCTCACTGTATAAAAACATAAGGTAAGGGTAAAGAAAGAAACTCACAAGACATGTGTGCAGAGCCTCAAAATATCGAATGGAGCACCTTCTAGGCTGAGTTTTAATGTAGCTTGGTTCCATCCATTGACCTGAAAAGTAGAAGACATATACCCATAATAGCAAAAAGTGTTCAAAACAAAAGCAAAACAATGTCCAAAAAGTCCTAAAAAGTCTATGTACAAGCTCTAGATTTTATAGTCGCAAGGCCGACTTTCTCCATTTAGCATTAGCCTGGCTCATCTTTGTCCGGAGGTATAGGTGGATCTGGTGGTTCCTCCGGTGGTGGGAAGCGTGGGATGTCATCCGGAGGCATCATGTGAAGAAGCTTGAGCCTCCCTGAGTGGATGCTCCATGGCTCCTTCCATCCATCTTCCTGGGCTCCAGCTGGCATGCATAAAGGAATATATAAAGGAAATTTGCATACCTCATCATCATACCTCTTCCACTCCATTGGTTGATTTGTTTGCGCGTCTCCACCACAGCAAAACGGTGGAGTAGGAAGAGATATTTCCACCTCATCATGCGGAACTTCATGCCACTTTATGAGGACCCCATACTTGAATATGAACATCGGCTGCTCAAAATTGTCAGGAATAGCCTTCACCTTATAAGGCAAAAGTGACTTTGAAGCACCATGGGCAACGACGTCCGGATTTTGCGTTGGTGGCTCTTCTTCTTCTTGGGATCCTTCCAAAGATTCTTCAAAGATAGATAGTGAAATAGAAATAGAGGAAGGACATACTTGGGTTTCTGTGGTACAGACGATTTCGGCTAGTGTTTCTGGATCAGTTCCTCCAGAATGTGTATATGTCGAGTCCAGGTAATGTTCCCATCTACGCAACGCCAGCTCAGCTTCTGCTTGTTCCCTTGCTGCTTTCTCAGCGGCGACAACACCATCTTTTGCAGCCAGTTCCCTTGTAAGCCTCTGTATCAGCTGTTCTGGTGTTTCTGCGGCCGCCATGGCTCTTTTCAGTTTAGAATGGATGTGTAGGACATGTTCCGGATCATCTAAGGTGTCAAACTCAGGTGTTTCACCAGAACGACGCATACACCTGCAAATTAACTCAAGAGAAACATGAGAACTGACTACCTAAGGCGCGATTGATAGCTTCCCCGGCAACGGCGCCAATTTTGTTGTTGCAGGAGTAAATCGAGTATTGAAATAAATATGAAATAAAGTTCAGATTGACTTCCCTGTCTCAGCAAATAATACAAGACTTCCTCCCGTTGTAGTAAGAGAAAAGTCAGGATCGAATCCACGAGGAAGCACGTCAGCAGTTCTCAGGTAGCTGTAAATTCTCACAGACAAAGCAGCAGAAAGACAGAAACACCGAAAGGAAAGAAAGAAACAAATAAACCCGGCAAGGGCAACTAAAACAAAAGCAAAGATCTAACTAAAGACAGAAAGTAAATCAAAGGAAGTAAAGAACAAAGCAAAACAGAAGCAAAGCAGAAACTAAAAGCAAGGACACAAAAGCTACTCGATCTCGACAAGAACAGTAATGAAAACAGAAAACAAAGGGCAATCAACTCGACAAGCAAGAACGTACTTGACCTCGACAAGAGGTACTCGACCTCGACCAAGGCTCCTCTATGTCGACAAGAAACAGTAAACACAAACTCGCAGATTCTCGACAGAACTCAGAAATTCGACAGAAATAAACTCAATATATTAAAAGACTTCCAAGGCCAGGGTATCAACACCACAACGATAACCATGCAAAGTGACACATAAAGGCATAAAAGATCATGCTTTCCATCAAATAACTTTCGTCATTAACAAATAGGCATACAGAGGCTTTCGCATAAACCCTAATTGTTACTAACCCTTTTTCACATAATTAATCCAAGTTGCATTAAGATCACTTTCGCTTCAATAACACAAACAAGGATCACCTTCAACTCTCGCAAAAGAATCATGCTCATAGGGATAGAAGATGAATCGCACAAAAAGATCTGACCTTTATCGCATCGCCTCACATGGCCACCGTCGGGCTCACCCCAGCCCCAGAAGTGGGTGGACTACTCACGCCTCATCGCAATTGCAGACATTGATGTATAAAAAGAAACTAACTTGCATTAAACTAAATTCAAAGCCTTTTACAATCCTGGCAATCAACTTTCGCAGAAAGCCAAAACCCTAAAAACCTTAGAACTCCTAAATTCTACCGTGGAACTACTAATTGTGTGTCTTGAATGATCTCTGAACTGGAATTAATAAAACTGAGCCCCCTAGGGCCTTATTTATAGCCTTCATTCCCTAGCTATTCTAGGAAAGAAGATATCTATCTATATCTAAATTATATCTAAAACTTGAAAGGATAAATGAAAGACATAAAAGAATTAAATCAACTAAGAAAAGATAAAACTAAATAGGTAGGTCTTCATGTTATTGATAGATCTTGTTTTCTTGGATAGATCTTGATGGAATCGGATAGAATCTTCCGCCTTCGCGCCCAAGGAATCCCAAGTCTAGTCGGACAAGTCTCGTCGAGAAGCTGCTGGACACGGCTCTAGTCGACCTCGAGTTGGGCTTGTCAATCTCTAGTAGCATGGTTCGTCGAGTGGACTTCCTCGGCTAGATCTGCTCGATGTGGCTCGGACTTGGTCACTGGTGCTCGTCGACCTCGACAAAACCTTTTCGATGTCGAGTAGGGTTAGGTCATCGACAAGGCCTCCTCGGGTTGGCGTGCTCGACTGGCTCGGACAAGGACTCAGGCGCTCGTCGATCTCGAGTAGCCTTCGTCGAGATCGAGTAGAGATGATCGTCGACTAGGCTTCCTCGAGTGGCTCTCTTCAGCAAGCTCAGATCTGGACTCAAGGTCTTGTCGATCTCGACAAGGGTTCGTCGAGATCGAGTAGGGCTCTTCCCTTCCACTTCCGCTCCCGCGAGTTGCTTCATTCGCTGGCAGCGAGTGGCCTCTTCCACGGCAGCGAGTGGTCCGCTGCAGCGAGTGGAGTCGCTGGCAGCGAGACTCACCTTGTCGTCCTCGGCTCCTCTCCTTGTCGACTCCGGGCATGGCGCTGAGGCTTCGTCGATCTCGACTAGTGGTCCTCGAGATCGAGTAGGGCCCGAAGCTCGGGTTGGTCTGGCTCTCGATCAGGCTTACTCGTCTATGTCGAGTAAGCCTGCTCGAGATCGAGTAGCCTTGATCTTCAGCTTGATTCCGCTGCTTTGACCTTGGACTTCTGTAGTGGTTTTCCGAGCTTTTCCGACCTTCTGTAGAATTGCTGTAAAATGCCTCGATTTCTGCGAATTAAACAGAAACTGGTGTAGATTCCATAATTTGGGAAATAAACATAAACTACATAGATTCTGTACTATTTAATCCCAAATGAATGCAATGTATACAGAAATCGATATAAAAGTTACTGTAAAACATGGCAGATTCAGCTCACAACAGCAACCCCAAGGATATTGCATTTTTTAACCGGCAAAGATCGGAGAAAATAGCCTTATCAAAACCAATATGATCAGTTGCACCAGAATCCACTATCCAAGCACAACTATTAGCTTTATTAGCACCAATAAGGTAAGAGACACTCAAGGTACCTGCAAAGTGAACAATTGCTTGGTTTACTGAGCTTTCAGACTGATCAGCAACACCCTTGCCTTTCATCATCTTGACAACTTCATTGTATATGGCATTAACCATAACAGGATCTAGCCTCATCTCCTGAATAGGAAAATCCAGAGGATTGTACACATTTGGAGAGTCAAACTGTGCTACAAATCTCCCAGTTTGCTTTCCTTTCTCTTCATCCTTTTGGCCCTTGAACCACTCAGGATAACCAACCAATTTGAAGCAATATTCCTTTGTATGACCTCTCTCCCCACAGTGATTGCACACACAGTCATACTTAGCCTTTTTGTAATCCCCTTTTGCTTGCTCAAATTTTGTCTGATCCATTTGTTCATATCTCTGCTGATTCTGTCTAGCATTCACGTATCTTTTAACTGCATTAGCCTCAAAGTCAGCTTGTTCAAACCTCTGTTGTGCCTGCTTATTCACATTCAATACACTCACATCAGCAAGCACCCCTGAAGTTACTCCTTTAGATCTCTCTAACTGAGTAGCCATTTGAAAAACCTTAAGCAATCCAGACATAGGATCTTTGGATAGTATGTTTCCTCGAAGGGGTTCATACACATCATTAAGGCCCATCATGAACTGCATGACCTTAGCTTTCTCTTCCCTTTCAACTATCCTTTTCAGCAATCCACAGCTACATCCATTAATTCCTCCAAAAGTGCAGTTGGGAATTGCATCAAGCAACTGTAATTCGTCCCAGAGTTTCTTCATTTTTTCATAGTATGCTCCAACAGATAAGTTTTCTTGACGGATATTGTCAAGATCACGATGCATTTGGTACACGAGAGGGTCATTCAATTCACAAAACCTCTCCCTAATCTCATCCCACAATTCCTTAGCCGATTCTACATACATCAATCTTTCTGCCACATCACTTGTCATTGAATTCACCATCCAACATCTAACCATGTAGTCAGCCCTTTCCCACTTAACATAATCCTCAGTATCCATAGGAGGTTTCACGCAACTCCCGGTTATGAAACCTAATTTTGCTTTTGCTCCCAGAGCTGATGTCCACTAAAATAGCCATGTTTTTATGTACATTTTAGCTCCTTATTCTATATACTTTGCAAATTTCGGGCTGGAAATATATCGAATCTATGTAATATATGCTTATTTGCAAGAAATAGAGGTCTACATAAGTTTTGGTTTAATATTACAGAATTTGGAGCCATTCCGGGACAAAACCAAAAAGAGAAGACGGAAGCTGACTTTTACTCGATGTCGAGGAAAGTTCCTCGATATCGACAAAAAAGGTGCGAGCAAAGCCTGGTCGAGGAGAGCCTGATCGAGAAAGCTGAGAACAAGACAACTCGAAGTGACATGTTTACTCGATGTCGAGGAAATTCCTCGATATCGACCAAGCCGAGAACACATGTCCGAGCCAAGTCGGGAAGAAGTTACTCGACAAAGCCAACAAAGCCGAAGTCGACGAGAGAATTCCTCGATGTCGACCAAAAATGTTCCTGGGCCGCGTGACGCTGTTGGGCTAATCCAAGTCGATTTGATTGCTTGGGAGTGAAGCAAGGCCGAATCTATCAAGTTCTATCAAAGATCTATCCATGGAGAGAGGATTTATCTACCACATGAATACATGAAGATATTTTAGATATTTAATTATTTCCCTTTAGATTTAATGTTTTATCCTTTATTTAATTTTTATCTATAGAAAGTAGATATAGATTGTTTTCCTTGATTAGCAAGAATTAAGCCCTATAAATAAAGCCCATGGGGCTGATTTTCTATTGATTTAATTCAATTCCAGAGAAGTAGTTCCACACATAGAGTTTAGGAGTTCAAAGGATTTAGGGTTTTGGCGTTCAACGAATGTTGGAGTGTCGGGATTGTAAAGACTTTGAATTTAGTTAATGCAAGTTATTTCTTTTCAATCAACGATGTCTGCGATAGCGATGAGGCGCGAGTAGTCCACCTACTTCTAGGGTTTGGGTGAGCCCGACGATAGCCCTGCGTGTTTGAGGTAAAGACCCGACTTTTATCATGTTTTGAGCATCTACTACCTTTTATGTGTTTATTACCCATTCAATGGAGATCCATGCTAACAACTTGGATTGTAAACATAAAATCGGTGGATACAATTAGGGTTTCTTGATAGAGTTGTCTAATTGTTGGAAAAGGCGAAAGCTTGATCCTTCGATGCGATTTGCATGTTTATCGTTATTTATGTTGCCTTATGCATGCTTGGTTATCGTTGTTGCAAACCCTAATCTTAGAAGTTTTCTTTCATACATAGTTTATTTCGAGTTTCACAAAGCCTCGTTCTTTATTTTCTTTCGTTTAAAATTTCTGTTTTCCTCGATTTCGACCAAACTGGTCGACATCGACTACTGATATTCGATCAACAAGATCGTCGTAGCTTCTGAACTGCAGGTACTCGATGTCGGCAAAAATCTCCTCGACATTGAGGAATTTACTCGATATCGAGTAATACCTGTGACTGTCGCTTGCTCTGTTTCGACTTGTCCGATCTTCTGTCGAGTAACTTTACTCAAGATCGGATAACCTGTAGTCGACGACCACTTGTGAGATTTTCCGTTGCCTAGGATCCGCTAACAGGCTTCCTCGAGGATCGATCTTGACTTCCCACTGCTACATCGGGAGGAAGTCTTATAATCATTTGCGTGGGCACGAATCTGGTTTGATCTATTCTATTGTATTTTAAACTTGATTTCCTCCTCACAACAAATTGGCACCGTTGCCGGGGAAGCAATCATTCGCGCCTTAGGTAGTCAGATCTCACGGTTTCTTTGAGTTTTTCTTCTACAGGTATATGCAGGACACCTTCGCTTATTTTCAATGAAACATGGGCCGAAAGGGAAAGAGAGAGACGGTATGCAAAAGAATTTGAATATTTGAGATGGCTATACATGGTTGATGAGGAGGCATGGCTTGAAGATGTACGCGCATTCAAGAAGCTACAAGCATCGTTACAAAAAACCCATTTGATACCCAGGTATGTCCTTCCGCTATCTCAATTCCAACTTTGCTATCTGTCTTTGAAAAACCATTTGAAGAACCTCAAGAAGAAGAAGAGCCAGAAAAGAAGAAGTTGGACGCCGTTGCCCATGTTGTTTCAAAATCACTTTGGCCTTATAAGGTGAAGGCTATCCCCGATGATTTTGAGCAACCGATGTTCATATTCAAGTATGGGGTCCTAGCAAAGTGGCATGAAGCTCCTCATGATGAGGTGGAAATATCTCTTCCCACTCCACCGTTTTGATGTGGTGTAGATGCCCAAACAAATCAACCAATGAAGCGGAAGAGGTATGATGATGAGGTATGTATATTTTCTTCATATCTTCCTTTATGCATGCCAGCTGGAGCCCATGAGGATGAATGGGTGAAGCCATGGAGCGTTCACTCGGGGAGGTTTAAGCTTCTTCATACGATGCCCCCAGATGACATCCCATGCTTTCCACCACCGGAGGACCCACCAGATCCACCTATACCTCCGGACCAAGATAAGCCAGGCTGATGCACAAGCGGAGAAGTCGGCCTAGCGACTTTAAAATCTAGAGCATGTACATGAAACTTTTAAATTTTGGGACTTTGAAACTTTTGGTTTTGTTTATTTTTGTTTTTTTGAATACTTCATGTGGAAGATCTTGTCTTTGTGCAACAACTAACATTTTTAGGGTCGAGAAGCATAAAAGGATCGCAAAGAGCGGAAAGAGAAGTCCCTAACAGTCATTCGAAATCGACTAGGCCAGTCGAGATCGAACAAGAGGAGGAGCCCGGAACTACTCGAGGTCGAGTAAGCCAACTTGACGTCGACCAGCCAGAAGCATCCTCGACTTCATCTTTCACTCGACGTAGCAGATCTGTACTCGACGTCGACCACGCCTACTCGACGTCGACCATCACATTTACTCGACTGCCCTGTTTTGACTCTACGACGCGTTATTCGGTGAGTTCCTTCCTTTACCTTTATTTTATATTAATTTTATACAGTGGGGACATTGTATATTTTAAGTATGGGGTGGGGGAAGAGCTCATTATCACTATAATAAGTTTTATACGTGTTTTTGGTTTTACATGGAGAATTTCGAGTAAAATTTTAAATTTTTGTTCATAAGGCTAAACTCAAAGTTCTATGAGACATCTCCCATTGCTTGTAAATCGTTCAAAGAAAAGTCTCATGGAAGCTTTAATTGAACTCGACGATGCAAAATTGGATTCATTAGAGATATAGCATGAAATTGCCTAGTAAAGGGAAGTCACAATGAAGTGCATATTTTCTTGAAAACCATGAAATGAGGTAAAATTTGATATTGCTTTTGAAATGTTGCATGATAAGAGGATGGAGGACTTTAAATTTCCATATAATGCTCATATTGTTATATCCTAGCCATACCTATGCTTATACATCACAAAAGCCATATTATGCCTTATTTCAATTATTGCTCCACATGTTCTAAATATTTCCATTCTTTACCTTATTTCCTATCCGGGGATTATGTTGAGAATGATGTTACATTATGGAGATTAATATATGGTGACTGTGTTGTTGTTATTGAATTTTGGTAGGAAAATGTTTGAATATATGGAAAATTTAATGAGTGAAAGAAAATCCGATCACCTTAGGAGATAAAGATAGATCGACCCTGCTCGCTGAGATAATAGTTCAGTGAGATGGGACACACATGTGAGGAGTCCAAAGCACTAAGTATCCGGGGCCATTCATGACACCCATGTTTGTGACTTGCGAGAAGGCAGTGCTGAGGTTAGAGAGGTAAAAGCAATATTATTGGAAAAAGCATTGAGCGATTGAGAGAAAGGTGATGAATCTTATGAAGAAGGAATGTGGAAATTCAGTTTGGAAAGTACTCCATTTCCCCGGATCATTAGCACCACATTGCCAAAAAAGCGCCCACCTTTAGCCTTTTACCAAATCTACTCCCTATTGAGCTTAAATTAAAGTCCTCTTGATTATTAATGCTTTGTCACATAAATTGTTTTTGCATAAACCTCATTTTGTGAGTAGATGTTGCTTTTTATTGCACATGCATGGATTTGTGGCACAAGTACCTTTTCAATGATGGTAATTGATTGCAAGGTTATATAAGAATGAATCTAAGATGTTGAGAGTTAAGTATGGGGTGATTTGATGTCCACTAAATGACCATCCAAATTATTGCTTGGGGACAAGCAAACTTAAGTATGGGGTGATTTGATGTCCACTAAAATAGCCATGTTTTTATGTACATTTTAGCTCCTTATTCTATATACTTTGCATATTTCGGGCTGGGAATATGTCGAATCTACGTAATATATGCTTATTTGCAAGAAATAGAGGTCTACATAAGTTTTGGTTTAATATTACAGAATTTGGAGCCATTCCGGGACAAAACCAAGAAGAGAAGACGGAAGCTGACTTTTACTCGATGTCGAGGAAAGTTCCTCGATATCGACAAAAAAGGTGCGAGCAAAGCCTGGTCAAGGAGAGCCTGATCGAGAAAGTTGAGAACAAGACAACTCGAAGTGACATGTTTACTCAATGTCGAGGAAATTCCTCGATATCGACCAAGCTGAGAACACATGTCCGAGCCAAGTCGGGAAGAAGTTACTCGACAAAGCCAACAAAGCCGAAGTCGACGAGAGAATTCCTCGATGTCAACCAAAAATCTATCAAGGTCTATTGCTTGGGAGTGAAGCAAGGCCGAATCTATCAAGGTCTATCAAAGATCTATCTATGGAGAGAGGATTTATCTACCACATGAAGACATAAAGATATTTTAGATATTTATTTATTTCCCTTTAGATTTAATGTTTTATCCTTTATTTAATTTTTATCTTTATAAAGTAGATATAGATTGCTTTCCTTGATTAGCAAGGATTAAGCCCTATAAATAAAGCCCATGGGGCTGATTTTCTATTGATTCAATTCAGTTCCAGAGAAGTAGTTCCACACATAGAGTTTAGGAGTTCAAAGGTTTTAGGGTTTTGGCGTTCAACGAAAGTTGGAGTGCCGGGATTGTAAAGACTTTGAATTTAGTTAATGCAAGTTATTTCTTTTCAATCAACGATGTCTGCGATTGCGATGAGGCGCGAGTAGTCCACCTACTTCTAGGGTTGGGGTGAGCCCGATGATAGCCCTGCGTGTTTGAGGTAAAGACCCGACTTTTATCATGTTTTGAGCATCTACTACCTTTTATGTGTTTATTACCCATTCAATGGAGATCCATGCTAACAACTTGGATTGTAAATATAAAATCGGTAGATACAATTAGGGTTTCTTGAAAGAGTTGTCTAATTGTTGGAAAAGGCGAAAGCTTGATCCTTCGATGCGATTTGCATGAGTATCGTTATTTATGTTGCCTTATGCATGCTTGGTTATCGTTGTTGCAAACCCTAATCTTGGAAGTTTTCTTTCATACATAGTTTATTTCGAGTTTCACAAAGCCTTGTTCTTTATTTTCTTTCGTTTAAAATTTCTGTTTTCCTCGATTTCGACCAAACTGGTCGACATCGACTACTGGTATTCGATCAACAAGATCGTCGTAGCTTCTGAACTGCAGGTACTCGACGTCGGCAAAAATTTCCTCGACATCGAGGAATTTACTCGATCTCGAGTAATACATGTGACTGTCGCTTGCTCTGTTTCGACTTGTCCGATCTTCTGTCGAGTAACTTTACTAGAGATCGGGTAACCTATAGTCGATGACCACTTGTGAGATTTTCCGCTGCCTAGTATCCGCTGACACGCTTCCTAGAGGATCGATCTTGACTTCCCACTTCTACATCGGGAGGAAGTCTTGTAATCATTTGCGTGGGCACGAATCTGGTTTGATCTATTTTATTATATTTTAAACTCGATTTCCTCCTACCAACAAGAGCCATCTTAACTCCACGACTCCATGAACTGAAATTGGATCCATTAAACGCAGTAGTAACCAACTTCATACCATGGTGGTCGGAGTTTGATAGGAATAAGGGATTGTAATGAACTGAATTCGTACCTTGCGTGAAATCCCCAAATTGTACTCCGCCATTGAAGCCACCAGGTTATCCTCTTCCAGCTCCACCATTAGGTGGCGTAACGCTAAGAAAATTGCCTCGTCTAGCTCCATTGACGACGTCTGCATAGCTCTGTCCAAGCGGCGATCCTCTACCAGCCATGGCGATTACAAGAAAAGCAATCGACGATCAATAATCTTCTAAACTCAATTCAATCAGCTTCACAAGATCCACCGATTTAACCAAATCGATAGCTCTAATCACCGAATCGAAACGTGCTCTGATACCATTTGGAGAATTCAGATCGCGGAGAAGCTCTCCATTTCACATTCATTAGCCAAAAACTCTTAAGATCTTAGATCTGAGTTTGTTACAACAACAATAAAATGCCCAGTGTTTTGGCGCCAATTCTGTTACAAAACAGGTGAATTGGTTGCCCATGCGGAATTACCAAAATACCCTTCCAGCAGCAAGATAAGCAAGTTGTTGTGTTGTGTGTGTTACATTGTGTTGAATATAAAATGTGACAATGTAACCTATACTCCCATACTGTTTTTCGGTTAAGATTTTCTTGGGATTTGTCGATATCTATATTGTTGCTCAAGGACTAACATGTGCAGATTTAGAAGAATTTAAATTCAAAACAAGCTCTCAAGAGTCAGCCATGAGTTCCGAAATTCTGGGAGGCAAAAACAGATTATTTCAAAACAGATTGGTTGGAATTCAAACAATACCATGATTTGCTAGGGTTCAAATACAAAAGACCGTTCAAATTAAGTAAAGATTTAGTGCAACAAGATCAACAAAGGTTATGAGATTCAAACGACTAATTAAGGATTTGAATCTTTCAATAGAGTTGCTCAGCAAAGTTGAGAATACACATCTCTTTAGCTCTAAGTGCAAGCAAACCCTTCACTTCTGCACTTCATCGTCTTCTACTGATCACTAAGTTTTTCTTTCTCTTCTTGTAATTGTTTTATCTGTTGAGAGACAAGAAAAATCCAAGCGTTATAGTATAAGTCAATCTCTGCTATACTAAGAGTATCATATACGCAACGTATCCACAATTCGGTGTGAAAAGGGGACTTTTATTTCTCTGCAATTTGCGTTGACTAGATATAAGCGGGTAAGGTTTTGAGAGATAGAGGAAAGGAAGATCTTCTAGCTTTGGTGTGAAAAGGGGACTTTTATTTCTCTGCAATTTGGGTTGACTAGATATAAGTGGGTAAGGCTTCGAGAGATAGAGGAAAGGAAGATCTTCTAGCTTGTATCTAGGATTCATAAGGAAAAGAGAAATAAGAGTTGTTTAAATCCTACAGGTTGGATAACCCTAGGCAGAGATGTAGGCTAGTTATAGCCGAACTTCGTTATCAATTCACGTGTCATTTATATTTTATTTTCGCACTTACTATTAACATTTTATTTTCGTAGCAAAAACAGGTTACTGACTTATCTCAAGACCCTTGAAGTTCAGTTCAAGACTTTGAGATCAGTTTCAAGACCCTTGAAGTAGCATATGCAGAAAGTTTGTGAGAAACTTGCATACTCTATTCAACCACCCTCCTCCTTCTAGAGTATTTATATTATTCTTCTTTACATTACCTATTACCACTTTTCAACCACTTTGTAGCAACTCAAAGAATTGCACAATTGAAGATTCAGCTCCCTTGCTATCTCATAATGCATATTTCATATAGGCATTATGGGTGTTTCTTATTGCTATTAGGTATTGGTTTTGTTATGTTTTGAGTCTAGTTCCGTTTATTACTTGTAGATTATTTGAGTTCGGAATCTACGCGTGTTTAGTGTTTATTCTACAAAATTACATTCCGACCTTGAATGGACTTTGGAAAGAGCTTAAGAAGCATGTTTTGGAGCATATGGAGGCTAAGGAGGAGCTAAGGAAGAACAAGGAGGCACGACATTGGAATTCATTGAAGGAAATTGAGGAACGTCGGACACTGCAGAGACGGCGCCCGCCATGACCCCTAGATTCCGGATACGCGGTTTTGGATCTGAAGACTATTATTTTATATTATTTTCTAGTATTTGCTACTAGGGTTTTGCCGACCCTTGTAAGACCTATTTAGGTTGTTTTTAGTTTATTTCGCCGTAGTTGGTTGTTTTTTAGAGAGACTATGAACTCATTTAGAGAGAGAGAGAGATAGAATTGGCCTATGAGTTGCTAAACTCATAGTTTCGCATGTGATTCGAAGACATGATTGTTTGGATTGTGAGGATTTGATTCTATTTGATTATTCATGTTCTTAGTTATCATCTTGTACTTAATTTATATTTGTGTTCCTTTCTATCCCTGATCAACATGTTAGGAATTGCATCTCTAGCTATGAATTCGTTGTTGTTTTCTCGATAGCAAACAAAGGTATTGATGATAGTGATGTCTCTTTGTCTTTGTAGTGGATGATTTCAATTGATCTATGTTGAGGATATGCGATTAGGATTGAGTTCGGTATGCGCCTATTAGTCTTAATTGTGTAGAGTCAATGTGCCAACTGGTCTTGATTACTTGGGTTCTTAATGCTATATATTCTTTAGTGATATTGAATAAGATGAGTGAATCTCTGCGGATCTCTCAACTTTAGTCAAGTAGACCTAGGAATATAAATAATTGATAGACCAATCCGAGAACCATGAATTCCAATCATTGTCAGAGAATTACAGGTGAAATGTTCTTTCTACTTTGATATCTAGTTGCTTTGTGATTTTCAATCTGGTTACTTTCCCATATTTGTTATTTGTCAAGAAGCATTGCTTAGCTATAATTAGAGTGATTGTTTAGAGTTATTGAATAGGAAATCGCTTCTCTCTCCGGGTTCGACACCGGACTTCATCGCTATACTAGTAGTTATTTGGTTTATCAAGTGATTGATATATTGTCTAACCTATTGGTTGTGTGTTTAACTTTTGATATTATTACTATTTGGTAAAGGGAGAAAGTGCCAACGACGTTCGTCCCGCATCACTATCTTTCTTGGCTACTACATATTGTGAGCTTAATTCTCCATGCTTTACATTTACTTTTATATCGGTTTCAGCATGCATTTCATATCATTGGGCTAGAATTATGCAGAATATGTGTAGTTTATGCTTATTTGCCAAATATAGAGGTCTACACTAGTTTCTGTTTAATTTCGCAGAAATCGAGGGATTTTACAGCAATTCGGAGAAAGAACAGAAACAATGGGATAGCTCAAGGTCCAATACAGAAAGATTGAGGTCAAGTAGCAACTGAGCCAAGACAAATCGAGTATAAAGCAAGGAAGTAGCACTCGATAAAACTAGTGGATATCGACTACAATGGTCGTTATCGAGTACATCCAGTCGAAATCAGCAAGCCAAGCTCGAGTGCATCAAGAGGAGAAGAAGAGTCCTCGATGTCGAGTACTTTCTAGAATTAGTCCGAGCTGAGATCGAGTGAAGTACGAGCTTAAGGATTACTTGCAAGTGAAGATATGTGATATTCTATCAATTCACATGAAGATCTATCAAGAAAAAGGAGGATTTATCCACATTAGCTAGTTTCCGTTATGGATTTATTTGTTTTGTTTTCAAGTTTTATCTTATGACATTAAATAGAGAGTTTTAGATATAGAAAGATTATTCTGTCCTAGATTAGCGGGGATTGAATACTATATATAAGGCTTTAGGGGCTGATTTTAAGGATCCAAGCCACAAGCAATTGTGTTTCAACAAGTTATAGAGATAAAGAGAGAATTTAAAGAGAGCTTGGAGCCGAGAGAGGTTTTGTTTGGCGAGAGCGAAATTGGCTTCGATCGGTTGTAAGCTTTGTTTATTTTTATTAATGCAATTTAGTTCCCTTTTATTATTGATGTGTTTCTTTGTGATGAAGAGCGAGTAGTCACCCAACTTCTAGGGTTGGAGTGAGCCCGACGGTAGCAATGTAAGGTAAATGCGATAAAGGTACAATCTTTTGATGCGATTTTGTCTTCTATCCTTGTGAACATTATTCTTTTGCGAGAGTTGAAGGTGATCATTGTTTGTGTTATTGATGCAAAAGTGATCTTAATACAACTTGTATTAATTATGTGAAAAGGGTTAGTAACAATTAGGGTTCATGCAAAAGCCTCTATATTCCTATTTGTTAATAACGAAAGTTATTTGATGAAAGGCATGATCTTTTATACATTTTGCATGATTCTTATATGGTTATCGTTGTGGCGTTGAAACCCCGATTCTCGATGTCTTTTAGTTTATTGAATTAATTCCCACTAAATCTGTCTTTATTTCTGCCTTTTGTTCTGTCACAAAGTTACATTTTAGTTTCAGCACTACTCGAGATCGACAAGACTACTCGACGTCGAGGAGTCTGGTTGATGTCGAGTGCCCTTTTATTCCATTTGCTTCGTTTTCGTTCTCTGTTGTTTGTTTTTGCAGTTTTATTCGACTGAGTGGTCGACATCAAGTACTTTACTCGATGTCGAGGACTCTGCTGGTCATTTTTGAGAGGATTCGGGAACAGAAAAGGTGAGCGCTGACACGCTTCCTCGTGGATACGATCCTGAATACCCTACCACTACAACGGGAGGGTTTCTTATATTTTATTTGCTGAGACATGGAGTCGGTTTGCTTTTATATTTCATATTTATTTTCATACTTGATTTCCCTCCGTAAAAATTTAATTTGGCGCCGTTGCCGGGGAAGCAATCAATCGCGCCCTTTTCATTCTTCCATTTTTGTTTTTGTTTTTCAGGTGCATGTGAAGAACTGATCGTACACCTATCGATCCTATTCTCGAGCATGAGCGATTCTTCCATCTTCGACAATGGTTAAGGAGGATGTCGCAAATAAAAAATGAGAACGAGGTCCTGCTCACACCAGCGCAGGAGCTTGAGAAACTCCGACTACAGATTAAGGAATTCACCACCAGAGAAGCAGATTACACCCGAGGAGAGGCGGAATATCAACAGAATCAGCAAAGGTAGGAAGCAAGGGTAGATCGCAAAGTAAACGCACGAAGAGAACTTGAGGAGTAGATTCAGCACGTCCCAACAAACGCAAATGAGTATCTGCATCCTACTCTGGAAGTTCCAGAATCACCGATCGTTCTTCCCCTCGTTAATTATGAAATTCGTCCTTCTTTTATTACTGAAATTAGAAGGAATCAATTTAAGGGAAAGCCCAATGAATGTCCTTTAGAATACATCACTACTTTTCTATATTTATGTGAAGCTATTGCAGATAATGTTAATCTAGAATACCTAAAACTAAAGGCTTTCCATTGGTCCCTTGTAGGAGTAGCAGATAATGCTAATTTAGAATGAACTGCAAGACTTGTTTCTTAACAAGTTCTTTCCTCCTCCCAAAACAGCTGCGCTCAGACAACAGATCACGACTTTCAGACAGAAGTCAGGGGAAACATTAGCACAGGTCTGGGAGCGCTACAAAAGGCTTCTGAAATCATGTCCTACGCATGGAAAACAACCCTATGTGATCCAGGAGATCATCTTCAACTGCTTGGATGCACAAACCAAGGAGCGGATCAACAACTACACTACTTATATGTATCTCGAGTATACCCCACTGCGTGCTTGGGAAACCTTTGAGACGGTGACAAACTATGACAATACTTATGGGACTTCTGCGGCCTCAGGCGAAAAGTATGAAAGGCCTGCCCCATCTATGCCTTTATATATGACACCTAAGGAGATTGATCCGGATGTCAAGGACCAGTTCCATAACGATCAGGTACGTCGTCTTACCAAATAAGTTAAATTCCTTTCTAAAGATAAACCTTGTTTGGAATGTGGGTCTGTGAGGCACGACACTACTTCATGCCCACACGTCGACCAAGTACATATCGTTGAAACCCACGAAGAGGCACGCTATGCGGGGGGCAACTACTCAAGACAGCATCAGTAACAAAACTGGAGCTACTATCGCTAGCCCTAGTAACCAAGAGGCCCCCCGCCCTACAGAACTCTTGGTTATCCTGACAGGGAAGGTAAGAAAGATCACATGCAGCTTATACTTGAGAAGATGAAGAGGAACCACTCAGACAACAAGCAATCCATCACTTCCATCCACACACAGCTGCACGACGTCAACTCTAGACTTGGGGAGATTGATATCTGGAGGAAATCAATGGAGACCCAAATGGGTCAATTAGTTATAGCATGCATTTAGTTAGGCATAATAGGTTGCATTTAGCTTAGTTAAGATGCATTTCATGCATAGTTTAAGTACAATTTTCACATTTGCTCTCTATGTTAGTGGAGTCGGAATCTACACACTTTTATTGATTATTTCAAGTAATCGTGGATCTGATGATGAGACATGAGTTGTTAACGCATTAGATGAGAATGTCTAGTTGATCGGAGAAGCTTACATGAACATCTCAAGAGGTCCTGAGAAGAAGAAGCAGACCTAAACGAAGAACAAGTCTGCAGAAGTTGTCGCCAGACATGCTGAACTTGTTTTGCACTTTCTGGAGGCCTCAGTTGTCTGATTGACTATTATGACCATGCGTTGGAAAGCTCTTTCAAAGAATTACAACTTTTCTATTGACAAGAAGAGCAAATTAGGGATATATTTTCCATGAAATGCCCCTGGCTGCGGCCGCAACAACCATGCCACGACCGCGACCAATCAATTTGCAGCGAGTTGCCAGAAGTTGCTGATGCCGCAGCCGCAGCATTGGTCGTCAGCGCGTATACATTGCATTTTGATTACTAAAAACCCTAGATGCTTTTGTTTTGTTTCATGGACGACATGGGATCTTTTATACGGCTGAATTAAGTTATTTTTCAGTCACTTCTATTCTATTGTTACGCTCATCAGACACTTTAGAGATTTGAGCGATGTCTTCCACGAGGAACTAAAATCATCTATTCTGCCTGCAATTTGAAGCTTTATTTGGATTGATTGTGAGTTTCTAATTCTCGTTTCTTGTTTCCTATATTTGAATGCTTCAACTTCTTTGTGCTTGATTGTTTATTGTTTTGTTCTATCTTGTCTGGCCAACTTGTTAGATCAATTCAATTGCTAAGGTTTTTTAGATTCCTGATTGTGAACCTTAACCTAAGTAGAAAACTTGTTCCATTAGGGCTTGTTGAACTAATTGAACAAGTAGGAAGTTGGATGTGTTGTTAAATCCCTCTTTAGGGACTGCAAATACCTTAACTAATCTCTTGACTTAAAGCTATCGATTGGGTTAAATCCTTCTTTACGGATTGTTCGATTAATAATGGTTTCTAGGACTGCTTGGACTAGTAACTATATTAGGTCGGGACAAGGGCATTCATAGGAAACTTAATAGGACGAGAAGAAGTTACAAGAATCGTTTCAACCAAATAAAGTGGAAAATTTCAAGTAGAATTGCTTCTCCTAATTGTTTGAATTACAATCATTTAATGTTGCTTTCTTCAATCCGCTTTGATAAAAGGCGGAACTTTTACACTCTCAAAACACCCCTTTTGGTAACTTGATTGACATCTTAAGCACACTTGAATAGTGAATTTCCCTGTGGGATCAACCTCTTGCTTATTGCTATACTAGCTATTGGTTTGAGTTTTCTTTGGCGGATCAACGACAGGTTTTCCCTCCGTCGAATTTGGCGCCGTTGCCGGGGAAATTTATTGATTCTTGTGTGTATTTGGTGCTGATTTTTGGTGTGGACCACTTACATGGTCCGCACTCGTGCTACTAATGTATGTTGAAGGTGAGGTTATTGCAGTTAGACGGAGAGAGTTTTCATCAATACTTCATCAGATTGCAGGAGTACATTAATGATGTTTATTCATGGGGATATCAAGCTAGTATAAGGGAAGTGCTTCTATGCATCTTTGATGGCATGACTTCTGAGCCACGGAGTCTTGCTGAGTGCATGAGTGACGGAGGTTTATTAGATATGGGACTCTCGGAGATGTGGGAATTTTTCTGCAACATGGATCATCAATGTGCGCAGAACGAATCACTTCCTCCAGTATCTCAAATCGTTGGGACCTCTGTTGCACCTCTTGAGGCCATGGTGGAAAATCACATTGAGAAGATAAAGGAAGACCACACTCCATCTGACAAGATCATCCCTAGCTCCCCCATTAATGAATCTGATCTAGAGCCTACTGCTGAGGCTACAGAGCAAGTAAAGGTTCTCTCTTGCACTAGAGAGAATATTGATGGATACGTTGATCCATTTGGCTGCTACTTTGACAAGCCACCAATAGAACTCAATTGGTGGTATTATATACCCTCTGTGGGTTGTCAAGCTCATGAATTCAATGAGTTGATCGAAACGGATCTTAAATGTATTAATATTTAGTTTCAATTTATTTGTATGTAGTGCATGTTTGTTTGTTAGTTGTGCACAAGATCGAGTTTGAAAGGTTGATGAGGGCTTTGACTATGTCTGATTAGTGTCTTGAGCTTCAACATTATGTCGAGCCAACGACATGAAACAAGGCGCTTCTCGGGAGGCAACCCAAGGTAAGTTTTTCTTTCTTTTCCTTTTCCTTTTCCTTCACCCTGAGTATATTTGATTTAATTTTGTTGTCTTTAATGTTTCATTGAGGACAATGAAGAGGTTAAATGTGGGGGAGAGGAATTCTATATATATAGATGCATATAGGAGATCATATTTAAATTTCTGCATCATGTTTAATTTCTATAATCATTTTTATTAATTTTTGTTTATGTTTGTATTTAAAAAAAATATTCGAAAAAAACAAAAATAATCATGCATTGCATACATATGTGTTATTCAAATACCCATCTAGCTTAGGTTGTCATCTAATTTAAATTTCAAGCATAATCATATAAATCCCATGGAGTTCTGGATGTTTTGGCCTTGTCTGTATTTGATTTTTTTGGAACATGAGCTAGCAAATATAATTGAGTATGTAAGATTAAGCTAAAGTATGATTGAAGTCCTAAAAACATGACCTTGTGAGAATGTTTAGCCTTATTTGAAATCTTTTGCTCAATTGTGTGAATTACTCTCCTTGTGTTGCTACCTCTTGGCATTGACTGCAGTATCTATTTTTAAAGACTGATGCACATGTTTGTTGCTTGCGGAGTTTCTGTTTATATTTTGAGTCTTTTGTTTGAATTTGTGCATATTTAGTGAATAAGGTGGCAATGGTTGATGCACTTAGTAACCGGATCTACACATGACACCCATTGGTATGATTCGCATAAAAAGGTGTTGAAAACTATCCACTAGGAAAGAAAGCTTGATCATTGAGTAACCAGGTTCATTCATGACACCCATGTTTACAACTTGCGTCAAAATATGTTCAAGTGGACTTCATATTAGTAGGTTGAGGTGTTGTTAGACCGGGGCCATTCATGGCACCCATGTTTGCGCCTCGCGTAAGGAAAGAACAAAGACAAGAAAAAGGAAAAAAAACAAAACAAAACAAAACAAAACAAAAAAAAAAAGAAAAAAAAAAGAATGTCACATTTTATTTAGTTTTCTTTATTGTGTCCTGCAAGTAATGACATTTCGGTAGATATTTGGTGATATGGTGGTCAATGTCTACGAGTTTAGTGCATGTTGGTGTGAGTTGAGAGTTGTACCTTAAAGCCTAAACACATGAGAGCATGAGTGAAACACATATTTCCGGTGAGGTTGGATGATGTCTACTTCTAAGCTTTGATCACTGGAATACATGCTATATGTGATGTTTGTAGGGGTGGGCACAAATCCCGCAAATCCCGGACCCGTCCCGGTCCCGGTGGGATTTGGAAAAAAAATAGTGAATCCCGTCCCGGTCCCGTCCCGCATAATTTATGCGGGGCGGGACGTGGGACGAGATTTTCTTATCCCGCAAATCCCGTCCCGTCCCGCATATATAAATAACTAAATATATATATATATATATATATATTATAATATATACACTTTTGACACTTTGTATATACGTACTGTATATATACATTTGTATGTGCCGTGTGTGTATTGTGTAGTATATACAGTATTACAGTGTATATGTATACACTTTGTATATATTGTATATATACTACACTTTCACAGTGGGTATATATATAACTATATAAGTGTACGTATCAGTATATATGTTTTATATTTATATAAGAAACATTATAAAATTGTATAAAAAGTATTATATATATATGTTATATTTTTGAAACCGTAAAATATATAAGAATATTAGAATTTTTTATAATGTTTTTTATTCGAGGGACAAGGCCCGTCCCGTCCCGTCCCGTGAGGGATAAGGCCCGCGCGGGATTGAAAAAAAAGTAATGAATCCCGTCCCGCAAAAATTACGTGGGACGGGACGCGGGACGACCCTCATCCCGTCCCGCGCCCACCCCTAGATGTTTGTTTACTTGGCTTATATTTTCACTTGCTGTGATGTTTCTTTTTGATAAGGTTGAAACTTGAAGGGATTTCCTGTGGGATGCGTTGATTCATGTTCATTCTATCATTGCTTGAGGGCAAGCAAAGGTTAAGTGTGGGAGAGTTTGATAGCATGCATTTAGGTAGGCATAATAGGTTGCATTTAGCTTAGTTAAGATGCATTTCATACATAGTTTAAGTAATCGTGGATCCGATGATGAGACATGAGTTGTTAACACATTAGATGAGAATGTCTAGTTGATCGGAGAAGCTGACATGAAGATCTCAAGAGGTCCTGAGAAGAAGAAGCGGACCTAAACGAAGAACAAGTCTGCAGAAGTTGTTGCCAGACATGCTGAATTTGTTTTGCACATTCTGGAGGCTTCGGTTGTCCGATTGAATATTATGACCATGCGTTCGAAAGCTCTTTCAGAGAACTACAACTTTCCTATTGAAAAAAAGAGCAAATTCGGGATGGAGTTTCCGTGAAAAGCCCCTGGTTGCGGCCGCAGCAACCATGTCGCGGCCGCAGCTAATCAATTTGCAGCGGGTTACCAAAAGTTGCTGATGCCGCGGCCGCAGCATTGGTTGTCAGCGCGTATACGCTGCGTTTTGATTACTAAAAACCCTAGATGCTTTTGTTTTGTTTCATGGCCGACTTTGGATCTTTTATAAGGCCGAATTAAGTTATTTTTCAGTCACTTCTATTCTATTGTTACGCTCATCAAACACTTTAGAGATTTGAGCGATGTCTTCCATGAGGAACTATACTCATCTATTCTGCCTGCAATTTGAAGCTTTATTTGGATTGATTGTGAGTTTCTAATTCTCGTTCCTTGTTTCCTATATTTGAATGCTTTAACTTCTTTGTGCTTGATTATTTATTGTTTTGTTCTATCTTTTCTGGCCAACTTGTTAGATCCATTCAATTGCTAAGGTTTTGTAGATTCCTAATTGTGAACCTTAACCTAAGTAGCAAACTTGTTCCATTAGGGCTGATTGAACTAATTGAACAAGTAGGAAGTTAGATGTGTTTTTAAATCCCTCTTTAGGGACTGCAAATACCTTGACTAATCTTTTGACTTAAAGCTATCAATTGGGTTAAATCCTTCTTTAGGGACTGTTCGATTGATAAGGGTTTCTAGGACTGATTGGACTAGTAACTATATTAGGTCGGGACAAGGGCATTCATAGGAAACTTAATAGGACGAGAAGAAGTTACAAGGATCGTTTCAACCAAATAAAGTGGAAAATTGCAGGTAGAATTGCTTCTCCTAATTGTTTGAATTACAATCATTTACTTTTGCTTTCTTCAATCCGCTTTGATAAAAGGCGGATCTTTTACACTCTCAAAACACCCCTTTTGGTAACTTGATTGGCATCTTAATCACACTTGAATAGTGAATTTAACACTACTAAAAAAAACAGGATTTAGCAACGGAAAATAGCAACGGATTTGGCAACGAATGACCGTGGCTAACCGGTTTAGCCATGGACTCAGCAACGGTCAGGCCATCCGTAGCCATATACCGTCGTGGCTAATTCCGTGGCTGGGTATAACTTATGAATGTCGTGGCTGTGGCAACGATGACAGCGTCGCAAATGGTCATCACAAATGTCGTGGCTAATTTTGTGGCTGAATTCAGTGCTGATGTTGTTTCTTGTTTTAAGGTGGGCATCGTTGTCAGTGTTGTGGCTAAATTCGTGGCTTACGTTATTGCAATTATTTGGATGCGCTATTTATAAATAGATAATATATATATATATATATATATAATGTTATAGCTAATGAGTCCAAATACAAAACACAACATCATACACATAATGTACAACATCCATAAATACTACACCTAAGAAAAGGCAATAATACATCTTAAGAATCTAGATACTAGTTTGAGAACTTCCGCCTTGTTCTTGCACCCAATACTTCACACTGGATTGACCAACTAGGGATTTAACTGCAAAGAAATAAATATATATCACTTTAAATAATAGCTATTGCATCAAACCATATGCAAATAATTGTCAATTTCTATGGTAATATCACTTTCAAGATACCACCATTAACAATAAATTTTTATTAATTTAACAAGATGAAAGAATGAGTTTGATAACCTCAATGGAGACTGCAGCTTACAAAAGAGAAGACCAAAATGAGTGAGAGAACTTACCAAATTCAATCAAAACTTAGGGAACAAATGCCAACAACAGCGTCAATGAACCTTGAAAACTGGAGAGTAAACAGCTGCTGATAATCAGCAGTAGCAACAAGCAAGAGTTGCTCAAAATCAGCGTCAATTTGCAAAGCAGAGATGTTGTACATATTGCCAATAAATTGATCCTAAAGCGAAAGGAATACAAACAAAAAAAACTACAACTATAAGAAGAAAAATTCCAGATTAGGGGAAGATCATCAGACCTGTCTCATTGGAAACGTCGGCGATGTATATGTCCATACCAACAAAAAACGGTGAAGCGAGAGCATGGGAGAACGGTGAAGCGAGAGCATAATGGTGAAGCGAGAGCAGAGGACCTGCATACTGGAATATTTGGGGATCTCACCCCCATGGATGAATATTTAGGGATCTGATTTCAATCACATCAGAACCTACATACAAAAAAAGCCATATTTCACACCAGCAACAAAACATAGAAAGAGAAGAACGGTGAAGCGAGAGCAGAGGAGGAGAAGAGGGAATGAGCTCAGTTTCGGCCTTCAATGGAGGGAGATCCGAGACCGAGGAAATTATCTGAACATCAAGGATGAGAGAGAGCGTTGATGAAGGTACTCCAGGGAAGCGAAGGAAAGTAAAGCCCCTTGAGCTCGAGATCTGAGGACGAAGCGAGAGGAGGCGGCGACGGGACTTCGCAAATCCGAGGAGGCGGCGGCAACACAAGAAGCGAGAGGACGCGGCCTTTGTGAAGCGGATGATAGAAGAAGGAAGATAGAAATTGAAAAATTAGGGCTAGAGCCTGAGAGATACACCATGAATGAGGAAGATACAAGACCAAGAGGAAGGAGAGGCACCATGGATGAGGAACCTGAGAGAGGAGGCAGGAGAGGCACCTCTGCCTTTGTGAAGCGGAAGATAGAAGTTGAAAATTTGGGGTTACAGTCTTATTTGATACCCCTTCAAATTTTGACCAAAATTTTGGGGGCAAATTTACCGCTCAAAATACTCTTAGGGCGGTAAAATAATTTCGCGGGTTGTGATTTTCCATTATTGGGTTTATTATCGCACTTTGTTCTTAAGAAACACAAATTAGTGAAACTTCTGCTTGAACTTCATAATTAGTCAATTACTATCAGTTTTGATTATATATAGCAACTATATATATATTGGTTTTTTTATTGGGAAGTGGCTGAAAACGGAAAATCGATCAATGTACATTAGATATATTTTTTTCCATAGCAGGCATTAGATTTTGAGCGAACTAGATTAGAAGAGCTCTCTTCTAAAGGCGATTTAGGGCGATATTTCGGCGTGAAGGCTGCTCCCCTCTTTGGAGGTGGCGGCGCTGGCCACCGGTGGTTCCCGTCCTCTACCGAGCATGGCGAAGAAGAAAGGTAAGCACAAGGGCTCCCCTGGCGGACTGAATTTTGAGATGAAGGCACAATTGGAGAAAGAGCTCCAACAAACACTGTTCAATTCGGGAAGGAAGGGGTCTCAGCACCCAGATCCGGGGCTGGGAGAGGGGTCTTCGTCTGCTAACTTGGACGGAGGAGGAGATACCCAGGATGGGCCGTATTTGGGGCAAGGAGAACACCAGAGTTGCCCAGATCTGATGAACGGCCATGGTGGGGGTTCGTCGTCTGCTCCTTCTCCTCCTGATCTGAACAAGGCTGCCGACAGTGAATGGAGGACAGGCTCCGAGAGTGGAAATGGAACGAGGACGGTGCGGACGGAGGGGGGTCCCAGGTTCACGCGTCCTCTCTCTTTTGCCCAAGTCGCCAGGGGTTCGAGGAGGGGCGCCATTGCTGAACGCCTTAGGTTTTTGCCTGGAATCAATGGCGACTGTATTACATACACCAGTGAAGACGTTGCTGATGCCGGTAAAGCATGGGCTGCCACCTTGGTCGGCGCTGTAATGGGTCCAGTGGTCCCGACGGGGGTAATAGTCCAAGCTCTCAAGAGCCAGTGGAAGGTAAAATTTCGGACGTTCTTTATCAAGCCTTCGGGGATTTTTGTGTTCAAATTTGACAGGGAAGAGGACCTGACATGGGTAATGGAACATGGTCCCTGGGCGATTGGGACTTCCCCTTTGCTGCTGAAACCCTGGATTGTCGGTTCGAGTATGGATTGGGGTTCCTTCAAAACCGTCCCGGTGTGGGTTCGGTTAATGGATGTTCCTTCAATATTCTGCTCTAATTCAATGCTCAGTAGAATTGGGAGTGGTATTCTATGCATTGACGAATTCACATCTAACCAGGAGATGGTGTCGTTTGCCCGAATGCTAATCGAAATCGATGTTGATCAAGCTAAAAGAAAACATGTTCTGCTGAGGAATGAGAGGGGCACCGATTACTCTATGAAGACCATCTTCGAATGGCTCCCATGGCACTGCACTCGTTGCTGCTGCTTTGGGCACACATACGCCTCATGCCCGATCTCTGTCATAGGTAAGGAGCCTCCTGTTGCGGGTACAGGCTCGGATGAAGGGGTTAAGATGGTTGCTGACTCCACTATTGAGCTGAAGAGTGCATCGAATCATGGAAATGAGACAGCTGCTATTAGAAATGACCCCATTGTCGACGGCTCGCTTCTGTTGGCTGTTGCCTGCCCTCTCCCTCATGTTAGGAGTCTCGCGGCAACGACTTCTATTGGCATTCAAACAGATCAGGGGGAGTTTTATGAGTTTGAGGAAGTAATTGGTGGGAGGGAGCTGGTCAAATTACCCATTGATTACGACAAGGCAGCAGACATCAAAGTGAGTGTGATAAATGCTGCTACTCAAACTGACTGCGTTCTTGAAACTGGGAAGGCTGGAAAACCGCCTATTTATCCTCCTGCCCAACGAGCGCAGTCCAGAAAAGGGGCAGATGATGATGTTGCTGCTCTTAAGGCAGACCCGGTGTCATCCAAAGTGTGTGCAGCGCTAGTTGCCAATGCTTGGGCTGAGGACTCGGGCCTGTCTGTTACAAGGAATGGAAGAATGAGGCTGAATGGATATCGAACTCCATCTTCAAAACGTTGGCAGGAGGTGAGTGGCGTAAAGAAAGGAAGCTATCTACTCCAAGGCACTTCGAATAGTATTCCCGGGGATACTTGTTCCCGGGGATATCCAAGTATCCCCGGGATTAAGCTGTCATAGATTTGGTATTTAGCGTCACTTCTCTGATGGCCTTTTGTATTTAGCTGTCATAGATTTAGTAAGGGGATTAAATTGTTTTTGGGCCGGGCTCAAGTATTAGGGTTGGGTTTGGCCTTGTTTGAGAGTTGATTAGGTCCGGTATGTTTTTGGATGACAGATATTTAGGGGGAGTAGGTATATTTCATGGCTTCTTATAATGTTACATATTTCCATGTACCATATTATTACATGTGAATATGTAACTGATTATAAGAAGCCGGTAGGGGTTGAAGTAGAGGGATTTACACTGAGGATGGGGTTTTTTGTGGGTAGCCAAATATTTTACGCAAGACCCTTCGTATGGTCTTGTTTCTTGTTACTCCCTGGCTCTGGCCATCATCTATATATTTACCTGTTCAGGATATATTTTTTTCCCTTCACAATTTATATATAGAAAATAAAACTATCAATACACCTATTTATTATACAATATATATTTCAAATATTTTTTTTATCAAATTTAATTAGATATCTATATGTTTTTATAATATTTTACCCAACATCATTAAACTAGTTCAATATCCGTATCTTATGCGAGTTTATTAAATATACATTTTAATATTTACAAGTTTGGAATAAAAAATTCATATAAAAGAATTTATTAGGTAATATAAGGTTTTATTCAACATTTATTAGTCACTTATATGAGTTTTACTCAAAACATACTCTTATATATTATTCTAATAAGAATTTACTAGTTATTATAAGGTGTTATTAAACATTTATTTGTTACTTATATGAGTTTTCCTGAAAACATACTCTAATAGTATTCTAATAAGAATTTACTAGTTAATATAAGGTTTTATTCAACATTCATTAATCACTCGTATGAGTTTTCCTCGAAACATACTCTTATAGTATTCTAATAAGAATTTACTAGTTAATATAATGTATTATTCAACATTTATTAGTCACTTATATGAGTTCTCTTCAAAACATACACTTATAGTATTCTTATAAGAATTTACTAGTTAATATAATGCTTTATTCAACATTTATTAGTCACTTATATGATTTTTCCTCAAAACGTACTCTAATATTATTCTAATGAGTATTTACTAGTTAATATAAGGTTTTATTCAACATTTATTAGTCACTTTTATATATGAGTTTTACTCAAAACATATTCTTATATGTATTATCCTAATAAGAATTTACTAGTTATTATATGGTGTTGTTAAACATTTATTTGTTACTTATGAGTTTTCCTGAAAACATACTCTAATAATATTCTAATAAGAATTTACTAGTTAATATAAGGTTTTATTCAACATTCATTAGTCACTCGTATGAGTTTTCCTCGAAACATACTCTTATAGTATTCTAATAACAATTTACTAGTTAATATGATGTATTATTCAACATTTATTAGTCACTTATATGAGTTCGATCTCCTCAAAACATACTATCATAGGAAGGTTTTATTCAACATTTATTAGTCACTTATATGAGTTTTCCTCAAAACATACTCTTATAGTATTCTAATAAGAATTTACTAGTTAATATAATGTTTTATTAAACATTTATTAGTCACTTATATGAGTTTTCCTCAAAACATACACTTATAGTAATGTTATAAGAATTTACTAGTTAATATAATGCTTTATTCAACATTTATTAGTCATTTATATGATTTTTTCTTCAAAACATACTCTAATATTATTCTAATGAGTATTTACTTAATATATGGTTTTATTCAACACTTATTAGTTACTCATATGAGTTTTTCTCAGAACATGCTCTTTTAGTATTCTCATGAGAATTTATTAGTTAATATAAAGTCTTATTAGACATTTATCAGTTATTTATATGATTTTTTCTCAAAACATATTCTTATAATATTCGAATAAGAAGTTATCACTTAATATAATGTTTTGTTAAGTATTTATTAGCCACTTATATGAGTTTTCCTCAAAACATACCTTTATAGTATTCAAATAAGAATTTATTACTTAATATAATGTTTTATGAAATATCTATTAGACACTTTATATGAGTTTTCCTCAAAATATAACCTTATAATATTCTAATAAGATTTTATTACATACATTATATTGAATAAAATTGGAATAATTGAACATACAAGTATCAATTACAACCAATTTTGAAATTACATTACATTTACATATAAACATTTACAAATTCTTCAAATTAAATACTAATTCCAATCATTTTTCTCGTTTGTATATATAAATTATAAATACCTATTTAAATCTTAATTACACTACCTATTCATATAATTAAATTACAAAGGAACAATATAATATATATATATATATATATATATATATATATATATATATATATATATATATATATATATGTAATACTCCCTCCGTTAAATAAAACATAACGTTTTACTATTCATGCGCGCTTTTTGAGGTGCTAAAAACTATATAAAATATTAACTTTTTAAATATATATTTTTAATAATTTCATACTTTTTACTATTAAGTATGAATTTATAAAAACAAATTTTTTAAAAAGTTAATATTTCATATAGTTTTTATCATTATAAAAAGAGGTGCATGAATAGTAAACGGCAAGTTTTTAATTAACAGATGGAGTATTATGTAACAAATTAACCTTACCATTCCACCCAATTGGGCCAGTCCCATTAATGCCCTCAACCATAAAATGGAAGGGAATAGACACGTGTCGACCCCATATGTAGGTAGAGTACAAAAAGCATTAACGTTTGACCTCATCCGTAATAGCCACGGATTTAGCCACGGATACAGTCGTCGCTAACTGAGCTCATTAATACCCTTTCATTCTATGGGCTAATTGGGCTTTCACTTCCGATGGGCTATTGGACTCTAAGACGGGCCCGCCTTGAGTTACACTCTATACCCTATTAATGGATTATATTCAATCTACATAAAATTTAAGAGATATAGTAATCTCATCCGGCCCGCCTAACCTATTTGCGACCAAGCCCAGTCAGCAAATATTCAACGATTTCCGATACTGAATAGCCACGGATTCTGCTACGAATAGTATGTCGTGGCCAGATCAGCTTCGAATATAGCCACGAATCAAACAGTTGTGGCTAAGTTCGTGGCTATTTACCTAGACAATCCACCTTTCGACCCACGAAATCAGCTACGGATACCAAGCTCGTTGCTATTAGCCACGACTTTGATGAGGTGGAATACCAGGACACCTACCAGCCACGAATATAGCCACGACTGTTAACAGTCGTCGCCAATGTCATTGCTATTGGCCACAAGGATAGCGTCGCCTAACATTCGTGGCTAATAATCCGTTGCTAAATCCTGTTTTTTTAGTAGTGTTTCTCTGTGGGATCGACCTCTTGGTTATTGCTATACTAGCTATAGGTTTGAGTTTTCTTTGGCGGATCAACGACAAGTTTTCCCTCCGTCAACTAGCTTCATCAATCCCCAAGCAATCAGGTACGCTTCCTGTATCCTCTGAACCTAATCCTAAATCTAAATCTACAGGACATGTAACCGCTATGAATCTCAGGAGTGGGCGTCAAACACAAACGCCCGAGTAAAACATGGAGCAGAAGGATGCAGAGGAGTACTCGACGTCGAGTAAACCACTTGACGTCGACCAAAATCCACTCGACATCGAGAACGGTGTACTCCATATTGACCAGAACTAAGCTCCTGCACAGAGATCGACTACTGTAATCGACGTCGAACAATCTTCTGTCGATTTTGACCACCCTTCTAACAACGTCGACAACACTCCTGCACCACAAAAGAAGAAGACGCTCCCATTCCCAACCAAATCTTTGAAGGATCCAACAGAAAAGAAGTTTCAGCGTTTCGTGAAGATGCTTTGGAGGCTAAATGTCACCATTCCTTTCACATAAGCACTTCATGAGACGTCATCCTATGGAAATTTCCTCAAGGAGATCCTAATCAAGAAGCGATCAATGGCTGAGATCGCAGAGGAATGCAGCAAGATGGACGTTACAGAGAAAAGGCCAGATCCAGGTAAGCTTTCTATAACCATTGGATTTGGTCAATATAAATTTAATGCCTTATGTGACTTAAGAGCTAGTGTGAGTATAATGTCTTTATCAATCTGGTCCAAATTTAAGATAGGTGCTTTAGAGTCTGTGGATGCGAAATTGTATATGGCAAACAACACAGTTGGCGTCCCAACATGCATGATGGATGTTGTGAGCCTAATTTTCCAGGTTTTACATTAATATTTATATCAATTTATGTCTACATTTCATGCATTTGGGCTAGAATACCACATATTCTATGTAATTTACGCTTATTTGCCAAATTATAGAGTCTACACTAGTTTCTGTTTAATTTCGCAGAAATCAAGGCAATTTACAGCAATTCAGAGAAAGGATGAAAATCTCAAAGTCAACTACAGAAAGTCTGAGGTCAAGTAGAAGCCGAACCAAGACGAATCGAGTAGAGGACGAGGAAGAGGAGCACTCGACACAACTAGTCGATATCGACCAGACTTGGTCGATATCGAGTAACTCAAGTCGAAATCCAGAAGTCGAACAGAGTTCACTCGAGGAGCCCAGTTCTAGTCAACGTCGAGTAAACCTACTCGATGTCGAGTACACGTCGACTATCCAGGACGTGCCCGAGCTCGAGTGCAAACCAGGAGAAAAAGTCTGGTCGAAGTCGAGTAGCCCAGTGAACAATCCGAGTCCGAGATCGAGTGGAATCCGAGTTTTTGAGCTTACTTTTACACCAAGGCACGTGAATTCTATCAACATCACATGAGGATCTATCAAGAGAAGAATGGATTTATCCACATTAGCTACTTTCCATTAGAGATTTAATTGTTTTATTTCTAAACTTTATCTTATGCTTTTAGATAGAAAGTTTAGATATAGATAGATTATTGTTTCCTTGAATAGCGGGGATTGAACACTATAAATAATGCCTTAGGGGCTTAGTTATAATCATTCCAATTTAGACACAACTAGTTACATAAAGGTAGGAGGGAGGGAGAGAGAGAGAGAGAGAGAGAGAGAGAGAGAGAGAGAGAGAGAGAGAGAGAGAGAGAGAGAGAGGGAGAGAGAGAGAGAGCTTGTGGCCGAGTGGAGCAAGAGAGGCGAAAGCGGAATTGGCTTCGATTGGTTGTAAGCCAATTCCCCAACTTTTAGGGCCGGGGTGAGCCCCACGGTGGCCATGTAAGGTAAATGCGATAAAGGGACAATCTTTTGATGTGATTTCGTCTTCTATCCCTGTGAACATGATTCTTTTGCGAGAGTTGAAGGTGTTCCTTGTTTGTGTTATTGAAGCGAAATTTATCTTAATACAACTTGTATTAATTATGTGAAAAGGGTTAGTAATAATTAGGGTTTATGGGAAAGTCTCTATATTTCTATTTGTTAATAACGAAAGTTATTTGATGAAAGGCATAATCTTTTATACCTTTTGCATGATTCTTATATGGTTATCGTTGTGGCGTTGAAACCTCGATTCTGGATGTCTTTTAGTTTATTGAATTAATTCCCACTAAATCTGTCTTTATTTTTGTCTTTCGTTCTGTCACAAAGTTACATTTTTGTTTCTGCACTACTCGAGATCGACAAGACTACTCGACGTCGAGGATTCTGGTCGACATCGAGTGGTCGTTCGTTTTTGCAGTTTTACTCGACTGAGTGGTCGACATTGAGTACTTTACTCGACGTCGAGGACTCTGCTGGTCGTTTTCGACAGGATTCGAGAACTGAAAAGGCGAGCGCTGACACGCTTTCTTGTGGATATGATCCTGAATACCCTCCCACTACAGCGGGAGGGTTTCTTGTATTTTATTTGCTGATACAGAGAGTCGTTTGCTTTTATATTTCATATTTATTTTTATACTTGATTTCCCTCCGCAACACTACAACAATAAATTCCTCCTTGAAAAATTAGGCATGCGGCATGACAGCAACAACTACCACTTGCTTATGACTGCAACAACTCCACTCATGTACTTCTTTGTCTGAACACACGATAGTCATCACCAAGTTATTTCCAGTAAAAAAAATTGGATGACAACATTCCTCGCCTATTTGCTGCTACACATTGCTCCTAAGTAGTGCTATTACTTGCTTAAAATTTCACTTAAAACTAAGCACTAAGTGATGCTTTAAGCTACTGCGATTTGCCCTTCCCATGAGCATCCCTGCTCGGCATTCACTCCTAGCAACCTTACCACCCACAAGTTTCTAGGTAGCGCTTGGTACAGAACCCTTGAGAAGACAACTTCAAACACCATGCTCATTTAGTTATGACAATAAGAATGTGATTTGTTGCTATGCTTGTAATCACTTCCCAAAACAGCATTTAAACTACCCACCGAGATTATCTCACCGTACATTAGTTATGAGTATATGCAATTTATCCACCCAGATCTAAAATTAGAATACGAATTGAGATCCCAAGTGCTCTGACTGAATTAGCAGCAAGTCCCCCTCTATCAAATAGTAATGACTTCAACTCATTATCTAGTAGCTTGAAATCAATGTTTCGATCTAAGAGCGATTGTCCAACATTGTCAATTTCTGCATACATTCCTCCTGGATACAAAAAAATTAGAATGCATACAAAAACTTCCCAACAACCTATTTTAGTACACAACCAAAAATACGTTGTATCCAATAACACAACTTTGAGCCATGTCATTTTAACAAACACCTTGTAGGCATTAAGGTTTCTTAGACTATCAATCGAATTCATTCTCAAGCCAACCTTAATAACATCCCGAACAGTAGCTAACTTGCTTTCCATCCATTCAATCAAAAGCCTAACCAATTTAGCTAATTCCTTGACAAGGCCATCAAAGATCACAACATCACATGAATTGGAATTTACCTCGAAATTGTTGCATTGGACATGAGGCTCTTCGACGTCTTTGTTCTCCGGGTTCGAAGGTTGCTTCTACCCCTCTGCCTTTGAAGACTCAGACTGAACTAAAATCTCTTCAGAAATCTCACCCTCCAATTGATGCAATGCCGAAAACACTGAGATTATATCAACATTGATTTCTTGGTTCTCGTCTGCAACGCTTCTCATCTTGTCAATTAGTCCATAGTTTGATGCGGTGAATTCTTGGTTGTTTGAGATCTCTTCGGTTGGTGATTTTCATCTGTTGTTTAAGACAATTAATTATCTAGATCTATCTTTAGAAAGTCTATCTATAGAAGGTATTTTACTATAGAATGATTATTGAGGATGGTTTATCTACAATAGGTTTATCTAGATAAGATATGATTATCTATATCTAGGTTATCTATAGGGTTATCTATAGGAGGTTCTATATTATAAAAAGAGGCATGTAGGGTTGGAATTATATATCCATCAAAGTATCACAATAATAAGAAACCCTAGCTGCAGAGAGGTTTATTCTCTGTAGGGTGTTCTGCATGGTTCTTGCCAGAACACGAAAATTCTCTAGGAGGTTCTATATTATAAAAAGAGGCATGTAGGGTTCAATCTCTTTCTCTTTCACGATATTCACTCGTGGAAAATCACAACAATTGGTACCAGATCTAGGTTAGACGATGACATCCGGTGTGAAATTCAAGGTTTCGCATTTCGATGGCACTAGAAATTTCGGTCTTTGGCAATGACGAGTGAAGGACTTGGGAACTCGGCAAGGAATTTTAAGGGTTTTGAATGAGACAAAGCCTAAGGCGGTGAAAGATGAAGACTCGGAATAGATGCAGGAAAAGGCGGCGTCAATCATTCGACTATGTGTGGCTGACGAGGTGATATACCATGTAATTGATCTCAAATCCTCGCATGAGATTTGGGTGAAATTAGAGAACATGTATATGTCAAAATCCTTGTCTAGCAAATTGTATCTAAAGAAAAGATTATACGGGCTGAAGATCACAAAAGGCTCCGACTTGGTAAAGCACATCAACACTTTTAACCAAGTTATCGGAGATTTGGCACAACTGAATGTAAATCTTGAGGATGAATACAAAGCCATGATATTGATATGTTCTCTACACTCTTCGTTTGAGAATTTGGAAACGACACTGACAACAGGGAAGGAGACGACATCCCTGGATATTGTGAATACGACGTTGCTTTCTCATCATGAGCGACGTCTAAATTCTAACGACGAAGGTTCCCAAAGCAAAGGGTTGTATGTCAAATCCAACCAGGGAAGATGGATGAAGAAAGAGAACCAAGATGGGGATGACAGACCGTCCAAATCGAAGTCCAGAGGGAAAAAAGCAATTACTTGTTACTTCTGCAAGGAAGAAGGTCACTTTAAGCGTGATTGTCTAGTAAGGAAGAAGAAGTATAAGGGAAAGACGGATGATTCATCTTCGAAATCAGAAAACGTGGTGCAAAAAGACGATTTAGACAATACAGACTCAGATATTCTTCCAGTAACGTCGGGAAGATGTTCAGATTTATGGATCTTAGATTCTGGTTGTTCATTCCACATTACTTTGAACAAAGGCTGGTTCGAGGTGTACAAGTTAGGAAGTTTTGGTTATGTTCGATTGGGAGACGACAAGCCATGTAATGTTGTAGGAATCGGGTAGATCAAACTCAAGATGCATGATGGTGTAGTTCGGACATTGACCAATGTACGTTATGTTCCAGATCACAATAAGAATCTGATTTTCTTGGGTACATTACATGCAAATGGGTTCCGTTATAAGACAGTCGATGACGTGGAGCTCCAATTATAGAGTCTGAGTCTAATAGTACAACTTTGTGGCACATGCGCCTTAGCCACATCGGCGAGCACGACATGTCTGAGCTTCACAAACGAGGTCTTCTGGCTGGTGTAAAGATTTGTAAGATGGACTTCTGCAGGTTCTATGTGATGGGAAAACAGTCTAAAGTATCATTTAAGACAAGTAAACACAATACAAGTGGCCTGCTTAACTACGTACATTATGATATGCAGGGGCCAACTCAAGTAGAGTCATTAGGAGGATCCAGATACTTTGTCACCTTTACTGATGACTATTCGAGAAAAGTCTGGGTTTTTTTCATGAAACACAAATCTGAGGTCTTCAGCAAGTTCAAGATGTGGAAGGAAGAGGTAGAGAATCAGATAGGAAGGAAGGTGAAGGATTTGAGATCAGATAGTTGTACAGAATACACCGACATAAAGTTGCAGCAATTCTGTGAAAAGCATCTCATTCGAGAGGCACTTTATAGTCCGAAAGACACCACAACAGAATGGTGTTTTAGAGAGGATGAACCATTCAATTACAGAGAAGGCTCGTTCCATTAGGTTACAAGCAGAGCTTGCAAAGAGCTTTTGGGAAGAAGCAGTGAGCATGGCGGTCTATCTGATCAATAGATCACCACATATTTCTCTAGACAAGAAGGTCTCTAAGGAGGTATGGACTGGTTCAGATTTAGATTTGTCAAATCTAAAGATCTTTGGTACTCCTGCATATGTGTTGATTACAAGTGATGAGAGAACGAAACTGGATGCAACGTCTAAGAAGTGCGTCTTCTTGGGCTATAAGAAAGGTGTAAAGGGTTTCAAGTTTTGGGTCCCTGTTGCTATGAACCGAGTGATCAGTCGAGATGTTGTATTTAATGAGCAGTATATGCTTCAATAAGCCAAAGAAGTTGAGAGATCTGTGGTTACGGAGACTGATCCTAAGATGGTGGAGGTGGAGCTTGGTGAAGAGATTCATACTAATGCTCCTATATCAGCAGAAAGTGAGCAACAATAACGGTAGGTGGAGAGTTTTGTTTCTGGAAGACCTAAGCGCGTGAGATGACCTCCAGTCAGATTTGGTTTTGTTTAGATGGTTAACTATGCTCTTGTTATTGGCGAAGATGATCCATCTAACTTTCAAGAGGTTATTCAAATTCAGGAGAAAGAAGGATGGTTAGGTGTTATGGCAGAAGAGATGGAGTATCTCAATAAACATCAGACATGGAAGTTAGTCAGTCTTCCAGCAGGGAAGAAGGCTATAAAGTACAAATGGGTGTTCAAGAAGAAACAAGGTGTCTCACACGGAGAAGGGGCGAGGTTCAATGCACGCTTAGTAGCAAAGGGCTACTGGTGCAGAACGAACGTCGTTGGCAATTTTTCCCTTTTCCAAATAGTAATAATATCCTAACTCAAAGCTCAAACCAATAGATTAGTAAATCAATGAATTGATAAACCAATAAACTAGTATAACGATGAAGTCCGGAGTCGAACCCATAGAAAGAACGGTTGTTATGCAATGTTTCTAACAATGATTCTTATGACAAAAGCAATGATTTGTAGCAAATTGATAACAAAGTAAAATAAAGAGAAATATGACTACAAAGTATTGATAATAAGATAGAGGAAATATTTCACCTATAATTCTCAGACCATGATTGAGGTTCAAGATCCTAGGATTGATTCTATAGTTATTTGTAAGCATGTGTCGACTTGACTAAAGTTGATGGATCCGTAGGGATACAATCTTCTTATTCAATATCACTAAAGAATAGAAATAAACACTCAAGTTCTAAGACTAATTGACATATCGATTCAATGCAATTAGAAACAATAAGAACACCCACTATCGGACTTAATAAACATCTAACGACATAGATCAATCAAAATCATCGACTACAAAGACATAGATATATCACTACTTCAATGGCTTCGTTTGCTATCAAGAAAACAATAATGAATTCATAGCCTAGATCCAATTCCTAACATGGTGATCAATCATAGAAAGGAACATAAATATAATCAATAAGAAGAAGATGATAAATATACTCATAAATAACTAAATAGAATCAAATCCTCACAATTCATTCAACCATGTCTTCGAATCACAAACGAAACTATGAGTTTAGCAACTCGTAGTCCAAAAACCTCTCTTATCTCTAATTCTCTCCATAACAATTGAACGTCTACTTAATATGGAAGAAATAAACCTAAATAGAATGTGCAAACCCTAGAAAATATAATAATAATATAATAATTAATAAAGATTCTTCGGACTTAAAACGAATCACTGAACACGGAGGAACGACGGACGCCGCTAGAAAACCGGCGGGCGCCGCTCCTATACAGTGGTCAATTCTCTTATTTCCTTCAACGATGTGCTTCCTTGCTCTTTTGTAGCTCCTTCCTTAGCCTTCATATGCTCCAAAACATGTCTTTTAAGCTCTTTCAAGATCTCATCCAAGGTCAGAATGTAAAACTGCAGAATAAATACTAAAAACGCATAGATTCCGAACTCGGATACTTCACAAGAAAGATATGAAACTAGACTAAAACACATGCTAAACTCCTATCTAAATGCAATAAGAAATACCTATAATGCCTATATGAAATATGCATTATTAGCTACTCATAGAAGAAGGGGGTTGATTATGATGAAATATTTGCCCCTGTGGTCTGACACACTTCTATCAGATTAGTGTTGGCATTGGTAGCTAGTTAGGATTTACATCTTGAGCAAATGGATGTGAAGACTTCTTTTCTTCATGGCGATTTAGAGGAAGAAATTTACATGGAGCAAGAAGAGGGTTTTACTGAACTTGGAAAGGAGCAGCTTGTATGCAGTTTGAGAAAGACATTGTATGGGTTGAAGTAGGCTCCAAGGCAATGTGAGTATGATTGTTGCGTTTATGTGAAATATCTTGATGATGGCTCCCCTTTGCTTTTGCTGCTATATGTTGATGATATCCTCATTGCTGGGAAGAACATTGATGACATATTTGACATGGCAAAATGCAAACCTATTAGCACCCCTTTGGCAAATCACTTCAAACTCTCTTCCACTCAGTGTCCGAAGACTAATGAAGAAATTAGAGATATGTTCAAAGTTCCTTATGCTAGTGCAGTTGGTTGTTTGATGTATATTATGGTATGCACAAGACCTGATATGACCCAAGTTGTTAGCCAAGTCAGTAAGTACATGTCTAATCTTGGGAGAGAACACTAGAATGCATGCAAGTGGATTCTTAGGTATTTAAGGGGTACTGTTGATCATGGGATCATGTTTGGTGCCAAAAAGGGTGGTCTTTCTGTCAAAGGGTACGTTGATTTAGCCTATATCGGTGATCTTGACAATCCAAGGTTCACTACTGGGTATGTCTTTACTCTTGCTGTGGGACCTATTTGTTGGAGATCTGTTTTGCAGTCTGTGGTAGCCCTTTCTACTACCAAGGCATAATACATGGCTTTAGCAGAGGCTGCCAATGAGGCACTATGGCTCATAGGAATTGTGAAGGAACTGAGTGTTGAGCAAGTTGGAGTTGAGATATACTATGATAATCAGAGTGTTATATATCTGGGTAAGAACCAAGTATATCATGCTCGGACAAAGCACATTGATGTGAGATTTCACAAGATTAGGGAGCTTGTAACGTTCGAATAGATCATCTTAGAGAAAGTCCACACCTCTCAGAATGCTTCTCATATGTTAACCAAACCAGTCACCACAGACAAGTTCAAGGCTTCAAGCACTGCTTGAATTTGTTTCATATTACTCAATGTTAGTCGAGTGAAAAGCCAGGCCCATGGAATGGAGCACGGGAAGACATGGGGCAGACAAGATCCTGGAGATATTTTCGTTCATTGCTATAGATATAGATTATTTGCCTATGTGAAGATTGTTGTTTGAGACAATTAATTATATAGAAGGTATTTTTCTATAGAAGGATTATTGTGGATGGTTTATCTACAATAGTTTTTAGATAAGATTTTTTTTTTGGTGGGGAAGGTTTTATCTACATCTAGGTTTTTTGGTGGGGAAGATTTTAGATAAGATAGTTTATCTACATCTAGGTTTATCTAGATAAGATAGGTTTATCTATAAGGTTATCTGTACGAGGTTCTTTATTATAAATAGAGGCATGCAGGGTCAGAATTATGTATTCATCAAAGCATCACAATAATAAGAAACCCTAGTTGCAGAGAGGTTTATTATCTGCAGGGTGTTCTGCGCGGTTCTTGCCAGAACACGAAAATCATTTGTGTCCTATTGTTCAATCTCTTTCTCTTTCACGATATTCACTCGTGAAAATCCACAACATGATCCTTTGATTTATTTCTAAGTCGCGTCTCCTTGATCCGAAGATGAAGATGAATTTAAAGAACTCCCCAAGAACAACTCCATAAAATAACATCTATCGTAGATGTTTCGCTGATTTAGGGACTCGAATACTTCAATGGAGGAAGCCTTGTTCTTGAAGCGGATCTTTGAATGAAACTCCTCTCTGGGACACAATACCTCTAAGTATTCTATACTCCCAAACTTTGAGAAAATTATATCCAAAATTTTCCAAGAAATTGGGTATAACTCGAGATGGACATTGATAAGAATCGTTCGATCACCTTCTTCACTCTCTGCTTGCAAGGACTTATGACTGATCAACGACAACCCTTTTTGAAGCTTGATTTCGTTGATAGTCTGGTACAACGTCAGTCGGACTCCTACCATTGATGCTTTGAATCATCGCTCGTTGCCATTGATTTTGTTTACGGAAGGTTGTGGAGTGTGTAGTGACCCAATTCGGTGAAATCTTGAATCGAAAATTTGTGGAATTAGGAATCAAACTGGCTCTAGATACCACTTGTTAGAGCATCTTCCCCCGTACGCCATAATGGACAGGGGAAATAGCTTACCAAAAGAGAAATTCTATAGAATATTCTCTTTTGGCCTATTATACGATTTTGTTATTCCCACCGTAGGCCAATTTTGGCAGGCAAATTTTCAATAAATACTAATATAATTTAGAACTTTCACATCTCATTTTCGTCACTCAATTCTATCGTTATCCTTTCGATTTGAATCAACAATGAATTCTTCTCAAATATCATCATCATCTCACTCTTCAAATGAAACTGTTGAGATTTCTAATTCAATCTTTGATTAATTTGAACAGGATTAAAATGTGTTATGTCGTATGTATGCCAATAAAAATCTACTCATGGTGGAACGTATCAACAATGAACAAGATGATGTTCAATCAAGACGAAGAGGTGGAGTTCCTGGTCACATTACCATTTATCGTGATCGAGAAGGTGCTGCAAATAATCTATTTAATGATTATTTTGTAGAGATCCCCCGATTTGGTGAGGAAAAATTCCACAGACGTTTTCGCGTGAATAAAAGTTTATTTCTTCGAATCGCGAACTCAGTAAAAAAAATATTATCAATTTTTTATACTACAATGTGATGGAATTGGTAGGCTGCATGTGATAATGAAAATTTTGGTAGAGAAAATTATGGCTATGGTAGCTTTCGAACGAGCAAAGACAAATATGTGCATGAATATGATCAAAGTGATGGCTTCGGAACAGGAAATGGTTATGAGGAGAGTAATGCGGATCTACCAGAATATTAAATGTGACCATTATTCAATACTTGGTTGTTTCATTTTGTACTTGTTTTTTCTTCTATAGTACTTTAAGCAACTTAATATTTATTTTTTATTATAATTTTGATGAATCTATAATAAAAAAAAGGATTAATGTCATTTTCTAAAAATATTATTTATGCAATGATAATTCAAATATGTCTAATATTATAGTCATGTCGAAGAACTCTTGAATATCTTTACAATAGTACAACTTTTATTTTTAATTAAAAATCATAACTATACAATATATAGATTTATAATTGTACTGCATTATTTATAAATTTACATAAATATTAAACACATAAAAATAAATAAATAAATAATATTTAGCATTCCAAAAGAAGAAGCCAAAGTTGTCATTTGTTTTGGAAATAAGCCAAAAACAAAAAGGGTAAGATGGGCTTTGACCTCATGTGGGAGCAAAATTAGGTCAAAACTGATTTTTTGGCTTACCATGGAAGATGCTCTTATGACCCGAAAGTCGGATAGTAGAAAGTTAGGGCTTTCTATGGAGATTGGGTTGAGAAAAGTAGGAAGAAGAAGAAGATTAGAATAAGAGAAGAAGAGGGTAAGAGAAAGTGTATGTAATTCCATCAATACCCCGTACAATACAACTGTGGATATTTATAGGCCTCTACTTTTTATAACAAGGGTTTTTTTTCATAGCATGACCAAAATACCCTCTCAGTTAAATTAAATTACCCCATACCCACTCTACCCCACCCACCCATCTCAACACATTAACAATCAAGCAAAACAAAACCTATGACAGATTATGAAAGTGGTGGAGATCTTCAGATATGGAAGTGTCCTAAAATAGCTCAATGCTACTTTCGTGTCCTTGATCCCAAAGGTTAAAAACCCAACCTATGTTAAGGACTTGAGGCCTATTTCTTGTTGTAACACGATTATGAAAGTGGTGAGCAAGGTTATTGTGAGCAGAATCAAACCTTTGTTGTCTGAGCTTATTGGAGATAATCAAGGGGCATTCGTGCCAGGGAGATCTATTGCTCAGAATTGTGTTGTTGCTCTTGAAATTGTAAATGGATATGGTACTAATCATGTATCTCCTAGATGCACCCTAAAGATCGACTTACAGAAAGCATATGATTTCATAAGTTGGGACTTTCTGAAATCAGCCTTGGAGTATCTACGGTTTCCTAGTCATTTGGTGGCTATTATCATGGGGTGTGTGACTTCCGTCTCATTCTCTATTCTGATTAACGGAGTGCCTGAAGGTTACTTTCGGGGTAGGAGGGGTCTTCGACAGGGAGACCCGTTATCTCCTTATCTATTTGTGATATGTATGGAGGTTCTGAATCGTATGTTGGTGGAAGCTGGTGAAAACCCCGACTTCAATTATCACCCGAAGTGTGAGGAGCTTTCACTGGTGAGTCTTGCTTTTGCGGATGACCTGTTGCTATTCTGCCGGGCGGATATAGGTTCGATCAATGTGCTGCAAAGGTGCCTAGATGATTTCTTTGCAGCGTCAGGACTTAGAATAAATGTGTGTAAGAGCACTTGTTATGTGGCTAGTGCCGATAGTGCTGTGAAAGATGCAATTGTCCAGCAGTTGGGATTCCAGGTTGGATGTTTTCCGGTGACGTACTTGGGCATCCCTCTCCATGCCAGAAGGATTAACATCGTTGAATATAACCAGCTGTTTCAAAAAGTTGAGAATAGAGTAAAGATTTGGGCAACAAAGAAGATCTCCTATGCTGGCCGATTGCAAGTTATCAAAGCTGCGCTGGGAGGTTTATTCTCATTTTGGGGACAGAGTCTACTGCTGCCTAGTGCCGTATGTAATAAACTTGACAGTGTCTGTAGGAGTTTCCTATGGAGTGGTCATGGGTGCAGCAAGAAGGGGGTGGTTGCTTGGAATGTGGTCACAAGACCGATTAATGAAGGTGGCTTGGGTATCCGGCAGATGAAGGCGTGGAACAGGAGCTTATTCTTCTCCTTGCTGGGCGATATTATTCTGCAGAAAGAGGGGGTATGGACTCGTTGGGTGCAGGCAAACCATTTAAGAAGGGTGGATATATGGGAGGTTGACAAGCGAGGTCATGACTCGTGGATTTGGAAATGTCTACTGGATGTTAGGGACAGCTTGCGAGGTGTCGGTCTCCTTGCTATGAACAGGTTGGATACTCGGTTTATCTCTACCAAGGGTCGGGTAAATTGTGCACTAATCTATGAGGAGATCAGAGAGAAGGGGCCGTTAGTTGATTGGGGAGATATGATTTGGACGGGTGCCCAGTCACGGAAATGGTCTTTTGTGACTTGGTTAGCCGTCAATCAAAGGTTAAAAACGGGACGAGTACTTAAGCACTGGATGGGGGATGGGGCTGCCTTGTGCCCCTTATGTAAGATGGAGGAGGAGTCGGAGAAGCATCTATGGTTCGAGTGCCATGTCATTCAGGAAGCACGGGATATTGTTTGGCGATGGCCAGGGATGCCGAGGAGGACCGGTGATATTGCATATTGGCTTCACTGGTTCGCGTGTGAGAGTCTAGCAACGAGAAAGAAGATTATATTCAAAGTTAAATTGCTAGTTTTCTTGGCTTTTGTCTACTATACTTGGATTGATAGGAATAGTGTAGTATTCAAAAATGAGTTGTGTAACCCTAGGCATTGGGCCTCACGGATTGTGGAGACGTGCAAGTACCGCATCTTTATTAGGTGTAAAGGCAAAACACCTAGTGAGAAGCGATGGTTGCACCAATTGCTAGGAAATAGCGAGTAGTCTCGTAGAGGGGGGATTAGAGTAGAAGAAGAATCAGAGTACATGAGAGCTTTTTGTAGAGATTTGGGGGTACACACACCGAGTGGTGTCTTTTGGTAGGACTTAGGAGTGCCTTGCATGGTGTTCCTTCTTTTGTAATTACGCATTACAATCTATAAATTTACCACTTCAAAAAAAAAAAAAAAAAACCTATGCAATTTCACCCTAAATCAAACCTAGAATTTGCAATCTTACACATATCACCGAATTCATCAAATCAAGATGAAAATCAAACTAAAGGGAATATAATAGGGAAAGACTTGGTAATTACTTGAAGAACAATTATTGGGGAAAACTACACAAAATGATGAATTGTTTTCTGCACATCTAGATGCCTAAAACAGTAAAACGGCCTTCAAATGCATTATTGAAAGTGAAACCACCCTAACTGATTAAAAAATGTCGCAAATTTCCTCCTTTTTCACATATCGAAAAGAAGAGATACAGAAAGAAAGAAAATCAGATACCGGCCAAGACGATACTTTTGCAGAGGTACCTGATACCACTGGTGAATAGAGGCGGCGTCGACAATGTCTCGCCGTGCTTCGAGAGGATGATCGAAGTAATTAATTGGAGGGGGCTTCCTTGAAGACAAAGTCGATGGCTCAATTTGAGCGGAGGATGCCGAAGAGGCGTTCAGCGGTGGCGGAGACGGCGGATGATTGTTGCGACCAATCTTCTATTGGTCGTTGCGACCATTCATCGTTGCGATCATTCTTCTATTGGTCGTTGCGATCATTCGGCATCGGGTCATTGCGACCTGGTGACTCTGCGCTAAACGGAAATTTCAATTGCACTAAACAGAAATCGGGTATTTATAACTCAATATCCACGTTTATACTAATTATACCCTTATTAACCCCATTATATCAATCCATAACATATACACGCCATTAATTTCAACTCCGACCTTTCATCTCCTCTCCACTTCCCCGTTCTTGAATCTGAAATATGAAATTCCCAATTCTCAATTTATTTGCATCAACTAAATTTGAGGTAAGGAAGTAGCTTCAACATTTCTACTAATTTGAGGTTTGCATCAACTGTTCTTCTGTTTTTATTTGCATCAAAATTGTGACGGAAGGTAAGACATGTTTTTATGATCAGAGGAAGTATGTAGCAACAATTTAAAAGTAAAACATAGCTTCTATTTGAAAAAACTGGGCCGCACAACTACGGAGTATTGTTTAGTTAGCCGTTAATTTGATTTTTCGCCACAAACGCAAAACTCCTCACACAACTCTACCAAACACAAAACTGGATCCCCACAATAATTTTCTGGAATCCCCCATTTTTAACTTGATTCAGAAGCCATGAACACTAATTGCAGCCCACACCTTGGCAATGTGGCCAAATATCGATCAGATTGTCTATAAATTACTGTTACCTGAATCTATCTCATACATGCATAAATGGGTGAGGGATGAATTAACCCCTCTAGTATTTAAATGTTCGAAAGATGGAGGCACCTAGCTCATTTGGAGGGCCAGATTCATTCCAAAAGACAAGACAACCCCCTAAACCCCAAAACCATATACCATCTAAACGTCACCTGAAAAACCAAAACTTCATATATCAGTTGCCACGGTTCGCCACATACCTCATACGTGTACTCCCTTGCAGAGTTACATGCTAATTGGCATCCATGCAAAGATGTAGCTCCAACTCCATCCAAATCCACCATTCAACCCAGTCAGTCCCACTCCCCAGTATAAAACCCAAGCCACACCAGCAACACTTCACCACCACCATCAAATCCAACTCTCAATAATGGCCACCAAACTCATACTCCCGCTAGCATTGTGCCTCCTGGTGCTCGGCTGCTCTGCCCAGCAGTGGCCGTGGCAGAGCCGTGAAGGCGCCCACCACCAGCAGCGTGGCCACCAGCAGCAGCAATTCCAGCAGCAATGCGACATCCAGAGGCTGACCGCCTCCGAGCCCAGCCGCCGTGTCAAGTCTGAGGCAGGTGTCACCGAGATTTGGGACCACACCACCCCTGAGTTCCGATGCACTGGGTTCGTCGCCGTCCGCCTCGTCATCCAGCCTGGCGGCCTCCTGCTTCCTTCTTACACCAACGCCCCTTACCTCACTTTCATCGAGCAAGGTATGCATTCTTCACTTAACTTATCACTTATTTTATCCAATTAATTTATCTAAGCCTATTCATTTGGTTTTGCAGGGAGGGGAGTTCAGGGAGTGATTGTGCCTGGATGTCCCGAGACATTCCAGTCTGAATCAGATTTGGAATCTGAATCCTCAAGAGGCCGACACTACAGGCCTAGCGAGAGGCGCGAAGAAGGAGACGAGAGCCGACGCTTCAGGCCCAGAGAGGGACGTGAAGAGGAAGAAGAGAGCCGACGCTTCAGGCCCAGCGAGAGACGCGAGGAGGGAGACCAACACCAGAAGGTGATCCGCATCCGAGAAGGCGACGTCATTCCTTCCCCAGCGGGTGTGGTGCAGTGGACTCACAACGACGGCGACACCGACCTCATCAGTATCACCCTTATCGACTCCAACAACTTCCACAACCAGCTCGATCAGAATGTCAGGGTCAGTGATTTCGATCCATCGACTCCATTCAACTTCATTATCAGTTTTGAATCTTGTTGGATGCTAAAGCTTTAGTTTGCATTTGCAATTGATGTTATGAACAGAGCTTCTTCCTAGCTGGTCAGAACCAGGAAAGCAGGGGGCAACGCCGCCACCAGCGACAAGAGAGGGAAGAGGAGCACCGTGGCCACCGCTCCGAACAAGGCGATGAAGCACTTGTAGGCGGAAACGTCCTCAGTGGCTTTGACGACGAGATCCTCCGTGAAATCTTCCGAGGAGTTGACCAGGAGACGATCAGCAAGATCCGAGGAGAGAACGACCAGAGAGGATTCATCGTCCAGGCTCGGGACCTTCAGATCCAGGTCCCCGAGGAGTCACAGGAAGAGGAAGAGCGCCAACAACAGAGAGAAAGAGGTCAGAGAAGAGAGGGAGGACGAGGAAGGAGAGGCTACGGTAATGGAGTCCAAGATTCGCTCTGCAACCTCAAGTTCAGGCACAACATCGACAGGCCCGCTCAGGCCGACGTCTTCAGCCCACGCGCCGGCAGAATCAACACCATTAACAGCAACTCTCTCCCGATCCTCGAATACCTCCGCCTCAGCGCCGAACACGTCACCCTCTACAAGGTATAAACCCTAACCTTTCCAATTCGGTGCAGTGCAAACCCTAAAATCAACCACGCACATTCAATTTCGAATTCATGGCTCGATTAAACCAAAATCGACACGAGAATTGTGAAATTGGAGGTCAATTAACCTGGAAATTGTGCAGAACGCGATAATCGGACCGAGGTGGAACCTGAACGCGCACAGCGCACTGTACGTGACGAAAGGAGAGGGGAGAGCGCAGGTGGTGGGAGACGAAGGGAAAACGGTGTTCGACGAGGTCTTGCAGAGAGGACAGATCCTGGTGATCCCGCAGGGGTTTGCGGTGGTAGTGAAGGCGGGAAAGCAAGGAATTGAGTGGGTGGACGTGAAGACGAACGACAACGCAATCACAAGCCCGATCGCAGGGAGGACGTCAGTGTTGAGGGCGATCCCGGTGGAGGTGTTGGCCAACGCGTACGACATCTCAAGGGAGGAGGCGTTGAGGTTGAAGACGGGGAGGCGGGAGATTGAGGTTTTCAGGCCGTTCGAGTCAAGGGAGGAGCGACAGAGGGAGCGCTTCGCCATCGTTTGAGTTGAGACTTTGAGAGGGTTTCTTTTTAATAAAATTTTGGAAAATAAAAGGGAGGGAAACCGAAAAATGGGAGATTATCTTTGACAAAATGGTTGGCTAATGGCTTCCTTCGGTTTGTAGTTTGTAACATAAAATGCTTTTGTTAATGGCATGAGTACAAAATGTCACTTTGTTGTTTTGTGAAACGCCAGACCAAAAAAATACTACTCTGTAGCTTTTTTTTTAAAATGGATAACTTAATTATTCAGCTAAACTTTATAAGTTTTTTTTATGAAATAAAAACTACATAAAATATTTAATTTTTAAAATTATTTATAAATAAAAATAGTAAATTAATTAAATACTTGTGATGAAGGTATATAATAAAGGAGAATACGTGGTTCTGCCCCAAAAAAGTCTAATACCCGTAAGGGGATGTCGGAGGGCAACTCGTAAGTGGATGTCGGAGGGCAAAAAAATCATGGGAGTCCTTCGCAACGCATGAGGCAAGTCGGAAAGCCAAAGCAAAGAAAAAGTTTAAGAGGAGGAATATCAACCGAGAGAAACTGATAGCTCTTCACTATTCGCTAGCTACCATCATCAGAGATTCAATGGAAGCCAAACAGGTAAGGAAGAAAGTAAGGTACGTGTGGCATTGTTCTTTGCGGATATGGCGTAGCATGATCTTGATGCACCACAATATGTTGATCAGGAAACCAAAACACTTTACACTTCACCTTATGCACAAAATATCACCTTGAAAAGCTCTCTTTTGATTTTCCCCTTTTTTCCCTTTTCTGGCCGGCTCCTCTCCGGCGGTGTGCTGCGTGCTCGTCCCTTGGGACATCATGGGGGATCCCCCTGTGAATCCGATTGTGCAACCGGTGGGTGTACAAGTGCAACACGACGGTATGGCTATTGATAACTGCGGTGGTGCTCCACCCCGTGTGGAACCTGAGGCTCCGAAGAAAACTTGGAAAGACATGGTGTTGGGTGCGAGTGGAGAGAAGAGGATGGTGCTGGCGGATGAATTTCTTGAGGGCAAGATTGAGATGTCTTTCCCAGCAAATGGTGGAGGGGATCCTGTATTCAACATTGATACGGAAGTCCTTCAAGCGCTGGCCTCCTTGTGGCAAACGTCCCTGATCATAAAATCCCTCGGGAATATGGTTCCCCACGCGATTATGGAGAGAAAGTTGAAGGAGATTTGGCAGCCGGGGGGTAGAATGATGGTGGCGGATCTCCCGAATGGTTACTATGTTGTGAAGTTTGATTCGGACGGGGACTACCTGAAGGCTCTGACGGAAGGCCCGTGGATGATTTTCGGTCACTACCTGATTGTCCGGCAGTGGTGCCCTGAGTTTGATCCTTGGACGGACGTGATCACGACGTCGCCGGCTTGGATTCGGATCTCAGGTCTACCTATGATCTTGTACGAGGAACAGATTCTTCTTCGCCTGGCAGCGGGTATTGGCAAGCCAATCAAAGTCGATCAAAGAACTATGTTTTCTAATAGGTGCCGTTTTGCTCGGATTTGTGTGGAAGTCGATATCACAAAGCAACTGAAGGGTTCGATCACGGTTAATGGAAGTCGGTTCTATGTCGAATATGAAGGGCTACATCTGATCTGTCTTAAATGTGGGAGATATGGCCATCTTGTCGATGGTTGCCCGATGTCACAACAACAGTCCCAAGACACTATGACACCCAATGAGGACCGTTCCGCTGACAAGGCGGGAGTTCCTCCATCGGGCAATGGAATCGACGTAGGGGAGAAGAGCAGCCAGTCGGAAGGAGTGCCGCGATACGGGGACTGGACGATCGTTAACCGGCGTCCGCCTAACCGTCCGGGGAGAAGGAGAGAGGATCCGAAATTTTCGAGGCAATCAAAGGAGGATAATAGTTTTGCCGTGTTGGGAAACTTGGGGGATACTGGCGAGATTTCCGGCAAGAATCAGGAGGTTGAAACCTTGAAAGGAAAGTCTATGGAGGGAGTCAATCCAAATAATATGGAAAGTAATTCTAAGTTTCAAAAGAATGTTATTAAGGAGGGTGGAGATAGGGTTGGTGACTCAACGGCTAACTTTGCAAGCTTTGAGAAAGGGTCCTCGTCTACTGCCAAACCAGTCAAAGCTAAGAAGGCCATGAAGAAGAGTGGGCCTAAACAGGGGATGGGTTTTGTGATTAATGGGTCTGAAGCCCAAAAGTCTTCTAAAAGAACCAGAATGGAAAGGGACCCACCTCTCAGTTTTAAGCCCAAGACCCACTTTGAGAATATCAATCAGAATTTGAGTGGCAATCAGAACTTGATTTTTGGCTCCGTGCCGGGACATCATACAGTTCCCATTGATGATAGCTTGAGAGTGGGGGCGTCCAATTTGGATGGGTCTCCCGCTCCCGGGGCCCCGGACCATGTGCAAGGTGAACACCCTGGTGCCGGCCGGAGTGTGACCTTACAATCTGATGAGGATATGACAGAGGGCACGGAGTCCTCGCAGGCCAAGATTGGCCAAGACTAAGCCTCCTTACCCTTTCTTCTTTTTTTTTGTGTTTTTTTCTCTCTTATTTGTTTATTATGAATTGTCTATTTTGGAACTGTTTCGGAGCCGGTAAGCCTGGCTTCCGAAGAGCTATCCGTTACATGATTAACCATTTCTCTCTTGATGTTTTAGGCATTTTCGAGCCGCGTATCTCGGGTGATCGGTCGAGAGAGGTGTGCGACAGAATGGGTTTTTCAGGGTGTGTCCGTGTGGAGGCTATGGGCTTTTCCGGTGGCATTTGGCTGTTGTGGAGAAAGGAAAGACTGGACCTTCAGGTTTGGAGAGTTCATGACAACTTCATCCACGCTGTGATCAATGGTAGGGAATCCCGGTTCCACATCATTGTGATCTATGCCCCCCCAACCCCGGGTCGTCGTAGAAATTTCTGGCGGGATATTGGGACTGAGATTGACAACATCACTGAACCTTTGATTATCGGAGGAGACTTCAATTGTATTTTGCACTCGACGGAGAGATCGGGTGGGTCTGGCCGGTTATCTGTGGACACCCCGGACTTCCATCAGCTCATTAATGACCACGGCCTCATTGATCTTGGCTTCGCTGGCCAGGCCCATACCTGGTCTTCAGGCAATTCCGCTAGAACTTTTGTTTCGAAAAGGCTGGATCGAGTGTTTACCAATATTTCGGGGCGCCTCCTCTGGCCTGAGGCGAGGATCACCCATCTCCCTAAACTCTCTTCTGATCACACCCCGCTCCTTTTGGCCCTCGAACCTAGGCGGGCTATGGATTTTAGGCGCCGCCCATTCCGTTTTGAGGCGGCCTGGTTAACTCACCCGGAGTTTCTCAAGTTCATCAACGACTCCTGGATTGACAGTGGTAGTACTTGCGAGGCGCTTTGTGACCTTCGGAGCAAGCTCCGGAGCTGGAATAAATTGGTCTTTGGCAACATTCAGGAAAAGAAACGGAACTTGATTGCTAGTCTTGAGGATGTTCAGAAAGCTATTTGCGCCAGGCCGACTGATCAATTGCTGAGAACTGAGTCTGATATTAGTGCGGAGCTCGCTGCTGTTTTGGAACAGGAAGAAATCTTGTGGCTTCAAAAGTCTAGAATCCAATGGCTTCAAGCGGGTGATCGCAACACCAAGTTTTTCCACACCTCCACCGTCATTCGTCGGAAACGTAATCGGGTTGAAAAATTGCAGGATGACAGTGGTAGCTGGATCACCAATGCTAACGACCTCGAAATCCATGCGGTGAATTTCTTTAAGGAGCTCTACCGACTTCAAAATCCTAATTTGCCGCTGATTCACAATTTCCTCCGGGGCTGTTTTCCGATTGTGGACCGGTGTCTTTGGGAGCAGTTGGATAAACAAATCAGAGATGAAGAAATCTATGCTGCGTTGAAGAAGATGGGGGCCCTGAAAGCTCCCGGAATCGACGGTTTTCAACCCATCTTTTTCCAAAAATGTTGGAGGACGGTGGGAGCTTCGGTGATTCAGGAGGTCAGGCAGTTCTTTGCCAGCTCTAAGCTTCCCCCGGGCCTCAATGAGACTCTCATCTCTCTAATTGCGAAGGTGGGCGATCCTAGTAGAATCAATCAGTTTCGGCCTATAAGTCTGTGTAATGTCCTATATAAAATCATTACCAAAATTTTGGTGAATCGGATGCAAGGCGTGTTACCTCTCCTGATCGGTCCGACTCAGGGTAGTTTTCTCCCTGGACGACTCATCACCGACAATATTGTTATCGTTCAAGAGGCGGTGCACACCATGAGGCGGAAAAGGGGTCGGAAAGGGTGGATGCTCCTCAAGCTTGACCTCGAGAAAGCTTATGATCACCTTCGATGGGATTTTGTTGCCGATACTCTCTCGGATGCGGGTTTCTCTAGCACCTGGGTGAATTGGATCCACGAATGCATCTCGACTACGTCTTTCCGGCTCCTCTGGAATGGTGAGGCTACCGAGAGTTTTACTCCCACGAAGGGGATTCGACAGGGTGATCCGTTGTCCCCTTATCTTTTTGTCCTTTGTGTGGAGCGTCTTAGCCATTTGATTAACCACCTTGTCGTTCAAAAGAGATGGAAACCTATCAAACTCTCAAGGAACGGACCTGAGCTTTCTCACATTCTTTTTGCTGATGATATTATTCTGTTTGCGGAGGCGTCTATTGAACAAATGGGGGTCATACAAGAGTGCATCAAGAGTTTCTGCGACGTCTCTGGTCAGCGCATCAATCCGGCCAAGTCGAAGCTTTTCTTCTCATCGAACGTCTCTCCTGCCTTGGCTGCGAACCTTGAGAGAATTAGCGGTTTTCAGGTGTCGTCGGACCTCGGGACCTACCTGGGTATGCCTGTATTTCACAATCAGGTCACCAAGGAGACTTTTGGCCCTCTTATTGAAAAGATTTCTATGAAACTCCAGGGCTGGAAAGGCCGGTTCCTCAGTCTGGCTGGTCGTGTGACTCTCGCTAGGTCGGTTCTTTCCTCGATCCCGGTCTATACCATGGCGACCGTTATTTTACCTAAGGATGTTTGCAATAAGATTGATCGGATGATTCGGAATTTCATATGGGGAGGGTCGGAGGATAGAAGGAGCATACATCTGGTTAACTGGGAGGAGATTTGTAAATCCAAGGAGGACGGGGGTCTTGGCATCCGTCCCATGAGCGAGCTGAATCTGGCTATCGTGGGCAAGCTGGGGTGGCGTTTTCTTACCGTCAATAACAGCCTTTGGGTCGATGTGGTTCGAAGTAAATATGTCAGAAATAATCGCAGTGATAGGGCGAATCCGTCGGCTGTTTGGCGGAGTCTCCAGAAAGGCGTTGAAAGGGTTATCATCCCGGGCTCTAGATGGCTGGTAGGTTCGGGGTCCTTTGCTCGATTCTGGCTGGATGTGTGGCTGATGCAGGGTAGGCTTTTGGACCTTGCTATGGTGTCTATTCCACACAATGAGCAAGAGGCTGTTGTTAGAGATTATTGGGCGGATACTGGTGGTTGGAGATGGGACCTCCTGGTTGATAAACTACCGTCGACGACCCTTCTGAAATTGGCCTCGGTGGCGGTTTCTGATGATGATGAGTTAGTGGACACCTTGAGCTGGAAGCTTACCTCTTGTGGTGACTACTCTATTAGCTCGGCGTTCAGCATGGTCCAGGGAGGGGGGTCTGATTGTTGCATTGATAGACAAATTTATAAGGCTATTTGGAAGATGAATATCACGGAGAGGGCTAGGATTTTTGCCTGGGAAGCTATCAAAGGGGCTGTTCTGACGAACAGTGAACGGTGCCGGCGACATATTGCTACCACTGCTATGTGTGCCATCTGCGGGGCTGCTAACGAATCCATCGGCCATCTCCTCCGCGATTGTGGTCAGTCCAAGAATTTCTGGGAAGGGATTGGCCTACCTCTTGATAGGGAAGTTTTCTTTAATTCCGATTTCTCTATTTGGATTCGCATGAATTTACTCTGCAATGATCTTTATTACGAGGGCATACAATGGGCTTGTATTTTCGCCACCTCCATATGGTGGATTTGGAAATGGAGATGCAAGATGGTTTTTAATGATGAATCTTTTGCAGGGGACAAGATTGGTTTTATCAAGAAGCAAGTAATAGAGTATCATGGTGCATGCAAACCAATGGAGAAGGTGACCTCAAGAGTGGAGAAGTTGATCTCATGGGAGAGGCCTATGGAGGGATGGATGAAGGTGAATACGGACGGCTCGGTAAGGGATAGCGGTCTTGCAGCAGCGGGTGGAGTCATCCGGGATAATGATGGTCGTTGGCAGGTAGGTTTTGTTTACAATATTGGTATATGCACTGTTCCTATGGCAGAGCTCTGGGGCATCCTCCATGGTCTGCGTCTCGCTTGGTCCAGGGGTTACAGGAGGGTCGTTCTTGAAGCAGACTCCCAATTGGTGGTTCTGCTAATAGGAAGGCCTATGGATCGTTATCACCCCCTATTCAGCCTGGTATCGGAGTGCCAAGGCTACTTACGAAGGGATTGGACTGTCCAGTTCCGGCATATCCTTAGAGAGGCCAATTCGGTTGCGGATCATCTTGCCTCCTTTGCTTTTTCTTTTAGTCTAGGTCTTTCTGTATTGTGTGACCCGCCTCAGGGTGTTTTAAGTTTAATTGCTGATGATGTAAGGGGCCGGGCTATCCCCCGTATGAGTACTACTTAGCCTTTTTTTTTCTTTATTAATAAAATTCCCCCTTGAGGGGACGGAGAGCCCCGCCTCTCCTTTTTACCAAAAAAAAATATGTTGATCAGGAAGGCTACCTTTGTTTGTATTCTGGTACTGGGCCTTTCTTTGTTTATCCTCATTTCTATTTGTGAATTCGCAATTAATTGGCATTTATTAGGAAGCCGAATCACTGAAGTAGTGGGTAATACATGTTGGTGGAATGTTTGTAATCAACGCCAAATTGCCCAGGTTGGCCCGGTTCAGTTGTGGGCTTGGAGAATGCAGGTCAACTATGAAACTAGTATGTTAAGCACCATTCAACTAACACTTACAAGTCTCCCTAATAAGCGTTCAAGGGGCGGTCCTTTCAAGAATAAGCTGATTAGGATTGCGTATGATATTGTTCTAGTGGCCCTGTTATATAGGCTAATTTGTGCGGTCCTTTCAACTAACACTCCGTAGTTTTTTTTTTTTTTTTTTTTTAAATCGATAACTTAATTAGTTAATTATTCAGCTAAACTTTTTTTTTTTAATCCTCCACGGACCGAACACTAATCTGCAAAGCACTCGAGCCGGGTAAGCCAAGCGGCAAGCCGTAAGACAGGCTAACTCATGCCAAGGCAAACCAAGGCATTTGAACCCTTGACCTTATGGTAGTGAGGCACAAGGAAGCACCTCACTCTTACCATTAGGACAAGAGGTCATTGGTTATTCAGCTAAACTTTATGAGTTTTTTATTAGTCTTTTTATAAGTTTTTTATGAAGTAAAAATTATATAACCGTTAGTTGTGCAAATATGTGATAAAGTCTAGTTTTTTTTATTTTAACATTTTGTTGTTCAAATATAGTGGTGTTAGTGGTTGCAACTGTATCTTGGTTTCGAGTTTGACAAGAGCATACCTATCTTCTTTTTTAGTTTACATGCCTTTATGCACTCTTATGGTCTGTAAAAACTGTTGTGGGATTTATGGTCAGTTTCTTCATATGGGAATTTGTATGACGTAAACTGGTCTCGGTTAACTGATGGCACCTCAATTATGAACAATTTCACTAGGATGTTCTGGATACCATTTCCATGTATTATATTGGTCATCTTGAATTGGCTATGGTTAACTTTAATCATCTTGAATTGGCTATGGTTAACTTTAATTGCTTATTTGTGGTTTGTGTACTGTATATGTACTAAATTTAATTGCGAAATCTTGAAGGATAATTATGTTTATCGGCAATGGATTAGCACAAAGAACAACTGTCAAACAGTGCAAATTTGTAATCGTGTTGGGGAGATAACCTTAAAGTACTACTGTTTGAATATGTACAATGTAATATCCATCGTCATATGTGCATCCTATAAATCTGAGTTTAAGAGGACTAGTTGTTGTCACCTTCCATTCGGGTATAGCAATTGTAATAGTCAACTATATTGGCATAAATTTTTATGGAGAATCAAAACCAATCATCAAAAGAAGTCATGTTATCCCATAGACCGATTTATCTGTAATGAGGGAGCTTTGCTACTCATATCCTCACCTTCCTTACTAACAAAAATTCTAACGGGAAACCCTGACTCGGTTCATGATCCTACACAACCTCGTAGGCATGAGCTAGTACGGAGTTTATCATGAAAATATGCTTTTGGAACTCTAGAGGTATTGGTAACAACAATCTGTGGAGAGAACTAAAGGCTATGCGTATTAACGAACATATTCAATTAGTAGCATTAGCAGAGACTAAAACTGAAAGGATCCTAGATGAGAAAACAGGGAAAAACATTGGTTTCACGAATTCCGTTTGATCTCCGGCTACTGGCAAGGCCGGTGGATTGAGTGTTTTGTGGAAGGAAAACAACCTTACTTGTGAACAAATCTCGGTATGTATTCATTTGCCTCGTATTATTGGTCTCAAATATTATAATACAAACAACAACTTTGAAGGAATTATTCTATTTGTTTACGGACCACCACATGAGAAAGATAAAGCGTTATTTTGGGACACTCTCACAAACATTATAAATAATGAAACAATACCTTTCATGGTTATTGGGGACCTAAATGAAATTGGGTCGAGCGATGAAAAATTTGGTGGTACTGATAACCATGGAAATCGATTCCCGCGACTGGCAACTTTCAAAAACGCATGTTCTTTGGTTGATCTACCCACAAGTGGAAACTTATTTACATGGAGGGGAAAAGTTGAAGATGAGGAAAATTTCAAGGAAAAACTAGATAGAGTTCTAGTCCACCACCAATTTCTAGACAAGTATCCAGAACTACAGACATTCAACGGAGCCTTTTCTCTTTCGGATCACTGTCCCATCTACATTGATCTACCAGTGTCAGTCGAATTTAGGGCCTTACCTTTTAAATTCGAAAATGTTATGCAAAGAAAGGACTTCAAAAATATTGTGCAACAAGCGTGGAGAGCTTCTTGTCCCGGTTCTGCCATGTTTAATGTCATCTTTAAGACTAAAATTCTAAAGAAAAAGGCAAAAGAATGGAATAAATCCACTTTCAGAAATATCTTCTAACAATTAGCAGAAGTGGATAAAAATCTACTAGATATACAAAGCTCGAGCAACCCCGATCTTAGGAGAAAATCCCTTCAGAAGGAAAAAATGCTCATTAAAAAGAAGGAAAATCTACTACAGTTCCAAAAAGTGTTCTGGAACCAACGAGCCAAGGCTAAACATATTAAGCTTGCAGACTCTAATATTGCGTACTTTCATCGGGTGGCAACGGGGAGAAGAAATCGGAAGATAGTAAAAAATTTATACTCGGCTGAGGGCACTCATATCATAGGTAATGAAAATATTAGAGTCGAACTGCAAAAGGACTTTGAAAAAAGATTTACGGGGTCTATAGTTAACAGGGAAGGTCTATCTCATTATTTGAATGTTATTATCCCGTCCATTTCTGACGACGATAACAAAATTCTTACTGCTCCTTCTTCTAATAGCGGAATCAAGACTGCGGTTTTTGGAATAGGTTCAAATAAATCCCCGGGCCCTGACGGAATGACAGCTGAATTCTATAAAACCTATTGGGAAATAATTGGGAATTATATAACTCGAGCAGTCAAAGGTTTTTTCCACTCTGGCAAATTACTGCGCCAAGTAAACCATAAATTCATTACACTTCTCCCAAAATGTGAAAATCCGTGCAAAATCACGGATTATAGACCAATCAGCCTATGTTTTACGCTATACAAAATTATTTCAAAAATCTTAACGGAAAGATTGAAAATGGTCATGGGAAAACTTATTCATCCCCTTCAAGGAGCATTTGTTGCAGACAGATCAATCCAAGACAATGTCCTCATCGCCCATGAGATATTTCACGCATTTAGAAGTAGGAAAGGAAAAGAAGGATGGCTTGCAATCAAGTTGGATATGGAGAAAGCGTATGATAGGGTAGATTGAAATTTCATAAAACTAGTATTACAAAAATTCGGGTTTCATCATAAATTTATTGACATATATAGTAATGGAATGTGTAACGACTGTCTCTTTTTCAGTCCTTGTCAATAACGAACCTACGGAAATTTTTAAGCCATCAAGAAGCATTAGGCAAGGCGATCCTCTCTCGCCTTTCCTATTCATCCTCGGCACGGAGGTGTTAGCAACAAAACTTCAATCCGAAGTACACTCTGATGAGAAATTGATTGGTTTCCCCTTCGGGCAGCAAGGCCCTCGGATACCGTTCCTATCATTTGCATATGATATTATTATTTTCTCCAAAGGTAATTTATCAGCTTGCCAAAAAGTTAAAGACATTGTAGACTCATATTGTGTTATGTCCAGTCAAAAAGTAAACTATCATAAATCAGCTTTCAATATCACAGCTGGAACTCCAAGAACAAGAGTCCTAGCGATTGAAGGTTGTTTAAATATCTCAAAGGAAATTAACCATGACAAATATCTGGGATTTCCAATCATAAATGGAAGAGTAAATAAATCAACCTTTGAAGACATAGTCATTAATTCTTCAAATCAACTAACAAAATGGAGAGTTGAATCCTTATCACAGCGAGGTAGTACTACACTAATTATGTGTAACCTATCATCCAAACCGCTATATACAATGCAGAGCTTTATGTATCCGGCCCACATTCACCACAGACTTGATCAAATCAATAGATCTTTCTTTTGGAATAAGGATTTAAGCTATAAGCCGCTAATCAGCTAGGACAAAGTCTGTAGACAAAAACAACATGGAGGCATGGGGATCAGAAAGTCTAAACACATGAATGAGGCTCTCTACAACTCAAACTCCTATGGAAAATTATGGCAGAACCAGCCAATACTTGGGTCAAAATTATTCAGTATAAATACCTCAAAAATGAAAACCTGCTAAACTATAACAAAAATACAAGTTCGTCTTGGCAATGGTCCAAACTCCGATCTCTTATCCCTGAATTCAAGAAGGGTTTAACATGGCTAGTTGGTAACGGCAGGACCATCAATTTCTCAACAGATAACTGGGCAACCAATATGGGAATTCTCCAACATCGCGCCTGCCATGACAAAATAAACCTGAATGAAAAAGTCAAAGAATACATCAATGACAAAAAATGGAATCCTAACAAACTACGACAAGTACTAGACCAATCAGTTGTAGAACAAATTTTGAGTATCCCCCTCCCAATTTATCCGATTGAAGATCGGATGTATTAGAGGCCGACGAAAAAAGGTTGATTTACTACATCTAGTGCATACAAGATGTGTAGCCATTCTACCTCGAACAATATTGATGACAATGCGTGGATTTGGAAAATTAACGTCCTTCCTAAAATTAAAAACTTCCTTTGGAAGTTATGCCACAATGCTTTGCCAACTGCATCTAGGCTTGCAAGACGTGGAGTAGCAGTTCCGTCCTATTGTTCAATGTGTAACTACCAAAATGAGGATGCTTTTCACATATTTTTTGAGTGCAGATTTAACCAATTTACCCAAAAACTACACCCCCGACAATTTGACTAGCATTAACAGAATTATCTCCGTATCCAGAACCATTTACCAGGTGATGAGCTATCTAAGTCAAACACTTTCTACCAGAGAAAAGACTGATTTAGCGTTCAGTTGGTGGACTGCGTGGAATACCCGTAACAAATATATTTTTAGACAAGAAAAACTGACAAGCCCAGAAGGTTTCAATAAACAAGTTGCTACACATAAATCAAATTGGGAGTCTGCTTCCCAAATCAATTCAGGGATCGGCCGGGGGGGGGGGGGGGGAATTTTAAAGCTTATAAGAACATGCCTACAATTAAAAAAACTACCAAATAAAACAACAAAGTGGAAGAAACCCCCAAGAGAATTCTTCAAATTAAATTTTGATGGGGCGGTAGGGGCAAATAGAGAATCATCGATTGGATATATCATTCGTGATTCGAAGGGTGAAACTAAGGAATTGGGAGGTAAGTAAATAGGAATTCAGACGCCACTCATGGCTGAGGGCTTAGCTCTAAGAGAAGGAATTTATTAGGAGTTTATTGAAAACATTTTATGAATATGGGCAATTTTTGTAATTTTTGTATTATGTGGGTAATTTTTTAAATTTAAGAATCTCATCCAGGGTGTTAAGTGCAACTAATAGTATAGGTTAAGATATTTTGTGAAATTTTACAAGGTTAGGGTATTGAAAGCAACTATCCCTAAAGGTTGGGATATTAGTTGCAATTTACCCAATTATAATTTAGGCTAAGATCAATATTTTGAATTAAACCCAATAGTTGGTGAAATTAAAGAAAAAAAGAAAATTAAAGAAAAAAAAGAAAAAAAAAAAGAATTAAAGAAAAATGGCAAAAAAAAATTGGTGTTGAGACTCCTAAAATTACTCTAAGCTTGACACATCATCCTAAACTCTTCTAAATTAAGAGTTTATATAGATAGTTAGTAAAATTAAAGAAAAAAAGAAAATTAAAGGAAAAAAAAGAAAAAAAAAAGAATTAAAGAAAAATGGCAAAAAAAAAATTGGTTGAGACTCCTAAAATTACTCTAAGCTTGACACATCATCCTAAACTCTTCTAAATTAAGAGTTTATATAGATAGTTGGTGAAATTAAAGAAAAAAAGAAAATTAAAGGAAAAAAAGAAAAAAAAAAGAATTAAAGAAAATTAAAGAAAAATGGCAAAAAAAAATTGGTGTTGAGACTCCTAAAATTACTCTAAGCTTGACACATCATCCTAAACTCTTCTAAATTAAGAGTTTATATAGATAGTTGGTAAAATTAAAGAAAAAAAGAAAATTAAAGGAAAAAAAAGAAAAAAAAAAAGAATTAAAGAAAATTAAAGAAAAATGGCAAAAAAAAAATTGGTTGAGACTCCTAAAATTACTCTAAGCTTGACACATCATCCTAAACTCTTCTAAATTAAGAGTTTATATAGATTTAGGTATGTGGGTAATTAGATGTGGGAAATCAAGAATTACATTTATATATATACTCTTTCAACCTAGCGAATAATTATTATCAACTTAACAAATAATTACTATCAACCTAGCGAATATATGAAAAATTGACCAACCCTTTTGCTATTATCTAAATAAAAATTACATTAGTGCATACAAATATAAATAACAAACTGAACAAAAAACAAAAATATTAATTATAAATAAACATATCCAGTTTCGTCGTTCATGATATTTAGGGCTCTCTCTATAGTGAATGCTGAAGTAGCGTCAAAGTCCTTATATGTCCCCCATTTGCTCAAGTGAACAACCCAATGCATGTCGTTAATATTGAATGGAGTATAAATCCTCGTTGTCTGTAAGGACGCGACTGATTTCGGTAAATATCACTGATAACGCAACCAATCCAAAATAACAACATTCTCGTATTTCGAAGCCTCATTTGATATTCTCTTCCTCATATGAAAAAAGCTCCCTCCGTATGATGAAAAATGCATATTATACATGTTTTAATAGATTATAATCAAAACTATTTTACTCCCTCCATTAATTAAAACTTAATGTTTTACTATTCATGCACGTTTTTTTAGGTGTTAAAACTATGTATATAAAATATTAACATTTTTAATAAATTTTTTCCAACAACTTCATACTTATTCCTATTAAGTGTGAATTTATAAAAACAAATGTAAGAAAAAGTCAATATTTTATATAGTTTTTATCATTCTAAAAAAACGTGCATAGATAGTAAACGACATGTTTTAATTAACAGATAGAGTATTTGAAATTAAAATTTTAATACACATAAATTATATATATATATATAGGGAAGCTTTAAAATGTAAAATATCCTTAACGTGTAAAATTTGTTTAACGTGTAAAATTTTATATTTTTAATCAATCAACGCGCGCTCCGACTTGTGTTCGAAGACCTCCTGCACCAACAGCGAGCAACGACTTCTCTCGGCCTCCCACACCCACCTCGAGCCACCTTCGGCCACCAGCCCTAGCCGCACTCGAGCCTACCTCTGTGCGCACCTCCAGAGCCCAGCACCCGCCTGGTTCGAGCCCTGCAGCCGCACCCAGCAAGCCCTGAATCCCCCCGTCCTCCTGCCTACCCTGTTCGACATCTTCACCCTTCCATAGCCCGTCGAGCCACCTTTGACCCACCAGCCACACCACCCTCGAACCTCCTCCCTCAGGCGCACCCCCCGAGCCCGGAACCCCCTTGGTCCGTGCCCAGCCGAGCCCACACCGAGCCCATCTTCCCCAACAGACCTGTTCGACGTTTTTGGCTAGATATACCTTCGAAAACCCGATTTTCTCTTTGTTTCAACTCGAATTTGGTATGATTTCTACCCCTAAAATTGTTTATTACAATTATTTAGATTGTTTGAATGATTTAGGTTGAGATTGAAAATCTAGGGTTTGATTTAGGAGCGGAATTTGGGGCTTTTTGCCCAAAGCCAAATTGATTGAAATTGATGATATGGTTGTGTTGTTGGGTTGATTTTGAGCTAATTTCATGTTCATATCATTGTCAAATTGTTTATGGATCATGAGCTAATTGAATTTTAGAATTTTAGATTGCGATATGTTTTAGAATTTGGGGCTTTTTGACAAAAGCCAAATTGATTGAAATTGATGATATGGTTGTGTTGTTGGGTTGATTTTGAGCTAATTTCATGTTCATATCATTGTCAAATTGTTTATGGATCATGAGCTAATTGAATTTTAGAATTTTATATTGCGATATGTTTTAGAATTTGGGGCTTTTTGCCAAAAGCTAAATTGACTGAAATTGATGATATGATTGTGTTGTTGGGTTGATTTGGAGCTTATTTCATGTTCATAGCATTGTCAAATTGTGTATGGATCATGATCTAATTGAAGTTTGGAATTTTATATTGCGATATGCTTTAGAATTTGGGGTTTTTTGCCAACAGCCAGATTGACTGAAATTGATGATATGGTTGTGTTGTTGGGTTGATTTGGAGCTAGTTTCATGTTTATAGCATTGTCAAATTTTTGTGAATCATGAGCTAATTGAATTTTAGAATTTTATTGCAATATGCTTTAGGTCGATTAGGTTCTTCTATTTTAGCATAAAAATCATAATTTAGCCTATTAGCTCAATTGGTAGAGCAATGTGAGTTTGCACAAAAGATGTGGGTTCAAATCCCACATAGGTTACATAATAGACAAGAGCGCAACAATCGCAAATTGTTAATCATGCACATTATAATCTAAGTTATGCACTTTTTAACCTTAATTATGCACATTTTAATCTTATTTATGCACTTTAATTTTAAAAGATTATACGAAAAAAAATCGATTTCAAACTTACATCTATCAACCTAAATTATCCGAGAGGTGAACCCAAACTCTCAAAAGTAAAAAAAAAATAAAATTAAAACATCGATTTCAAAAGCACATCTTTTGTCTTATTAATGCACATTATGATCTTACATTTGCACAAATTGTATTCTTAATCTGCACAATTGTATCTTACTTTTGCACAATTGTAGTTTAAATTTGCACAATTTTATCATACTTTTGCACACTTGTATTCTAAATTTGCACATTACAATTTTATTTTCACACTTTATGTTCTTATATTTGCACTTTAAAGTTGCACAAATGCACTTTACAGTTGCACAAAATGCACTTCACAGTTGCACAAATGCACTTCACAGTTGCACAAAAGGTATCGAAAACGGGAAAAAGTGCATTTACCCGTAAAATTAGACATATTTACCAATTTACCCATAAATTTAACATATTTCAATTATAAAATTTTATAATTGAAATAGGCACATTTACCTATTTACCCCATAATGAATTATTATGTCTGCACAAAATAAACTTATATTTGCACAATAAGATGTTACATGTGCACAAAAGCAAGTTATACCTGCGCAGCAGAAAGTGTTAACACAGGAAAAAAATTATGGGACAAAAAAAAAAAAAAAAAAAAAAAATCTGGTCCGAGAAGGGGGCAAGGGAGGGCACACGCATGGGCAAGGCCCTTGCCCATTAGTAATGAAATTAGGCCCATTAGTAATTAAATTAGGCCCATTAGCTAATTTTACGCGATAAACAAATTTTACACGTTAAGGAGTTTTTACATTTGAAGTAAACCCTATATATATATACTCTGTTGTCTAAAATTACAACTCTATTTGAAATCATTTCAAATATTCCCTTATGCTTCAAGCACAAATCCTTAGCCTAAACAGGTATGCCCCTTTTTCAGCTTTGGTATTTTCATCATTCTCTTTGTCAGCTCCCTTTAGGCCTTTGTTAGCGGCAATATCTTTCTCAGCTTTCTCAAATTGGCCCTTCTTATTCTTGATGGCAGCATCCAACTGTGGAGACCAGCCCCTCATCAAAACGACAGAAGGGTCCGACTTGCTTGATCTTCTGCCTTTTTTTCCCCAACCTTAGCAGCCCCAATATCAAAAGACTTACGCTTAACACTAGAACGCGTCAAGGGAAATGCGGATGGAACTGAAAAATCAGGAGAAGGAGGAGTAGAAGTGGTAGAAGAGGTGTGGAATCACCAGGGGTATTGCCTCCAATAAACTTCAAGTAAAAATCCTTCCTAACATGCCTCGCAGGATAATAAGGATCTAATCGAGGTTCACAATAACTTTCAAACCAAAGAGAATTAAGAAATTGTTTTTCAACTTCTTCGTGAAATTCCATCCCATCCATCATTGAGAATTCAGCATACTTTGGATACAATGGGGTCTGTTTCACACAAGTAGAAGAATGCTGAAATCAAATAAATGATAGATAGCCAGCAACAGAAGAAACATAGGATGACAAATAATAACAAATAGCTGACAAAAGAATTAAACAAAGGATAAAAGCTTACCACTTCCCCATCGAACAAATATAGAACTTATTCACGCTTACTTATAACGTTACAAACCCAATGCAAAGAGGTTGGGTTGTTCTCATCATAATGAAAACTACATCCAATCTTTTCAACAATAGATGGGAAAGTTTCAAGAATCCTAATCTGTTAAACACATGACACACACACACACACACCCCACCCAACCTTATTTTCAACATGACGGATAACTCGCAAATAAACTATGAGTAGTGGAAGCCAAAAGTGAATAAAAAAATCACCTGGAAAGCTAAGGGATAACCATGAAGCTCATATACACCCTTTTCTTTCCCAAACATGTCAATAGATGACACCTTTCTCAAACATTTAAACAACTGCTGGTAACATTCACAACCACAATGATGCTTTTCAAAATTTTCAGAATCACAAGCAAGTGCTAAATGGTCCAAGCTGACAACTTCGAACCATTTAAACAACAAAATCTTCCCAATAATCAGAAGCTTCACCATCACTAACTTTTTTGGAGACTTTTTAGGCTCAACTTTAAAAATCTTAACAATATCATAATAAGACACACTGGTCTTGGAAATAACTCCTTAAATGTAACATGCTTAAGAGGTGAAGGATCATATTCTATAACTGGAAGACCAGTTATAAGATGAAACTCAACTAAAGAAAATGAGACAACAGACCCCCACTCTAGCCCAAAATTCCCACAATTTGTCAGTTACAATCTCATACGTAGCCATATGATGAGCTAACTGAAAATTAAAATGAAGTTTAGAGGCCTGCTGAAAAATTAAACCAAAATAACTATTCTTCAGCTGCTGAATATCGCTTGCTGAAAAACCTTTTCTAATGATTTCACAAACATCAGGGTAAGAGTATAGATTACACCGAGCAGGGAACCGCCCTTCATCACTAAGCCAATACAAATAATCCTGCAAAATACAAACATAAACCCATACATAGCTAACATTGTCGAAAAAACACCGAACAAACTAAAATAATACAACAACACGGATAAAATAAAGTACACTCACATTGAACTTGTTTTTATGCTCTTCTAAACTAGACACGCTAGCGCCTACAAAAAATTGAAACGCATTGCAAAAAATTACCCAAGGCTAAAAAGGAAGTTAAACGGTCAAATCCTTGTTCATGCATGAGCAGAAAACCCTAACAAAAAAAATACTTCATTGCAAGTAAACTATATATATATATATATATATATATATATATATATATATATATATATATATATATATATATATATATAGAGAGAGAGAGAGAGAGAGAGAGAGAGAGAGAGAGGATGATGATGATGATTGATCGAAAGCAACAAAAGAACTCGTATAGGAAATGCCAAAAAACTACACAACTTTTTACATCTACTTTTATATCGATTTCTGTATACATTTTATACATTTGGGTTAGAATAATATAGAATTTGTGTAGTTTATTGTTTATTTGCTATATATAGAGGTCTACACAACTTTTTGTTGTATTTCGCAAAAATCGAACGCACTTTGGAGCTTAATGAAAAGTCATGAATAAACTAAGAATGGTGCGGCTGGAGAAAAGTCCACTTTTCACCATTAATCATTCTGAATCAAGTTCGGATTTCTTGATGAGAGTTGTATCCCTTGAAAAGAGATTTCCAACGCATATTCATATGCATCAATCGGGTGAATGAGGAGTCAAGAAAGTACAATTCAAGATGGAATAGAATGCTGAAAGCTGAAGATTGGTCGATTTCTACCATACTTGGTCGATATCGACTAAGAGTTGGTCGAAATTCCCAAGTCAGACTCGACATTGAGTGATCAGACATGAAGACGGAGGAACACAACTCGATATCGACCTTACATACTCGATATCGACTAATGACCAACTCGATATCCTTGCCATAAGCTGACATCGAGTAATCAGAAGTGAAGCCGAGTAACATAACTCGATATCGACCAACTTTGGTCGATATCGACCAACTTTGGTCGATATCGACCAACCCCCAGATCAAGTACGAAGTCGATTCCGAGTCCTTGGAAGATTCCGAGTGAAGATTCCTTGCACATGAAGACTTGAGATATTTTATCTTTTTTTATCTTTTTATCCTAAGGGTGGAACATTTAATTACCCTTTAGGATCTATCTAGTTTTACCTAGATTGATTTATTTCTTTTTTTTTATTAGAATTATACCTTTTAGTTAGATAGAGATATGATAGATATTGCCTTCCTATAATAGCTAGGATTGGAGCCTATAAATAAAGCCCTAGGGGGCTGATTTTTATTCATTCAAGCCAAGTCGTCTTCGGGCGCAAGGAGAAAGGAGAGAGAGGAGGAACGTTTGGAAGGTTTTGTAAGTTTTAGTTTATTTTATGTTAAAGTTAGTTTCTTTCATTATGTTTGCTTTCTAATTTCCTTCTTCTAGGGTTGGGGTGATCCCAACATAGATATATATATATATATGTTTGTTTAATTTATGAATTCATGATTTTGTATGTCTTTATTATCATCTACCTATGTGCTTAATCATTTGCGACAGTTGAGGACAATTCCTTATTTGCAATTATGAAGCGAAAGTGAATTAATTATGAATTTGGATAGTAAGTAGACTTTGCTTGCGAAAGTTGGTGATCCTAATTAAGAAAAGGTAGTAACACTTAGGGTTTATGAGAAAGTCTCTATATTTCTATTTGTTAATAACGAAAGTTATTTGATATAAAGCATGCATCTTTATGTGATTTATGATATACACATATGTTTATTGTTGTGGTGATCCCTAACCTTGGAAGTTTGCTCTTTTATTATTCTACTTTTTTTTATTTCAAAGGTTTTGCGCAGCCACTCGACATCAAACCATCATTCCCTCTCCATCCCTCGAAATCGACCAACTCTTTGCCGACGTCGACCACAACCCTCGCCACTTTTTCCCGCTATCCCTGAACCCCAAAACAAACTAAGCCTAGAACCGTTGACTTCTCTCCTGAGGACGATCCTGACTCCACTATCCTATAGCGGGGTCTTGACTATAAATTTATTTGTTCGAGAAACCCTCTCGTCAAATTGGCGCCGTTGCCGGGGAGATATCAATCGCGCCTAGTGTAGTTGTGTTTAAGGTTCAGGAAAGGCCATCCCTTTTTCTTACCACACACCCTACCACCACCCACCTCATCGGTCCCAACTAGGTGCTGAGCTTTTACTATTAATTTGTGTTCTTGATTATGATTTCAAAGCTTAGGTACAAAGATGGAAGACTTTGTCGAAGGGAATCCCGAATGGGAAGAATAGTTCCAAGATTTGAGACGGATAAATAGGATCGCAGTGGAGGAGGCACGATTAAAGGAAATAGCTCGGCTGGAAGACGAAATCCAAAGGCTTGAGGCTTCCATTCAGTCTAAAGGACCATGCCCTCCTCCCGATGAGCCAATTGACCCACTCGATGTCGACAACCACGTATGTACTTCCTCGAATTTCATTCCTACTTTGCTACCTATTGTTGATGAATCATATGAAGGATCCCAAAACGAAATAGCAATAGACGAAAAGAAAGCGGACATTGTTGCCCAGGGTGTTCCAAGGTCGCTTTTACCTTACAAGGTGAAGGCCATCCCCAATAATTTTGAGCAACCGATGTTCATATTTAAGTATGGGGTCATAGCAAAGTGGCATGAAGCTCCACAAGATGAGGAGGAAATGTAAAGCCTATCTTAATCTGAGTATAATCCCGTATAAGATATAGTTGGAAGGCAGATACTATACAATTATATATTTGATATTTAGGAAACACTTTTGGTAATATTTATATCAAGGTATTCGAAGTATTAATCCGGAAACATAGGATTCCGGGTCATATACTCATACTATATAAATATATGCTAAGTGTTACACTAGATATCCCAACTATACTATAGACCTTATATTATATATACATAGGTTATATCGTCTGTTGGTATTGTTGTTTGATGGCCCACTTACCGAAAGGCCCAAAGCCCAGCTTTCCGAAGCCCAGCGACGCCAAAGCTGAAGCCCACTTGCCTCTAGGGTTTCCAGCTTGCACGCTCTATATAAGGAGCTCACCTCTCTAGGGTTCCTTTACTTGAGCCTGTTCAACTGGTAAGCCGCTCCAAGAGAAAGAGAGAGAGAGAGAGAAGAGAGCGAGAGCTAGGGTTTCCTCTCAGGCGCCCTTTCCGACTCCGATCGACGACGAAGGACATAGATCTAAGGCGTATCAACTAGCTAGACCCTAGATCTGTGTATTGCGAAGAAGAAGAAGCACAACAACTTCCTTGGCGGCGAGCTACTGGCTCGTTCAAGCTTCTCCGGCGACGATCTGCGCTTCTAAGGCCGGATCTAAGGGAGTTCTTCTTTCCTACTTCTAGTCTTCTCTTGTACTTGATTTCTTGGCTATTTTCTGGTTGGATTTGTATATGCTTGTGTAGAAACTGCAACCCTATCTCTTGTAATCGATAAAACGAACATAGTGAACTTGGGCCTGAGTCTCCCCGAACTTGAGACTCCGCGGATGTAGGATTTGATCCGAACCGCGTAAACACGCCTTGTTGTTCTTTGTCTCGTTTAAGTTTCTGTACTTCTCGCCGGTTTCAAGATCTTGGATCCTATTCTAAGGGTCCTAGATCTACAGATTGGTATAAGAGCCTCAGATCTGCTCTTACCGTCGCTTCCGCTTCTAAACCTTGGTGTTTTCTTTAAGTTTTTTCCTTGCTTTCGAAAACTCAACCAAGTTTACTTACTGCTTTTTCTTTTGTGTTGTTTTTAGGTACCCTACTATGGACATCACATACCGCATCAAGCCCTTCGATGGCGTCATCGATTTCGCCATGTGGCAAGTCAAGATGCGCGCCATCCTGATTAAAGAAGGCTGCTGGAAGGCCATCTCTCATCCAGTGGAGGTCTCGTCCTCCTCTAAAGACAAAGATGATGACAACAAAGGCAAGAAAGTGGCTCCCTCGGACCTAGAGCTCGAGATGGATCTTAAAGCACACTCGGAGATCATGTTGAGGTTATCTGACGGCATAGCCCGTTAGGTGGTAAGATTCTCTTCCGCCTCCTCTCTCTGGAAAACCCTGGAGGAGCTTTTCTTAACTAAATCACTGCCCTCCAGGATCTCTTTGCTCTGTAGATTGTTTACGTTTAAAATGGACACTGCTCTTACTTTAGACGACAATCTTGATAAATTCCTTAAAATGACCCAAGAACTGGAAAGATGCAAAGAAGTGATTAAAGACACTCACCAAGCTATCCTTATTCTGAATGCTTTACCTGCTCAGTTTGACAACTTCAAAGATGTTATTCAGTTTAGTAGTTTTGAGTTATCTAAAGATAAAATCATTGAGTCCATTATTGAAAAGAATGAACTTATGAAAGTTTTTAAGATAAAAGGACACCCTGCTAAAACTGATAAACCTGAAAAAACTGAGGTTCTTTTTACCAAAGGAAAAGATAAGAAGGGTAACAAGTATGAAAAGAATAAAAAGGAAAAAAAGGAACAAGCATCTTCCTCTGAAAAACTTGATAAAGATCCCAACTCTAAATGCAATTATTGTGGGAATTTGGGTCATTGGGTTAAGGACTGCAGAAAAAAGAAAAGGGCTGAACAATTGGCTCAGAAAAATAAGACTGAATTATCTGCTTCTGTGCTTGAGTCTATGAGTTCTTATCCTGCTGAATTGTTCATGTGTGCTAATAGCTGTGATAAATTCCCTATCAATATTGATACATGGATACTTGATTCTGGCTGTACCATGCATGCTACTCATAATAAAAACATGTTTAAAACCCTTGACGAGTCTATTGCTGGTGATGTTATGTTAGAATATGACACCATTTTAGATATAAAAGGTGTTGGTTCTGTTTCTCTGATTATGCATGATGATGTGGTTAGAACCTTTACAAATGTTAAGTATGTTCCTAATCTGAGAAGAAGTTTAATGTCTGAGTCATCTCTTGAAGAAATTGGTTGTGATATATCTTCTTCTAATGGCATTAGAACTGTGTTTATGAATAATAGAGCTATTTTAAAAGCAAACAGAATTAAAAGGCTCTATTATGTCATTGCTAAACCTGCTGAAATAAACACTGTATCTTTGCCTGTGATGACTGAATCTGAAACCAAAACTTGGCATAACAGAATGGGCCACATTGGTAACAAAGGTCTATTTCAATTGTATAAATCTGGATTACTTCCTAAGAAACCTGCAACTTTGGATTTCTGTGAGAATTGTGTGCTAGGCAAATCTGCTAAGTTACAGTTTCCTAAATCTGCATATGTTGCTTCCTCTCCTCTAGAGTATGTGAATTCTGATCTTTAGGGCTCTGCCCAGGTTGACTTTGTCAGTAAAATGAAATATTTTATTACTTGCATAGATCATTTCTCTAGGAAGGTCTGGCTGACATTGCTTAAATCTAAAGATCATGCTTTTACTGCTTTCAAGGATTGGAAAATTATGGTTGAGTCTCAATCTGGATTTTAATTGAAATGTTTAAAGACTGACAATGGCCTGGAATATTGTAACAAAGAGTTTGATAATTTCTGTAATGCTAATGGTATAAAAAGACATTTAACTGTCCCTGGAACACCACAACAAAATGGTGCAACAGTAGAATGAATAGAACTCTTCAAGAAAAGACAAGATGTATGCTTATAAGTGCTGGTCTGAAACCCAGTTTGTGGGGTGAAGCTGTTATTACAGCTGCCTACTTAATCAATAGATCACCCTCTAGTGCCATAGGATTTAAAACTCCACAAGAAAAATGGACTAGTAAACCCCCTAATCTGACTTACCTTCGGCCTTTTGGTTGTACTGTTTATGCCTATATTTCACAAGGGAAGTTACAACCTAGAGCTGTGAAAGGAATACTGTTAGGTTATCCAGAAGGGGTTAAGGGTTATAGAATTCTATTGATACAACCTGGGGGTTATAAAGTGATATCTGCTAGAAATGTAAAATTTAATGAGTTTGATTTCCACTTTAAGACCACACTAACATCTACTGCACAAGAAACAGGTACCACTCAGCACAACAACTGGAACTCTGTTCAGTTTGGCCCTGCTGCCACTGATGCTGAACTAGAAGATATGGAGTTCGACATAGGAGCTTCACCTACACTTCCCCAATCATCCACATCACGGGGGGAACACAAAGGTGAAGAGGAGACAACTGTTGAAGCAGAAATCCCTGAAGTAGAGGCTGACAACACAGATGAAGAACCTCCTGAAGCAGAAGAACCAGTTTTAATACCTGCTTTACCTTCTTCTCCCCTCTCTTCTGGTTCTGTACCCGGCCTGTCTAATAACTCTGGTTTCTCCTCTCTCCCTTCTTCTGATTTATCTATGCATGCTAATGTGAATAATTATCAGTTAGTTAGAGATAGGGAACCTAGGGTTAGTATACCTAACAAGAAGTATACTAGTTACTTAGTGGAGTATGCCCTCATAACAGCTGAAACCATTAGGCACCCCACTACTCCTAGCTCCTTCGAAAAGGTCAACTCCAATCCCCACTCTAAGTATTGGTTTAAAGCCATGCAAGAAGAGATAGATTTTATGCATCAGAATAAAACCTGGACCCTTATACCTAAACCTGAAAAAGCTAGGCTTATAGACTCTAAGTGGATTTTTAAACTTAAAGAAGGCTTAAACCCAACCGATCCTCCTAGGTTTAAAGCTCGTCTAGTAGCCAAAGGCTTTACTCAGCGAGAAGGTTTAGACTATAACGATATATTCCCCCCTGTAGTCAAATATAAAACCATGAGATTACTCCTTTCTATGGTTGCTGTATTCAATTGGGAACTAGAACAGATGGATGTTAAGACCGCATTCCTCCATGGGGATTTAGATGAGACGATCTACATGCGTCAGCCTAAGATTTTCGTAGATAAAAGATACCCTAACCATGTCTGTCTCCTTAAGAGTTCTATCTATGGTCTTAAGCAATCACCCCGTCAATGGAATCTTAAGTTCGATACCGTTATAAAGAAACTAGGTTTTCATAGAAGTTCTTATGATAATTGTCTTTATTTTAAGTATCCAGCTTCTAAGAATGCCATCTATGTTCTCCTTTATGTTGATGATATACTATTGATCAGTAACTCCTTGATTCTAATCTCTGGAGTAAAAACTGATCTCAAAAAGTATTTCGACATGAAGGACCTTGGTAGAGCTAAGAAAATCCTAGGGTTCAACATCTTTAGAAACCGTTCCAATAACATCATTTGGCTAACTCAGGATGACTATGTCCTAAAGGTTCTTAAGAGGTTTAACATGGTAGATTCCAAACCCACAACCATACCTTTAGGAAGGCACCTTGAGTTGACTAAGAAAAGCTGCCCTACCAAACCCTCTGAGATCCAGGAAATGTCTAAAGTCTCCTATGACGTAGCTGTAGGTTCTGTCATGTACGCCATGCTCTGCACCCGTCCAGACTTAGCTTTCTCCATTAGTGTCATTAGCCGATTCATGTCAAATCCTGGTATGGACCACTGGAATGCTATGAAATACCTCCTTAGGTACATCTCCGGCACTAGAAATCTGTGTCTAGCTTATAAGCAGTACTCTCCCCTAGACCAGCTGTATGGTTACGCAGATGACGACTTCGCTAGTAACAAAGATAACCGAAAATCTACCACTGCCTACTACTTCACATGGGCAGGAAACTGTATATCCTGGAAATCGCAGCAACAAACCGTTGTAGCGTTATCCTCGACCGAAGCCAAATACATGGCTTCTACTGAAGCAGCTAAAGAGGCTATTTGGTTGAAAGGCATTCTAGGAGAGATTTGTTGTGAGCGGAATCTGCCATGTTTTACAGTAACTTTTATATCGATTTCTGTATACATTGCATTCATTTGGGTTTAAATAATACAGAATCTATGTAGTTTATGCTTATTTGTCAAATTATGGAATCTACACCAGTTTCTGTTTAAATCGCAGAAATCGAGGCGTTTACAGCACTTCTACAGAAGGTCAGAAAAGCTCGGAAAAACACTACAGAAGTCCAAGGTCAAAGCAGCGGAACAAGTCCAAGAGACGAGGCTACTCGATCTCGAGTAGGCCCTACTCGACATAGACCACCATGTCCGAGCACCAGCTTGGTCGACCAGGCCTGATCGAGAGCCAGACAACCCGAGCTCCGGACCCTACTCGACCTCGAAGAGCACTTGTCGAGGTCGACGAAGCCCACACGCCCACGTCCGGAGTCGACGACGAGGAGCTGTCCGAGGACGACCAGGAGACTCGCTGCAGCGGAAGTGACCACTCGCTGCCGCGGACCAAGCCACTCGCTGCCAGCGGAAGAGCCAGCTCGCGGAAGCGGAAGAAGACCCAACTCGATCTCGACGAACTCTTGTCGAGATCGACGAAGACCTTGAGACATGTCCGAGCATGTCCGAGCTAGTCGAGCACACCCACCCGAGGAGGCTAGTCGACAGAGCCACCCTTGTCGAGGTCGACGAAGGCAACTCAACATCGACGAGAACCAGTGAGCCAACTCCGAGCCACATCGAGCAGAGTCAAGCCAAGCCGAGCCATCTTACTCGAGGTCGATGAGGCCAACTCGAGGTCGACTAGACCGCGTTCCAGAATCTTCTCGACGAGCCTTGTCCGAGTAGAATTGGCTTTGCTTGGGCGCGAAGGCGGAAGATTCTATCCAAATACATCAAGTTCTATGTATGGAAGACGATCTATCAACATGAAGACATACTACCTTATTTAGAATTATCTTTTTCCTAGTTGATTTAATTTCATTATGTCATTTATTTATCTTTTAAAGCCTTTTAGATATAGATAGATATCTTCTTTCCTAGATTAGCTAGGGAATGAAGGCTATAAATAAGGCCCTAGGGGCTCAGTTTCATTGAATTCCAAGACACACACAATTCAATTCTAGTAGAGTAGTTTAGGAGTTTAAGGTTTTTAGGGTTTTGGCTTACAGCGAAAGTTGATTGCCAAGATTGTAAAGGCTTTGAATTTAGTTTATGCAAATTAGTTCTTTTCATCAATCAATGTCTGCGATTGCGATGAGGCGTGAGTAGTCCACCCACTTCTGGGGCTGGGGTGAGCCCGACGGTGGCCATGTAAGGCGATGCGATAAAGGTCAGATCTTTTGTGCGATTCATCTTCTATCCCTATAAGCATGATTCTTTTGCGAGAGTTGAAGGTGGTCCTTGTTTGTGTTATTGAAGCGAAAGTGATCTTAATGCAACTTGGATTAATTATGTGAAAAAGGGTTAGTAACAATTAGGGTTTATGCGAGAGCCTCTATATGCCTATTTGTTAATGACGAAAGTTATTTGATGGAAAGCATGATCTTTTATGCCTTTATGTGTTGTTTTGCATGGTTATCATTGTGGTGTTGAAACCCTGGCCTTGGAGGTCTTTTATATATTGAGTTAAATTCTGTCAAATTTCTGAATTCTGTGTTCGAATTTGCAAGCTTTAAAGTTTCTGTCTTTTTCTGTTTCTTATCGACATAGAGTAGCTTTAGTCGATTTCGAGGAGGTCGCTTGTCGAAGTCGAGTAGAGGCTGGTCTAGGTCGAGTTGGCTTTATTCTGTCTTTGTCAATTTTCACTTTCTGTACTCTGTGTTGAGCAACCCTTGTCGATCTCGACAAGCTTGTGGTCGAGATCGATGATAGCATGCATTTAGGTAGGCATAATAGGTTGCATTTAGCTTAGTTAAGATGCATTTCATGGATGGATTAAGCATGATTTGCAAATTAGTTCTCTATGTTGTCGGAGTCGGAATCTACACGCTTTTATTGATTATTTCAGGTAATGGTAGATCCGAGGAGAAGACATGGGTTGATAACGCATTGATGAGAATGTCTAGTTGATCGAAGAAGCTTACATGAAGGTCTCAAGAGGTCCTGAGAAGAAGAAGCGAACTTAAACGAAGAACAAGTCTGCAGAAGTTGTCGCCAGACATGCTGAACTTGTTTTGCACTTTCTGGAGGCCTCGGTTGTCCGATTGACTATTATGACCATGCGTTGGAAAGCTCTTTCAGAGAGCTACAACTTTCATGTTGACGTCGAGAGCTAATTCGTGACGGAATTTTCGGGAAAACCCAATGCTGCGCCCGCCGCATAGTTTGCCGCGCCCGCCGCATAGTTTGCCGCGCCCGCCGCATAGTTTGCTGCGCCCGCCGCCAGGGGCGGTATTCATGCTGCGCCCGCCGCACAGTTTGCTGCGCCCGCCGCAAAGTTGCGGCGGCCGCCGCACGGACCGTCAGCGCCCAGCGCCGTTTTTGGAAAAAACCCTAGTTTGACTTATGTTGTTTTGGGGCCGACTTGGATGTTTTTATTAGGCCACTTTTATGTTATTTTTTTTATTACCATTCATTCTACTCATACATCCATTAGACTTTTGAGAGATTTTGAGCTATGTCTTCCATGAGGAACTAAACTCATCGATTCAGCCTGCAATTTGAAGCTTTATTCGGATTGATTGTGAGTTTCTAATTCTCGCTCCTTGTTTCCTATTTGTGAATGCTTCAACTTCTTTGTGCTTGATTGATTATTGTTTTGTTCTATCTTGACTGATCAACTTGGTAGAATCAATTCAATCGCTAAGGTTTTGTAGATTCCTGATTGTGAACCTTAACCTAAGTGGCAAACTTGTTCCTTTAGGGCTGATTGAACTAATTGAATGAGTAGGAAGTTGAATGTGTTGTTAAATCCTTCTTTAGGGACTGCAAATACCTTGGCTAATCTCTGAACTTAAAGCTATCAATTGGGTTAAATCCTTCTTTAGGGACTGTTCGATTGATAAGGGTTTCTAGGACTGATTGGACTAGTAACTATATTAGGTCGAGACAAGGGCATTCATAGGAAACATAATAGGACGAGAAGAAGTTACAATGATCGCTTCAATCCAATAAAGTGGAAAATTGTAGGTGGAATTGCCTCTCATAATTGTCTAAACCAACATCAATTACTTTGCTTTGTTTAATCCGCTTTGATAAAAGGCGGATCTTTCACACTCAAAACTCCCCTCTTTGGTTACTTTAATCGGCATTGAAATCACGCTTGAGTTTATAATTTTCCCTGTGGGATCGACCTCTTGCTTATTACTATACTAGTTTTAGGTTTGAGTTTTCTTTGGCGGAATCAACGACAGGTTTCCCCTCCGTCAATCGAGTACGACTTTCTGATTTGCTTTTCGTTTTACTTTGTCTTTACTTTTGTTTTAGTTGCCCTTGCCGGGTTTATTTGTTTCTTTGCTGTTTGTGTTTCTGTCTTTCTGCTGCCTGTGAGAATTTACAGCTACATAAGAACTGCTGACGTGCTTCCTCGTGGATTCGATCCTGATTTTCTCTTACTACAACGGGAGGAAGTCTTGTATTTATTTGCTAAGACAGGGAAGTCAGTCTGAACTTTATTTTACATTTATTTCATACTTGACCATCCTCCTGCAACAACAAGATTCTTAAAAAGAAATTCAAACCTGTAATTTACACTGATAGCCAGAGTGCCCTTTACCTTTGTAAGGATCCTATGTATCACGAGAAAACCAAGCATATAGATATTAGGTTCCACTTCATCGGGAATAGGATAGAAGCCTCTGAGTTAGACGCTAAGAAAATTAAAGGTGAGGAAAACCCTGCTGACTTTGGCACTAAAGTTGTGCCTTCTAACAAGTTCTGTTTTTGCAGGGACTTTCTGCATATAGAGAGGCCTCCTTAGCCTCTCATACTTGAGTCGACGACGGTCCTATCGTTCACTCAGGTCCAGTATAGTTCACTATGTTTTGATTACTAGGGATCAATACTTAGATTAGGAGGGCAAATTGTAAAGCCTATCTTAATCTGAGTATAATCCCGTATAAGATATAGTCGGAAGGCTGATACTATACAATTATATATTTGATATTTAGGAAACACTTTTGGTAATATTTATATCAAGGTATTCGAAGTATTAATCCGGAAACATAGGGTTCCGGGTCATATACTCATACTATATAAACATATGCTAAGTGTTACATTAGATATCCCAACTATACTATAGACCTTATATTATATATACATATGTTATATCGTCTGTTGGTATTGTTGTTTGATGGCCCACTTACCGAAAGGCCCAAAGCCCAGCTTTCCGAAGCCCAGCGACGCCAAAGCTGAAGCCCACTTGCCTCTAGGGTTTCCAGCTTGCACGCTCTATATAAGGAGCTCACCTCTCTAGGGTTCCTTTACTTCGGCCTGTTCAACTAGTAAGCCGCTCCAAGAGAAAGAGAGAGAGAGAAGAGAGCGAGAGCTAGGGTTTCCTCTCAGGCGCCCTTTCCGACTCCGATCGACGACGAAGGACATATATCTAAGGTGTATCCACTAGCTGGACCCTAGATCTGTGTATTTCGAAGAAGAAGAACCACAACAACTTCCTTGGCGGCGAGCTACTGGCTCGTTCAAGCTTCTCCGGCGACGATCTGCGCTTCTAAGGCCAGATCTAAGGGAGTTCTTCTTTCCTACTTCTAGTCTTCTCTTGTACTTGATTTCTTGGCTATTTTCTGGTTAGATTTGTATATGCTTGTGTAGAAATTGGAACCCTATCTCTTGTAATCGATAAAACGAACATAGTGAACTTGGGCCTGAGTCTCCCCGAACCTGAGACACCGCGGATGTAGGATTTAATCCGAACCGCGTAAACACGCCTTGTTGCTCTTTGTCTCGTTTAAGTTTCTGTACTTCTCGCCGGTTTCAAGATCTTGGATCCTATTCCAAGGGTCCTAGATCTACAGGAAATATCTCTTCCCGCTCCACTGTTATGTTGTGGTGGAGACGCACAACCAAATCAACCAATGAAGCGGAAGAGATATGATAATGAGGTATGTAGATCTTCTTTATATCTTCCTTTATGCATGCTAGCTGGAGCCAGGGAAGATGAATGGATGGAGTCATGGAGCTTTCACACGGGGAGATTCAAGCTTCTTCATATGATGCCTGAAGATGACATCCCACGCTTCCCACCACCGGAGGAACCACCAGATCCACTTATACATCCGGACAAAGATGAGACAGGCTAAGGTTAAAAGGGAAGTAGGTCGAGCTACAGACTTAAAATTTAGCGTTTACGGGAGGCAACCTGCTATTATTTTTCTTCTTTAATGAATTTGTTTTTCTTTTATTTTCTTTACATCATGCAAGGTTTTCTTTCCCTTTGATAACTTTAGGTTATTCGGAGAACTGGAAGCCTACTCGAAGTCAACTCCTGCAACCATCTATAACACCTATGTCCGAGCTTCTGCACATCTGTCTAGTGAGTCTCTTTCATTACCCTTGTTTTTATACAGTGAGGACACTGTAATGTTTAAGTATGGGGTGGAGGAATGGCTTAATTATATTATATTTATGCAAATTGGTTTATACATGGTTACTTTGGATATGTTATTTATCTATATGCTTACATGTTATTATCCAAAGTTTATTGTTATCACCCCCATTGAAAAAAATTTGGTTAGTGTCATGGAAGCTATAATTGAAACCCGACGATGCAAAATTAGATTCATTAGAGATATAGCATGAAATTGCCTAGTAAAGGGAAGTCACAATGAAGTGCATATTTTTATTGAAAACAATGAAAGGAGGTAAAATTTGATATTGCTTTTGACATGTTGCATGATAAAAGGATGGAGGACTTTATATTTTTCATACAATGCTCATATTGTTTATATTCCTTAGCCATACCTATGCTTATGCATCACAAAAGCCATATTAAGCCTTATTTTATATATTGCTCCACATGATCTAAATATTGCCCATTTTCTACCTTATTTCCATCCGGGGATTATGTTGAGAATGAAAGCTACATTATGGAGATTGTTATATGTTTGTTGTGTTATTGTTATATATCATTATTGGAGTTTGGCAGGAAAGTTTCAAATATTATGGAATATTTAATGAGTGAAAGAAAATCCGGTCACCTCAGGAGATAAAGGTAGATCGAATCTGCATGCGTTGAGATAATATTTCCGCAGGATGGGACACCAAGGTGAGGAGTCCGAAGCACTAAGTATCCGGGGCCATTCATGACACCCATGTTTGCGATTCGCGAGAAGGCAGTGCTGAGGTTAGAGAGGTAAAAGCATTATAGTGAAAAAAGCAATGAGCGATGAGCGAAAGGTGAGAAATCGAATGAAGAAGGAATGTGGTATGAAAATTTGGAAAATACTCCATTTCCCCGGATTATTAGCACCACATGGCCAAAAATATCCCACCTTAAGCCTTTTACCAATCTACTCCTTATTGAGCTTAATTAAAGTCGTCTTGATTATTAATGCTTTGTCACAATATGAATTGTTTTTGCATAACCATCCTTTTGTGTGCGAAGTTGCTTTTATTTACAAGCATGGATTTGTGGCACAAGTACCTTTTCGATGATGGTAATTGATTGCAGGGACATATGAGAATGAATCTAAGATGTTGAGAGTTTTGATTTCTTTCCTGTATGACAATTAAAAGTATTGCTTGAGGACAAGCAAGCTTAAGAATGGAGTGTTTGTTGTGAGCCTATTTCGCCATATTTTACATCTACTTTTATATCGATTTTTGTATACATTTCATACATTTGGGTTAGAATAGTACATAATTTGTGTAGTTTATGTTTATTTGCAATATATGGAGGTCTACACAAGTTTTTGTTGTATTTCGCAGAAATCGAACGCACTTTGGAGCTTAATGGAAAGTCATGAAGAAGCTAAGAATGGTGCGGCTGGAGGAAAGCCCACTTTTCACCATTCATCATTCTGAATCAAGTTCTGATGTCTTGATGAGAGTTGTAGCCCTCGAAAAGAGTTTTCCAACACATATTCATATGCGTCAATAAAGACAAACGAGCACTCAGGAAAGTGCGTTTCAATACGGAGGAGAATGCTGAAAGCTGAAGATTGGTCGATTTCGACTATACTTGGTCGATATCGACTAAGAGTTGGTCGAAATTCCTAAGTCAGACTCGACATTGAGTGATCAGACACGAAGACGGAGGAACACAAATCGAGTACGAAGCCGACATCGACCAATGACCAACTCGATATCCCTGCTAGAAGCCGACATCAAGTAATCAGAATTCAGAAGTGAAGCTGAGTAACATAACTCGATATCGACCAACTTTGGTCGATATCAACCAACCCCCAGATCGAGTACGAAGTCGATTTCGAGTCCTTGGAAGATTCCGAGTGAAGATTCCTTGCACATGAAGACTTGAAATATTTTATCTTTTTATCCTAAGGGTGGAACATTTAATTACCCTTTAGGATCTATCTAGTTTTACCTAGTTTGATTTATTTCCTTTTTATTAGAATTATATCTTTTAGTTAGATAGAGATATGATAGATATTGCCTTCCTATAATAGCTAGGATTGGAGCCTATAAATAAAGCCCTAGGGGGCTGATTTTTATTCATTCAAGCCAAGTCGTCTTCGGGCGTAAGGAGAAAGGAGAGAGAAGAGGAACGTTTGGAATGTTTTGTAAGTTTTAGTTTATTTTATGTTAAAGTTAGTTTCTTTCATTATGTTTGCTTTCTAATTTCTTTCTTTTAGGGTTGGGGTGATCCCAACATAGATATGTTTGTTTGATTTATGAATTCATGATTTTATATGTCTTTATTATCATCTACCTATGTGCTTAATCATTTGCGACAGTCGAGGACAATTCCTTATTTGCAATTGTGAAGCAAAAGTGAATTAATTATGAATTTGGATAGTAATTAGGCTTTGCTTGCGAAATTTGGTTGATCCTAATTAAGAAAAGGTAGTAACACTTAGGGTTTACGAGAAATCATCTATATTCCTATTTGTTAATAACGAAAGTTATTTGATATAAAACATGCATCTTTGTGTGATTTATGATCTACACATATGTTTATTGTTGTGGTGATCCCTAACCTTGGAAGTTTGCTCTTTTATTATTCTACTTTATTTTATTTCAAAGTTTTTGTGCAGCCACTCGACATCAAACCACCATTCCCTCTCCATCCCTCGACATTGACCAACTCTTTGCCGACGTCGACAACAACCCTCGCCACCTTTTCCCGCTATCCCTGAACCCCAAAACACACTAAATCCAGAACCGTTGACTTCTCTCCTGAGGACGAACATGACTCCACTATCCTATATCGGGGTCTTGACTATAAATTTATTTGGTCGAGAAACCCTCTCGTCACGACTCAATTTTCTCATAATTAATAGTAATAGCTTCTAAAGGGCTTTCACCCTCTTACAGATCAAAAAATTAATAGGCAAAATTGCATAAAACCACCCTTTAAATATGGTGTTTTGCGAGAAACCACCCCTTAAAAAAATTGCAGAAAACCACCCGTTAAAGTTGTTTTCTTTGCAAAGTCACACCCACCACCAAATTTGCATCAACTGAATATTAAAGTGCGTGAAAAATCAATTATATCCCTTGTTTTTATTATTATTTTACTTTATGCAATCGGTATTAATTAATTTTACCTTTTTAACATGTTTTTCGAAAGTAATTTTTTTATATAAAATATCATTTTTTATATATAATTTCACATTTATTAGTTAAAGCACCCTATAAAAAGTATATATACATGATGTTTTATATTTTTTAAAAAGTGTATATTACTATAAAGGGCTACTTGAAGAAAATATATTTTAAAAAAATGATATTTCATATAGTTTTTATTATTCTAAAACTATGTTCATTATTTCACATACATTTTAGAATAATAAAAACTATATGAAATATTTTTTTTAAAAAAAATTTGTTTTCTTCAAGTAGCCCTTGTATTACACATTTTTTTTATGTATAAAACATAAATTACACATCAATTTTTTATAGAGTTTTTTTTGTATGTATGAAATCATTTAATTTTTATTTTTTTTGATATTTTATAATGTTTTTTTGCTTTTGTAAAACATGTCAAAAAGTTAAATATCAACTAATACCAATTGAATTGATTAAAATAATAATAAAAATAAGGGGTATTATTGAATTTCCACACACTTTAACATTTCATTCACAAAAATAGGGTGATGGGTGTGACTTTGCAAAGAAAACCGTTTTAATGGGTGATTTTCTGCAATTTTTGTTTTAAGAGGTAGTTTCACGCAAAATACCCTATTTAATGGGTGGTTTTCTGCCATTTTCCAAATTAATAATGTGGTATAATATATTTTTATCTAGAATTATAGATTTTTCTTCTCAAATTTCATCATTAACATTGTACACATTTATATTTAAATATATTATATTCAATTTGATGTAAAAGTTAGAATATAATTGACCGAAATTTGATTGCATGCTACATATTTATATATAGATATATTATATTCAATTTTGAATAAAATATTGGACAGATTATTTGATCTAAAAAGATAAGTTTTTTTAAACTAATCTATATAATATACTAAAACAGAGATCTGAAATCTCCTCTAGAGGACGACGAGTGAACAGTAAATCATCTCCTCGCAAGCCGAACGCATCATCAACCCCAATCGCTCCTTGACTAAGGCTTGCACGTATTTTAAGACATTTTGTCGTCATGATGAGGTAACAAGTATAGGTGAAATTTCTTAATCGCGTCACAAGGGCGCGATGCGAAAAGAATCAAAACCTTAAGGGCACCACGCGAAATATGTAAAAGAGTTGTATATCTCGCGAAAATTGTAATACCTTAGGGGCACCCTACGAAATTTCCGAAAAAAATACTACATTGCAAGTAAACTAACCTTCGCATGTCATTGTTATTAAGTAATATGAGATGAAATGATCGATGATCGAGAGAGAGAGAGAGGATGATGATTGATCGAAAGTAACGAAACTGATAAACTCAAACGCGAGGGAGAAACCGAACAAGAAAGAACTCGTATAGTAAATGCGAAAAAACTACCTAATAGGACATTGTGTTAATATGTACTACCGAGTGAACATTGGGTTAACTGGTTAAGGAAATTGGGCCTATCGACTCAAATTCCTCATAATTAATAGTAATCGCATCTAAAGGGCTTTCGCTCTCTTACAAATTAAAAAAATTAATAATATGGTATAATATATATATTTTATATAGAATTATAGATTTTTCTTCTCAAATTTCATCATTAACATTGTACATATTTATATTTAAATATATTATATTCAATTTGATATATAAATTTAGAATAATTGACCTAAATTTGACTACATGCTACATAATTATATATAGATATATTATATTCAATTTTGACTAAATATTGGATAGATTATTTGATCTAAAAAGACAAGTTTTTTAACTAATCTATATAATATACTAAAACAAAGATTTGAAATCTCCTCTGGTGCGATTCGCATTTGTGTCATTTCTGGTGCAATCTGATATAAATTTTTTTGATACATCAATTAATGATGATCCAGTATGTTTGAGCCACATTAGACAATTACCTCATCTATTTTATATATCCACGTGTCATCTCATATCTTAAATGGATACAAAATCTATCATTTTGTCATTAGTTATTTTTATAAATAGTGTACATTGGATTATTTTATCTTTAGTCATTAAGATTGGTTATTTTAGTTTTCATTATATCTAATGATAATATTTCATGATTAATTTTAATTATCTATTGAAAAATAAAATCTTATTATCAAAATATTTATATTAATTGTCAACTTCATATCTTAACTCATTATAAAACCTATTATTTTTATGATTGTTTTTGAAAATTTATATTAAAAAATTTCAAATAAACTATTTTAATCTTCGCATAAATTTTAATACAAAATAATTTTAATATAATATAATATAATTTATTAACAAAATGGGCAAATAATCACATAAATCAAGTTAAAATAATTGTGTTATAATTAATACATCATGGAATTCAAATACACTCTTAATTTAAACACCTTAAAAATGGTCGTAACCAAACACCAACTTATCTATTTGCATTATAAACATAATACAATTGGAATCCAAACACATCCTATATATATAGATATACGGAATATAGATAAATCTAGATAGATTCTCCTTTATTTTTTATTTTTTGATTAGGTAAAAATTCGGATGACCACAAGAAGGGGTCTACCCGATTGGATCCTTTCGGATGAGGTCCATAAGACCAGGATCGATAGAATTGGCTCTCATATTAGAGCAGGAGTGACAAATATGTGCAACCTTATCAGCCAGTCTATTACCGCTACGGTAAATATAAGAGAAGTAAATTGTCTCAAAAGATCTAAGCATGCATTTGATGTCCGAGAGTAGAAGCTCGATTTCCCATGGGCAGGCTACCCCTTTCTTGAAGTAGTTAATTATAATAAGCGAGACCCCTTCGATAATAAGATTTCGAATTTGAAGATCCATTACTCTAGGACTATCACAAATAACGGCCATTCTGTTTCAAACGCATAAAGTAAGCAGATGCTCATTCAATTAGTGCAACCTAAACATGATACTACATGTCATGCTTTTATGCATATGCAACACCTAACATAAAATGCAACAACAGACATGAATGTCCAACCTGAGTAAGCCCCCTAGGGAACTTACCTGAAGATGCAGAACAGCAGGATAATACAAGCAAGGGCCCAAATGCAAGTCCAAAGCAATACACACCTATCATCAAGCCATTGCCATAAGCTACCGGACCAACATTCATACACACAAAACTCAAGTTCTCAACATGCTAAAACCAAACGATGGTAAAACCATTTTCCCAAAACCTTTCCGCTACGATCAACATCAACCAAAATCACTCACTTCCCATCGAACTCATTGATAAAATCATACCAACCATATTTTCCAAACTCTTAAATCTCAAGTTAAGTCAACTCGTATTCAAAACAATTTATCAAATTTGAAATTAAAAAAATCTCTTACAATTTAAGCCAACCCAACCCACCATCCAAAAATAATTATAACAGGTATATAAAATCTACTCCTTCAAAATATAATATAATTACTTTAGCATCTACTCATTTAAAATTTTAATATAATCAAACAAAATAATTAATTATTTATCTAAAAAACAAACATTATAATTAAAATCTAAATTTATATAAGTCTGTCTCGATACATGCCGATTTGTAGATCTATATATTCCATATATATTATTTGATACAATATATACTGTCTTTTTGGTTAATATTATGTTATATATACTAAAACTAATAGATAACATCTTATAATGTATCACACATAAATTCCATGGTATTAAAAAAAATGATTCTATAAGAAATGTTTAACATAATAGTTTTACAAAAATAAAATAAAGTAGATTTAAAAAATAAATGGTAAAAGATATGATAACCATTTGCAATCAATAATTATATAATAAATATATACTAAAAATAATATGGTAAAAAATAATAATTTTACCATATTATTTTTAATATATCTTTATCATGTAACTCTTTATATATTACAAACGGTTATCATATCTCATAGAGTCATAGCATTTATTTATTAAAATCTACATTATTTTATTTTTGTAAAAGTATTATTTTTAAGATAAATAATTAATTATTTCGAGTAATTATATTAAGATATTAAATGAGTAAATGCTAAAATGATTATATTATATTTTTAAACGAGTAGATTTTCTATACTTGTTATAATTATTTTTGGATGGTGGGTTGGGTGAGCTTAAATTGTAAGAGATTTTTTTAATTTCAAATTTTAAAATTTATTAGGAGTTTATTGAAAACATTTTATAAATATGGGCGATTTTTGTAATTTTTGTATGATGTGGGTAATTTTTAAATTTAAGAATCTCATCTAGGGTGTTAAGTGCAACTAATAGTATAGGTTAGGATATTTTGTAAAATTTTACAATGTTAGGGTATTGAAGGCAACTATCTCTAAAGGTTGGGATATTAGTTGCAATTTACCCATTATAATTTTAGTAGTTTTTTTTCTCTAAAAAAACAATCTATATAAACTCTTCTAGAGTAATTTTAGGAGTCTCAACCAATTTTTTTTTTGCCATTTTTCTTTAATTTTCTTTAATTCTTTTTTTTTTTCTTTTTTTCCTTTAATTTTTTTTTTTTTAATTTTACCAACTATCTATATAAACTCTTAATTTAGAAGAGTTTAGGATGATGTGTCAAACTTAGAGTAATTTTAGGAGTCTCAACCAATTATTTTTTTTGCCATTTTTCTTTAATTTTCTTTAATTTTTTTTCTTCTTTTTTTCCTTTAATTTTCTTTTTTTCTTTAATTTTACCAACTATTGGGTTTAATTCAAAACATTGATCTTAGCCTAAATTATAATTTTAGTAGTTTTTTTTTCTCTAAAAAAACAATGGGATTAATTCAAAACATAAAATTAATAATAAGAAAATATAAAATTAATATTAGTAATCTATATCTATATATATCTATGTATACTACTTCAATCGTTTTCTTTACCCATGAGTTTAATTCAAAATATTTAATTATCTGAACTTTTACAATTATGTTATAATATTAATTTATTATATTAGTAAGATTTTATTTATAAAAAATCGCGCCATGGCGCGGAGATTGTACTAGTAATTCCTTATTATCAACGAATAGAAACTCTGAACTTGCCGAATAGGGACTCTAAACGTGAAATTCATAGAACAAAACTAGAAAAATATAGATCTGAACACAATTTGCATTTGCAACTGCGGCATCAACAATCTCGCTGGTGCGAGCTTCATGGACATCTCTACTCCTACAGTCCTCACAATTGCACGTATTGTTGGAACCAAATTCAAACCCTTTTAAACCCAATAAAATATTTAGAAAAATCAAGAAAAATAGAATACCACCAGCAACAGAAGAGAGAGGGCTCGATCGGCCGGTGGTAGGAACGAAACAGACCCGCTGTAAAATCGCCGCCATTGAGGGACAAATCGAAATCAAATTTGATGCCGCCTCCCGCTGCAAAATCCACCATCACCATCGCAACCATAGCAAAAAAAAAATTGAATCGCGCCTCGATCTGTCCGAATTCGACCCTAATTGGAACCACCGTCAGAGAAGAAAAAGATGTGCCTGCTACTTCCCCTTGTTTAATTTCTTCGTCTAATTCACGTTAGACTCCATAGATAACTGATTTGATTTTTAAAGAGCTCCTATAAAAAAAATACTCCGTATGAGATAAGGATTTCCATTAAAGTGCAACAATATCTCAAAAAAGGGAAAATCAAAAAATAAAAAAATAAAAAAATTCAAAATGGGATCCACCATTACAAAATTGATTTTGGCAGTTACAATCCATTATCCCACTCCATACCTAACACACGCGTCTCTTGAGAGTGGGATGTGTTTCGAGTGGACCCCACAAACAATTTATTTAAATCCTAGCCATCTATATCACTAACGACATATATTTGTTAACACAAAACATCGTAAGACTTGTTAACATTTTATCTATATTCTATATTGAGGATCTACATTCTATATAGAGGATATATATATATATATATATATATATATATATATATATATATGAAAACATCCTTGGTTTGTGTATGATTTTGTATTATCTCTAATGGATTCATTGTTTGTCAGCTACTTGTATTGTTTTTATCAGTTATTGTTAATGTTTTTGTTATCTTATGTTTCATCCTTTTGTGAGCTATCTGTAATATTTTTGTCAGCTCATGTTTCAAATGAATAATATTATAATATATGTGATGATAATATGACGTCATAAAAATTTATATATGTTGTCATCCTTTATCAGCTTTATGTCCTTTGTGTTATGAGTTATTTGTATACTCGTTTCGTAGTGTTAAATTTATATATTGACAAATGTTTTGTTTCAAAAAAGATGTAATTTTATTAGTATATATGTTCTGAAAATATGATGACAAGCGAATTTATATATGCTGATATTGTCAACCTTTAGTCCGCTTATGTTCTTTTGTGTTGTTGTCAGGTCTCTATCATACTAGGTGTATATTGTCTCGTTTATCATTTGTTAGCTTATTGTCAATGTGTTAAATATATATGCTTACATAATCTCGAATACAATCGACATTATGTGCTGATGTTATGATGATAAACATACGCCATCGAAATTGTGAAGCGAAATTGGGATGCTGACATTCGTGAGGGGGGGGGGGGGAATGAGAGATTGATGAGCGAGATTGGTTTGTTGAGAGGCACGGGCAGGTGCAAATGATGACCAATGGACATTTAGCTAATAAGTATCAGATGGTGGTTATTTCATTAATTAGGTCTTATTATATGGTCATTTACTTTTTTTATCCCTTTTTCAAATGCTTAAGCATGATTATCATGTTTAAACATTAACATCAACTGAGGCACGGGGAAGCCAAGAGGGGCATGGGAATATGATACGGGGTTAGCCGTGAGATGGTCCGATCTTCGACAACAAGCAAGAAACTCAAGAACGGAAGCAAGAATGAATAAAGACTCAAAGAACGCAGCAAGAACAATGCAAGATTTCCAAGATTCGACCAAGATCAGTTCAAGATCGATCAAGAAAGAACAAAGACTCGACAAGACTATGCAAGACTCGATAAAGAATTCAAGAAACGATAAAGACACGACCGATAAGGACTGAAACGATCTATGCAGAACAAGATAAAGACCCCAGGCCTCCTCAGAGGGTAGGAACCAATACCAATGACTACACAACCCGCCTCTACAATCCGACACAATCAAGCGGACAACTTGAAGCACCAGAAGGGGGCTTGTGGATACTAGATTCACCAAGTCTTGCGAAGTTGATGAACGGCAAAGCAAACCAAGCTAGATCAAACCAATTCGATGATCAACGAGCACAGCTCTAGTTGGATCAACAAGACACTCCATGTGTTTCACACAATTTGAGAGATCTAAATTCTATTCATTATTGAATTACAATAGGAGAACTCGGAATATATAGGCCACGCAGGGCTGTTGGGCCGAGTTAGATGATAGAATAAGATAAAACTAACATCTAATGGAAATAATAAAAATAACCTTAAAGTTTTCTAAAATAACTTAAGTATAAGAAATACTAAATAGGAAATAAATATAATGTTCCAAAACTTAACAAAATCCCGTCAAAACCAGCAGCAGCTCAAAGAATGTGGATTTCGGCCAAGCTAAAGGACGAATCTGGAAAAACCTTCAACAGCAAAGTTGTAGATCTCTTCGTCCTCGTTCCAACAAGGTATGGCACGCCTCAATCCGATCAATATTGAATCCGTACGACCCATTTTACAGAGACGTCGAAAAGCTGTCAAGTATTCTGAACGAGTTTAAAACGTCATTTGCACCTTTGAATCTTCTCCCAAGGTGGAGCCTTCTTCTTCCTCTTGAGAATGACATCGTCCGAAGGTGTCTTGGATGGTCCCGCATCAATCTCCCTTTCTTGAAAAGGATTCGTCCTCGAATCCAAGGTCGCATTTGATTCCGCAAAGGCATCCACACGAGCTCCTGGATCGAATATCACATGTCCATGGAAACCCTTGTCAAGGCTGATTGGTGTAGGGATTGACCACTCCTCGATGGATATTATCTCAGCTTCATCTACAAAATCAAGAAAAGAAACTTTATGAGTGCATAATTCAGATTCCAGATGAATGTCATGATATTCTAACTTAATATGCACTTGAGCTTGGTCAATGATCCCTAAGTTTCCATCCAAAACTAGCAAGTTTTCATCCTTTTCCAAGGCTGAATTTTCAATTAACTCAATGCTAGCAATAGTAGAAGAAGTTTCATCATCAATGATCATATTAGAAACTATGCCTTCTTCTAAGCATGTAGTATGACATAAATCTTTTCTTTGATTATCATCACAAGGCATAGGTTGAACATTTAAATCAATCAAAGAATCATCATTCTCATATTCAATGCAAACATTATCATGATCATAGGCAAGTAAATTAAGATTTTGATCCTTTTTATCAACATGCTCTTTAATTTCAGCAATAAATGAAGCATCTATGCTAGAAGAAACATCATGTTGAATAACATTATTAGGAGGAATAGGATGAGTTTCTTCCCTTTTAATTGGTGGAACTTCATCTCTAAGTGGGACTCCTTGTCCAAACACCGTATTAGAGCCAAAACGCTGAAGCTCTATTTTCGTCAAGCTTTTATCTATCTTAGCTAACTTCTCCATGACGGTATTGTACCAGTCGTTGCCCTGGTTAGTAGACATTGCAACAAAGATAAGAAACAAAGAACTAAGTTAAGGTTAAAAAAAATATAAACAGCTCACAATTGTGTTTCGCTCACACTCCCTCTCTAATTGGTATGTCACGCTTGTTGGGGCAATCCGCTTTGGGCAAATCAACAACCAAGCAATAGACTAAGCAATCAAAGTATGTAATGAATGAAACAACGCAGAAGAGTACTCAACAAGGGCTGTAGAGAACTCGATGTAAGCAAACAACTCAATTCAAGCAAAACAGATGGGAATTTGCAAGAATTTAACTCGACACAACAAGGAGATCACTCGGCAGGGGCTGAGATCACTCGACACACACAAGAGAGAATTGGGCAAGGGCTGAGATCACTCGACTCAATCAAAGCAAGGACGCGACAGTAGCAAATAACACAAGACAGCACTCGATCAAGGTGAAAAGAGTACTCGACACACACAACAGCACTTGAACAAGAAAATCAGTGCTTGACAAAAGCTGAAAAAGAAAAGAAACAAAGGAAAGTAAGGAAATTTACCTCTTTTGATTGAAAACCTTAAGTTATGATGTTGTAGTTGCAAGGTAGGGTTTCAATTTTTGTGGAGGTAAGGTAATGTGTTTAGGTTTAGGGCTGTCGACAAGGGCTAAGGAGATCACCAAAAAGTTGAGTCCTTTAGGTTTTCTTGCACTAGATCAACAAACAACAACCAACACTTTCTCTCTTTTTTTTTTTTGTAATTTTCGGATCTGTTTTCTTTCTTCTTTTTTTTTTTTTTTTTTTTTTTAAATATGAAACTAATGCAAGAAACTAACAACAATGAGATGTAGGACTCGAAATTTTAAGGTATGGTGATAAAAGATAGAAATTCAGCCCTAAAGATGTATTTATAGATGAGGCTTTTGTTTATCTTTGGTAAGTGGATCTATCTATAGCCTTAAAGATAAATGATAGATAAATATGATTTATATCCACCAAAAATCAGATTTTTGTAAAGGCAATAAATGAATGGAATTTATATAGAAGATAGAACAAATATGCCAAAGATAGAAAAGATAGACACACTAGGGTTTCTTTGTGTGTGAATGGGGCTGTCGACCAAAGCTACTCGACTATGGGGACAATACGCTTGCCGTCGGCTAGGAGAGTGACACAAGGGGTGTGCACACTGATCTGGTCGACTCCACGGTCTCGGGTAGGCTTGTGTTTCGGCTATGCAACCACAAACAATCACAAACTCAAGATTAGTAAATTAATCAAAAAGAATGCAAGAAGTAAATAACCAAAACAAGAAAAGGACTCTTTTTTGTGGTTTTTGTGTTTAGAAAAGAAAAAGACTCAATCTTGATGTCGGAAACCAAAGCTCTGATGCCAATTTGATACGGGGTTAGCCGTGAGATGGTCCGATCTTCGACAACAAGCAAGAAACTCAAGAACGGAAGCAAGAATGAAAAAAGACTCAAAGAACGCAGCAAGAACAATGCAAGATTTCCAAGATTCGACCAAGATCAGTTCAAGATCGATCAAGAAAGAACAAAGACTCGACAAGACTATGCAAGACTCGATAAAGAATTCAAGAAACGATAAAGACACGACCGATAAGGACTGAAACGATCTATGCAGAACAAGATAAAGACCCCAGGCCTCCTCAGAGGGTAGGAACCAATACCAATGACTACACAACCCGCCTCTACAATCCGACACAATCAAGCGGACAACTTGAAGCACCAAAAGGGGGCTTGTGGATACTAGATTCACCAAGTCTTGCGAAGTTGATGAACGGCAAAGCAAACCAAGCTAGATCAAACCAATTCGATGATCAACGAGCACAGCTCTAGTTGGATCAACAAGACACTCCATGTGTTTCACACAATTTGAGAGATCTAAATTCTATTCATTATTGAATTACAATAGGAGAACTCGGAATATATAGGCCACGCAGGGCTGTTGGGCCGAGTTAGATGATAGAATAAGATAAAACTAACATCTAATGGAAATAATAAAAATAACCTTAAAGTTTTCTAAAATAACTTAAGTATAAGAAATACTAAATAGGAAATAAATATAATGTTCCAAAACTTAACAAAATCCCGTCAAAACCAGCAGCAGCTCAAAGAATGTGGATTTCGGCCAAGCTAAAGGACGAATCTGGAAAAACCTTCAACAGCAAAGTTGTAGATCTCTTCGTCCTCGTTCCAACAAGGTATGGCACGCCTCAATCCGATCAATATTGAATCCGTACGACCCATTTTACAGAGACGTCGAAAAGCTGTCAAGTATTCTGAACGAGTTTAAAACGTCATTTGCACCTTTGAATCTTCTCCCAAGGTGGAGCCTTCTTCTTCCTCTTGAGAATGACATCGTCCGAAGGTGTCTTGGATGGTCCCGCATCAGAATACTTGCTCCCGCCCTCATCCAACGAAACCCCCACCCCCCACACACACATTCTCTTCCTCGATAGTTTCATTTTGATATATAATACATTTTAATCCGATATATATATCCGAGCAAAAAGTTACGAATGTTTGAAAATTGAAGATATATTGATAATGCATGATTTGTATAGGCATTCTAAGTCATTCTTAAGTTAATTAGATTGCATTTAGTTAGGTTTTTTTAGCATAAAGTACGATCATTGCCTTAAAAGTTGCAAAGTTCGGAATCTACGCGTTTTATGCCTATGTATGCAGATTCCTGGAAACCAAGCTAAATGAGACAGAGGAAATCTATGATATGAAGCTTAAGAAGCATATATGAGGAAGAAGAAAGAAGGAGAAACGAGCAAGACAAGACCAGAAGAGAAGAAAAGAAGTCACTGCAGAAGCGGCACCCACGACCAGGGGACCGACACTTTTTTTTTTTTGACTTTGCAAAAATGTCATTTTCTTTTTTAAAATGGAAAAGTTAGGTCATGAGTTACTTTTGCAAAACAAAAAAGTCACCTATCTAGCAGGTTGCAAGTTGCAAGGGGGAGGGTACAAAAATGTCATTTTCTTCCTTATGATACGAAGCTTAAGAAGCATATATAAGGAAGAAGAAAGAAGGAGAAACGAGCAAGACAAGACCAGAAGAGAAGAAAAGAAGTCATTGCAGAAGCGGCACCCACGGCCAGGAGACCGACACTTTTTTTTTTTTTTGACTTTGCAAAAATGTCATTTTCTTTTTTAAAATGGAAAAGTTAGGTCATGAGTTACTTTTGCAAAACAAAAAAGTCACCTATCTAGCAGGTTGCAAGTTGCAAGGGGGGAGGGTACACGTGAGAGAGGGAAAGAATTTTGTGGGATTGAGTTTTGACGCCAAAAGGGGTGATTGGATAGGGGTGATGTGATGTCGAACCATGTGGAGGGTATAAAATGGGAGGATGAGAAAAGCATTTCATTTTCTCAGATTTTCTAAAACATAAACACATGGAGAAAGAGATGGAGAAGGTTCCGCCATGGAAGAGAAGCAGAGAGCTTGCAGTTCCAGATGCAAATCACTTGTCGCCTTCATTCTGTGCTCTTTTCAGTGATCAGAATCCTTGTGTCACCTTGGTTTTCCAGAAACCTATCTTCTCGGATGCAATAGGTAAGTGTTTTTGACAAAGAACTCCTCATCTATGACAAAAACTAGATATCGATGAACGTTTTCCCTCATCCCTCGTTTCACTTTCAGGTGGAAACGCCTTGGTATGCATTACTCTCATCTTCGATGGTTTTTGGGTTTTCGAGGGAGGCCGATGGGTGTTTGAGGGGGAGAAGGCGCACAAGAATGTCATGATCCAATAGGGCATCGACTTTACCTCTTTCAAAAAGCTGATCATGGTGAAGGTCGGTGATGGTGCTTTATATGAAGAGTGGGCGTTGTGTTACATGCTAAAGTCGAAAGAAGGGAGTCACTCAATCACGATAGGGGTGTGCATGATTCGGTCCAAACCGAATTTTTGGGCCGAACTAACACAAACCAAACCGAACCGAACCGAAGTTTTTCGGTTTGAGAATTTTCATTTTTCGGTTTCGGTTCGGTTTGTGTTTGGTTTCGGTTCGGTTTGTGTTAAACCGAATTTTTTTATACACTACATAAATATATTATATATATATATATAGGTTTTTGAATATTTTATATACACACACATACTTACTGTATTTGCATAATGTGGCTACATAATGTGTATACATACATTATATTTAAATACACATATATACACCAAATTTGCATGTGTATCTATATTATATTGTATATGTATATATACTGTATTTGTTAAAATTTTAAATTTTGTATACTTTAAAGTATTTTGGAATATGTACACATATTTTGGAATATATACACATATTTTTGGAATTTGTATATATACTATATTATATATATATTTGTATACTTAAATTTTTTTTAATGAAAATTCGGTTTAATTATGTTAAAATCGAACCGAACACAAACTGAACCGGCAAATAACCTAATGCATTCGGTTCGGCTTTCGGTTTGAGAATTTGGGATTTTCGGTTCGGTTCGACCCAGTTCGGTTCGGTTTTAGACCGATGCACACCCCTAAATCACGATAGCTGACGATGACGACCTTGAGGTGTTTAAGTTCCTGACCTCGAAGTTTGGAAAACATTCATGGCCCATGGCCATATATATTGGTGCATTGCGTAAAGAGAGCTTTAAAGTAAAGCAAGTCATCGAGGAAGAACGTTTGAGCAGGACACCTGCCTCTCAAAAAGTGGACGAAGTGGATGAAAAACAAATTCAAACTTTAAAGGGGATCCCTGATTTCCCGTGTAACTCGACATAAAACACCATGTCACCAAAAAACAAACTTATCTCCTCATCCTTTCGTGCCCCCTGTCCCCTTAATTTTCATCGAAAAGTTTGTCTTTAGCTCCATCTTTACCAACATCACCCTCCTTCTCTCCATCAATGTCAAAAGAAGCGCTAGCATCCCTTTCTCTTTCTTTCCCATGCCAGCTCTTCTCATCCCTTTAGCAACCCACAGTCCATTTTCGACCTTCTCCAACACCTTCATCTGCAGGGATTAGGTTTGTAGCATCACTCATACGGACTAAGGTGAACAAAAGCATTCATAAAACAACATCAACTGACCTTGGTATGTCAAAACTTATTTATAATTCAGAAACAAGCTCAATTAAAAACAGAAAACGACATTGTTGTCCAGCAACCAATGAAATTGAAATAAAAAACAAGAGAATGACATCAAAGGAAATATGTGGTATTTGTTGGACTGTTCAAATTCATATCAGATTCTAATCGTCGCTTAATTTCATATCGAAATGATTAGGACAGTATCCTTTAAATATCTATATTTACGTGTCACCTAGAAAATGTCACGTGTCAGGAGTCCATTTACCCTTGTCACCTAGCTTATGCAAATTATGCAGAAAATGAAGAAGTGCGAATGAACGATGTACTTTCCCATCCAAACAAACAAAATTCAAATCAAACACAGCTCAAACCTCAATCCTTCTTCTTCAATCGCCCACCAAAACATCCCCATATCCGAATTTCAACTCCCACCATTTCCACCCTCTTCGGCCTTCCTAAACCCTAATTAACCGCAGGTTTCCCCTAACTATACCCTAAAACCACCCTCCCCGTCCTTCAAGCGCACCCACCATTTTCACCCCTCCGCGTCCCATTACTCAACCCATCATTGCCCTTCAATCCCTAAAACTCGTTGCAACTCCTTCACCCACACATCCGACACCCCACGTTCGCAGAAAACGGAGAGGAGAAAGAATGATTTTGGGTTGATGAAGAGGGGGCATACCTTTATAGTCCGGCGGCGGCATTCTTCGCTTCTCCTCCACACTCCGACATTGGTGGATCTTTTCCGACATCCTCCCTTTCAAAATCGCCGGTTCATTGCCCTTCGCTTTTCTTTCATTTGAAATGGAGAGAGAGAACTGAAATGGAGAGAGAGTATTCTGATTTTTTTTTCCTTTTCCCTTTTTTTTTTACCACTTGTTTCTTCTTTCCTTTTTTTTTGGCCCGTTTACCTCCTACCCTAGTTAGGTAATCAACCGGGACTTTTTTGCAAAATTTTGGATTTTGGGTTACTTTTTCCATTTTTCAAAAAGATGTGTTATTTTTGCCAAGTTTGCAAAAAAGTGTGCTATTTACTACCATTTTCTCTTAATTTAAACCAACAAAGCGATGTTGATTTATTCCAAAACGACAATGCTCATATACAGTTGTGTCCCGCCCCGCGCCGAAAACTTTATGGTTTCACCACTGAACCAGTGGAGTGTTTGCGGTGCGCTGATAGTTACTCATGTGGGTTGTGCCCGTAGTATAGGGCTGTTATATGAACTCCAAGCTCGGCTCGAAAAAGCTTGACTCGACTTCGCTCATTTATTTAAACAAGCCGAGCATGAATCAAATTTTAAGCTCGATTGAAAGTTCGGCCCATTCAGATAAAGCTCAAATAGCGTGAATTCTATGAAATTTCTAAAATTTCTTTGAAGTTAACATGTTATAACCCAGTAGAACTACTTAAAGCTCGAAAAAAACTTGGCTCGAGCTCGTTCATTTTCTAAACAAGTCAAACTTGAACAAAATAAAAAACTCGTATAAAAATTAGGCTCAGTTCGGCTCGGCTCGAGCTTGTTTAACAAACAAATCAAACTTAAACATGTCAAACTCGGTTCGTTCGGCTCGAATAATACCTCTCCTGCAGTGTATCAATGGCAATATGATGAGTATCATTCCGCACTGCTACGTCGCTCACTCGCTCTCGGTCTCCAATGGCGCGCTCTACATATTGATTTTCCAAACACTCTCTTCCGTTTCAGCGTTTCTAAAAATGAGAAAAACGAAAATGGAGCCTTTCAGGCAAGATTGGACAATTTCATTTTTCTTCCATTTTATTCCTGGCAACCGCTCCGAAATTCGCTGGGATGGGGGAAAACTGCCCGGTTCATGAATCACTACTCCTCTCTCACCTTCTCTTTCCCTCTCTCTCTCTCTCGCTCGCTCCAACTGTTTTCTCTCTAAAAAAAAATACATTCAGATGCCAGGAATTTGAGCTTGATTGGTCAAGATTCAGCGATTCTCGTCCGTGCTTGTGCAAATTCATGGAGGCTTCTCCATCGAATTGAAACCTTTGTTCTCCTTTGACGCCCTAAGGTTTTGGTTCAATCACTAGTCTGTTCTTTGGATTCTGTATTCATCGAGAAATCGAATGCGCGATTTGTGATCCATCTGTTTTTTTCCCCTCTTGCCAGGCGCCCGGAAGTTGGTTCGCGGAGGATACACCAACCTATTTCAATCTTGAGAGTGATCCCTATCAATCGGTAACTCTTCTTTCTCTCTCGTTTCTTGTTATTGCTTTTGTTATGATTGTATAATATTGCTGGCTTTCTAGGTTTTGCTTCGTTTTTAAGTGTTGGATTTGTATAGTTACTATAGTAGTTTTAGTTTATCTGCTTTGGATTCCCAAGCAACAGTGGATGGGAAAATTTATTCTAGAAGGGGAGAATTTTGGGGATTTTAGTTCCTAGTTTCATCCGGATTCTAGTGCCTTTTTTTGCACTTGCACTTTACAAATGAGTGGAAGCACTGTAGTCTGTAGGTTAAGGTGAACATTGTTACAATTTTTTGGAAAATTATAGTTTCATTTGCTTACTGTAAATGTCTCACCTACTGTTCAGAATTCAAATATGAAGGAAGTAGAACATCTGTATTCTGTAGTGGTATGAATCTCTAGTACTAAGCTCTTCTGTGAACAGGCAGATGATGCTTTTTGGAGACTATGAAAATCTATATTTTTTGACTTGTTACCATCTGTACATGCCAACTTAAATACAGCCTGATGAATTGCTTTTTTGCTTTTACTCAATTTGATGATGTGGCTGAATATTTACAAAGCTGTGCATCTCTAGATCATTCTCTACTAGACCGTCCATGGATTCATGTTTCATGGTCAGATGCCAGTTCTGAGTAAGTAAATATGCAACGGCTTAGCATTTCAAGCAATCCCAGTTGTTCGAGTGCTGGACCAGATGATTTAGAATCGTTGGGGGATGTTTATGTGTGGGGTGAATTCTGGTCGGATGGAGTATCAACGGAGAGCTCTGGGAACCAATTTTCTTCAAAAGTTGATATTTTGATTCCAAAGCCTATGGAAACTGATATAGTTCTAGATGTTCATCAAATTTCTTGTGGAGTTCGTCATATCTCCCTTGTAACCAGACAAGGTGAGGTTTTCACTTGGGGAGAGGAATTAGGAGGAAGACTTGGCCATGGAAATGAGACAGACTTGAGTCAACCTCGAATCGTAGACTTCCTCTCAGTGACTAATGTGGATTTTGTTGCATGCGGAGAATATCATACAGGTGCTATATCAACATCTGGAGATTTGTTCACTTGGGGAGATGGCACCCACAATGCTGGACTTCTTGGTCAAGGTACTGATACAAGCCACTGGATACCAAAGAGGGTCTCTGGTCCTTTGGATGGACTTCAAGTTCAATCAATTGCATGTGGTGTTTGGCATTCTGCAGTTATAACTTCCACAGGTAAGCTATTTACATTTGGTGATGGAAAGTTTGGCGTTTTAGGCCATGGAGATCAAGAAAGTGTTTTCTATCCAAAGGAAGTTCAACAACTGAGTAGGATGAAGACTATCAAAGTAGCTTGTGGAGTATGGCATACTGCTGCTATCGTAGAAATCCCTAATTCTTCTGGACCTACTGCAAATATGTCACCCAGAAAGTTGTTCACTTGGGGTGATGGTGATAAATATCGTTTAGGCCATGAAAGCAAGGAGACATATTTGCTTCCAACCTGTGTGTCTGCTCTGATCGATTACAACTTACACCAGATAGCTTGTGGACATACTTTCACTGTTGTGCTTACTACATCAGGTCATATCTTCACTATGGGCAGTAATGCTTATGGTCAGCTTGGAAATCCAAATTCAGAAGGCAAAGAACCGTGCTTGGTAAAAGACAAGTTAGTTGGGGAATTTGTTGAAGAAATTGCATGTGGAGCAAACCATGTGGCAGTCCTCACTTCAAGAAGTGAGGTATTCACCTGGGGTAAAGGAGCCAATGGACAATTAGGACATGGAGATACTGAAGATCGCAAGTCTCCAACTTTGATTGAAGCCCTAAAAGATAGGCATGTTAAGAGTATAGCATGTGGATCAAATTTCTCTTCATCTATATGCATCCATAAGTGGGTTTCTGGATCTGACCAATCTGTTTGCTCTGGGTGCCGGCAGGCTTTTGGTTTTACCAAGAAGAGGCACAACTGTTATAACTGTGGACTTGTGCATTGCCATGCTTGTAGTTCTAGGAAAGCACTAAAAGCAGCACTTGCTCCCACTCCCAACAAACCACATCGTGTTTGCGATGCTTGCTATAATAAACTTAAATCTCCTGGAGTTGGAAGTGGATCAAATTTCTCCAAAAAATCCACTGTTGCTCGTCGTTCAGTTGACCTAACAAGGGAAAGATTTGACAAAGACGACATAAGATCTGGAAGGATTTTGCCAGCCCCCGCCACTGAACCTGTGAAGTACCTTGAGGTTAAGTCACAGAGTCCAGGGGCCGGATCTGATTCTGTTTCCATCATCCGAGCTTCTCAAGTGCCAATAATTCAGCAAATGCAAGATCTTATCTTTCCAAGTTCCTTGAGCACTCTTCAGAATATAAAGCCCTCTTCTACAGCATCACCTGTTCAAAGACTGGCCTCACCGTATAACAGAAGATCCGGCACCCCATCTCCTTTGACCTCTAGAGGTGCCATTGATAGCCTTAAAAAGTCAAACGAAGTTCTAAGCAATGAAGTGGCCGAACTACAAAACCAGGTACTTGTCACTTCTAATTTATGCCTTCTTAAATGCAATCCCTGATGCCTTTCCTCATACTTTTTGTATTTTTTTTTTTCTGCTGACTACAGGTCTCTACTCTAAAGCAAAAATGTAAAGCCCAAAATGAGGAAAATAAATACATAACGCAACATTCCAGAGAAGCTTTGACATTAGCCTCAAGATGTAAAGTAGCAAAGGATGTTATAATGTTGGTTACTACTCAGGTACATGTTATCATAGTAATCCAATCCTTCTGTCATAATCTTGAAGTTTTTTTTATTTGAATTATGATGCTCTGTACTCTTTAACAAAAACGTGTAGTGAACACTGAAGTCTTATTCTTTAGTCGATTCGGAAAAAATTACTATACTACTAGCATATTTTAACTTCTTATTCCTGTTACATGCTATTTATTAAATGGTCAAAATATCATTTTTGGTAAAAAGTGCCCCTTTGGATAAATTGGTATTAACAGGGGTAAAATGCCGAAAAACACCCCTAAAATAGGAGAAATTGTTCGAAACCACCTGTTAAGTTAAAAATTGTTGAATACCAGCTGTAATTGGTGAAATAACTATGGATCTAACCATGGTTGACTTTTGGTTAACAAATTAGGTTTTATGGATGGTTTTCAGCAATTTTCAGTTTAATGGATGGTTTTGAGCAATTTATCTATTTAACTGGTGGTTTTCAGTAATTTTAAATATATATATATATATATATAGGGTCGCGCTCCGGTGAAAACCAAAATTGCGGTAGAAACCCGTGAGGACCGACTTTTTAGCTCGGTTCACTTGCTTTATAGCACGGTTATGAATAGAACCGACTTATAAAGTCACAAATTTTAGCCCGGTTCTGAATAAGATCGAGCTATAAAGTCACTATATAATTTTAAAACATTAGCTTTTTAGCACGATTTTTCGGTGTGACCGAACTATAAAGTCATGTGTTATTTTAAAATTGGAGTTTTTAGCACGGATTTTAGGTTGAACCGAGTTGTAAAGTCACCGTGTGATTGAGGTTTTTAGCACGGGTTTTAAAAAAACCGAGATATAAAGTAGTCCTCACGGGTTTTTACCACAATTTGAGGTTTTCACCGGAGTCAATCCCTATATATATATATAAAGTTTAATTTCAGTTAACTGAAATCATCTTATTTTCCATGTAAATTGTGCCTAAACGAGTAAACAACATCAGAGGTTTTTTGAAATTCTGAAATGGAAAATATTTTTCAAATAACAACTTGTTCAAAGGGATCATTTTGTACAAATGGAATGGCATTTTAGTTATTTTCAAATGAATTATAGAGTACATGTGCCTCCATAGTTTTGTTGGCTTAAAATGCAGATGCTTTTTTTCTTCGTTAAGCTTGGTAATCATATTGGATGCATTGAACCTACATATTATCATGCAATCAACCTACATATTATCCAAGCTCTAAATACGCATGGCATATATCATGTAATTTTTTGGAATTTATATGGCAATGAATTATGGTGCAACAACTTAAACTTGGGAAAATGTGGGCTGGGATGTTTGGTCTAGTGTGTTCGACCACAAATATGGGTGGTTATGGAGAAAAATATAAATTGTCAAAGGTGGCATGGTCTGAACTCCTTGTCCATTCGTACTTGTGGGCCTAAACTCATATGCAGCATTATAAAATAGATTCTTGAATTATTAAATCTCTCCCTTTATGTGATTCTGAAAAAAGAGAAAGGTACAAAGAAAAGCTTTACTTACTGTATGCAGTTTGCAGATGATAGAAAATCCACTGCAAAGTGAAAGTATTTTGCTGTTGTTGATTTTAGTTTTGTCCTTTTCTTATTCAGCTAAACGAAATGGCTGGGAAGCTGCCACCGGATATATATGAGAGTGATGGTTTCAAGGCTATGAAAAAGCAAGCTGAAAGCTTCCTTAAAGGACACAAAACTAAAATGTATGATCCTCAGCTATCTTATCTAGAAGAGGTGGAGTATTCCAACCATTCAGACTCTCCGGGAATCAAAGACATACCGCAAGATTCAGATCATACCTTAGATGAAACTCCCGAACTTCCTATAGCTGACACTAGTGACCTTGCTTATATCCCAGTGCCGAATGATAAACAACTTGTCAACAATTCTGATTCTTCAAGAGTGAGAGACATACCACTACATTCTGAAAGTGCCTTACAAGATACAATTGAATCTTCTGCAATTGAGAGAAGGGAATCAGCAGCTTCTCAGGCAACAGATACAAGGTCATCTAGAACTTCGACCATCAAAATTGAGAAAGCAATAGAGGTTATCGAGCAATTTGAACCTGGTGTTTACGTTACTGTCTTTCAACTCCGTAATGGTGCCAAGTTCTACAAGAGAGTCAGATTCAGGTGCAAAAACAAACTGACCATCATACAAGATATTCTTTGTCTTATCCTAAATTTAATCATTTCAAATTATTGAATTTCATGGCCCCTGCATCATGTGAAGCCTTATTCATGTTACATCTCTCCTGATTATGTCTGGCTGCTTTTGTAATCTTGCAGTAAAAGGAAGTTCGAGGAGAAGCAAGCAGAGGAATGGTGGAAGTGTAACAAAGAACGGGTGCTAAAGAAGTATCCGCCTCCTCAACCAGCTCATCTAATGAAACATAGCACTCCTCCAGAAGATCTGACACCTGCCTCACCACCACCACCACCACCACCACCCAGAGAATAAAGCAAGGGGGCAGTACCATGACTACCTTCGACATGAATATAGTATGTTGTTATTTTCATAACTAAAAACCTTTGTTGCTGGTTACGAAGCGCAATTCGTTGATTCAATTGCAACTCATTGCCTGTTCCTACACTTCCACTGTAATTTGTTATGTAAAATTGAAGTTGTACAACACATTAATGGATTTTTTTTTTGGTATATTAAACATTTTAAAAAATTTCAAACTCTTGTCCGCTAATCAAGATTTTTTTTATCCGGCTTAACTTGCCAATTTAAATTTGACTAGGCTCAGATAAAACCGATCTTTTAGAGTAAACTGTATTTCAACCCACTGGAGAGTAATTTGACTAGGCTTAGATGAATATAGTACAAATAAGGCTAGAAAAGTAGAATCAGAAGAAATAAGAGGATGGTCTATGCTGCTGAGCTCTATCAATTTCCCATTACAAATACATAAAAGGATGCAATTTTTCTGACATGACATTCTAGCATAATACTCTTTAGGATTGAGTTGTTTTTTATTTAGTGCTTATTTCTTCTGTACATTCAATATTTGATATCTGACAGATGATCATTAAGTTGGAATCAGATCCTAATCAGCACAAACGTGGGAGTTTTGGACCGTTTTCCTCCTCGAATGGAAGCATCTTGGGAAAGAAGAGAATCCAGGCAAAACAGCAGACCGGTTTATTTCTCAGACAAACCTGACTGTTGATGCAGTTGAGCTGGATTTCAAGTATCATCTTTAAGGTATCAAAAATAAAAAGTATCATCTTTAAGGTTTATGATTGTTTTTTAAGTTTATTCCTGCCAACACATGATTGCCCCCCACTCCAATACTACCACCACACATTGATGGTTTTGGTATTATCACCTCCAAAGTCATTCTATACATAGCTGGGAAAGTGTAGATACAGTGCCTTGATTTCTGTTTCATGTTCCTGTTTATTATCCTTTCTCCGCTGAGGAGGAACATGAAAATCCTTTCTGGATGTAATAATTATGTATAAAAGTACACTAGGAACTAATAGTCTGCCTAACACAATTTACAAGAAAAATACTGCTAAGAGACATAACTTTTGAATATTGATTTATTATATTTCCAACACTCCCCCTCAATCTGGGTTTGTAAAGATCTTCCATTAGAGCATCCCAACAACTCTTGTATAATAGAGAAGGAAAATTGTTAAAGAAAAGATGGGTTTTTTTAACCCCAACCGCTCTTTGAAACGGTTCCGTAAAATAGAGAAATAGGAGGAGAGAGAAAAAAAATCTCTAAATTTAGTGGAAGGATTGATAACTCTAAAATTAAATGTTTTACCCCTTCCTTCTCAATTGATTGGATTTCCAGCTTCAAATTGTTGTTTCTGCCTTGAGTTTGATTGTTCGGATTGATTTCGATTTTTCTTTTTGTGTTGATTATGAACTAGCCATGTGTAGTAGTTGTTGCTAATTAAATTACCGATGGAAAAAATGAAATGGTTGAGTTGACGGTGTTTGATACTTCCTAGCTTGCATTTTATTTTATTTCTTTGGTTTGATTTTTAGATCATACTTGCTGATTTTGCCTCTTTTTTTTTTTTTTATTTCTTACCTACAATCATTAATTCTAAATTAGTGATGATCATATTGAATTGGGTATTTGATTAAATTATTGATATAATTAGAATCAAATTATATGACTCAATCGCCATAATTTCTTACTGCCAAGAATGCACATATTGTGGGTGTGCTTAGCTTTTTATTTAAAAAAAAGTCAGAAAGGGGGAGTTGTGCAGTATATTCTTTTTTTATATATATAAAAGCAAGACAATCAGGAGAGTAGTGTCCCCTGTGCTCTTAGTTTTGTAGCTGATTTGAAAGACATAGGGCTCGTTTGGTATAAGTATGTAAGTTAAACGGAATGGAAACAAATTTTAGGTGGGAAAATATATCTAGATGAGAGAAGAATGCTATTTTTTGTATGAAAATAAGATAATGATTAGAGGAGGATAAAAGATATGGTTACCCCTATGGGTGATTGAAAAGGGGGAAAACAAAACCAATTTTGTATGAAAAGTTGGAAGAAGAGGGTAATGATTAAATTTTTTAACAACTAGAAAGACATTCTCACGCTACGCGTAGGACATTATTTATTACATTGAACTTTAAATCTTATATGCTACATTCGTGAAATTTTTGAAAATGTTATTTACATATTAATGTAATTATATTTTTATATATTCTCATGTCATAAGTCTTAAATTACAATATTTCATATACTGATGGTACTCCTTATTAGTTAAGTACTCCATATAATTTAACGTGAACAATATTTAGTCTTAATATACTATTCATTTTATTTTGGCAGTTGATAACCACTTAATTTGCATAGAGTTATATATTCTTTATTTTTGACAACATTTTTTTAATCACATTTTGTAAAGAAAAATAATATATGATTATCAGTGTTTTGACATTAATATAAAGTAAGAGACTCCATCTTTGTATTCATCAAATAATATTAAACATAAATAATACATGTCTTATAATGACCATCATAACCATTAGTTAAATATAAAACATTTAATTTAAAAAAAAATTAGATAAAAAAAAATTTGTAGTTATGGTGCTACATAAAAAAATATTATAATTCTATTGTCTTAGAAATCGTTAGAATTTTTATAACAAAAATGTTAATTAATTTTTTCTATCTAATAAATCTAAGGCATTAGACTAATATTTTAATATTCTTTTTTATTAACTATGTAGTACATATTTATTCTGTTAGTTTACTAAAATATTTATACGCGGATGGATTGTGGCTACATATTATGGCTATATAATATTTTAATAATTTTTTTTGTTCTCAAAAAACGATATAGATATAAATAAAATAACAATCATTAAATAATTATTTTTTATATAAATAATTCTCTCCACCAGAAAATAATCTAGATATAAATAAAATAGCACATATCAAATGCTACATATTTATCTATTAATATTTCTGGTAAGTATGACTATGAAATATTTTTTATTTATATTTTTTTCAATTAAATAAAATATATATAGATGGATTGTGGCTTATATAACTTTCTATAAATTATGACACCATATTATTTTATTAATTTTTCCCCTAGGATCAACCACAACAATTTCCCGCCTTTGATCAACCACAACGCGCCATATAGGACGCTATGCATCGATTTTAGTGTGTGTGTGTATATATATATATATATATATATTAGGTTTTTTATCACTTAATGGCCCCAATTAATGGGGCAAAACCCAACTTTATATATATAGAAGATAGAATATGTATCTTAAAGTTAAACTATAAAGGTATTACATTTATTTCATTTCTCTTTACCTTTCCAAAATTTAAATCAAACGAGCCCTTAGTTTAGTGGTTGCATTTGCACCATATTCTAACATATATTGTATATGATAAATAATAGTTGCTGCAAACCTTAATCTTAATAAACGCATTTGTTATATTATAAATTTCCGTACATATTATAGTATGCAATAAATGTAGAAATTTGTGTAATAGATAAGCTATTGGAGTTAGACTTTGAATTTTTTAGGGCTTTTGCTATTTGGTTCTCCATTTTAGAGAATTTTTAAAGAAGTTGTTGGAGATGCTCTTACCAGCTTGGAAGTAAGCTCTTGAAATCAGATACAAGCTATAGTTGTGTTGGAATGTAACCGATCTTGATCATTCCGGCCTCAATTTTTTTCTTAATGAAGTTTATATCTTCCTCAACATGCTTAGTCTTGGCATGTTGAATAGGATCATGAGCAATGCTTATAGCAGGTTTATTGTGACAATATTAGCCCCATAGGATCCTCCCACTTGACCTTCAAGTAATTGGGAATAATTCAAAGCCATAATAACTCACAAATACCATGAGCAATAGCTCTGAATTCAGACTCGGCACTAGACCGTGCTACGACCCTTTGTTTCTTGCTTCTCTAGGCAATTAGATTTCCAGCAAGAAAAATGCAATATCCTATTGTAGACCTTCTGTGAGCAATACATCTTGCATAGTCATTATTAGCATAGGCTTCTAAGTTCAGTTTTCTGACTCCTCGAAATAGGATGCCTTTCCCTGGACATCCTTTTAGATAATGCAAAATGCGGTGTGCAACTTGCATATGTGGTTCTCTAGGATCATGCATAAATTGGCTAATATCACTTACTAGAAAAGTCTCTTGGTAGTCAATTCCATAGGTTTGAGTGAAACCCTTTGTTACCAACTGAGCTGTATACCTTCAAGATTTCCATTAGCTTTGTACTTAGAGTGAATACCCATATACAATCAATAATGTGTCTCATGAAGACGATCAATAAAGACCCAAGGTTTATTTCTTTCAAGAGCACACATTTTTTCCTCCATTGCCTTGGCACAATTCTGGTTGAGCTAGAGCCTCGTTAACATTCTTAGGAATAGATACTTGCGGAATAGTAGCCGCAAACTACTTGTGTGTGGATGAGAATCGATATAAGGACACAAAGTTAGAAAGAGGTGGGAGTTGATGTATCATCTGTCACAGTTCTCGGATCATAATCTTCAACATGTTGTATGTTAGAGATGGCATTTCTTCTTGCATACACATGTGAAAAGTCCCGGGAGAGCTGCTGAGATATAGATGCGAAAGTAGTGAGTGGGATGCGAAAGTAGTGAGTGGGGTATATGGTTAAGGAGTTGCCGTGTCTAGAGGAGAAATAGGTGTTGTAACCGGTGAATGGGTGCTCTCCGACTCAATGAAGTTGGGATCAGATTGTACAATCTGGAAATAAGGAGAGAAAATTAACATCACCAGTGATGTAGGTCTTTCGGGTGGCTGGATTGTAACGTTATAGCCCTTTTGTGTGGTGGTGTAGCCGATGAAGATGCACTTAGGAGCAGGACCGCGGGTGAGATTAAGGTGAGGGAAAAACCTGTTGAGCAATTGGATTGAAGAAGTTTAGAATTTTGGATGGTAGATGATTGGAAAGGTATGTAGCAACAAGGCTACTAAAGGGGAAAAAAAATATACTCCCTTCGTAACGCAATATTTGTCCATTTTGGGGTTTTCACACTTCTTAAGAAAGCTACAATTAGAAAGTAGAATAATTAAAAATTTAGCAAATAAATAATGTGGAAAAAAAATGGACCAATGGAAAAAAAAAGAATAGTATGGGAAGTTGGAGTATTAATAGAATTTCTTGGAAATCAAATACAATTAATGAGATGAATAGATAAAAATAGAAAATTTTGTCATTAATTAGGTTCAAATGGACAAATATTTTGTTACAAATAAAAGTGGCCAAATGGACAAATATTGTGTTACGGAGGGAGTATGTAGCAATGAAGGCTACAACTTGAAAAGGCAACAATGGAGGTTGCTGAAAAAAAACCATAGAGCTTTGGTACCATGTGAGGAAATAAACAGCGGTGATATTTTTTGAATACACACTGGGAGAAAACCAGAATAAATACAAGGAAAATTCAAGGGTTACAATATGAAAGTAATAGGAGTAATTGATTCTGATACCTAGAACATAATAATTACGTCTAAAAGTAGATTAGGAAGCTAATAGTCTGCCTAACACAATTTACAAGAAAAATACAGCTAATAGACATAAGAGCATGCACATTCGTGAGCCCGAACTCAGGCCCTTAACTTACTTTTTCTTTGCCACGTCAGCTTAAGAGTTCCATTTCAGTTTTTAATTTTTTACACCCTCATCCGTGAGCCCGAAGACCCTTAAGTTCCTTTTTATTATTTATCTTTTACAACTACTCAATTATTATTATTATTATTATTATTATTATTATTATTATAGTTTACAAGAAATTAGTGTGTATTTTTTTTTATGAAAAAAAATCTCATCGTAAGAGTATTACGTATATGGGTATTTTATTGCAAACAGATACATCCATACAAGTATAGACACGGCCACGGGTCACGGGTCGGGCAGGTCGACCCGTGACCCGTCGGGTCGATGACCCGCCGGGTCAGGGTCCACGGGTCCGAGGGTCGGGAAGGGTTAGGGTTAGGGTCGACTAAATCTGAACCCGTGACCCGGCAGGTCGACCCGGCGGGTCCGACCCGGATCGATCCGCCGGGTCAACCCGCCATTTTAAAATATTTTTTTTTTGAAAAAAATTATTTTTAATAAAATAAATTTATAATTATTATGTAAATTATATAAATTATTCTTAGAATAATTCATAATATTACATAATGTAACATGCAATGGCAATGTGAGACTTAGCACCCCCATTCTTCTCCTTTTATAGACTTAGCACCCCCCATTTCCTCTAGTATTCAATGTGGGACAAGAACAAGGGTATAAACTAGAAACTACACCATGTCTTCTATCTCTACCATTCGGTTTTTAATGTCAATCCATACTTATAAATTTTTATCATATACAAACACTAGTACTATACTTTATATAAATATTATTTTAAAAAAAAATTTACTTATCAATTATGAAAGAAATAACGAACGGGTAACAAGAAAGTGTGAAGTTCAACAATATATCTTAAACATTTGTGTTATTTGGTGGATCCACTATAAAATCATTCTATATCATTCTATATGATACTAAGTTAGGAGTCTTTATGATATAATTTCAAATAATACAAATATTGTTATTGATAAAGCCGTTACACTTGTATAGTATCCTTATGTCGAGTTTTCGTTTTTTTTCAAAATGATATAGAACTTCGGATTTTCAAACACAAGAATGAAATATAATATTGGCAATACTTTTTCAATGTGTCTTTTCATGTACGTCATAACAAGCAACCCAAGTATGTAATTCTAATAACATCATCATTAAGTGTATATACAACATGTGGCTAATTCAACTTTAAACGAGAAAGTTTAACATATCTATATGAAGAAAAACCTAGATTTGAAATCATTGATCAAGAAATTAACATAATAATGCAAGTAAAATAAAATACTTATGATTGATTAATGAATCAACACAACTATCAATTAAATTAAATAGAAAGATTAATCCAACATAACTTGATATATTGTATCATGATGTTTCATCATCATGTGTTATTCATTTCATTAAATCCTAAGATGTAAACACTTTAATTATATTATTATATGTTACATCATATAATCCAAATACTTAAATTACATTATATTCCACCATATAATCCAAAGACTTTAATTACATTACATTTTACATCATATACTTAAATATCAATTTCTCACATTTTCTTTCATATCTCATATTTCTGTCCCACATCGAAAGTGGGCTACATACCTCTATTTTCTCTATATATAGATCCTCATACCCTACTTGTCATTCCCACAATTCAACCTTTTCTTTCCCACATCTAAAGTGTGATGAAATGATGGGAGTGGAATGAAGATATCTATATATATCTTCCCACATACCATGTTTTGTCAACCTCAAATCTTTCAATTTCGAAAGTGTGGTGAAAGACTTGAGTTGAGTTTTATTTTAGGTTTAAAACAAATTTTTTTTTTTAAAAAAAAATGGTTGACCCGGCGGTTCGACTCGCAAAACTCGTTGGGTACCCGATTTGGTGCCACGTGGCCGATCCGTCAGTCCGACCCGTCGACCTGCCGACCCGCCGGGTCACCCAACCCGCCGACCCGCCGGGTCACCCAACCCGCCGACCCGTCCCAACCCCGGGTCAGGGTTAGGGTCACCCTCCCCGGGTTGTCGACCCGGCGGGTCCGACCCGTCGACCCGGCGGGTCGGACCCGTGGCCGTGTCTATACAAGTATATGGGTATTGCTTGAAATGGGTAGATTTTTTTTTATTTCACAATATAATAGTATATGGGTATTATTTAATTTTTTTTAAATAAAAATACATGTAAAATGGGTGTTTATGGGCAGATAAAAAATAATTCATACTTGAATATAATTTTATTTATTTTTTTATTTTAAAAAAATACGTAAATTTCTAGTATATGGGTATTATTTGAATAATTTTTTTAAAATAAAAATATATGTAAAATGGGTGTTTATGGGTAGATTAAATTAATTTATACTTGAATATAATTTTATTTTATTTTTTTAATTTAAAAAAATACGTAAATTTCATTTTTAACGGGGTGAATTAATGTCTTGTAGTAGTAGTAGTAATGTGTCGGCTGGTACTTTCACCTTCAACTTGTTTCAAGGCCAAAACGCTGAGCATGGAACAAGGACAATGCGAAACGGCTCCGTTTTGTAATATTCTGGGCCCATGTGCGCTGCACATGTCCTCGGTTTTGATGCTAAGAGCCTTTCTCCCAAGGTCTTTGCAGGCGGGACTCAACCTTCGGGTTCATACGTTTTTTGCATTTCCTTTTTTATTTTTTTGCTGATTTGGTAACCCTAAGGGCCTTTGAGCCCACCATTGAACATGCTCTAACATAACCCTCGAATATTAGTTATTATTATATTTCCAACCGTTATGATTGGGGATTAAGTGTTGTAATTTGTGACATTGTGGGTTGAAAATTGAAATTATACAGGGCCACAACACCTCCTTTATGAAGGCTTTGTTCCCTTGCTTTCGGAAGGATGATTAATGGTTTTGTCATCGAGGAAATCACATTTGTTGGGCTATTTCCTGTCTCTGATCCATTTCCCTGATAGAGACATCGTTGTGGTTTCCAGCATGGAGATGAACATGAATGATGATTAACAAGGAGTTCATTTGTAAGATATTGATTTGAACTTATTTTGAGGGGAAGGGATTTTTCAGGTTTTGTAAAAGAAATCTAACCTTTTGAGCAACATTTCTTCTTTTACGTGGGTGGCATAAACAATGTCTAGGTTTACGATAAGAAAAGAGCACATATAAAGCCAGTTAACTGTTTGTGAGTGTTAAGTGTGATTGAAATTTATATATATAATTTTTTAAGTAAAAAATAGGATCAGATTTGTCACTTTGATGTGGGCATCGAAAAGCTTTGAGGAGCTTGCTCGTCGATGTTTTCACTGGGACATTGATATTTGTTGATCTTGGATTGTTGACTCGTCGAGATGAAAGCCAACCTCTTTCCTTCCTCACGTTGAGGGTGGATTCAACATTCAAGTGCTGCATTCTCTAACTGATGCATCCTCATTACCCCTAGTTGGATCATTGATGTTTTTTAGCTCAGTTTGCACCAATTGACTTTTGTGGTTGATCGAATAAATTCTCCCTTGTCAAAAAAAAAAAAAAAAAAAAAATTCCAATCCAATTACATGGCATGAAAAATGAGGGGGGGAATTTTCAATTGTGGCAATTATATGTAATTATTAGAGGTGGGCACAAATCCTGCAAATCCCGATCCCGTCCTGGTCCCGTCCCGATCCCGGTGGGATTTAGGACAAAATAGCGAATCCCGTCCCACAAAAATTATGCGGGACGATCCCGGTGGGATCCCGCAAATCCCGTCCCGTCCCGCACATAATAATAATAATAATAATAATAATAATAATAATAATAATAATAATAATAATAATAATAATAATAATAATAATAATAATAATAATAATAATAATAATAATAATAATAATAATAATAATAATAATAATAATAATAATAATAATAATAATAATAATAATAATAATAATAATAATAATAATAATAATAATAATAATAATAATAATAATAATAATAATAATAATAATAATAATAATAATAATAATAATAATAATAATAATAATAATAATAATAATAATAATAATAATAATAATAATAATAATAATAATAATAATAATAATAATAATAATAATAATAATAATAATAATAATAATAATAATAATAATAATAATAATAATAATAATAATAATAATAATAATAATAATAATAATAATAATAATAATAATAATAATAATAATAATAATAATAATAATAATAATAATAATAATAATAATAATAATAATAATAATAATAATAATAATAATAATAATAATAATAATAATAATAATAATAATAATAATAATAATAATAATAATAATAATAATAATAATAATAATAATAATAATAATAATAATAATAATAATAATAATAATAATAATAATAATAATAATAATAATAATAATAATAATAATAATAATAATAATAATAATAATAATAATAATAATAATAATAATAATAATAATAATAATAATAATAATAATAATAATAATAATAATAATAATAATAATAATAATAATAATAATAATAATAATAATAATAATAATAATAATAATAATAATAATAATAATAATAATAATAATAATAATAATAATAATAATAATAATAATAATAATAATAATAATAATAATAATAATAATAATAATAATAATAATAATAATAATAATAATAATAATAATAATAATAATAATAATAATAATAATAATAATAATAATAATAATAATAATAATAATAATAATAATAATAATAATAATAATAATAATAATAATAATAATAATAATAATAATAATAATAATAATAATAATAATAATAATAATAATAATAATAATAATAATAATAATAATAATAATAATAATAATAATAATAATAATAATAATAATAATAATAATAATAATAATAATAATAATAATAATAATAATAATAATAATAATAATAATAATAATAATAATAATAATAATAATAATAATAATAATAATAATAATAATAATAATAATAATAATAATAATAATAATAATAATAATAATAATAATAATAATAATAATAATAATAATAATAATAATAATAATAATAATAATAATAATAATAATAATAATAATAATAATAATAATAATAATAATAATAATAATAATAATAATAATAATAATAATAATAATAATAATAATAATAATAATAATAATAATAATAATAATAATAATAATAATAATAATAATAATAATAATAATAATAATAATAATAATAATAATAATAATAATAATAATAATAATAATAATAATAATAATAATAATAGTAATAGTATTATTATTTTGAGCAAATATTATAATTATAATTATAATCATAATCTTCAAATAAACCAAGCTATAAAGTAGTCCTCCCGACTTTTACCACAATTTGAGGTTTTCACTGGAGTCAATCCCTATATATATATATATATAACTATAAAAGGGAGCTCCCCCAAAAGTAAATTTCTAAATTTAATTAAAATCACCCTTTATTAAATTTATTTACAAAACATCCTTAGGACGAGCATAGGCAAGGGGGACGCCACCCTCTTCTGGTCCCATCCGTGGCTACGAGCGGGAACTTTAGAGGAAGATGCACAACAGGGGATTCCGGACAACATTTTAGGTGCTACAGTTGAGGAAATGTGGGATGGAGAGGATTGGAATTGGAACATTATCGGACCTTTTTTAGCCGAGGAGGATGTGCAGAGACTAAAATCAGTCCGAGTTAGTGAGTTGGAAGGGGCGAAAGATAGATTATTTTGGGGTCATACAGATTCGGGAGACTTCACCACTGCGTCGGCACTTCAGCTCCTCCTTAGAGACACATGGACGACAAACTCGAAGGGGCGGCGTCACATATGGCAGGCACCAGCCCAGCACAGGGCTCGAACCTTTGCTTATCTGGCAACCCATGATGTTATCATGACAAATGCGAATAGGCAGAGGCGCCATCTCTCAAATCATTCAGCTTGCCCGAGATGCGGACTACATGAGACAACAATCCACCTCTTGCGAGATTGTGACAAGGTTAGGAAAGCTTGGAAGCGAGTACTGGGGGAACAACAACTTTTGCAGTTCTTCACAGAATCGGGGGTGAGGGAATGGATCTTCTGCAACGTGGAAAAGAGAGACATGGGAAGTGTGTTGTTCATCACAATGCTCTGGGCGATTTGGAAGTCAAGAAACGATCTGATTTTCCAAGGAAAAGACAAGATTCAGGGCATTCACCACCAAGTTTGGCTGACAACTTCATCTTACTTCCATTGTAGAGGCAAGATTACCAGGTTAAGAAAGCCGAATGAACCAAACGATACCGCACCGACAGTATGGAGCCCTCCAGAGGTCGGTTGGGTCAAACTGAACACAGACGGTGCATCCCGAGGAAACCCCGGGCCAGCAGGAGGTGGTGGCACATTACGGAACGCGGACGGGACCCTACTGCGTGCTTTTGCTATCCAAGGAGGCCATTGTCGTGCCCTTGAAGCAGAACTGATGGCTGTCCTGTTCGGCCTAAAATTGGCCAAAGGATTAGAAGTCCCACAACTCGTGCTCGAACTGGATTGTGAAGTAGCTTGCAAGTTGCTGTCACAATATAAAGATGTAGGCGCACATGCCCACCACAACCTGATTTTGCAGTGCAGACAGCTGCTGATGGATACAAGCTGGACAACCGTGATCCGACAGGTTCGGCGCCAAGCTTATTGGCTGATGCCCTTGCTAACAAGGGAATAAGCCTTACCACTAGTACTGCTATTTACCTTTCTATGCCGGATTGTAATCGTGCTACTATGAACCTTGGCCTCTCGGGGCCTGACTTTTGATTTCCTTGCTAACAAGGGATTGTAATCGTGCTACTATGAACCAAGCTTATTGGCTGATGCCCTTGCTAACAAGGGAATAAGCTGGCAAGTCGGTCGTTCGGGTCGGGTTCGGGTCAGGCTTGCTCGGGTCGGGTCACTGATGGGTCGGGTCAGCTCGGGTAAAATTTATGGTCGGGTACTAATCAGGTCGGGTTCGGGTCGGGTTCGGCCATAATGAATTTTAGATTGGTCGGGTTTCGGGTTAAATCGGGTCATGCCCATTCGGGTTCGGGTCAAAGCGGGTCGGGCTCGTTCGGGTTTCGGGTCAAGAGGCGGGTCGTTCTCATTTGAGTTTCGAATCAAAGTGGGTATATAGCCGTATTCTGTATAGTTTGTTTGAGTTCGATCTCGGTCGAATCATATTCGACCCGTTTGGATAATTAGGTTGATTTTGACTCTCGAATACTTAAATATGTAATTTACTTAAAATAAATGATTTTGACTCGGTTGAATAATTAAATATATAATTTTGACTCGGTTGAATACACTCATTGACATTGTCATTGACTCATCGGTTGTCGACCGATTTTCAAAAAATTCATAATTGAAAATTCGGTATTTGGCAAAATTCATAATCGAAAATTCGGTATTTGGTAATTGGTACATTTAGGATTTAACCTTATTTTAACTAGCAAGGTGCAAATGAGCTTATTTGTGTTTTGAATATATCATTGACCCATTTCATTTTCAATGGCCATTTCATTTTTAGCTTTTGGCCCATTAGTTTTATTATTATTCTTATTAGTTTTTAACAAATCTAGATATAAATAACTAATTCTATCAAAATATAATAATATAGATAAAATAAAGTAACAACTACAAAATTATTGATTTGGATATAAATAATTCTTCGATAAAAAAAGATATAAATAGAAACACGTTTAAAAAACCAAAATTATAAATAAAACTTATAAATACTTCATTTTCGATGGATTCGAATATTGGATGTATTTAAAGTCTTGAGATTGAAATTGAGATTTAGATCAAGATTGAGATTTAAGATTGGGACAAATATGGACATTTGATATTTGAGATTTGAGGTTGAGGTTAAGATATATAAAGATTTGATACAGAGTATTTGATATTTGAGATCAAGTTAAGACTGAGGTTTGAGATTGAGTTCAATATCGATATGTGATATTGAGATTAAGATATATTAAGATTAATATTCAGATTTGATATTTGAGATTGAGTTAAAGGTTGAGAACTTGAGATTGTGCAGTGATTGAGATAATGATTTGAGATCTGAAATCTAGATTTCAGATCGAGACGGATATTGGGATTTGAGATCGAGATTGAGATCATGATTTGAGATTAACATTTGTAAAGGCTCGGATTTTTAAATCCTAATTTTTACGGAAGAAAAAATAAAGAGATAATTAAAAATGAAATTAAATCGGTTGTAAAACTCGTTTAGCGGATTCCGACCGGAATATAAAATTTGACGAATACTTTCTATCATTTTACCTCGAAAATTCAAAATAATTATCGAATGACGATATCCTTATCGATTTTTAAAAATCTAACTAATCGAGAGAGCGAGAGTCGGAGAAACTAACATTTAAGAACTAATTGGGGGATTTAAAATTAACGTATTCGAGATTTATTCCGGGTATTATTTTAACCAATTTAACACTCTACCCCCACCCACCCCCTCTTACCTTACCCTGCAACCGGAACCCGAACCCATCCCCGGCCTATTTCACCCCTCACTTTCACCTGCTCACCATCACTGTCATCATCATCGTTCTTCACCATCACCTTCACCGACTCCCTCCCTCACTCTCCCGCTCCCATAGGTGGACCATTCCCACTCCATTTTGATTCATCTCCATCACACTTCGTCACCATCACCATTTTACCAACATCATCGTCGCCACCATTCCATCACCACCGTCTCCTCCTCCTTCTTCCCTCCTTTCACCTCGAGCCACCAGTAGAAGGTCCCACGCACCCCTCGGAGCCACCACCAGCAGCCGGAGCCGCCCAGAAGCTCCCCAGCGCCGCCGAAGGCCACCGGAACCCCGTCGCCCCAGTTCGAGCGCGAACAATCTTCCGGTAAACCGTTCTCCTTCGTTTTCGATCCAAATTACCCCCGAGCTCCTTCATCACACTCCCCCATGTCCGACGCAGGTCCGACGAGCCATCGTGAGCCACCGACGGCGCCCAGACCTCCGATCGAGAGCTCCGAAGTCGCGAACCTCCTCGGTGAGTTTCGCCTTTTTTCTTCCTTTGTTTTAATTCGATTGTGTTTTGGGTCGGGTTGTGGGCGAGTGTGAGTGTGCGTGAGTTGAGCGCGGGACGATCGGGTGGGCTCAAGAGCTCCGGCGAGCTCCCGAGCAGGCGAGCGAGTGCGCGAGCGAGCATCGAGCGGGTGCGAGATTCGAGCTGGGACGATCCGGGTGAGTAGGAGGTCGAGGCGGGGCTGGACGAGCCAAGGCCGAGGCGGAGCCGATGTGTCTCGACGACGAGCCAGCAGGTGCGAGGAGGGAGTCGATCCGCCTGTGAGTCTCTTCCGAACGGTCAGAGGAGCCATGGCGGGGCGGGAAGCTTGAATCCAGGGAAGGAGAAGGCTGATGTGGCTCCCGTGGGCCCCATCTCCTTAAGTTTATTTTATTTATTTAAACCGGTTGGGTTTATAGTTTATGCGGATTTGGTTCGGTTCGGTTCGGTTGGATTTAAATGGGTTTGGTTCGGTTCGGGTTTCACCGTTTACTTATTTAATTATTTATTTATCTAAGTAATATTATTTGAGGATTTAAAAGGGAAAATATTATTTTGGAGATTTTCTACAGGGTTGGTTTTATGAAATAAAAGTGGTTGGAATTTTAAAGGATTTGGAATATATTTTACGAAAAGTGGTTAATAAAGAGTATTTAAAATATCATATAACGTTATTTGGACTTAGAGATTAAAATGAATTTGGAAAAGAATTTCAAGGTTGGAGAGTGGTTTAATAAATAAATTGAAAAAGGAATTTAGCGAGTATTTTCAAGAGTCGAAATCCTTAACTGTTTGATTCGGATTCCAAAATGGTTTTGGAACTAACTTGGGAATTATACTTTTTCGAGGACTAACTAGCATGATAATATGATCGTTTGACTAACGGTATGATATGTGTGACTAATAGCATGATATTATAGTGATTATTAGAAGCGAGTAAATGTTCGATACTTATGATGATAATGATATATATATATATCCTTATGGAAAGTAAGAGTATAAAATGATAGTATGCGAATTTGACTAAGTATGATATGGAGGTTGTCATGAGATGAGGATGATGTTATGATCAAATTGAGAAAGATGTTAATTTATAAGATATGATGAGACAATATGAGAATTGAAAATGAGATGATAATGTCAATAATGACAAGTTGGTTGAGTTATCTTATGTGTGTATCTTACATGTTTCATATGTGACTTGTGTGCTTTGTGTAAATTAGACTTAGACTTATTATGTTATTTATGGGATTACTAGGTGATCTTTGATAAGTTGGATTGCTTGCCATTGCTGATCATTGTTTGGATTCTGCGCTTCTCTAGGTAAGTTCTTTGAACTTACTCATGATGGGCGCTCTATGCACTGGGTGTTATATAGTAGGCTAGTGTTCATGCACCATACGACTTAGAATCTAAATTGGAAACCATATGACTTGCTATATGTCTTTGCTAGAAAACGGCCGTTATAGGTGTTTATTAGATGTGACCTTTTTCTCTATTCTTGTCATCTTAGTGGGGCTTATTATAGAAAGTTGCTTGCACTTGATGGGTGAGGTAGGCTTTTTGGTAATAAGTCGCCATAGGACTCTTAGAGCATTAGGCCTTATATGAGTGTCGTTGTTTGCCTTCCCTTCATAGTTAGTAGGCTCCTTACGTAGGGACGGCCTGCACCGTGGGTGAGGTAGTTCCCTTTGAAGGGAGTTGCTAGAGGATTCCTTATGAGCCTAGAGGGACATGCTATTTGGCATTTCTTGTAACTGCGCGCCTCTTTATTTATGTCCGCGCTTAATTATTCGTATGCTTGTCTGTTTAAGTTCCGCCTTACATTACGCATTTCATCTTAGGAATATGATGCTTATTATATGCCTCTCAGAGTGTGTTTACACACGCGCATGAGTGACCTGATGATTGACCCAGATCCCCCTCATTTTTTTTAGATTCAGGTAACCGCTAGCCGCTATCTTTGCTTATATGGATGCTTGGCGGGTTCAGACTTTTGGCGTTAGATTGAGAGCTCGAGAGACCACTAGACTCCCTCTCTATTATACTCTTTTACGTTGTGTTGTCCCGGCTCTGCCGTGGCACCTTTGGGATTGTATTTTGCTTTAACTTCACTTATGTTGGTTGCATGCCTAAATGGATTTTCTGCGTTGTAGACTTAGGACAGGCACAAGGGTTTACCCCGGGGTCTCCAACGGACCTTACGAATTTGGGTGCGAAATCCCGCTTTAAACTACAAATCTTCGGTTTCAAACCTTCAACCTGTACTCGGAGCGCAAGATCCTAACGAGGGGTTTTATCCCTCGAAACGTAACTCGGGAATCATAATCCTGGGCCGTTACAACATTGGAGTTCGAGATTTGAGATTAAAATAAAAGTTGAGACTTGAGATCGAGATTGGGGTTTGAATTTGAAATTAAGATTGGGGTTTGATATTTAAATTATTCGATTGAATATCCATTTATTTATACTTTGGTGTATAATATTATTATATTATATAAGTATTATTGTATTAACTTATACAAATGGATACACTTGTTATTGTTAACATATACAAATATTATATACTATTAACTATTAACTTATACAAATACATACACTTATTAACAATTTAACATATAGAAATATTATACACTTATAGTCTTATTCACTTGTTAAATTATTATCTACTTATCTTCCATTTCTAAACAAGCTATTTCTATTATTAAAATTTAGACTTTAGAGTATAATATGATTAATATCTACACCACTACTCATTTAACTTATATTATACAAATATACAACAATGACTAATAAATGGCATTATGATTATAAGTTATAACTATATGGGAGGGAAATGAAATTTTATTTAACATATGAGGGAGGTAAATGAATTTTTTTTTAACAAATGAGAGGGAAATGAAATTTTTTTAACAAATGAGAGGGAAATTTTTTAACAAATGAAAGGGGCGTAAAAAGGATTAGGGCAACAGGCAAGCGCTCTCCGCCGCACAGGAGTCTCGCACACGCAGGTTCCTCCGCCGCAGTCTCGCACACGTCGCGCCTCGTAGGTTCCTGCTCGCAGTCTCGCACAGTGCTCGCCGCTCGGCGTGCTCCTGCCTCCTCCGCCTCTCACACAGTGCTCTCCGCTCGGCGTGCTCCTGCCTCCTCCGCCTCTCGCACAGTGCTCCTGCCTCCTCTCGTACAGTGCTCACTGCTCGTGCCTCGCAGGTTCCTCCGCCTCTCGCACACCCACCAGGCCACCAGTCGCGCCTCGCAGGTGCTCGGCGTGCTCCTGCCTCCTCTTGAATCCACCAGTCGCGCCTCGCAGGTTCGTTCGTATACTTGTTTTTTCAGTTTTGGTTCCTGATTAGTTTAGGTTCCTGATTTCAGTTTTGGTTCCTAATTTCAGATAAATGTTTTTTCAGTTTTGGTTTTGGTTGTAGCTGGATTTGGTTCATGTTGAGTTGTAGCTGGATTTGTTTTGGTTCCTGATTTCAGATCCTCTCGGTTCCTCGCTTCACAGGTTCTTCTTCGTATCCAGATACTTGTGCTTTCATTTTGCATTTCCTATTATTATGTTTATGTTGTTTATTGATGAGAAAATAAGTTTCTTATACTTTTAGTATGGTTTGTCAGATTTATTTTTCAATTCCTTTCAGATTTAGATTGCTTATTTGATTGATTTAGATTGCTTATTTAATTTTATATTATTATAAAATTTAAATTTATATGTAGATTGTATAATTTGTATTTGTAACATTTAGATGTTTATTTACATACTATGCAGCAGAAGGTGAATCTTTGGAAGAAGAGTGATGCTACAGCAGTACAGCTTGTGTTTTGCAGATTGTGTCGTTGTGTTGATGCTATTCTGCTGCTTTCTTGTGTTGTGTACTTGTGTTGTTAGACTTGTTGTGATTGCGTTGTTGCTATTAGCTTATTACTCTATTATGATGTTATGCTGCTTTCTTTTGTTGCGGACTTGCGGGGGTATTGCTGATTGTTGCTGGTTCCGAGAAGGATATTTTATTGGGTTGCTAGTAGTTGTTGGAAGGATATGTTGTTGACTTATCTGCTTATTTATTGATTTTACTTGGATCTTTATTCATATGATAATAATTAACAAAAATAATTGGTGTTTTATATGTTAAAGTATAATTATAAACTTGTGTTAAAATAAAAAAAACATTTAACATTTAAGCTTAAAATGTTGATGTTAAATAACCATTTCAATTCGGATCGGGTCGGGTCGAGTTGAGAGTCGGGTCGGGTTCAGAGTCGGGTCGGGTTCAAAGTCGGGTCGGGTTCAGAGTCGGGTCGGGTTTGGGTCGGGTTCGGGTTTATCTGTGTTCGGGTCTGTTTCGAGTCGGGTCAGATTCGGGTCGGGTTCGGTCTCGGGTTCGGGTTATGAATGTCTCCAGATTTTCGGGTTGCGGTCGGGTTCGGGTTCGGGTGAGTCGGGTCGGGTTTTCGGGTCGGGTCAGATTTAGCCAGCTCTAATTATAATAATACAGGGCTCTAGCCCCATTTCTGGACCAAAAAAAAAGAAGGAATGGTCGTTTAACTACTTGTCTGTATTAATATCCTTTATTAATTACTTGTCCACCATTTAAAATAAATTAGCTAATTGTCCACCCTCTTCCCCTACTCTTCCTTCTTTTCCTTCCTCTCACTCTCTCATTTCTCTCCTCTTCCTTACTCTTCCTTCCTTCCACTTTCCTCCATTTCTGTCCATTTTACAATTATTTTTAAAAAAACTAAAATTTTCTTTTCTTTTCTTTTAAAAAATTCTCTCATGAGAAATTGAATTAATACTATCTGACATAAAATTTCTTTTCTTTTAAAAAATTCTCTCATGAGAAATTGCAAGACATGGGTGTTGCTTAATTTTGTTTCAAATTTTAATCTATTTAAACGGAGAACCAATATCAATAGTGCAATAATCAATTCATTTCGAACAATTGGGAAAAATGCTAAGTCACAAACTCGGATAACATTTTTGAAGAAAAGAATGTTCAAAGTATACAGAACTAAGAAAATTTAGTTTCTGCATGGGATCGTGAACCAACTTGCCCATGCAGATTTAAGATGGTTATCATGAGGATTTGTTATTGGAATGGTAGGGGTATTGGGAATAAAACGTTATGGACGAATATCAACGCAATGCAAATAAATGAACATATCCAGTTACTAGTTGTAGTTGAAACCAAAACGGAAAAAATTTCGGACGACAAGGTCTGGCGTAACTGTGGGTTTACTAATGCTATTTGGTCGCCAGGTAATGGCAAAGCAGGTAGTCTTGGAGTTTTATGGAACGAAAATAGCTTGTCGAATGAGATTCTGTCTATTGAAATTCACCTCCCCCGCATAATTGGGATTAAATATAGCGAGTTCGGGTTTTGAATGTATGATATTCGTGGCTTATGGACCACCCCATTATGGTGATAAGGCCGGTTTCTGGGATTCTTTACCATCGATAATTCTAAACACATCATACTCTTGCATGGTGATTGGGGATCGGAATGAAATTGGACACAGTAGTGACAAAGTGGGTAGAGCCGAATATAATCCGTCGAGATTTCTCCGACTTAACGATTTTAAAAATATATGCTCTCTGACTAACATCCCTACATCTGGAAATGTGTTTACCTCGAGAAAAAAGGTTGATGGTGAAGGAAATATCATGGAAAAATTAGACAGAGTAATGGTGCATCATCAGTTCATTGACGAGTTCCCTGACATCATGACTTTTAATGGTGCGTTCTCCTCTTCTGATTACTATCTCATTTATGTAACGCTTGATAATGGGAACCCATTTAAGCCCCATTTGAAAATATCTGGTTAAATAGGAAAGATTTTCAGAATATCGTTAGACAATCCTAGTGGGTTGAGTTCGCCGGATCCACCATGTACAGAGTGTTATGTAAAACAAAGCTCCTTAAGCGGAAAACAAAGGAATGGAAAACGAACTTAATGAAGTGGAAAACGAACTTGTCAAAATTCAATCAGAAAATCTGTATAATAGAACAACCGCATCATTGAACAAGGAAAAAGGATTGATCCAGAAAAAAACATGATCTTCTTATGTTTCAAAAAACATACTGGTCTCAAAGGGGCAAAACAATAAGAAATATAAATACCAAGTCCGACACACTTATTGTTGGGGACGAAAATATAAGGTGTGAGATACAAAAGGATTTTGAGGAACGGTTTACCAGAACACCAATTAATATGGAACGGCTGCACCAATGGTTAGGCCTTATTGGCACAAAAATCATGGAGGAGGAAAATCTATGGCTTATCGCCCCTCCGTCAAATGGGGAAATAAAACGTGCAGTCGACAATCTTGGGAACAACAAGTCTCCTGGGCCTGATGGCATGACAGCGGAGTTTTATAAACATAACTGGGGAATAGTTGCCAATGATATTACAAAAGTAATTAAGGCATTTTTCCATCATGGAAAAATGCATCGTCAGATCAATCACACATTCATCACACTACTTCCGAAATGTGATAACCCTGCTAAAACTGCGGACTACAGACCTATTAGTCTATGCTCTACAATATACAAAATTATATCTAAAATCTTAACCGATCGTCTTAAATTAGTTGTAGGAAAACTAATCCATCATCTTCAAGGGGCTTTTGTGTCGGACAGAGCCATCCAGGATAATGTGTTAATAGACCGTGAGATTTTCCACTCGTTTAAGACTAGGAAAGGAGTAGACGGTTGGATGGCATTAAAATTGGATATGGAGAATACATATGACAGGGTAGATTGGACATTTACCCGGCTTGCCCTACAGAGATTTGGATTTCATGAAAAAAATTATCAATTTAATTATGGAATGTGTAACTATTGTGTCTTTCTCGGTTTTAGTAAATAATGGCCCTTATGAAGTCTTTAAACCTTCGCGGGGCCTTAGACAGGGGGACCCGATACCCCCTTTTTTTTTATCATTCTTGGTGCAGAAGTGCTAGCTCGAAAACTCAATATGGAAGCTTGTTCAGGAGACAAACTGATTAGTTTCCCGTTTGGTAAAACAGGACCACGTATTCTGTTTCTAGCTTTCACCGACGACATCATCATATTTACAAAAGGAACTATGTCGGGATGCCACAAAATCAAGAATATTATTAATGACTATTGTCATATTTCGGGCCAGTTAGTTAATTATCACAAATCTGCTTTCCATATCACCAGAGGTATCCCTAGAGCCAGAATCTTGGATATTGAAGGGTGTCTAAATATCTCAAAGGAGATAAACCTCGACAAATATCTTGGGTGCCCCATTGTGGATGGAAAAGTGAATACATCCACATTCGAAGAAATTATTAACAAGTCTATGGATCAACTTAGTAAATGGAGGGCTAACTCACTCTCTTAACAAGGACGGGCCACCCTAATCGCTTCAAATTTGGCTGCAAAACCTTTGTACACTATGCAGTGCTTTATGCTCCTTCCTTCTGTACACTCTAAGCTGGATCAAGTAAATAGAACTTTCTTTTGGAACAAGGATCTACAACACAAGCCGCTTATAAGTTGGGATAAAATTTGTAGAACAAAATCTCAAGGGGGTCTTGGTATTAGGAAGATAAGATTAATGAACGAAACCCTTCAGATGAAATTATTGTGGAGAATATTGGCCGAACCTGACAATACTTGGGTTAAAATTATTCAGCATAAATATCTAAAAACAAACAATATACTAAAATACAATGACAAAGGAAATGCCTCTTGGCAATGGAGAAAATTAAGAACACTAATTCAACCTTTCAAAAAAGGACTTATTTGGTATGTGGGCAATGACAAATCCATTAAGTTTTGGCAAGACAACTGGATAGACAATGTTGACCCACTTAATCACTGCGTTGATGTTGATACAATTAACATGGAGAAGACTGTAAATGAATATATATGTGAGGGATAATGGATTAAGGAGAAGCTCTGCAAAGTCCTACCAATTGACATAGCTGAATTAATATATCACATTCAAATGTAGATACATCAATGGACATAATATTTATAATAACAGAATTAAATCTTTTATTGACCAAAACATAGCAACTCCAAGAGACATGGGGAAAATAATTGAGGCCATTGGAAATTTTTGTACAAAACAAGAGAAAGAAAGAATGGCCTTCCAGTGGTGGGTCATTTGGTTCATTCGCAATCAATACATTTTCAGGAATGTGAAACCTCCGTCTTGTGCGGAATTCTGCCAGCAGGTTGACAGGCATATGACCGAGTGGAAAAATGCATGCAGTCTGAGTGGCAACAACACTGACAATACTGACACTACGACAACCAATCTGAATAGAAATAATAAGTACAATCGACAGAGCAATATTGGCCACCCAGGTTCAAACTCGACTCCTAAAAGAAACTCAAAATGGAAAAAGCCCAACCAAGGAACACTTAAGCTTAACTTCGATGGATCATCATCCAGCAACCACGACAGCTCCATAGGCTACATTATTCGAGACTGGAAAGGATCACTAGTCACAATGGCATGCAAATCTATTGGCCATCATACTCCATTAGTCGCTGAAGCTCTAGCTCTTAGGGATGGAGTTCTCAAAGCTATCGACCTCCAGATTAGCAAACTAACCATTGAAGGGGATTCATTGATTATAATAAATAATCTCAAACGGCGGCACAATTGTCCTTGGGAGATTGAACTTATCATGTCTGATATCGAGAAACTCTTACTTAGGGTGGGAGAGGTTAGATATTCTCATATTCTCCGTATTGGTAATAGTGTGACAGATAAGGTAGCATACCTTGGCCGCCGTACCAAAGACTCTGACAGGTTTAATGATCCAGGTCTTATAGACCTCATCCGTAAGGATGCTTTCAGATAGCGCCTTCACGCACCCGAATTCTTACCTAATCAAAAAAAAAAAAAAAAAGTAAAAAAAAAAAATGTTGCCCCCTGAGAGAGAACTTTCATCCTCTCATGTTCCCCGTAATGGCAACAAAATGGCGAACAAGGTTGCACATCTTAGCTACTCTATCATGGGTACTAATATTAATAACAATTCTAGTCTCCTTGACCTCATTTTCAAGGATGCTATCGGGTAGTTTATTCTCCCTAATTCTTACTTAATAAAAAAAATCTTCCTTCCTCTCAATTTTCCTCCATCTTACAATTTATTTAAACCAAAAATTGATTTAATTTTTTAAACAAAAATCACCGATGTCGAGGTCGACGACATTGATCGACGTTGATGACGTCGACGTTGTTGACACCAATGTTGCCGACTTCGGCGCTGCTGACGTTGATGTTGTCGAGGCCACTGACATTGATATTGTTGACGTTGACGTCGACGTCGACATTTCTAACGTCGACCCTTATTTCTCTACTCTTCCCTTCTCTTTCTTCCTCCAAATTTCCCTTTATCTTACAATTATTTTTTTAAAACTAAAAGTTGATTAATTTTATTTCAATTTCATTGACGTCGACGTTGCTGACGCCGACGTTGACGCTTTCGTTGCTGACTCCAATGTCGTTAACATTGGTATTGCCAACAGCGACGCTGCTGACATCGATATTGTTAATGTTACTGACATCGACGTTATGACTTGTATAATGCGGGTTCCTAAAGCACATCTTCCTAATGAAAAAATTGTTAACAAGGCTATAATAAAACTATTTTTTTAACTAATCATTATATTATTGTTAAGAAAAACAAAATATTACAAAAATATAATATTTTGAACTCATATTTCACATTGACTCAAAACATTAAAAAAATTACCAAGGTTATAGAAGCATTGGTAACAATAAATTACTTCCTAATTAATATTACCAAGGAAATTGATGACAAGTGACAACAAACTAATTGTTGACGGAAATTTGCTGACAACAAATTCATTCAACCACTTGGATCAACACCCCCCCCCCCCCCAAATCATGTTACATTTAATGTGTGTGTGTAAAAGATACGCATACCCTCATTGAAAATTACAACTTATAATATGAGGACCCAAGTATGACAGCAAAAGCAACACCAAGCATGATAGGAAGAGCAACCTGTTCAACACCATTGCAAACAACGACCAATATGACAACAAATTGCATTTTTAATGGACATCTCATTCAACTCAACCCACCTAAAAACCACCAGCACATACAAGACGCATACAGGTCACCCCAGTTGGAAGCAAAATTTCACAGATGTATGAATAACAATTTTCACAAATTCCACAAAATATCTCTCATTTCGTTGTGTCATCAACCTTTCCTCCCTCCGTGGGAGCTTGTTGAAGCTTTTGTTTCCATCCAGATTTTCAATTGCAGTACAAGGAAAACAAAGGCAATTACTGACATCCGAGTCTGACTCGGTTGAGTTGAGAAGCAAAACTGACAGAGGCGGTAGAGGCATAATTTTAAATAATTTTACTTTCATAATTTTATTTTGTTATAAAAAATTGGGAACAAGAATGTGAATTGGAATTTCAAATTGTTGTTACTGAAATTTCTTAATTTTCTGAAATTGTTATGTAATTGCTGAAATTGGTGTGACCTTTTTCTTAAATTGCTGAAATTGTTATGTAATTGTTGGAATTGCTGAAATTGTTGTGACATTTTTTGCTGAAATTGTTGTTAATTGCTAAAATCGGGCAAAATTTTAAAATTCAGTAATTGAGCAATTCCGGTTTCAGCAACCCCGGTTTCAGCAACCTCAAAGTCGATCCCGACGCCGGCGGCGAAGAGGAGTTTCAACAACTTCGGTTTCAACTCCGGTGTCAAAGTGCTAACGCAGGAAAAAAAAGCAACTCCGGTTTCAGCAACACAGTTTCAGCAACTCCGGTGTTGAAGTGCTGACGCGAAAAAAAGCAACTTCGGTTTTAGCAACTCTGATGTTGATGTGCTGACGCGAAAAGAAAAAAAAAGCAACTCCGGTTTTAGCAACACAGTTTCAGCAACTTCGGTGTCGAAGTGCTGACAGAAAAAACAACCCTCCGGTTTCAGCAGCACGGTTTTAGCAACTTCGATTTCAGCAACTCTGGTGGCGAAGTGCTGACGTGAAAAAAAAACAGGAGGGGTGCACGTGAGGGCACATAGGCAAAGGAGACAGGGAAATGAAGGTGGACTTTTTGATAATTTGGAAATATTGATGGACAATTTACTAATAAATTCCTTAAATATTGTCATTCTAGTAAGAAATTATTTGGCTAAGTGTTTACTTTTGTATATCTTTTTGGTAATTGTCCACTTAAACTAACATTTTGTTAAATGTCTTAAATTTTTTTGGAAACCCCGATTTTCCCCTGCCTTATGTAATTCAATCCCCTCCCCGTCTATCTTCCAAGACCCGACCTCCCTCGCTCTGAACAGAAGAACAATATGATACACAGCTGCAGAAAGGCTCTGAAGATGGAGTATAGCATCTCTCCCTAGAGGCTGAGCTCCTGAAAGTGGGAGAAGGTGACGGCCATAAGAACCACTGTAATCGCCGCCAACGGCTCATGCGGCGCCGGTGAACATTAGCAGCGTCGGCTTAGATTTGTGCGGCTCTACTCGGATCCATCTCCTCTTGGTTCAAATCTGTGCGGTTCTACTCAGATCCATCTCCTCTTTCTTCAGATATGTGCGGTTCTAATCGGATTCATCCTCTTGTTGGAGAGTTGTCGGAGCATTCGAGAAAGAGAGGGAAAAGCAAGAAGAAATCGGACAAGAAATTGCTCCCCGTCTGCAAAGAGGCCGAAGATAGCAGCTTCAATTCGCCTATTCCAGCGGATGAGTTGCCGGAGAGAGTTGAATTCGCAGTAGATTATCGAATGCGGGTTTAGATTAATTTCTCCCAAGCGAATTGTTTATTTTGCTTGATTTTAGTTGTTCGTTTTGCGATTTGGAAATGCGATTGATTTTGGAGTGTTTTTTGTGTGTGTTTGTGGGAGAGCATCTGGTGATTGGATGAGGCGTGTTCTCCGATCAGTCGTCCCTAACATCTCCGATCATCTCCGCTGCCGAGAGGAACCGCCGGAAGAAGCTCATGACATGATGTTCTCCGATCTGTCGTCCCTAACATCTCCAAGGTTAGGTCACTTGGATTCATATGCTGAATCTTTTTTTTTTCTCCTCCGCTTTCAAATTTTGTTGAATATTTGATAAATGCAATTGTGCAGATTACAGTAGGGAATGAAGTACTACGACAGCCATGAATCCAGCCCAGTCTTTGAGACAGTGGAGAAGATGCTCAAGTGTTCGGGGTTGTACAATCTCACTGCCCGGGCTTTAGAGGAGGAATTACTCGATGTCGGATTATCGACATTACTCATACAAGAACTCATCACTGTCAAATTTCTGTTCTGAGAACTTGATGATTTCTGTTGCAATGGTGTCAGTAGTCCTCATTTTCATCTCCCATTGCCCCCTTTGAAGTTAGGCATGTGCTTCTTCATCCTTCAATTTCAATTGATTTGCTCCTACCATTTTCTAATTAAGGTTGGTGACCCTATTTGGCGTTGAAGATTCTTTGAATAATTGGTGACACTATGCAATTTGTAATTAAGGTTGGTGACAATATACAATTTTGCAAACTATTTGACGTTGAGGATTCTTTGAATAATTGGTGACACTATACAATTTTGTAATTAAGGTTGGTGACAATATGCAATTTTGGAATTTTCTAATTATGCAATTCCATAATTAAGGTTGATATGCTCCTGCGATTTTCTAATTATGCAATTTCAATTTATTTGCTCCTGCAATTTTCTAATTTTGTTCCTTTTGGGATAATTAGTGAGGATTCTTTGAATACATGTGGATGTAACTTTGGATTTTTAGTAAATGTAAACGAAGATGAAAATTAGGTTCTTATATTTGTGTCACCAATAGTGTCACAATTGATCGATAAGGGTGGTGCCAGTGATCCCGTAAAAAAAACTCTAAAAACAAATTTGACACCAAAAAAAGTTCTTACTGCATTTGTCACCATCGATAGTAAAAAAAAAACTAAAAACAAAGGTGTCACCATAGTGATAAGGGTGGTGACAGCGATAGGTGTGGTGACAGTGATAGGGGTGGTAACAACGATATGGTTGGTGACAGTGATAGGGGCGGTGGTGACAGTGATAGGGGTGGTGGTGACAACGATAGGGGTGGTGGTGAAAGTGATAAGGGTGGTGGTGATAGCGATAGGAGTGGTGGTGACAGCGATAGGGCGGTGACAATGATAGAGGTAGTGACATCAATAAGGGAGGTGACATCGACATGGGTGGTGGTGACAGTGATAGGGGTGGTGGTGACATCGAAAGGAGTGGTGGTGACAGCGATAGGAGTGGTGACAGTGATAGGGCGGTGACAGCGATAGAGGTGGTGACAACAATAAGGGTGGTGACAGCAATATGGGTGGTGGTGACAGTGATAGGGGTGGTTGTGACAGTGATAGGGGTAGTGGTGATAGCGATAAGAGTGGTGGTGACAGCGATAGGAGTGGTGATAGCGATAGGTCGGGGACAAAAATAGAGGTGGTGACAGCAATAAGGGTGGTGACAACAATATGGGTGGTGGTGACAGTGATAGGGGTGGTGGTGATAGCGATAGGAGTGGTGGTGACAGCGATAGGAGTGGTGACAATGATAGGGCGATGACAGCGATATAGGTGGTGACAGCTATAAGAGTGGTGACATCGATATGGGTGGTGGTGACATTAATAGGGGTGGTGGTGACAGCGATTGGATTGGTGACATCGATAGGGCGGTGACACTAATACAACAACAACAACAACAACAACAACATTCCCAGTTAATCCCGCCTAGGCAGGGTCTGGGGGCCAGATGTACGCACTCTTTCCCCGACCAGGTCGAAAGAGTGTTTCCTAGTGGTCCAAGCACCTGCGAAAACTCATAGAACAACTAAAGAAAGAAGTACAAAACAGAAATAGAGGACAATAGGAAGGCAGGATATAGGAAAAAGGGGGCGGTGAAAGGATGCGGATTTTGCCACTTGATAAGACTCAGCTCAATCTTCTCTGACCTGGATGATGTTCCTCCACTACGACCTATCTCTAATCATGCTCTCGTTAAGATTTAAAAAGGTCACATCTTGTCTGATAACCTCTCCTCAATTCTTCTTTGGTCTTCCTCTGCTCCGCCTCACTCTGTCAATATCCAAATTATCACACCTTCGAACCGGCGCACTCACGTCTCTCCTCTGCACATGTCCAAACCAACGAAGCCTTGTCTCCTGAAGCTTGTCTCGAATACTGCTTATCCCTACCTTTTCGCGGATAAACTCATTTATGATCCTGTCAAGTTTAGTATAACCATTCATCCATCTGAACATTGTTGCACATCACCCTTGTTCTTGTATACAGGGACTAACTTGCTACACCTCCACTCTTCTGGCATCCTTGTTGTTCTGAGAATAATGTTAAAGAGTTTTGTAAGCCATTCAAAACCCCTCACCCCCAAGCATTTCCACACATCAACTGGTATCTCATCCGGACCCACTGCCCTCCTACTCTTCATTCTGCTGATAACTCTCTTCACTTCCTCAACAAATACGCGTCTACAGAAGCTGGCGTCGCCACTCCTGGGAAGATAATCAGGTGATCTATAACCCTCATTGAGAAGCTCCGCGAAATAGCTCTTCCATCTCTGTTGTATCTGAAGCTCATCCACTAACACCGTGCCCAACTCATCTTTGATACAGCTAGCTCTTAAAAAAAAATGTCACCAAAAAATTTGTTTATCATCATACATGTATCACCAAAGTTGTATCACCAAAGTCATTGATAGGTGTCACTACTCATAAAGGTGGTGACACTAATCTCGTTAAAAAAATGTCACCAATTTTTTTTTATCACCCTACATTTGTCACCAAAGTTGTGTCACTAAATTCATTGACTTTGACCGGTCAATGGTCAAAATAAAAATGGGAAGGAATGAAGGGAGTCAAATAAAAATGGGAATGAGGGGCAAAAGTGTCATATATATTAGGACATTTTGCAAAAGAGAATATAAAAGTGGACATTTTGCAAAATGCTTTGTTAAAAATGGACACTTAGCTAAAAAATCCTTCTAGTAAATGCCCCGTGTAAATAATATAGAGTGGAATAATATTATATACTACTTAATATTAACTTTATAAAAAAAAGTTTTAAATTAATCTCATTGGTTTAAAAATGAGAGTAATTTGCAAAACTAACACAAAAGGCTGAAAAAGTGGCGGTGCTAACCTGATCCATTTTTTATTGATAGAAAACTAGATCGAGGTCAACTTGGGTGGTAAATTGTGCAGCAGGTAGCCAGGAGAGGATTGTACAAAAAAAAAAGTTTGAACTTAGCAGTCAACAGGGAATTAATTAGGGAGAGAGAGAAAACAAAAAAGAGAAGAATAATTGTACAAGAAAAAACAAAAGAGAGGATAATCAAAAAAATTGTAAAAGTCAAATGAAAGTACAATAAAAAACAGAGAAATAATTAGGGGGAGAGAAAAAAGTACAGAAAAAGATAAGAGAGGTAAAGGAGAAGAGATGGAAAGATGAAAATTAATTAGTGAGAGAGAGAAAAGTACTGAAAAAGAATGAGAGAATTAATTAGGGGAAAAGCCGAAAATGAGGAAAGAGTGGAAGTACGAGGGAGAAAATGACATGCGATATTAACATTGAATTTTTTTACGGCAACCTGAGGGGCACCGGCACCCACATCCTGGATGTGTACATCCACACACACATCTTTATATATTAATTATACATATCTTTATGTATATTAATTAATTATTTATATTTTTATTAACTATTCATTTATTTTTAATGTTTTTATTTATGTATTAATTATATATATTTTTATTTACATAAAAAACCAATAAAATTTAATTTCATTTCATTATTTTTTGTTATTACCTAATTTCATTATTTAATTGATTTTTATTTATTTATATATGTTTATTTGTTTTATTATATTTAGTTGAGTTTTATATTAAAAAAATATTACTAAATTTTTTAAATTAATACAATTTAATATTAATTAATTTATCAATGAATAAATTTTATTTATTTATCTATGTTTGTGATTATATTATTTATATATATAGTAATTATACTAATTATATAAATATTTTTTTATATTAAATATTTTTTTTATTAATTATTCATTTATTTGTTTATATAAACAAATTTTTTTTATTTTAAGTATCTATATATAATTCTTATAATAAGTAATTATGAAAAAAAAATTATTAACTATTCATTTATTGTTTTTATCTATGTATTGATTATATATATTTATTTTTATATTTATATTTATATTTATATTTATATTTATATTATTTTATTAAATATTTATTTGTTTATTATATATGTATTTATCTATGTATTTATTATTTATTTATTATACTATTTTTTCATTAATTATTGATTTATTTATGTATATAAACAAATTATTTTTATTGTATTTATTTATTATGTATTCTTTTTATTTATTTTATATAACTAAATTATTTTCTCTTATTTATTATTTACGTTTTTATTATATTTTATTAAATTCTTACCACACACGTGTGGCAACACGCGAGTTTCTTCCCGGGGTGTGTCACCCGCTTGCGCATCCTGGATGGGTGTGCGGGTGTGCACATCCAGCATGTGCTTGCGGGTGCCCAACTTACCACCCTTTTTTATGATAACTTTTTTTACAGTTTTTTTGTGACAACTTTATATGTTGTGACAACTTTATCAGTGTCACCATCTTTATCAGTGGTGACGTATATGGTGACAACTTTATCAAGGAAGCAAAATCAATCAGAATCATGCAAGCACAACATCTACCAAACATGTAATAAAAGTACCACAATATCTTTATTAACGTGCATTGTCAGATGATAACAGGATCCCCTTCTTTAACACGGAAACAAGGAGATGAACAACAATGTTAGAGTGCCTCTTCTCATATCTAAGACAATAACCAATGTCATTGAATATGAGATCTTTTAAGTTGTAAAGAGCAACCGGTCGAAAAGGAGCATGAAATTCCATACGGACATGCTATTGGCATGGTTGTATATTGCCAACCGCATGGTCTTGCCTCCGATCACCGAATTCGATGAACATTATGCCAATCCCGCAATCTCAAGTCGGCGAGATAGGTCAGCCATAGTTTCATAATTTGACTCGTTAATTAGTATTGACAGATCACAACACCACACCTGGAAGTCACTAAACCCGAAAGTCGGTGACGGCAAAAGAATTGTGTCATGGTGCTAGAATTCTTTAATTTGATGCGCATGTGGCTGAATCTCAACCAAGTGGCTGCTTGTGGCGGTGGAGGTGGTTTTTATGTCAACTTCAAAATCCGGATAACAACGCCGTGCGAATGGTGATATATTGATCGTCCGAATAACAACGCCCAATTCCATAATACCTCTGATATTTCTTCACCCAATGAAGGTAATTTATGCGGACAATGATGGTCCTCATCATCTTAGCACGGTGACATGTACCAACAACAATGCGGCCCCTAACAACCACAGATCCAGTGAAAGGGTATTTCCTGTCAATGTAAGTTCTTGTTAACAAGATACATGGATGTTAACAATCATTTTTATGTATGTTGAAATAAACCCAAACCGCAAAGATTATATACAAAAAATGCAATGCAAGCTCACGACAATAGTATTATATGACAAAATTATTAGCCAAACCAAAATTAGTGAGTTTATGCTCAGGATAATAATCATAGTCAATGCTACAACAAGAACAGGACCGAACCAAAAAATTAAAAATTAAAAATAGCAAACTTACGCCTAATCTGCTAAATCTTAGCCATAACTGCAAATCATATTACATAGTAAAAACTAAAAAGCAAAAGACCACATCATCGGTCACCAACTCACCACACATCACATCAAAATCTCAAATATGTTTTATAAATATATAGCCAATAGTTAGATATATTACAAATTAAATCTTTCAAGTTCTGGTTATAAATGAAATTTATCCGATCTAAAAAAATATAAACTATATAATCAATGATAAAATCTGACATTGTAAATTGTGAATGCATACATCCAAAGTAGATTAGTGAAAAAATGAAGATAAGAACTGAAATCATACCATGGATTAACACAAAGGATATGAGATCGAGAAGAGTGCCTCCAAGGGTGTGAGCGACGATTTTGTCCTTCCCTTTCTTGTACTTGACCACATAAGGAACACCTCGATGAACTCGATCCACTTAGCATAACGGGACGAAGGGTAGTTTGGCTCCATAGATACTTCAAGAACTCATGGTCAGTATGGATCACGAACTCACGGGGCAATAATTAATGAGCACAAGTCTGTAGAACATAGACCAATGCATACACGTCCTTCTCGTAGGTAGTGTTAGAGTAATTTTATGCAGCTCCTCCTAGCTTCTCGCTAAAGTAAGTGATGGGCCGACCTTCCTTTCATCAAAACACCACCAAAACCAACCCCAGGTGCATCACACTCAATCTCGAAATTCTTCAAGAAATCTAGAATCAAATGAAGCAAATGTGCTCAACTTTTTACTCAAAAATTCAACTTGGCTTAGAAAATGGAAATCCTTACCAAATAGAAGAAAATTGTTACTTACTAACTGTTTACAATCGATGTGGGATATTTTTTGATAGAAAAATGAAGGAAAAATCTATGAGCCTAGAGCTGAAAGTGGCAGTGTGTGTGATCTCCGAAGATTCCTCGTCTAGGCGGGGGAAACGCCGTGTGATCCACGCTTCCCCAAGAGTCGTCCATTGCTCATCGTGGATTTCTGCTTTCCGTCTCCCCAACAATGAGACATCGTGTCATGCTTCATCTTTCCCATGCGCTTACTATCCACATTCTCCCGCCGAGCCTTTCATATTCGCTCAACTGATCTTTATTGGTTCATAGTTTTTTAGGGTTGGTTTCCCTGTTTTGTTTTGATTGGTTGGTTCATTGTTTGTGGGTTGTTGTAACATGATTATCTGTTCGATTGACGTTTCTTACACCATCTCGATTTACCATACTTTTATATGGTACTTCGATTTCTTATTTATTCAAATAAAAAAAGCATCTTATTCATTAAAATATAAAAGTTTGGTCTAATAATATATGATATTTTTTATTGGCTATGAATGAGTTAGTTGGTGGGCAAGTTTCCTTATTATATTTTTCATTTGCTTTTTTTTATTATTAGGAAATAATTTGAGAGTCATGCATACTTGGCAACTCAAGAGGCCGACGAAGTCGGCAGATAGTGAATCTGTCACTACAAATAAAAAGGTGCAAAAACAACAAAGTGGCATGCACATAATCCCAGTCGAGCAAGCAACCAAACCCCGGACACGCTGGAGACAACGTAGACTAAGATCCGATGCCAAGCATCGCCAAGCGGCGATACCGTTGGCCAGCGGTATATCAGGAGTCCTTGTGGGCAGTGAAAACGATCCTCCAAGGAAATTTCCTACACGCGGAGTCGCCTCCATATACACCACCACGAGCCCAGCCAATCCCGACACCGGTTGCCAGGGCTCCAACATAGAAGAGGTACACCAAGAACAACAAGGATCACAACCAAGAACCATTTTTGAAGGCGCACCTTGAATCCCTTTCAGACGAAAGAGAATTTATTCAATCCAAACGGGCAAAATGTCAAAACCCATTCGGGAGATGTTATGTCAATAGATTTAGAATTCAAACCCTTTCGGGATTTTCAATCCCTAATGGGATTTAGGCTCTTTCGGGGTATACTCAGCTCAAAGAGGGGTTTTCACCCTTTCGGGTTTTTTTCCCTAGACCTTGGGCCCGAAGGACCCGAAGCTTAGGCCCTAAGGACCAAGGAGGAGCGAGGGCGAACGCCGATGAGCAGCGTAGGCAGACGGTGGGAGACTTCTACGACACGAGTAACTAAAGGAATCCAATGCACCGGAAACCAAAACGGTGGCCAAAACCCGCGAAAACAGTTGAGGGGAACTCAATTCCGGACCCAAACCGACCGATTTGGACACAAGAGGACGGATTCGGGGGATGGAATCAAGATTTAGGGTTCGATGGGGAACCGGAAAACGCACGAAAACGGGGTTCCCGGGGGTTGACGAATACGATGTTGGTGTGGTGGTCGAGGACGATGTCAGACGAAGAGGGAGATGTGATGGTGGTGGACAAGGAGGTTGCGTGGTGGTGGTAGTGGTGGATTTGTGGGATGCTCATTGTGGCGGTGTTGGGGTTAGGGTGTTTTTAGAGAGAGTCCAGAGTCTCTCTCAAATTTAGTTTCAAGAATCGCTTTCTATATTGTTATGAATCTGGTCAGAAATATATGATATTTTTTTATTTGGTAATCATATATAAATTCACATATTTAAATTCAAAAAAATTAAAACAATTCATATATAAATTGATTTTATTCCCTTTTGCTTGTTATTTATAAGTTGATAAAACAATATACAGTATATTAGAAAGAATTAGTTAGTTGAATAAGTGTTAATTCCAAATTCATTTAAATTCGAACTCACTTTCCTGACAAGGAAGAGTTGTTCTCAAAAAATCTAACCTTGCAACTAAACCTTACTATGTGATGGAAAACTTTATGCTACCACCGATTATCACAATTACAAAGAGCTAGATCAACTCATCAGATCTTTCTTTTGGAACAAATACCTAAGCTATAAATCTTTGATCGAATGAGAGAAGATCTGTAAACCCAAACAATACAAAGGACTGGTACTAAATAACCCAGAGACATGAATAAAGTGTTACAAATGAAATTATCATGGAAGATCCTTGCAGAACCTATTAATATTCGGGTGAGAATTATTCATGAAAATTATTTGAAGGATGCAATGTTATGGGTCTACGTACAAAATACACACACACACACATACCTAAGCTATAAATCTTTGATCGAATGAGAGAAGATCTGTAAACCCAAACAATACAAAGGACTGGTACTAAATAACCAAGAGACATGAATAAAGTGTTACAAATGAAATTATCATGGAAGATCCTTGCAGAACCTATTAATATTCGGGTGAGAATTATTCATGAAAATTATTTGAAGGATGCAATGTTATGGGTCTACAAAACACACACACACACACACCATGACAGTGGAAAAAACAAATGGAAATAAAAGTTGAATTTTGCAAAGTGGAAAGATGAGAAGGAGATGAAAACCTTCATGGGTGGACAGGAAGGATGAGCAGGCTATTCCACTAAATTTTCTCTATTATTTTTTGGTAGAATGAATTATTTATATCTAGATTAATTTTTATTTTATATTTCTCGCACAGTTTGATTGTTATTAGATTAATTTTCACATTGTATTTCATATATATATTTTTGTTATATTTTCAATATTTTTTCAATATTTTTTTTAAAATAATAGATGTAATTTTAGACTATTAAATTAACAAATTTTCGATGTAAAGACCGGGATTTAAAATTATTATTTAATTACCAAAATTGGAAACTTTCGGAAAACCCGTCCTTGAGCAAATTTTTTATTTTCGAAAAGTTTTTGAAATAATTTTGGCATGCCTTTGAATTTAAGATTTTGAAGGGTCTTATTTCCGTTAATGAGTTTCAAGTTTGAAAACTTAGCGTCTCGTGTCTCGTGTTGAAACGATTTGAAATTTCAAGTTGGGTTTTTCAAGTGTCGGGAATTGGGTTGAATTGTCGGGATTTAGAGCCGAATCTAGCGGAATTGAACCATCTCTCTCTATCTCTCTCCCACGTCTCTCTCTCTCTCTCTCTCTCTCTCTCTCTCTCTCTCTCTCTCTTCCTTCCCACTCTCCCTCTTTATAATTTCGTCATTTTTCTCATTAAAACCTTAGAGTGCCATTTGCCTTTCTATATAAAGAAAACTCCAATCCCAAAAACCTAGAAGCAATATTAACTTTCTGAGCCTCCACCCTAAAACCCTATTCTCTCTCTCCATTTGAAGATCAAAGAAAGAAACCATAGTCACGTTCTTCATTTCCTCCCCCTTCAATCTTAAAACCCACCTCCAAATCCTTTCCTTTGTGTTTCTTCTCACCCCAAAGGCCATCAAACACACCTCTATTACCTCTTCCTTTAAGATCTAACCAAGAAGACGAAGGTCACACATCGTTTCGAGCAAAACAGAAGTTTCTGGGGACTTTCACCGCCGCGAGTTCTATCTTGCAGCCATGAGTTTGAGCCCAGAACACATCTGGTCGTCCCGAGTTTGAGCCCAGCGGCCCCTGTTCGTCGGTTTCTCGCGGTAAATCGATTTGTTCTCCCTCCTTTTGATTCCTTTTCCTTCCAAATCTTTTATAGGAGATTCTTTGCAAAGTTCCCTACCTTCCAAGGTTGAATCTAAGAGGATTTAACCCTTGGAAAATATGAAATCGATCCATTCTTTCTCCTCTCCTTTGTTTTTAAAAGGTGAGCTAGATGTCTCTCGTTTTTGCTCATTTTGGTCTCAAACTTTGTAAAGCAGCTCTTTTATTCATCCTCTACCTTTCCTTGACTCGATCTCTCATTTTCTCGTTGAATTTAAGCTTGAGGACCACACATTCGAAGATTTTTGAAGAAGCCTCGAAGAGGCTAGGTAATCCCTCTTTCGCTCTCCCCTTCTAGTCTTCTGTTGTGTCTTTTAGTGTTGATTTAGGTCGGGATTGAATTTACTTTAACTTGGTTTTGGTTTGACAAAGAAAGGAATTGATTCAAGGCAAAAACGAGCCAAAACATTCGAATCTCACCGTGGCGAAACCATGGTCGCCACGGTGAGTTAGAATAGAAGCTTCTGGCGGGAAGAAGACACTGTTCACGGCGGCGAAAACACTGTTCACGGCACCGAAAGTACTTTTCTCCATGGCGAAAATGTGCTTTCACGGCCAGTGAAGAGTGCTCTTTCACGGGGAACCTGGGAAGGATTTCGCCGCGGGGAGCGGCCATTCCGCCGCGATGAAATCTATCCCAGCAGCCTTGGCCGAGGCACTTCCCTTGATCTCTCGAGTCCTTTGCTTGGTTTTTGGGTTGAAACAATCTATGACGGGTTTATTGTCGATTGTCGAGTTCGAACATGGATTTTGAATATATCGTTTATTTAAGAGATTATTTAATGAGGTAAATATGACTTTGACGGATTTTGAAAAAGTGTTGATTATATCGATTTGATGTTTTAGAAATGCTTTGAGAAATTGTATTCCAAATCAAATGACGGAATTCCTTAAAAATCACGACTTGACTAAGGCTTAACGATTTGATGACTTGATGTTTTACGAATTTCATTTAACGGGTTGACTTAGCCTAACTTGTCGGATTTCGAACTTTTGTCACCAAATGCCATTTGATGGTGTTATGTTTGGTTTTGAAAATGGGATTTGACATGAGTAACGATGAGTTATAGAAACATGATGGGGATATGGAAATATTGGAATGGCTTGGCTTTCGAATGTTTTCTCGTATCGGAAAATGGATTTGAGATGGTTTAATGATGTCCTCTAAAATAGCCATGTTGAAATGCACATTTTAGCTCCATATTCTATACACTTTGCATATTTCGGGATGGAAATATGTTGAATTTATGTAATATGTGCTTATTTGCAAGAAATAGAGGTCTACATATGTTTTGGTTTAATATTGCATAATTTGGAGCCATTTCGGGTTTTGGTTTAATATTGCAGAATTTGCAGAATTTATGTAATACACTTTGCATATTTGGAGCCATTTCGGGGAACACAAGCTGAAGACCAACCCGGAGTCGAGGAACACAAGCTGATCGAGAAGCCGAAGACGAAGACATGTCGGGCAACACTTACTCGATATAGAGTACTCTACTCGATATCGACAAGACCAAAGCCACATGCCCGAGCAATGTCGAGGAGAGGCTACTCGACAACACCAGGCCAGCCATGATCGACGACACTTACTCGATATCGAGTAATCTACTCGATATCGACAAGACCTGAGAGCTAGTGTCCGAGCAGATCGAGGACCAGTTACTCGAGCAAGCCAGTGAAGCCATGTCAACGACCCACACTTACTCGATATCGAGGACTTTACTCGATATTGAGGACAGCTATCCTGGACCGCGTTACGCGGTGAGCTGTCCGACGCGGTTTGGGCTTGCTTGGGGCCGAAGATGTCCGATTCTATCCAAGATCTATCAACATCTATCCATGGAGAAGAAGATTTATCCACATGAAGATATTTTAGTCTTTTAGATATATTTCCTTTTTAAAGATAAATGTTCCTTTTATTAATGTTTTATCGTTAGATAGAGATAGAGATTTCTATCCTTGATTAGCAAGGATTAGAAGCCTATAAATAAAGCCCATGGGGATGATTTCTAAGCATTCAATTTCAGTAGGAGAAGTAGTAGTAGAGAGAGAAAGAGAGGTCGAGTGGAGCAAAGGAGCGAAAGTGATCTGGCTTTGTTCGGTTTGTACTTTCTTCAGTTTGGTTTCATGCAAGTTATTTCTTTTCAATCAATGTCTGCTATTGCAATGAAGCGCGAGTAGTCCACCCACTTCTGAGGTTGGGGTGAGCCCAACGATAGCCCTGCGTGCCTGAGGTAAAGATCCGACTTTTAATCATGTTTTGAGCATCTACTACTTGTTATGTGTTTATTACCCATCTAATGGAGGTCCATGCTAACAACTTGGATTGTAAACAATTAGGGTTTCTTGAAAGAGTTATCTAATTGTTGGAAAAGGCGAAAGTCTGGTCCTTCGATGCGATTTACATGATTATCTGTTTTATTGTTGCCTTTTGCATGCTTGGTTATTGTTGTTGCAAACCCCAATCTTGGAAGTTTTCCACACATAGTTGATTTCGAGAATCCCACAAGCTTTTGTCTTTATTTTGTTTCATTTTACTTTCTACCTTTCTCGATATTGACTAACTCTTGTCGATATCGAGTTACTGATCCCCGATCCCAGATCGTCGTAGCTTCTCTTGTGCAGGTGCTCGACAAAGACTTCATCGACATCGACGAGTTTACTCGATATCGAGTAAAACTTACTCGATATCGACATCCTCCTGTGACTGCTACTACGTGAATCGACTTGTCCGATCTTCTGTCGACTAAACCTAGTCGAGATCGAGCACCATGTAAGTCGACATTTGTCCGTGAGATTTCACCGCTGCCTAGGATCCGCTGACACGCTTCCTCGTGGATCGATCCTGACTTTCTCTTACTACATTGGAGGGAGTCTTGTAATCATTTGCGTGGGCATAATCTGGTTTGATTTATTTTATAATATTTTGATCTCGATTTCCTCTTACAACATTTAACTTGCAATTGGTTTTGGAAACGTTTTGGGAACATGGTCTCTGTGTGTGATTAGTAGCATTGTAGCTTATCGTACTCTTTATAATTATAATAGATGCTTGTTGATGGTTTGGACCCTAGTTTTCGGTATATCTTGTTGGTCGACTTTCCAGGTAAGTTCCTTTATGGACTTACTCAGACTGATGAGATAAACCTTCCTACATGTAGTCGTATGACATACTAGGTGTTGCATAAGCATTGAAGCATGTCATGTAGTATCATGCTATGAATTGCACAATTGGATGAGCATTCATTTACTCTATGTGTTTGAAAAAGAGAACGGTCGTTATCTGTGTTTCCTAGAGTCTTTTCTAGGGTTATAGGACGGCACAGTCCCATCGGGCTTGTCCTCAATTGAGTCTGTATCGGGTTGAGCATGCGGGCTCGATCCACCATATGAGCATGATGATTGATTATTGATCCATACATATATGATGAGATTGCTATGCTATAGCACCATGCTGGCCAGGCTCCACCCTAACGGGAAGGGGGGTGGAGGTAGGAGAGGGATACTCCACTTGACATTCTTTGGGCGCCTTTACTGTTTTTCTACATCTTTATATATCCTGATAAGCATGACTTGTGTGTTTAAATTTCGTACTGCATTAGAAGCATTTTTATTATAGGAATAGCATATGTGCATGCTTGCTTGTGGGCCCTAGAATGCAATCGGGCTTTAGTCTCATCCTGCCCCGTATATTGTTTTTAGGTCAGTTTCGCATATATGTTTGCTCTATGCTTCCTTGACGAGGGATATTTCCTGGGTGAATATCAATCGACAGATTGACTCCAATCAAACTAATTTGAAGGATTTCCAATCATGTGTTTTGCGTTTTGGTTTTGACTCGGTCCCGCCGTGGCGAGATGTATCCGCTTTTAATTTTATGTAAATTTGCCTTTGAAATGCATTTGAGTGACTTAGTCATTAGAACAAGTAAAGGGTATCCAACGACCCTTCGATTGTTTTGGGGTTAGAAATCCCCGCTTTAAACACTGATTCTTGGAGGTTTGAAACCTCAACCCGCACTTGCATTGCAAGATCCGAACGAAGGTATCCAACTTTCGAAACGTAACCCGAATATTTATATTTGGGTCGTTACATTCGCACACACGACGAGACACAAACTAGTGAGTTTCTAAAACAAAAGACAAAATCAAGCTTGCCTATCATATTCAAATCTCATATATATCCTTTGCTTTTTTTTTTTTAATTACATCTCTAATATTCTCTATATCTTATCTTATTTTTATTATTATAATATTTTTTAAAAATTAGGTAATCAATAATTTACTATTGTAAAAAACTAGGGTCTTTAATAATTTATTTTTTAAAAATATAGCCTTTAATTATTTTCACCCTAGAGTCTATAAAATCATAAAATCTATTGGCAACACGAGATTTGTCTATTGATAAGACGAAATTAAAATAATTGTAGTCGAGTCCTTTTAATTTTTTACAAAATAATTACGAATTGTTCCGAGATTAAAAAAAACATTTACCTCTCCCTTGCCAATTAAGCGATGCAATCCCCTAAAGCCTCCTTCAGCCTCAACACAACCATTATTCTTCAACCTCTTCCATCATCTTTCAATCTCATTCATCCTCTAGCTTTAGATCTACTTGTGTTTAGTGCGTTTTGGCTGAAATCTACACCGATCGATCATTATAAAGGCATGTTGTCCCATATAATGTGAAAATCTCATTGGTTTCAGGTGGAATCTATATATTGGAGTTTTTAAATTTTGGCTAAAAATTTAAAAATCCAAAACCTCAATCATTTTTCGATTGTTTTGAGAGGTTTTTTGTGGTGTTTTCTCATTGCTTTTATGATAGGAGTGTTGTAGAATTGTCTCGGACGCTCAACACCTTCTGTAGTGCTTTGAGGAAGCCACCTACCGGCATGTTTTCCTTGAAGTAAATAGAGTTGCAGACTTAGTGGCTAGGTTGAGGCATACGATGGACCTTGGAGCATTGTCTTCACATTGGGAGTTCCTTGTCCTCATCCGATATGATACGATTGGGTGGTGGGTCAGCAGGGTCTGACACCACCCAAACTCGCATCTTGTATCAAATACACACACACATATGATAGGAGTGTTGTATTTTCAAGTTTGGGTGTCCATGTGGGTTGAAAAAGTTAAATTTAGTTGGATTTACAAGTCGGGAAATCACTCGGCAAACTAGGTCAAGCTTGCTCCAACTCGGTTATTCTACTAGAGAGGCTTAGGATTTGTGAACTGGGCCGAGGTTATGACATATCCTCAATGAAATCAACCAAAAGCTCTCTTTTTAGAGCATTGGAAGAAAAAAAACCTTTCGGGGGTTGATGAACACCGCCGTCAAACACGGCTCGAAAACCATCTCTTTGGAGGTCAGAAAACCACCTCTTCGGGGCTCGAAAATCACTTTTTCGGAGGCCTGAAAACCACCTCTCCGGAGGAAAAGGAAAATGTTCGGAAGGAACCTCTTTGGGGCTGAAAACCACCTCTTCAGAGGTCGGAAAACCGTCTCACCGACCGCCCTGACTAGGGTCTTGTAACACTCCTTTCACGGCTATTGAAGCTCTCAGACCTCCTTCAGTCTCAATCCCCGAATCCCCTTTCTTTTGGGACCTATCTCACCATGGGTGTCGTTGTCATCCTCCTCACCGGAAAGTCCTCACATCATGGGGCTTTGGCGTTTTCGGGGACGACGATCTCGAATTGAGTTTCGTTCCCAACCAATTCGACTCACTAGTCCTCTCATCATGGGGCTTCACTCGAATTTAGATTCCTACGAGCAACATGACAGATTTTTCGGCCCTCTCCTTTCAGGCTCCTGGCTAATCGATCCCATCCGGCCCGTCGCTCGCCGCCTCTGTCGGCGATCTAGTCTGGATGAGATCAACTTCACCCGTGCCTTTGTTGCAGGGTCGACAAAGTTGGCTATTCTCCCTGGGCTCGAGTGGCCCGATGTATGGGTCTGCGGCTGTGCTTTGGGCCCAACCATATGAGTTAAAAAAAACAAATATTTTGAGCATATTATCAACCCGAAAAAAATATTAATAATAATAAAAAGTCTCTTGATATTTTTATATATGGAGTTGCATTCATTTTTCTCTATATTTTCAGATATTAATTGAGAATAAAATCTCGTAAGGGTCTCAAATCCCGCCAGAAAGGGTGTGTTTTAAATCCCGATAGGGTTCCTGGTGCTTTTTGTTCAGGAGATGTGAGGCTTTGCTTTTGGCGTGTCTGAGCTTTCTTCTCTGATTGATGGGGTTCTGGGAGTCGGAGTCGGGACAAGCTGGGGTCGTGGTAGTATGCATCGAGACATCTCATTTTTTCCAGGAAGACGGTTTCCTTGGAGGTTCGTCTTCACTGTCCACAGGTGACTCCTGATGTACCGCTGGCATATGGTGTTGCTTCGGGGTAGTGTTTGGCTTCGCTCGTAGTCTATGTCCTCACCTCGTTTGGTTTAGATGTGTTTAGCTTCGCTTTTGTAGAATGCTCTTGCCTGTATTTTGTAATGTCTATGTATTTTATGTTTGTTTTGACGGTTACTCGTCTGTCGACTTGTCGGCCTTCGAGGTTTAGGTATGTCCGACCTCGAATTTTTACCTAATAAAAAAAAGTCTCAACGAACTCTTCCGATATAATATTATAGCCTTGACTATGTTAAACGATTGTATCCCTATGCCGAAAAACAAAAAATGTCAAAATCCACCAAAGTCAAAGGAAAAAACCCAAAATAGATCCAAAATAGTATTTTTCATCACACTCAACAAGATTGATATACTGAAACAGATAAACCATACATTTATAGCATTAATCCCCAAATGTGATGACCCAAAAACCCCATCCCAGTATCGACCAATAAGTCTTTGCTCGACAACTTATAAGATAATTTCTAAAGTTTTGGGGGCAAGACTCAAGAGAATCATACCAAAGATAATTAGCCCTTTACAAAGCGCTTTCACTTCCGGAATGGCAATACAAGATAACATACTAATTGCAAATGAAATATTTCACTCTTTCTCAAAGAAAAAAGGTAAATCCGACTGGATGGCAATTAAACTTGACATGGAAAAGGCATTCAACCTCGTTGACTGGGATTTCTTACTAACCTTCATGTCCAGTTTTGGATTCTCACCGAAGTTCACTGGATGGATAAAGGAATGTATTACCACAGTCAGTTATTCAGTTCTAGTAAATAATGAACCAACTGACATTTTTGCACCACAAAAGGGACTTAGACAAGGCGATCCGCTATCTCCATATATATTCCTCATAATATCAAAAGTACTAGCTCGTGGATTATACCAGGAATATGAAGCTCCTAATAGTCATATATGACTTAAACTAACAAGAAATGGCACCAGAATCCCCTTCTTGGCACCAACAAAGGATACCTTCTCAACACTTCTTACCAATAGAATTAATTGGTCCTACCAATAGGCTAAACCTGTCTTTCCATACCTGGAGATATTTTGGAGAGAATCTGGAGGGGATTCACTGTAGCTGATTTGGCGGGCTGTCAGTGTAGTTTTGATGCCAAAACAGGGTTCCTCCTTTGGGGAAAGGGGGAGAGCATTTATGAGGGAAAAATACAATGATTGCATTGATGGGTGTCCCCCAAGAACATATATAAGCTTGAGAGGAGGATCTGAAACACCATAACATGCTCTGCAAAAAGTGAGGCAGAATAGGAGAGAAGCGGAAAGGACGGGGAAAAAGTTACCCATTCATTCCAGGAAACGATACAGTCCTCATCCTACCAATAGAATATTTCCGTCCTACCAATAGTGTACAACTGTCCTTTGATACCTGAAAAAGTGAAAGAAGTTTGTCCGATGACAGTGGCAGCGATGGGTAAGTGATCTTGTACCTATCCTTTGTAGTTGTTTCTTTTTCTTATAACAGAACTACCCCAAGGTGACGGTTTCACGAGACCAGTTGCAGAGAGTTCGTAATTTATACTTTCTCTTTTTTATCAATTGCATAACTTGCAAATTAAGATTACAAATTCAAGCGCTATTTTTGCTTCCTGCGAAATTATCACTTCTTGATGCCTAGACGATCATAAGGATCCATTGAAAATAGTCTATTAGCTCAATTGGTAGAGCGTTGTGTTTGCACACAAAGATGTGAGTTCGACTCTCACATAGGCTAATACAGAGTATATGTGTTCATGAATCTCTCTAAACTTATACAATTATGAACCTGGCATAAAATATATATAATAATGGTAGGACAAATTTACGAACATGTTAGGACAAATTCATAAATCTCTCTGAACTTATACGATTATGAACATGACAGGAAATATATACATTGGTGGTAGGACAAATCTGTGAACATGGTAAGACAAATTCATAAATCTCTCCAAACTAGGTTTTACTCAATTTTCTTTCTCCACATGATGATCATGAACTTGTCAGGGATGACTGGGTACTTCTAAGTGTCAATATTCACTACTTGGATCTTGTCTTTCAGTGCAGCACTAACTTTATCCAGGATAGGGACCATAGCTTGAGATTCATCATCACACATGATATATCCATGTATAGCTTTTGCATCTGTGGTTCATATAACTTCAGTCTCTGCCTGTGGAGCCTGCCTTCTCCTTTTGCTTTTCTGAGATTCACGTGGAAGTAAAATTTTTCGTAAAGTCAATTATGCATTTACATTTTTCCAATAGTATAAATATATCGTACCATCAGTGTGCTTCTATCCTACCATTAGTGTCAAGTTATCCAGGAATTACTGGGTTTCCATTATGATCCTACCAGGGCCGTGCCAATCATTTTAGGGGCCCTATACATTTTTTTAAAGAAAAATTATATTAGTAAAGTTAAATTATTTTAAAACTATTTGCTAATTCTATTGAAATTTAAATAATGAAAAATGAGGAATAGCACAATTACTTGGATAAAAAACATCTAAAAATCTACAAATTTAAATATTATAAACAACACATAAATATTTTTTTCTTTAAAAAATTGACCAAAATACTCTTTGTACTTGCAAAACGTTGAAAAATATTTTAATACTAATATATTTATCAAAATTTAGATTAAATTAATCTAAATATTTAGAAATAATGTGATAATTAAATGTTTCTAAATATATTTAGGATAAAAATGTTGTAGATGCTTCTTAAAAAAAATAAAAACATGCATGATTTTGTATATTTGTGTAATTAGTTGCAAAAAAAATAGTTGTTAATGGAAAAAAGACAAAGGAAGAAAAAAAAACAGTACTGTAGAATATTTAAAAAAGGAAACTCGGAATGATTAAAAAAGTAAAAGTGGGAGAGCTGAATTAAATGATGAAAGAGAGGTTCGAACCGGGGTAGAATGCAAAAAAACGAATGGGGCCCATATTCCTAATGTGCTAAAGTACTGTCAACCAGTAGACCACGGGAGCTACTCTTTTCTCTTGAAAACAGTTTTAAATATATGCATAAAATTTATAATATTGGGCCTCTAAAATTTGGGGGCCCTGTTCGATTGGGCTACTTGCACATGCTAAGGCACGGGCCTGGATCCTACCAATATCGTTGTTTTCTCCTACCATTAGTTTCCATCAATCCTACCATTCTGATCCTACCGATATCGTTGTTTTCTCCTACCATTAGTTTTCATCTATCGTACCAATTTTGTGCATCTATCATACCAATTTAAATAGCTTTCAAGGAAAATCAAGCTAGAAACAGTAGCAAATTATGTTCCACATTTTTCAGAAAAACAACCAAGGGTAGAGGGTTTCCAGTCTACAACAGAAGATGAAGGAAACTTAAGTAACATTATATTTAAGGGTAGAAGCTCTAATTCAGTCGTTCTAGCATTGAATTAGATTGGATTCATGAATTTTGATTGATAGAAATTGGATTGAGATTGAGATTAGGGTCAATTCACGCCTTAATGATTACTAGTCTGAGATTTGTGGATTGGTCATTATTAATTCTACTTCTTTGCCAATAGTACAAATATATCTTACCATTCGTGTACACCTATCCTACCATTAGTGTCAAGTTATACACTTAGGAATTTCTGTGATTACATTTTTATCATACCAATATCGTATATTTATCCTACCAGGTTCACAAATTTGTCCTACCACTAGTCTATATATTTCCTACCAAGTTCATAATTTTATAAGTTCAGAGATATTCATAATTCATAAATTTGTCGTACCAGATTCATAAATTTGTCCCGCCATTAGTGTATATATTTCCTACCATGTTCAATCGTATAAGTCCATAGAGATATGAACGCATACTCCGTATTAGCCTATGTGAGAGTCGAACTCACATCTTTGTGTGCAAACACAACGCTCTACCAATTGAGCTAATAGGCTATTTTCCATCCATCTTCATTATGAATGCATATTAAGATCAGTACAAACCATATGAATGTTCCAATATACATAAAGCCCTTTGATACATGACCAGTGACATCTTAAACTTGCCCAAAGCTGAGTACATGCTTCCCATGTGCACTAGTATTGAATCCAGCATCAATTCTGCATCTTCTATACCATCAACCAATTTTTTGAGCTGTCCACACCAAAGAATTGCAAATTTGTGAGATACAGCAGAACTTCAACATAAAATGACCAAAAAACTCTTTTTTTTGAACATCAATCAAGAAGAATCAAGTATCTATGGTCAATAGGACAAGGCATAACAAGTGAACTAAAAGAAGACATCAGATGTCCTTGCTAACGTAAATCTCAAAGACATTGCCACTCGGCTAAAAGGAATGAATGATTTAAGAAAAGGAATACACTTCGATGCCAGAAACAAATCAAGAATGGCCCACAAAAGTCCATGTTGATGCATATGACAGTATGACACCTAATGAGCTAATTACACAAGCAAAATGTTGCCTTATCAACTACTTGTTGAAATCAATATGTACCCTGACAAGTCTGAGATTGCCATATGACACCTCCTTCTCATTCTATTTTATGCCTTTAGCATACCAAGCTACTGTGAGCCCCCTCTCTCTTGTATGATGAATCTTAGATTTCTATATAGAATCACCCCAGGCCCAAACAAAAGTAGTTGCAGTTGTTCAATCGGTTCCATCAATTATAATTCTATTGAGGGAGAAAATTCATTAAAGCATGAGCAAGAAAAGGAAAAGGCAAAGATTCTAATAGTAATAAGAGAAGCTGAAACAAGGAGTACGAGAAGGTCATGCAAAATTGTGTAAACTTTACGGTTCGTTTGGCACAATGTACTAAGGAGATGCTGAGGTGCTTATTCGTATCGATAAGAAGCTTATAATACATAGCGCAACAAACAATCCTTCAGGCGTTCATTTGATCTAGATGCCATCAAAAACAGGTTTGTACAGTTGAATTTTAGGTTATTCCACTAGACTGTGACTTCAGAACAGTTCCAAAATGCAAGCATATATATAAACCATTCCAGCGTCCAGTTGCACTTTAAGAATAATCAAATGAAGGCTAATTGAAGTGAAGCCGAAATTCATAAAACAAAATCAGTCGAAATTAACTAATGTCAAAACGAGTAGAACAGAAATCCCGCAAGAGATTCAACAAAATGAAAAACCAATAGATTCACCAAGATTAAAAACCGACAGCGATTGAGAGAATCTGTTGCTAAAAGATTACCAATGTCAGAGCCGGAGAGTCGATGGAGCTTCATGGGTTCGGAGACGAACTCCCAAATAAGAGTCCGAGTGTTGTGAAGCTGCCATTGGGAAGAGAAATTGGAGGCGCCTGAAACCGAATTTGGCTTCAGATTTGCATTAGGAAGCCATTGCGGGCAGGAATTTGAAGCTCTCCGGCAGTGGTGGCTGATTCTTCTCATGATCACCGGAAAAGTAACCATTGTTGCATAGTATTGGAAGCGCGATCCTCGGTGCCATTGTTGATCAACCGAGATCAATCGAACGAGATCCCCTCTTCCCATTCGATGGCATCTTCTTCTTCTACTTTTCTGCCGCTAGTCTAAAAAAAACCTAGAGGTGGCGACGGCAACCAGATGCGGGAGGTCAGAGCTCAGATTCAGGTCCGGTGTTGGAGCTATGGAGGCTCGTGTCGGGTTCGGCCGGACTTCAGCGTCGGAGAACAAGGAGGCTTCGGAAGAGGTGATGCTCTGTTTTTTCGTCCGTCTCTCTCGTTTCAAATTGCATGTGAACCTCCCACATTGGTGACCTTCTGCACCCGGTTCCAAACAGTGCCAAAAAACCGGCACTTTTATTTGCTTGGGGGTAGAGGGTTATTTTGGCACATTTTTTAGGCTTGTGGTCTAGTTGTGCAAATAAGCCCAAAAATTGGTCTAGTTACTACCCTTTCCTCAATTGGAAATCAGTTACGCAACCAATTTGGGCCCTTACCTTGGATGCCCCATTATATGTGGCAAAGTAACAAAGGATACCTTCTCAACCCTTCTAGACACAACAAAAACCCAGCTCACTAAATGGAAAGCTAACTGCCTATCACAAGCTGGTCATTGTACGTTAATAAAGTCCACGCTAGCGGCTAAACCTTTACACCTCATGCAATGTTTTCTTCTAACTAGACAAACACATATAGAAATGGACAGAATAAACCGAAATTTCCTATGGAATAAAGGCCCGCGCCATAAACCACTTATTAGTTGGTTTGAAGTATGTAAAGAGAAATCCCATGGTGGCCTTGGCCTACGAAACTCTGAGGATATGAACAAAGCACTACAATTAAAACTCATATGGAAAATCCTAGCAGAACCAGAAAATCTATGGGTTACCTTAATCAAGGACAGATACCTAAAAAACCAAAACATATTACAATACCATAAAAAGGGGAATGCATCGTGGCAATGGAACCAGTTAAATAAATTAATCCCCTTATTTAAACAAGGATTACGATGGTGAGTGGGCAATGAGAAAGATATTAAGTTCTGGATTGATCTCTGGATTGGCCAAGCACCACTTATAAACATGGTAAATGACCCCACGACAATTGATATACACACCACAGTTGCAGACTTTATAACTCAAGATAAAAACTGGAACTCTGGAAAACTATTATCCATGCTTCACAGCATATTACCCAGGGAAACATTAGACACAATAATATCATCCCCAATACCCAAGAATGTACACATGAACATACTATATTGGAAATGGAGTAGAAACAGTTGGTTCAACACAAGCTCCGCTATAAATATGATAAACGACTCGAAAATATATATATATATAGTATGGATCTTTTGTTCACAAGTCTTACGGTGTACCTTGTACACAAATATGGACCTTTGATTTAAATTGAATGCATGGTTGAGATGGTGACACGTGTTCCGTTTTAATAAAAAAATAAAAAATAAAAAAAGTTATCTAGCGCATATCCTAGGAGCGTGAGCGCGTGATTGCTTGGAAATAAAACCTAAATCCCTTGTCGTCTTCTTGTACATGAGCAACGATGAAGGCAAAGCGGCGGCAATAAGGGCGAGATTGGCGACGATTTCGGCAACGATGAGAGCGGTGGCGATTTGAAGTGGCCGCCGGCGAGTCCAGATGGTCTTCTTCATCGATCTGGACCCGTGGAGCCAAACTGAACCCAGGCGAGGAGTGATTCAGGCGAGAACGAAGCCCTGGTAGTCCCGGACATCACCCAGATCTCTCAGCCGAGAAGGCCGACAGTGAGACGATGGCGGAGGAGGAGCCGATTGGCAAGCCGGACGACTGTATTTCCAGGAGAGACCCTTTGGATTCGACTCGGAAACAGGTTCGGAGAGCCTTCTGCATCACCTCATCCCTCTGGCTTCTCCTCTTTCTTCTCCGTCCAGCATCCATGGATGCTGAACCCGCGCCTCACTGTCCCTCTTTCCTCCCTCAGATCTGTGAAGAGTCGCCACCTCTCAGCCCCATCCAAGCCTCGATGACCTCGCCTCATTCGGGGGTCGGAGAAGACGAATCCCGCGGCGCTAGACCTGCGAGCACCCTCCCTCTCTTGCTCTGCTTTCCCTCACGTCTCTCACACCGGATTGAAGCCTGCCCAGATGCGGCTTGACGGCTGCGATTATGGGTGATTGAAGGCGGCGGCGAAGTGAGATGGACAAAGAATGCCCAGAGGCGGCGTGACGGCGGTGGCCCGCGCCTTACCTGCTATATCTCCTTCAATTTGCCTCAAATCCGATTATTCAGTCGACGTATGAATTGGTGAAATCGGGTTGGTGGATAGGGTTTTCGATACGCATAATTTTGATTCATTATTGTCAATTATTCAGACGTATGTGTCAAATTTTGATTACGGGTGATATTGAGTTGGTAAATTATTCGGTGAAATCTTATTTATTATTCAACAGAATATGGACTCTTCATTTTGGAAACAGTATAAAACAAAACATTATTCGGTGAAATGTGAGACATTATTCAGTGAAATAGGAAGAATTATTCGTATAAATTGTAAGTATTGTTTGGAAATTTGAGATTTCTTTTATCTGAAATTAATGGACAAAAAAACTAATCATTATTCGGTAATATGTGTCAAATTATTTAATGGAATTGATAAATTTTGATCTGAATTGGATGATAACATAACATTATTCGGTAGGATGTGAAATATTAATCGGTGGAATTGATAAATTTTTAAACAAACGAAATTATTCGGTAGGATGTGAAACATTATTCAGTGGAATTGACAAATTTTTTAACAAACGAAATTATGTGAGTCCGGCAATAAATCACCCATAATAATTTTTTTCACAAAATAATTAATATTCTCTATATTCTCAACAAAATTAGCTTAAAAAAAAATAAAAAAAATAAATGAGGGCATTGAGTTACACGTACAAAGGGGAGAAAGAGGAGAGAGTGAGTGGTTTTTTAATGTGGGTCCCACAAATTTTTTCACCAAAATAAAAAAAAATCACTTAAATCATGACCATCCATTCCGATAGATCAAGGGCCCATATTTGTGTACAAGGTACACCGTAAGGCTTGTGAACACCAGAACCACACTCTATATGTATGTATGTATGTATGTATGTATGTATGTATGTATGTATGTATGTATGTATGTATGTGGTATGTATAAAAAAATTAAAACATAAAATACAAGTATTTTAGTGTCTTACTGGTTGAGCCCTCTCAATCTTAAATAGAAATCAAACAATCTTGGTTTAAATTCCAATAGACACATATGTTTATTTATTTTTTCTCAATCCATTTTTCATTATTTTAAAATTCATATAATAAATAATAATATTTTTTTTATAAATTTTTCATCAAAATTATCCATACAAAACTATGCCAATTCCGAAAAATTTCTAAATTCGCCCCCGGTTGGCGATAGACTTCCTCTAAAATAATAGAATCGGTTTTCTCCCAAAATCGAATTTGCAGAGAATTTCCAAACAATGAATTGAAGACAAACTTCCTAAACGCTCTCGTTTGAGGGCTTTTACCTTGCCGCATGCCCTCATCACCTTTGCCCATCAGCATGTTTGCCCACATCCCCCCAACGCCACCTACCTTGGCCTCCATCACCCTTCCTCACCCACCTCCGGTACAAGCCCACCAGCTTCACCTTCCTCCGCCTCTCTCCCACATACTCCTCCTTGCCCACCAGCAAGACCGGTTGCAACCTGCAGCCTCAGTCCTCACCGGCCTTAACACCATGCCTCCAGTCCGAAAGGGTGCAACCAACCTCAACCCTCACCGACCTCGTGTCCATCGGTTGTCCGTCTCGGCTCGCTCCAGCCGTCGCTAGCCTTCCTCAGCTCCTGTCACCTCTACCTCCTCAGGCTTATTTCGGTTTGCTTCCGGTTCCTTCACCGACCACCATCGTCCGGCTCGGGCCACCTCAGGGCAACTGTGGCTCCGACTTCGGCTCTGCTACCGGTTCCGCCCTTTTGTGGTCTCCTCGGCGTCGTCCTCGGTCCGCCCTTGGGCCTGCCTTTCTCGGCGGCTCCGCTTGTGGTTGTCTTGTTCAGCTGCCGGGTTCCTACTAAATTAAAATACAAATTTCAATCCCTGGTCTTTATCCTTTTCCTTCCGATTGTTGTTTATTTTTCTCTTCGTGCTCATCTTGTCTGTCTCTAATTTGGCTTGCCCTTGTGCAACCTATTACGATCTTGTTATCGTCCATCGAGGGGTTAAGTTGGGTTTTTGGAGGGTTTGAATGAACAATGATTTGATTAGGATTTGGACTTGCGGATTGGTGTACAGTGTTGTTCTTGTTGTCATACGGGCTTCATGTGAACGGTGGTCGATTTGCTATGTTCGTAGATGTCATGGAAGTGCGATTGATATCTGAAGGCTCTGATGGAGTCCATAATCTAAGATGTCTGCTAGGTTCCTCAGAGTTCTCTATGTGTGTCTTCCCTTTGGCTGATCGGTTTTGTTCTGCTAACTTGTAGTTTCAGTGTAGGATGACTTGTACGTTTATTTCTTGATTTTATTTTTGTCATTTGCTTCTGTAAGTTTTTTTTGGTTATACATAATGATTAGTCGATCTATCGGCTTGTCCGATATCTCGATTTCTCTACGATTGTCTGGAGAACCGAATTCTTATCTTGCTTAAAAAAAAAAAAAAAAAAAAAAAGACAAACTTCCTTGAACAAGAAGGATAAGATCTAATTGAACTTTCGTGAAAATCACATTTTAATACTTTAATTGTCGTTTTTTTTTGGGTGGAATTGTATTTTGGATAAAATCATTTAGCCTTAAATATATAAAAGGAAATAAATTGTAAATGCCATAAATAATAAAATAAAATATTGAAAATAAAAAAGCAAAAGTTCTCCTTTTCCCCGTCTCTCACCCTTTTTGACGCTGTTTGGTTTCGTCTTCGTCCTCTCTCTCTCTTCCCACAGATCTCTTGTTGTCTTCGTTTCCATCTCCTCGGAATCTCAAGCAATTTCCGAGAAATTCATCCCACTCTGAAATTTCATATCCATCTACTGACCGATCGCTTCATCTTCTGTCCCTTACTTCCTATTTTCTGTTTCTTCATCAGATCCAAACGCCCAAGTCGCCTCCCTCGTGGAATCTGACATTTTATCGTTTCCCCAGGGATTGTTCATCTTTATCCTCTTTTAGATTATCTAATTTACATAGATCAGTTTTAATTCTTCCATTTTCATCTCCTTCTCTCCATCCGTCCCCGATGTTCTTTGTTTTTCTGTCGAAGTGCGATTTTTTTTTTGTTTAATTGTGATTTCGACTAATTTCGATTTGTGCAGTCAATAGGACCCAGTTTGAGTTCTGGATCTGGTGTTAGGTGAAATTTTCCGTTTACGATTGGAAAGTTGGAATTTTCTAGGAGTCCGGTTAGGCTGTATAGATTGTTTGTATGCTCAAATTTGGCAACCCTAGGACTTTCCTTTTGGGGTTTCTAGTACTGGCGATAGAACCTTCCGATTTTAGCTCAATCGAAGATAAAGTTTCAAGCTTGACGTTCTTGTGTGCAAGCTTGTTGGATTCATGTCTAGAATACTAATGGATCAAGTAGTTGGTGGGAAGTTCAAGCTTGGGCGGAAGATCGGAAGTGGCTCTTTTGGCGAGCTTTATTTAGGTGATTGGCTCATAATCTTATATACTGATGCTTTCTTGATCTTAATATAATTGCCTGGAAAAATGGTTAATGACTTGTTTTTGTTTGTTTTGGGGTTTTGTTCTGTTCTATAGGTGTTAATACGCAGACCGGTGAAGAAGTTGCTATTAAGCTGGTTTGCCCCTCAAGTTCTTTTGTCTATTCAACATTTTTCTAGGAATTTTTGCTAGTTTTGTTCTTTTATTTTGGCAAACAAGATAATGGATTCAGTTTGCTTTGCACTTCAATATTTTATTCATTTTCTACATTTTGTGGCTACATTTTTCAGTTTAGAAGGTGTTTCTGTAATTTCCTTGGCCAGAAAAAAGAAGTTGGCATACTTATCTGGTTATTCTTTAATGTTGGTTTTTTTAATAAATTTTGTTTATCCTTTGTTACTTGTAGGAATCTGCCAAGACCAAACACCCTCAGCTTAACTATGAATCAAAATTGTACATGCTTCTTCAGGGAGGAAGTAAGCAGCTTATTATTTTTCTCCTTTTTTGTTGTTTGAATTGCATAAAAACACTGCATCTTTGGTATTGATGGCTGATTTTGTGATTTTGATTTTGCAGCTGGCGTTCCTCATCTTAAATGGTATGGTGTTGAAGGTGAGTACAACGTCATGGTCATTGACCTTCTTGGACCAAGCCTGGAAGATCTGTTTAACTATTGCAACCGGAAGTGCAGTTTGAAGACGGTTTTGATGCTTGCAGATCAAATGGTAATATGGCTGTTCTTAGCAGCGAGGAGCAGTGTACTTTATGTTTGACAGCAGACTGAAATATGCTTTACTTCATTCTTTTAGATAAATAGAGTTGAGTATATGCACTCCAGAGGTTTTCTTCATCGAGATATTAAACCTGATAACTTCCTGATGGGCCTTGGGCGCAAAGCAAATCAGGTGAATTCCTTAGCATGTCAACATTTTTGAGTATTTGCTCTGTGATGCATGTAGCAGAGTCTGGTAAAATTGACAATTGGAGTCTAGTACTCTAGCTTTGTGGCAGTGCATGCAATTTTTCTAGAATTGATAATTCTTAGGAGATGAAGGCATAAAATACATGTTTCCCTTTTAGGAAATTTGTTACTTTATTTTCATTGGGAAATAATATATATTCTAAGGACATGCATGAAGTTGTATAATAAATATAGAAGATAAAAAAAATACAGGCAACCTTTTTTTTTATACCATGGTATCTTAATCGAGGCTCCTATGTCAGAGCATAGAAAGAAAATACTATGATGATGCTTGAAGTAGAATGTTGCTGTTTTGGGTCTTGAATTCTTCATTGGCAAGCTATGTACTTTACCTTGTTTATATTGCATTAATTGGATAGAGCAACTAATATATTATTTACAAAATTCTGTATCTCGTGAGACCTGTCATATGTCATTGGCAAAATTTCTGCACTCTAATTAGTTCAGTTGATGGCTTGGTAGTCTGGTACTTCCTGCATGCGTGAAAAATTATACTCTCTCCGTATCACAAAACTTGTAGTTGTACCTTTTGACACGCTTTTTAAGAAGCGAAAAACTCTAGAAAATATTAGTTTTTTAAATAATGTCATAGATAATTGTATTATCTATGAAATTATGAAAAAAATTATTAAAAAATTAATATTTTATAGAGTTTTTCTTTTCGCTTGTTAAAAAGCGTGCCAAAAGTTAAAACTAGAAGTTTTGTGATAAGGAGGGAGTAGTGATTATATGTGTCTTACTCGTATCTTCTTTCTTGTAGTCTACTAAAATGTCTTTCCCATTGTCTGCTTGAAGGTGTATGTTATTGATTTTGGCCTTGCAAAGAAGTATCGTGATCTTCAAACACATAAGCACATACCTTACAGGTACTACTAGGTGCAATGTTCAAATTCTTTTAACATCTCACAAGTCCTTTGTCATCATCTTCGTTTGTTCCTGATTTCCCTTAGCTTACCATTAAATAGATGTTGTGAACTTCTGGTTTTCTCTATAGCATGTTCAAGATTTAGTCTGTATTTGACATTTGTTACAAATTTTCTCACACTTTTGCACCAGATATTCAAGAATCAGCTGCATGCTGATGCTTGGTTTATGTTTTTATTGTTGATTCCTAATGTAACATATTTACAGAGAGAATAAGAACCTCACAGGAACTGCACGGTATGCCAGTGTCAATACTCACCTTGGGGTTGGTAAGTTCTCTTATTTCTCTAAGATATGATGATGAATTATATTGTTATTGTCTCCAACTATCCAAGTTCACTCGATCAACTAGCGGATTTTTAATGGAGAATTCATTCTGTTATTTTTTTTCTTGAAATAGAACAAAGTAGAAGAGATGATCTTGAGTCTCTTGGATATGTGCTCATGTATTTCCTGAGGGGAAGGTAGAACACTTTTCACTTTATGATATGATACACTCAAGCTTAACACCTTGCTTGGAAGGTCTCTAGTTGATCTTTGTGGTTTCTTGCAGCCTACCATGGCAGGGATTAAAAGCTGGTACCAAGAAGCAGAAGTATGACAAAATAAGTGAAAAGAAAATGATCACTCCAATTGAGGTACTAAATATTTTCAAATCCTATTCCTCAGATGTGACGTATATGTTGATTCAATTGTTATTTTGAAAAGTTGAAGACCTAATCTTTGCAATATCCTGTAGGTGCTCTGCAAAAACTATCCAACAGAATTCACATCATATTTCCATTATTGTCGGTCATTGCGGTTTGAGGACAAGCCAGATTATTCATACCTTAAACGGCTATTCCGTGACCTATTCATTCGTGAAGGTATGACGTGCTTTCTGTTTAAGTGACTGGAAGATCTTCATAGTTACTCTTCCCACTAGATTTTAAATGTTGGCCTTGTGAACAGGGAAATGTTAATCACTATTCACTTATGTTGGAAAGATGAGTTTATTCTCAATCATCTTATTGTTGCTTTCATTTTTTGAAATGCTATTTTAACTTCTGGCATGATAAATGAAGGTGTTGTCTGATGTTTTCATTTTTTAAAATGCCAGCTTATTTGCTGAATGTCTGATGAAGGTTCTTGATTTGATGGATCATAAAGTATAAAATCTTTTATTTTGAACTCGGACCTCATATGATTCCTGCCTCTGCTGGTATTGTTTTATGTTTTAACTTTTAAACATCCATTTTTTCTTGTAAATTGTACAGGTTACCAGTTTGACTATGTATTTGACTGGACGATGCTGAAATATCCACAGATTGGGTCCAGCTCTAGATTACGGGTTGGTTATATAATTATTTTCATGTCATTGTGTATATGTAAATGTGGTTGTCTCCGACCAATACTTTTTGCGTTCTCCTTGCAGCCAATTGCGAAACCAGATTTAAATCCTGGACCTTCTGCAGAAAGGATAGAGAGGCCTTTAGGTATCCCTGAAAAGGATTTCACTACCTGTATTGTTAGTTTTTCTGAAAAACAAACAACTGAACATGTTTGTAGCTTTATGCATGACATGAACTTTGATGTTCCGGCCTTTAGGTATCCCTGAAAAGGATTTCACTACCTGTATTGTTAGTTTTTCTGAAAAACAAACAACTGAACATGTTTGTAGCTTTATGCATGACATGAACTTTGATGTTCCGCTATATGAAAAAATGGGATTGGGAAAATAATTTCGATTAGTCTGAGCTATATCTGTATATCTGCTAATGAGTTTTATCTTTAGTGCCGAGTGACCTATCTTGTCACAAATTAAACTTATCTGGTCCTTGATTCTTTTGCAATTCTGCTGGTTAATTGGATAGTACTGAATTTCTTAAGCCTTTTCCCCCCTTGTCAATGACTATATTGTTTTTTGTTACCTAGCAGGACAAGAAGCTCGAGATAGATTTCCTGGTGCTGTTGAGGCCTTTGTTAGAAGGAACCCTATCACTGCCCTGCACAGTGACAATTCTAGAACCAGGTCCCCAGATGATCCTTCATCCAAGGATGTGGTGAGTAATTAGAAAATGAATTATCTTCATCTTCCTTAGCCCCATCACCTGGCTCCATGTTTCTAACCTGCATCGTATAGGATATTGACGATATCAGTAATTCAGGGTGTGCCTCACATACCATGCTGACATTTTGACATTTTTGGCTATGCTCACGACACCCCTAGCCATCAAATTCTTACTTAGTTTGTATATATTGATGAAAATTTGATATGCATGCCAACAGCTGGATCTGATGTTTAGGTTGCTTATGCTTTCTACCAGCTAGCTGATTCTGAGCGAGGTCGTAGCACCAGGACTGGCAGTGCCTCAAAGAGAGCTGTCGCTTCAACAAGCAGGCCCAGTTCTTCTGGTGAACCCAGTGACAGCCGATCGAGCCGATTACTGTCGACTAGTGGCCGCATGTCCTCAGCACAGAGAATCCAACCTGGGTTTGAACCCAAACCGTCAACTGTCCCTAATGGCTCAACAATCAAGCCTGGTGGGTTTGATGCCCTGAGGAGCTTCGAGTTCCTCTCTATAGGGACAGGCAAAAGGAAGTAAGAAACGTTGTTTTGTGAATCAAATTATTATTTGACAAAAGGCAGGGTCATCTCTTCCCTTTTGGTCGACAGTGGAGATCAAAGCAGCTATAACAGCTCAACCAAATTTACCTTGGTTACTCGCTCGTGTGAATAATCTCTTTTTTGGTTCCAGTTGAAGCTCAACCACCAACCACTATGCTATGAACGTTTGTAGTTACTTATCCATCTTTGGTAATATCATACTCAACACAACCCATGGAAAAGAGGGATGCCTCGCGACATGGAATTGTTCGTTGCATGCAACTTCGGTAATTGTAATAAGAAAAAAGTGACCTTTGGCATTAGCTAGTATTCTACACAGGGCAATTTCTTCATACTATAGTACCATTTGCTTTGTATTGAATATCTGAATTTCATAATTGAAACACTACTTTTAGTTCAGATATCCAGGGGTTCCGACTATGCCATCATAACACAAGATCTCAGCTCAATAACCAGCAACTGATGTGCTTCGGTTTTCACCTTGTCAGCTCAATGACCAGCAACTGATGTGCTTTGGTTTCTGCTTCACGAGCCGCATCCCTGCTGTTCAGTAACGACCATACAAGGAATTTTTTGGCCAGGGATACATGTGTTGGTTGTCAGGGTTGATAGGCCTGAATCTATATTGGTTGGCCTTGGGAAGCAGTAAGCCAATAGCAAAACACAACTGTACTTGGCAAAGTTTCATCTTGTTCAAAGTAAAGGTCAGAAACTAAAATGACAAACAAATATGCACTATATAGAAGTCTAGTGTATCTCTTTGGAGATCAAGGTGTATCTCGCTTAGAGCAGTGTATCAAAGAAAACAATAATGAAGAAGAATCCAAATTCAACCACTCATTTTTCTGACAAGTTTAGCCCTCTTTAATCTGAATAGCACTCTTTCAGCTTGCTCGATCCACCGCCATTTCTTCTGGTTTACTTGAGTAAGATCCTGTCTAATCATGTTGCACTATATACATTATGACAAAATAGGAACACTCCATTCTCAAAAATAGGGGAGTTCATACAAATCTTTATATGCTTGGAGGAACAGAAGAAAATAAAGCTATTTCTGATCATTGATCAACCATTGGACTCCAGTCATCAATATGCACATTAGGAGAAGCACTTTTCCATGCTGCTTTCCGAGAATGGAACAAGGATCAAGAGCAAATAAACACAACAAAGTCGTAAAAAATTAATCCGTGAAACATAGGCCTTATTCTCTAATACCATGCTGAGAGAAATGCGACACGTGAGAAGCCTAATCTGTGTGGCAGCCTTTGCCTCAAGGGAAGAAAAAAAAAACACCCCTTTTTCCGATGCATTCTCTCCTGGAACTATACAACAGGAAAGGGGTTAGCTCTGAAAATACATCTTGCAATATACAACAGGAAAGAACACATGTACAAGAGTAAACAGAACAACAAGGCATCTATGAAGAGTTCTTGCAAAGCACAGTCACATGTACAATTAGAATTATAAGAACACTTGGAGACTGATACAATACAATGAAGCGCCTTAAAAATGAGAAATTATGTGTCTCTGTTTTTCTTTCTTTTTCTCGTTATGCATTGTGCAACCTAGCTTTATGAATTAGTGGGGAAGTAAATGAAATTGAATGATATGACTAAAGCAGTAAAGCATGATCAAATAAAAAGTCCAAAGTTAGAGACAAGGGAAATGAAGGAAGAGTTACACGCACTGAGCCCCATACATCAGTTTCTACTAATCATTTGTCGTTAGCGAATAAATGTATGAATAAAAATTAAGACTACATTTATGTAATCACCTCATTTGCGATAAATGCCATTTAACTCTAATTTCTGTTGCAACGCTCCTGGCAAAAATGAGTCAAACCATTACGTTTGAGCACATTCAGTCACCTACTAATCGGTTACATTCATGAATTTCATTTGTAGTCATGTCATATACCAGGGAAGTATATATATACCACCACCAGGCACCAGGTATCTAGCACATCTTCAGTAAGCTTAGTATCTCCATTTTATTCACATTCATCACCATAACCATGAGTGGAAGCAGACACCAGACTCAACAGGGTGCATTTATCGTATGCCAATGGGTTTGCAGGATATGCAATTTTAGCACAATTGATATCAATCTTTTCATAGATCACTGCAACAACCATAGGCTAATAACAACAATTACCTCCAATGGCCAGAACCGAGTGGTGCAACCTCATCTGCTTTTGAGGGATTTGATTCAAAATGCAAACCTCCTTATGCCAGCAGCAGCTTCTGGAAGCAACCAGCTCAGAATGGATGGAAACCCTCAAGGATTGCACTCATGGGAACAAGCCACATATAGCAGCGAAGTGATCCAAGATGCAAGAATACTCGCTGGGAACCATAACAATGAGCCAGCTAATGCTTATACAAGGCCTCTTCTGTATCAATTGGAACACCCTCTCCCAGAGTTCGTTGATCTTGGAGATGATGAGAACAACCGTGATGATGTGGATGTGACCTTGCACCTGTAAGAAATCATATACTTAAGTAAGTATTATTATGCTTCTATATCCTAATTTGGAAGCATGAACTGCAGGAGTTGCAGAAATAGTGTTCAGTCATTTTAGTAGCTCTTGTTGTCAGAGAAGCAGCTTTTATCCTTTTGAATTTCAATTTTGATGCATCTGTTCAGGTTACTCCGTCTGTTTGACATCCCTACTCCCACCCGAACAGACAGCAAATGCCTTCCATTTCAAACTTTGTTTTAAAGCACTTTGGTAGCACTACTTGTGAGCAAAATTACCTGATACTGGATGACAAAGTGCTTGTACAGTTGTACTCCTAAATTACCAATTTCCTAATAATATTGCTTTTAAAATTTTCCGATGACTCCAATTATCACTCTCATGACTCTATTTAAGTAAAAAGCATAAGGATTGATCAGTCTCATGAATCTATTTAAGTAATAAACATCAGTCTCATGAATCGACTAGATTGATAATTGATTAGCACATAAAAGTTTCTAGTTATTGCAAATAGGGTGTCGACAAATATAATTTATTATGACAGAGAAGCTAATTGAGCAAGCAAAACTCTATTACATAATCATGGAAATAGAAGAAATCAGGCCTAGAAAGGAAAGCCTCAAGACTTAAGATAGGGTTTGCAAACTAAACAAAAGATGGAACTGACACAGAAAATGTGGGAAAGTAATCTATATATATGACACAAGCACTAAAATTGCCGATGGACCTACAAATCCCTTGTAAATTATTCACAGGAAATAAGGATGTCAGAGAGTCGATTTAAGTGGTATTTTGGCATCCTACATGCACTAAAACAACAAGGGGGATTCCAAACATCTAGTTGTCTATGTGATACTTTCCATAAGTAACTGGAACATCCAATCTATTTTTACAGAGGAGAAGTTTGCCCATCTCGTATTTCAGCTCTTTTGGTTGAAATAAGTCAAATAACTAATTGATGGCTAAATATTACATGGTATCCTCTACTAGCCTAGAAGACTTCATTTGGCTCTCTCGGATTTGAGCATTTCTGTTTCAAATAAACCAATTGGTGGCTGAAATTACTAGAAGTATCTGCTACTAGCCTTGAAGCTAACAAATTGTATGCTCAGCACTGAAATGTATATCACACCTGTGTCCGAAGAACGAAGCTAGGAGCTTCAACTGGATTAACCCCATATCATCAGCAAATTCGCTTGCTGTGTCACTAAATTCCTTGCAAACAGGCATCTCAAATTAGTAGAGATATTCTAATGTTTCCATAGTTATAATCCTAAGTCCTAACTCTGAAGAGGTAGGCTAATGGTGCCACCAAAAATGTAATTCAATACAATTAGAAACATGAGGAGCAGCTTCAGGCCCCAGTCAATACTTAGTAGGCAAAGTAACTTGAAGAGAAAAAATCAACTGCTAACATTAATCCAAACCCAGAAATTCAACATAGGGTTGCTACCATTTTCCCCCAAAATTTCAAGGTTCTCATTTAGAGTTTGTTTCTCAATTACGCATCTAGCGTTCTGAATCAAACTCGAGTTGGTCTTCACAGATATCTCCGATTCGAGTTGCAATAGGGTAATCATAGTTGCAGAAAATGAATCAAACTCGCATTATCTCAAGAAATCAAGCAAGTTCGTAAATGAAGACGGTACAAAATAAAAAAACGATAACAATTCGTCTAAGCAATTAGAGTTTTCATAGTGCCGACCTGGTAATTGAATGGCTCCCCAAGGAAGTCTTTATCCGGCGGTGGCAGAAAACATAGCGTCAAAATTGTGGATAAAACCGAAGAAATTAACCGGACAACCCCTTAACCGGTCCGGCATGGACCTTAACCGGACTATGTTGTGACTTGTGTATCACATTTTTTTTTTTAAACTAAGATTTGTGTCATTAAACATTTAAACTCATCCAATTTTTCCAAGGAAAGATATATATGATGGGCGTGTTTGGCTGGGGATGGGAGTGGGTGGAAGGGGATGGAGGGGGGCTTTGGAAACCGTGCCTGCGTGTTTGGCAACGGGATGGAGGGAGATGGAAGGGGATGGAGATGGAACTTCCACACCGAAAAATAGGATGGGAAAGGTATCCCCTAAAAGGAGGATTTAGGGGATGGGATGAAAATCTCCCAAATTTGCCTCCATCTTCAACCTTCTTCCTCCCTCTCTCCTACCCCTACCCCTACCGCCACCGCCACCGCCCACTGCCGACACCGCCGCCCATCACCGTCGTCGCCACCGCCCACCACCGGCGACGCCGCCGCCCACCACCGACGCCGTCACCCACCACCGCCGCATATAAATCCCCTTTCCTCCTCCGATCAATCTCCCCCACCGGCAATTCCTTCTCCGGCGCCCTCCTGCCGTCGACCGCGTAGAAGTGGAGGAGCTTGAATTCGCCGGTAATGGAAGAGTATCCGAGCGCGACGCTCGAGATCGACTTGAAATTGGGAGCCACGTAGAAGTTGAGGAGCTTGAAGTCGTGGTTATCAATCAATACAGAGCTCCATCTAGAGCAGACGCATCGGAGTCGGCATAGGGATTTCGCGGGAAAGCGAGAGAAGATGTTGAAGAGGAGCTCGTTGGGGAGGCGGTGGAAGATCGGGGGATCTTCGCCTTCCTCGTCCGCCATTGGAGGGGCGGAGCGGCGCGTCGGTGGCCGTCGAAGGCGGCCAAAGTCGTCGAGAGGGGTTGCTGGCTGTTGGGCTTCAACTGAGAGATGATGGAAGAAGAAGTTGAGCTTTTAGGGTATTTGGGAGGGTATTTTCGTCATCTCATGTGGTTAATGGGGGTAATTTGGACTTTTTTCGTTTCTCCATCTTCTCAACCATCAAAATACAACCAAACACGAACGGGATTAAACTGGCTTCAAAATTCCACCCGGTCCCACCCGGGTTTCCATCCCCATCCCGTCCACCCCACAAAATCCATCCCATTCCACCTACCCCCATCCCGTTGCCAAACACGCCCGATGTGATTCATATCAGAAACCTACCTTGTAATGATTAGAGATATGTATGATGGTGCTTCCACGAGTGTTCGGTCATCCGGAGGAGTCACCGACTACTTTTCAGTGTAAGTAGGCTTACACCAAGGATTTGCTCTAACCCCTTTTCTTTTCATTGTGGTCATGGATGTGACCACATGAGCTATTCAAGGAGAGATTCCATAGTGCATGCTTTTCACCGACAATATTGTTTCTGTAGATGAAACGAGAGAATGTATAAGCAATAAATTGGAGCTTTGGAGAAAAACGTTGGAAGCCAAAGGCTTTAGAGTGAGTAGGACTAAGACAGAGTCCATGGACTTCAACACGGGATGGACAAGAACGGGTGTTGGAGATATGATGTTGTAGGGGAGTTGGACCCAGAGGAAAGACAATTTTAAGTATTTAGGGTCGATGATGCAGAGCGATGGTGGAGTTGACAATGCTAAGCACCGGATTCATATGGGGGTAGAAATAGAGGGCGGCTTTGGGTGTTATGTGTGATGAGAAAGTGCCTTCAAAACTAAAGGGTAAATACTATAAGGTGGTTGCGAGGCCTGCCATATTATACGGAGCAGTGTTGGGTGACAACGAAGGTTCATGAACAGAGCCTTTTGGTGGCAGAGATGAGGATGCTCAGAGGATGTGCAAACGCACATGACTGGATAAAATCATAAATGAGGTTATCCAATATAAAGTAAGAGTAAGATGCATTAAGGAAAAAATTTGAAAATCAAGGCTCATATGGTTTGGGCATTTGAGTAAAAGAGACCCATACGCGCCAGTATAAAAATGCGACGGACTCCCGATCCGCGAGCAAGTTTGACGTAGCAAAAGTCCACCTAAAAAGTCTTGAAGAGAGGTAATTAAGAATGATATTACCCTATTACACCTACCAGAGGGTCTATCGAGAGATTGCAGATAATGGATAACTGCTATCAAGGTTGACAAGTGCTAGATATTTCTAGGGAAAACTCACCAAGATAGTACCCTTAGCCTATGTGCATTGGGTCGTTCCCCTTATCCCGCTTGCTTGGTTTTGCAGACGATTGTGCATATTTGGTTCGCTTGCTTTTTATTTCATCACATTCTATTTACATTTGCATTTATTTTATTTTTGAGTTATTGAAAATTGTGAACAATATAGTATACTACAATATACTAGTATAAGTTGTAATCCAATGCAGTTACTTTATCCCCTCTTATACAAATCTAATTTTATTGGATGAGTACTAAATGGGGAGACAAATTTTTTATCATCAAAATATTTTTAATTAAAACATTTAATCAACAATATGGTGTAGCTATAGAATAAACTATCTCAAACCTTCTCAATTTCTTCCTAAATAGTAAATATCCTTCTTTTAAAAATATTTGGTATCACTTTACATGTAATTATTACAAGATTATTAGTGACAACTTTTTTTTGAGCAAAGTGATAATTTTCAATAAAACTAAAAAATAGAACAATATGTTAGTCTTAGCATATATTGGTATATTGGATGATTTTTATAAATATTTTAAATTTTCTATAAAGTTGTACAATTTTTGTGTTAAGGAAATATCTTGTTTTTTTAACAATAATGGTTCCAACATTAATGGATAAGATTGACATGTATATTTCAATACTCACGAGTTCAAATTTCTCTTCTCATATTATAATGACTTAAAATATACCTATATAAAAAAAATTAATCTACCGCAAAATGATTCATACCCACACAAATGTAATTTATGTCAAAATACCTTATGGAATGTATGATTTTGTTTATATGAGGGTATGAGTTTTGGAAGTTGCGACCGATGCATGAACTTGCATTGTGACAGGGTCACAAGGAATATTGTTTTGTTGTTTTTTCCTACCTATATACTTTGCATATATGGATATAGACAGGGGCGAAGCCATAAAATAATCGAGGGGGAGCTCGGGAATTTTTTTTTAAATATATATAAAAGATATAATTTTGTTGTAAAGAATATAGTAAAAAACACATTAAATGTATGATTTAAATAACTATTTTAAGTTTAAAAAATTAAAAGGGAGAAAATCCATAAAATGAAGCTACGTGGATTTGAAATCAAGACCAAATCATTCAAATTCCCACCTCATACCAACTAACTAAGCATAATACTTAATTTTTCATTCAAATTAACTTATTTTAACTCTTAAATTATCAAAAATTACCAAAAAAATACATATATTTTTTTTTTTTTTACGTTTTCCTCCGACCCAGGGGGCTCGAGCCACCTCATGCCCCCCCTCCCTTCGCCCCTGGATATAGACATATAGTCATATAGATATAAAGCATCATGATATCTGCTCCCAAATAAAATTGAATTGGTTGATAATTAACAATAATAGTAGCAACTCAATTATATGCACAGATGGGTCATATATTATTGCTGCAATTGCACACTTGCACCTGTCTCCTCGTACTCCTCCATCCCCTCCTATGGATATTAAATGTATTAATCAATTTGCATGGATATACCAAAAAAATACCAAATATTTGGTATATCCACTACCATTTACTGATTAATCAATCCCTCCCCCGGTATCCTACTATCCTCCAATCCTTCATTGCATTGGAGGGAAACCTAAATGATCTCATTGCGAAATTTGGTTAGATAGGGTTATATACACGGAATCAGGAAATAAAATCTAGATGAATTAAATAGACTAATTTTTTTTTATATATTCATAATTTTCATTAACAATTTTTTTTTATATATAAAAAATACATAATTATTAAAATTTCTCCTTTTTTTTTTCTTTTCTTATTTCTTACTTTTTATTATTTTTTTTAAAATGGGGCGGGTTGGATTGGATATCAACCCACCTCTAGTTAAGTGATATGATATATAAATAGACCTGTCAAAACACAACCCGACCCGGTGATCCGACCCGAACGACCCGAACCCGGAAATTTTGACTCGGATTTTTTTTTCGACCCGAACCCGAAAAACTCAAAATTTTCCGGGTAATCTGGGTTTCGACCCGGTGACCCGATTGACCCGGTAATTTTGACCCGGTTGATTTATAATTATATATAATTAATTTTTTTTATATATAATTAAAATTTATCACAAAATTATCAAATTATGATTTTTTTAATTTAAAAAAGAAAAAATTGACAAACCCGAAATCGACCCGAAATGACCCGAAACCCGGTCAAATCCGGGTTTGAGTCAACCCGAAAAATCCGGAACCCGTTTTATCCGAAACCCGAAGTGACCCGCCCGAACCCGACCCGAATGACCCATTTGACAGGTCTATATATAAATGAAGTAAATATTCCAACTTTTGGGTAGCTAGTTACATTTTCTACCCAAAATATACGAGAATTCCGTTCAATATCTTGATTATTGGAAAATTTTGGAATTAGAGTAGCTAGTGCTTTAAAAATCTAAAGTCTCCCCATCAAGGAATAGAGTTAGAGACCATATATAAATATAAGATGTACGTCCATAATATTCATTTTTTTTTTGGATTCATTTTAATATTCAATTTTCTACCCACCATCTTTTGTGATTTTCGAGTAATTGTTAATCTTCCAAATCCATTTACACTCCGATCATATGGCATTCTCTTGTGTTAATCATCAAAATTATATTATAGATTTAGTTGAGAACGAATAATTTTTACTTATAACTCTAGTAATGACTATCACATTTTCAGTTTCTTATATCAGTATACTTGTTGTTTTTATCAATAATCGTTGGAAAAAAAAGGGTTACTAGTGCCGCGGTTGGTAGGAGGAGGGAGCTAGAGAGGGAATAGGAATTAAATGCTTGCTAGAAGTGAGTTCCCGGAAGGTCTTAATCACACCTTCATAGCGCTGATTCTGAAGGTTCCTTCACCTTTTAAGATGAAGGACCTCAAGCCCATTAGTCTATGCAATGTGCTATATAAGATCATTTTGAAATGCCTAGCTAACTGCTTGAAAGTGTGCTTGAGTAAGGTGATCTCACCTAATCAGAGTGCTTTTGTTCCATATAGATTGATCACAGATAATGTCTTGTCGACTTTTGAATTGTTTCATTTTATGAAAAGGAAAAAGGTGGGGGAAAAAGGGTTACATGGCGGTCAAACTGAACATGGAAAAGGCGTATGATCGAGTGGAGTGAGGTTTCCTGGAGCATTGTATGGAGAAGATGGGTTTTCATTCGAGGTGGATTGAATTGGTGATGAGATGTGTCAGATCTGTTTCATTCTCAGTTCTCATAAAAGGCTCGCCTTCACCTGCTTTTACACCTTGTCGCGTATTAAGACAAGGTGATCCACTATCACCTTATTTATTTCTTATGTGTAGTGAGGCGTTGTCGAGGTTGATTAGGAAGAGTGAAGAGGAGGGTCGATGGAAAGGGATCAAGATTGCTAGAACTGCTCCAGTTGTGTCACACTTATTTTTTTTGCTGACGACAGTATTTTGTTCACAAGGGCGCACTGCCAACAAAGCTCAGAAATCGTTGATATGCTCTGTGTATATGGAGAAGCCTCGGGACAACAAGTTAACTTTGCGAAGTCAGAAGTGTCGCTTATCAGAAATGTGCGTGAGGAGATCTGTGAGAAGATTGAGGCAGCTTTAGGCATTGTGGAGGTCGAGAAGCATGAGCGATACTTGGGCATGCCAACTATGGTTGGTAGGTCTAAGAAGGTTGTTTTAAGTATTGTTCGGGAGAGAATCCGGAAGAAGTTGAAGGGACGAAAGGAGCGAACTTTATCCAGAGCCGGGAAAGAGGTTCTTCTGAAAGCGGTTGCACACTTGCACATGCTATCCCGACGTATACCATGTCCTGGTTTTTGTGGCCAAGCTACCTTTGTCGATAGATTGAGCAGATGATGTGTAATTTTTATTGGGGGGACAACTTGGAGAAAAGGAAGATGCACTAGATGTCTTGGCGGCGATTGTGCTTATCAAAGAAGAAGGGAGGTTTAGGCTTTCAAGATATGGAAGTCTTCAATCTGGCTTTACTGGCTAAACAAGGTTGGAGGATTCACAATGAACCTGGCACTTTGTTGGTTAGGCTCCTTAAGGCTAGGTATTTCCCATGGTCGACCTTTATGCAAGGAAAGGTGGGACATGACCCAAGTTTCACGTGGAGGAGTATTCTACATGAGAGAAGGGTATTGGAGGAGGGTACGTTTTGGGCTATTGGTAACAGACTGGATATTGAAGTTTGGAGAGATAGATGGATGCTGAGGCCAGATTCTTTCAAACCCATTGCAAATGTTGAAGGGAGAGAACCGAATATGCGAGTAAGTCAGTTTATTAATTGGAGCTGTGGGGGATGGGACAAAACTGTTGTACAAGCGACTTTCCTCCCATGTGATGCGGAGGTCTAGTGTTGAAAATTCACTCGGTGGCCGGATGAGTCGACGCCCGACACTTTGGTATGGTTCTATTCCAAGAATGGAGATTATAGTGTCAAAACAGCATATCACGCTATGAGGGAGAGAAGAAGGCGTGTGGATAGCTGTCTTGAATCGTCGGACCCGAGACGAATCTGTAATTTATGTCAAAAGGTATGGAAGCTCAAAGTCATTCCGTGTGTCCAGCATTTCATTTGGTGGGCGTGTCGGGAGATTGCGCCTTGTAAAGTGCCTTTATCGAGGAGAAGGGTGTCGATTGAAGGGGGGTGTCACCAGTGTGGAAGGGAGGAGAGTTTGATGCATGTTCTATTTGATTGTCAAGCGACTAAAGAGATATGAAAATTGGTGTCGGAGCTAAAAAAATCTGGAAGAGGTTGCTGCAACTTTCGAGAATGGGAAGAAGGTGATCCTGAGCAAGATGACGGAGAAGATGCAAGTTGTATGGGTTGTCATTGTCTGTGATATATGACATGCTAGGAACCGTTGCTTGTTTGAAGGGATCACTGCAGAGCCGAGGTTGGTAATTGAGATTAATGTATGGGTTGCTGCTTAGAAAAGAGAGAAAGAGGGGTTGCTAGCTCGGCATGTGCAAGGACAAAACAATGAGGGGTCTTCATATGCGAGGTGGTGGCTCCCGAACCATGACCTCATAGAGATTAATTGTGATGCCTCGACAAGTGCGGACCTGGGCTACGGAATCAGAACCATTGCTCGAGACTCAGACAAGGATCTAATGTGGGCTGTTGCGAGGTCAATACAGGAGGGGACCGAGACCCTAGTAGCGAAATTAGAGGTTGTGGAGTGGGCATTAAGGCTAGCGGAAGAGCATGGAATGAACAACGTCATCGTCGAGTCGGATCGCCAACAACTTGTCAGTTTGGTAAGGAACATGAGTTGTTCGTTTAGGGGGGGGGGGGGGGGGTTGGTTGCCTTCTACACAAGATTCTTTGCTTGGCCCGTGAATTTCGATAATGCATGTGGAGCCATGTCAGGAGGGACGAGAATCAAGCATCAGAGTTTTTAGTAAAGATTATACCTAGCTCTTTTTATTCTGTTACTTCGAAGGATGATTTACCTAGTTCTTTGTTTAACATTGTTTATGGGAACCTTATGATTAAACAAACGTTGTGTTCAGGCCCGGTCTGAGTAATCGAGGGGCCCTGGTGCAAAATAGAAATTAAGGCCCCTAATAAAACTTTTTTATAATTAAAAAACAAACAAAAATGCTCTTTTTTAGATTCGAACCTACAACCATGTGGTATAATTACCATAAACTTACCAATTGGACTATTTAGTATATTTGTTTATACTTTGTAGATATATTACTACTATCACAAATTTACTTATTATGAGCCCCTAAAATTTACGGGCCCTGGGCCGTCGCCCCTCTCGCCCATCCCCTTGGGCCGGCCCTGGTTGTGTTTCCCTGGGCCTAAGTGTTAGGAATTGAGCTGGTTAGCCTAAGTGCTTCCCCGGACCTTCTCATTAAGCAAACGTTGTGTTTCGTCTGATATGGTTTTCTCCAAGTATCCTAGCTATAAAAGACATGGCTTCTGGAGTTATGGTTGCATTGGGCACTGTCCAGCTCTTGCCCTCAGTTCTCTCCAAAAGCTCGACTAGGGTTTCTAGGGTTTGGGTTCAAGCTTCTAGACCTTTGCTTCCGAGCTAACGAGAAGAAGACGGTGGTTGACGACGCTCTTCTGGAGGTGTTTAAGCTTCGGTGGCTAGCTTTTGGCGACCGCTCTTTCTCTCTAAAGATCTAGGTAGTTCTCATCCGGAGGGATTTATCTTTCTCCTTTACACCTCTGATTCACATACATGCACAAATCTAGGATTATCTTTGTATTTATTACTTGATTATCTCTTTACGAACTCTTTATATATAGTTGATTCAGACATTCAACCAACTTTTAAGACCCGAAAATGTAGACTTTACCAAACCTCGTAAAAATCTCTTATGTTCGTTTATCTCACATGTATTTTTTTCCCGACCTTTTGCTTCTGCATAAAATCGATTTCGTTTTACTCAAACCTTCGGTTTTACACTAACCCGTAATATGAAATAGTTTAAATGAATTTTCTAATATATGCATATAACATACATCAATACATTGCATTTGGGTTCTCATTGGTGCCTAAAAAAGCCTTTTAGCAAAAGCATAGTTACACTAGCCGTTGAGGGAAGGTGGGCCCGCCAAGTGGGGTCAAAATTCATTTGTTTTATGGTCTTCTCTCCCTCTCTGACTCCGCCATTGTGAAGCGTCTGCGTTTTTCTTTCCTCCTCAGTTTCTTCTTTTCCTTAATTGGTGAAGATTTCCGGTCGCCGGAGGTCGGATAAACTCCAATGTCACCTCGTCGGAGGCATCTGCATCTTCGGATTCTCTTCTCCCTCTCTCTCTCTCCATATAGAATATAATTCATGAATTATATTATTTTAAAAATTAATTTAATTTGGAATTGTACTGCTACTAAGTACCAGTGAAGGAGCCAAAAGTCGGAGGAGGAGTTTGTCCGTTTACTATTCGTTCACGCTTTCGCTCTGCAGAAGCCTCCATTATCATCCAGCCTCCTTCAAACCGCCATTAAAGGAAACTAAGTTCTGATTGGTTAGCGTTTCAGTTTCACGCAGTCGTGGTGATTTCCTTGCTGCCTTAACGCAAATCGGATTCGGTTCAAGCTGCCATGGAAGCAGTGCGCAGGATCGATCCTAGTGGTTTGCGTGTTTTCGGGGATGGATCGGCCTTCTAGATCGAGTGTGTGAAGCTCTTATTTTTCCATATTCGGTCATGAAACCGAGTACCAGAATCGATTCTGTTGTTTTCCAACTCACTCCCACCCGTACCAGGTAAAGTGCAATTCGTTTAATTGTTTTTTCTTCTTTCGCTTCGAGAATTTCTTGCTTTCGCTATTCGATTTGCTAAGATTCACCTGGTATTGTCTCCCTTGTGTTTTCGCGGGCGATTGTCTGCAGTTTGCGCCTTTTTTACATACTGATTTTAGCCTACGATTTTGGAGCGAATTTAAGTGAATGAAAACGCATCTTTTTTTTTCCTTCGCTTTTCCTTCTTTTGGAGTAAGCTAGGGTTTTAGATCGATCAGTCTTTCTGGTTTGCCTTTGAGTTGTTCTGGATGGGCTTTCGTAGACAAACATTTCAAGGGTTTGTCAAGGATTTGGTTCACTGAAGGGAGTTTTGAGCGCATGATGGACCTTGGATGGTTCTTGAATGGGATCTTGATAAGCCAGCAGATTGAAAAGCCCTTGCATATGAAAATTGAATTTGTCCAACAAGATCGGAACTCGTGTTCTTATTATAGATATTCAGTGTTTTAGCAGGTTCATGGAACCTCCTATTTTGCAGATGGAGGATAAGTCTAACAGCATCTTGTGCCTCAGGTGTGATCTTGTGATGAATGCTAATGGGAGATCAGAGCGAATTGCTTCGGGTTTGCTTGATCCTTTTCTTACACACCTGAAGTCAGCCCAGGAACAGATTGGAAAGGGGGGCTATTCAATCACTCTTGAACCACATCACGGCGGTGATTCAGCATGGTTTACGGTGGCAACAGTAGAAAGGTAAATATAGCCTTTCTGTCCACTTTTGGTATGGATGGCAACCCAAAGCCAACTGGCTTTGTTGTACCCTTTATTCAAGAATGATTGAACGGGCATGAATTAGCCTTTTTCTTATTTTTAAGAAGGAAAGATTTTCAGTTGATTAGTCTTTTAACTGTTGCTTGTTTTGATGTTTATACGTATCTGAAAGCCTCAAATGTTTTCAACTGCTATAGGTTTGTTCGTTTTGTGAGGACACCTGAAATCCTTGAGCGGGTTTACACTATAGAATCCGAAATATCGCAGATTTTGAAGACGATGTCCTTTCAGAGTGATAATGCCATGGAATTGCCTAGTGTAAGTGAAAATCATAAAGATCTATAGTCACACACTATGGCCCAGAAAACACTAATGGAGTCATCTTTTCACTTTTCACTTTTGCAGCAGGTACATGATCATCAAATAAAACAAGAGAATAGCAGTGAAGCTGCCTCTAGAAGACCAAATAGTTATGGTGCTGCCAAGTTAGGTATGTTTCCACTTATAAAATAATCCATTGGCGATTGTTGTTCTGGCTTAAGACTTGGCCTCATGTACCCTTATTACATCTTTATCTCAAGTTCTACTTGAAAGAAGCTACATTCTTCACTGATTTTGGTTTCCCATTTTGTTATTCTTTTGTTGATGGAATTTGGTAATTTTGGTATTGGCTTCAACATTTCCTTTACCATGGGATATTGGGATCTCAAAGGAGGCTCTACCTTCATATTCAACAAAACAGTTTCATCTATTCAGAAGAGGCTATTGCTGATTTTTCTTGTCGTAACTTCCCTATATCAAACTTTCACCCATGTGCTCATGATAGTCAAATCGGTGAACTGTTTCCCAACCACCCTACATGAGGAGTGAGGACTGTTCTCTTAGAAAGGCACTTTATTGTTGAAGTTGGTTATAAACAGATAATGTTTGAAATAATAGAAAGCATCTGCTACGAATTTAAAGACGTTATTGTCCTTGACAGGCAGCAAAGATGTAACAACTAGCAATGAAGAGAAAACAATTGTCATTTACAAGGTAGCTTTTATTTGATTTCTGCAATCACAATTCCATATCAGGATGAAATATTTCTTTCTCTTGTTTTGACAAGAAGATGTCAGTTAGGTTTGCACTTCTGTATTTGCAGCCTGATGCACTAGAAACTGACCACTCCAACATGGATGGTGTAAACCCCAAGTATGTATTAGAGTTCCTCATTAAAAAAAAAAAGTTTTTTTTTGATGGTTTCACAGATCTGAAAACAATCTTGGATTATATTCTGATAGAAGTCTGTATCTTGATTAGAACTCAGCTTCTACAAGTTCTTGAGCCCCGTAAAAGCATCCTCCAAAAGGAACAAGGAATGGCATTTGCACAGGCCATGGCTGCTGGTTTTGACATTGATCATATAGCCCCACTGATGTCGTTCGCTGAATGCTTTGGGGCTACACGTTTGATGTAAGCAACACTGTTTTACACAAAAACATTTTTATATTTTCTTCCTCGAGATGTATCCTTTTTTTTCAGAAGAACATGCATCAAAGTATCCTGTAAGGTTAAAGGTGTACTTACATTGAATTTCCAAATCTGATAGGGAAGCATGCTTAAGATTTATGGAAATCTGGAAAGCAAAGCATGAAAGTGGACAATGGGTTGAAATTGAAGCAGCGGAAGCAAACTCTCATGCAGATTTTGCTTCAATGAATGCATCTGCAATTCCAAATGCAAGGGACAAGCACGTTGAATTCAATGAATCATGCCTCCAGAGCGACGTGCCTTCAGAAAATAATGGTACATCATGTGCAGCCAGTAGCGTAGGCTTCTTTCCTGCACTTGTCGCTGTCTAGATCGTTCAATTATTTTAAGAACAAATTTCAAAGTCAAGTATTAGTATTACTAATTACTATTGTGCATAGGGAAGCATCTATTGCCTATAAATTATATTTGTACACCCATCTGATAGGATTAAGAGCTGTTCTCTTGTTGGCGTCTTGGGTTGAACTAATATCTACCCATGTTGCCCAGGTCTGAAGCCTCATCCTATTCATCTTCCGTGGCCAGTTCATCCACAAGCAAATCAAATGCCAACACTCCAACTATGTCCTTTTCCCATGACCTCCTATCACAACTGTGCTCGAAACAGAAATTGTTTCCAGCCCCAATATATGTCTGGTGTTGATCGAATAGTGAAAGAAAGAAGACATTCAATGGATAATGCAGAGCTGTATACCCAGTCAGATATTCAAGATATTGATCCTTATGAAAGCTTGGTTTGCAATAGTTCTGACGAAGAAGAAGATTGTCAAAGCCAGGAAGCAATGGAGAAGATATGTGGAAACTCTAGAAAGCAGTCCGGCATAGTTGTTATTCATAACAATGATTATATTGCTTCAAATAAGCAGCACTCATCTGGCAGTTGTTCAGAATCGTCTCCTACTTCTAGAGACGATGATGAAGACACAACAATGAATGTTGACTCATATGGTTTAAAAAATAAAGATATCCGAAGGAGGTCAAAGCAAGATGGAAACCAGAAGAGGCACGGTGATGCATTTAAGCACTTTGATAGGGTAGACAATCTATCTGGACATGTTGAAGATGATGGAGACTGGAAAACATTTCAAAATTTTCTTTACAGAAACCATCATGATATAAGAGGGGATATGACACTGAAACCGTCTCTAGATGAAATGCTGGTTGAGGGAGGAGTAAAACTTGGCCAAAGTATTTCTGAAATGAGAGGAAGAAAAATTGCATACAGGCAAACTGCAACTGAAAGTGATGAGATGTTGATCCACAGGCATGATAAGCCTTTTGTCAATCCTGTGTTTCCCTTCGATCAATCTGGATACAGACATGACTTGGCTACTAAGCCCTTCATAGCTCCATGTGGTTCAAACTCAATACATGAGGTTGAATTTGATGGCAGAATGGCTATTGACACAGAGACTGATCTTGCCAAGGCTCTTCTAGGTTCAGAAAACTCTAGCAATAAGATTGGTGGTGTGTGCAATTATGAGCCTTGTGACTTAAATATGATGCCTGACCGTAGGACTGAGAACGAACAAGCAGATAAGGTGGAAGATCATAAGAAGAGTGTCGGTGGAGAGCAAGGGACTACAAAGAAGTTGGACAATGTCCAGGGATCGAAATATCAGAAAAACTTTACAGCAGTGAAAAAGAGAGGCAAACCTTCAAAGTTGAGCCCTGCAGAAGAAGCCGGAGCTCGTGCAGAAAGACCAAGTTCTTTTAAGTCTGATCCACAAAATTTGAAAAAGGTGAAGGTTGCTTTGTTATTTATTTATTTATAATCATGTTCTTTGTTAAAACCTTGCTCTTCATCTCATACTTACTTTACTTCCTAGTAGCATGTATGCATAATACATTGCATAGTTTGACGTTTTTCTTCACGAAGCATTTGTTTTTCAGGAGGAGCAAATAAAACGATGGGAAGCTCTGAATATAGGGCGACAAAAGAGAATTGCTGCAAGAAGCAGTAGTGGCACTCTTGGAAGTTCGCCTTTGCCATCACCTCAAACTAAGAAACTAGTCCCAACAAAGCTTTCGCCAGCCTTCTACAAAGGTTCAAAATTTAGTGATACAGAGCCTGGGCCATCCTCAGCTCTACAGAGGTCAACATTAAAAACCATATCAAGATTATCTGGTGATCCTCAGAAAGTCTCTAGACTAGGAAGATTAAATTTTAGTAGCCATTCCGATGGAAATCATTTAACTAGGTCAACCTCATCTTTGATTGAGCTGAAGGGAGATAACAATGGATCTTTACTTGATCTGAAGGCATCAATGGCCGGAATCATGAGATTATCAGAGCCCAAGGGTACTAGTTATCTTGCTCCATCAATTATGACTCCAACTGAAAAGTCTCTTTCTAAAAGATCATCCAAAGGATCTGAGATAAAAAAGACTCCTACCATTGTTAAGCCTGAGGTAATCAAGTCTACAACAGCTCTACCGGAGACAGACAATCAAGAGTCAAAAGGACTCTCTGAGGTTGCTCAGAAGAAAAGTTCAATAAATGAGCCATCACACAAGATGAACATGAAAAGTGTAGGAGTTTCATCTCAGAACGACTATGATGATGAAACAATAGTCGAGAAAACCATTATGATATTCGAATATGAGAGGCCCTCTCCTGTCAGACCGGCATCTGAAGAAAAGATACTTGTCCAAAGTCTAAAGTCTGCTTTCGATCCTACAAAGGGGAAAGCCTCTAAAGGTGTGGCTGTTCATCCACAGATCTCTGCCAGCAATGTGAAAGAAATCAATCAAGGAACTGTCGAGTGCCAATTAACAAAGGTATCTTCTACTGTTCGGAAAAATATTCATCTTATCTGCGCAGAACCAGCTTGTTGTGCTGATAAAGTTTTGCCAAACATATCAATTTTAAAGGTCTCTGAAAACAGTGAAAAGCCATACAATGCCCCATATGCGCGAGTATCCTCGCTAGAAGATCCTTGTATTGAGAAGTCAGAGTATGGAAAAGCACCACCTGCAGTTGATACAACCGAAGCAGCTAGTGAGCTCACAACAGTACATGTACCGAATGGCACTGCAGAACACTTGTCTTACAGTGAACAGCACAAATTTTTCAAGACTTCGGAAGTTTCAGAAAAGCCTATGGAAAAGGAATCATTCAAAGGCTTGAAGCAGTTATTGAAGTTTGGGCGGAAGAGACGCAATTCTATTGCAGGTGAATTCAATCTGGTGCCAGATCTAGCCAATCATGATGGCTCCATTGCAGATTATAATGCATCACATTTTGTTTCATCTGGTGATGGTAATAAACTCGGCTTTTGTACCATTTCTTGTGAATTCTATTCTATAGTACTTATGCATGTCATGTTTCACAACAATAATACAACTTAGAGTGCACCCCAACTGCTGAAATTAGCTGCTTCACGCATTATTATAGCCTTTTTCTATTGTTAAAAAGATTATATCCATGCTATATCCTTGTCGAGAAAACAATGCGAGACTGATGTTTGGATTTTGTATTTGAAATGGCAGTTGCTAGTTTTAACACACTCATATCTCAAGGGGAAGGTTCGAGTGCTCGTACTACTGCACATAAACGTAAGCATATACTAAAATTATTTACTATCAGATTCGTTGTTACTTACATTCATGATAAGCAATCACTTCCTTGTGGTTGTAGCATCTCGATCTTTCTCTCTCCTTTCATCATTCTGGATCAAGACCAGTGAGAAGAAGCTGAGCAAATTAATATAATTTAATACGAAAGCAAGGTATGAGGCTTCTACTTTCTTTTCTTCTCTTCTTGTTTCTTGTTCTCTCAAAGACCTTTGCTTGCTGACACGTCCAACATATCTGAGACAAAATGCGATTGTATATATGCATCTTAACGATTCTTGTTGATTGTTAGCATCCGTCTGTTAGTCTATATCAAATATATGTAGTTGCAAAGGGTATGATTTGTCAATCATGAGAGTATATGGAAGTAATAATGAAACCCGAGTCATGAGAAAATTGGTCACCTGAAACAGATTTCATAGTGTAGTTACAAAATCATGAGTCCTTACACTCTAAAAACCAAAGTAAAATCTTATACTAGTTAGTTTCCTGTTTGATTGGAGGTGCACTAAATTTCATTCTTGATTTTCATGCCAAAAAGCAATGAAAATTTCTCTCTTGCTAGATAGCTTTCGTAAGTAGATAACCAAACTGCAATCTGTTGCAGTTAATCATTTAAAGTTAACAGTGCAGGCTGTAACATTCTGCAGAACGAAGTTGGGAGCATTTCTAGTCGAACCGAATGACCAGGCAAGAGATGTTCCTTCTACTCCTTCTGGTCATAGCCTCCCTTGTCAAGGATTCTGCTGCCTTTTGCGCGTCCTCTATATGGCTGATGAGATTCACTGCTTCTTGATTATTCATTACCTGAAATAAATGCGCAGATTAAGAGGCAAAGAAATCACCATGGGATTGTAATGCAAAGGTAACATGATGAGTCCTGCTGAGTTTCACCTCCCAAACACCAGGGCTCCCTAAGATGACAAATTTTCTGGTTAATTTGGGTTTCGACCCGGTGAGCCGATTGATTCGGTAATTTTGACCCAATTTAACAATTGACTCAGTGACCTGATTGACCCGGTTGATTTATTAGAGATTCCAATTTATTAAATTTTATAATTACAATCACTTGATCTTTCATTTTCAAATCAACTTTTATATTTATTTGTATTATGTAATACTCCGTCCGATCTAAAGTATTTGATTTTTTATTTTTCAATAGACTTTTTTAAGAAGATAAAAATTCTAAAAAATATTAAAATATTAAAACAATTCTATACTTATTACTAATTGCATGAAATTATTTTTGACAAATTATTTGAAAATTTGATATTTTATATATTATTAAATTTTATTAAAAATTATGAGAAATAATAAAAATCAATTTTTTTAATAAAATGTAATAATATATAAAATATCAAATTTTTAATAAAATTATTTTTAAAAAATTATTTAAAATTTTGATATTTATATATTATTACATTTTATTAAAAATTATGAGAAATAATAAAAACCAAATATTTTAGATCAAATATAGTATATAATTACAGGCACTATAACTTATGAACAACGTCTTCAATTTTATAATTTTAAATTTATCGCCAAATTATTAAACCATGATTTTTTTAATTTATAAAAGAAAAAAATTAACCAACCCGAAATCGACCTGAAATGACCCGAAACCCATCAAACCTAGGTGCAAGTCAACCCGAAAATACCTGAAACCCTTATGACCCGGGACCCGTATTACTCAGGACCCGAAGTGACCCGACTCGAATGACCCGTTTGACGGGTCTAGTTGAATTAAATCAATGGTTAAGATTAATCACTATTATTAATTAATAATTAAATTAATTAATTCTTATTTCAAACAATTATTCTTCCTTCAATGCTACACACAAATAATTTAGGAAGGCCAGACCTCTTATAAAAAAAAATGCCCAAATTAATTGTTAAATACTTTGAAATTGTCGAAGATCTATATGTTCAATCTTTGTGGATTGTTCTGCGTCTGAGGGAGCCTGAAGTGAAGGTGTTGAAGTCAATCAAGTAGATATATATGTTTATCTATATGTTCAATCTTTGTGGATTGTTCTGCATCTGAGGTATTTGAGTAACAAAACATTTTGAGACCAAGACGAAGTTGCAAGAGATTTTAATTTCAAGGTCCGCCATGTTTGGAAAGGAATGGTGGTGGCCCTTGTGGGAGACCGGTGCTGATTCCGCAACATCGAGGTCGATGGCAAACCACTTTTTGGAGGGGGGTACTATGAGGGAGTATAATTTTTTGATTTTAAGGGTTAATTATATTAAAACTAAGTAAAGAATATGTACAAAGTCGGGGGAAAGCCTTGCCCATGGGCTATAAAGGCGAAGTGCCAAAATCATGGAAACAACATGAAGTTGTTCCAATCTAAGGGGTGTGGTGAACGCTAAGGTTCGGTGCAACTCCTGTTTCTTCAAGCCAAGGCTATCAGAGATCGGACCCGCACCCTAAGGTTGTGTAAGGATAATTCTCCCTTCGGCTCGGCCATCAAGAGAATTACCCTCACACAACCTTAGCACACCTAAGAACCAAAATGCTACCTTTACACAGTAGCTAATACAGTAGATAGCCGAAGTTAGTTTTGCTACAAGCCAAACTATGTGATTCAAAGGCAATACAAAAAGAAATAGGCATTTGGAAATGAAAGAGATTGCAATCTTGGCATCTTGATCCCAACATCTTCCCATTGCTATGACCATGAACACTTCAGTTGGATGTGTGCTCATCATTTAGATGGATTGGGTCTTGCTGCAAAGTCAATGAGGACGAGAAGTGGATGGAGAACTCATGTTGTACGACCTTGTACACATGCAACTTGATGATATGTGTGATCGCCTCAGCACTTTTGCTAGTGTTCTCGAAAGCCTTTTCATTTCTTGCTTTCCAAATTTGGTATACGGTTGCTGCAAAAGCTACTCTTCAAGCCTTGGAGCGCCATCCTCTTCCTCTAGCTTCCTTCTTTAGCCACTTTAGTCCACTCTTCAAGGTGTTCATCCCACGCCATACTCCAAGCCATTGTTTTACCTGTGACCACACATCAGAGGAGAACTCACAAGCAAAGAAAATGTGTTCGTGTGATTCATTAGTTCGACTACAAAAGTGACAGTTGAGGTCAACTTCCCTTGATCTAATCAAATCATTTGTTGCAAGTCGTCTTCTGGCAGCCAACCATAGTATGATGGAATGCTTTGGAAGTATTGTTCTGTCCCATACAACTGAGGTCCGGGGTGGCTTAGGAGCCTTTCTTCTAAAATAGTTGTAAGCATCCTCAATTTTGAATTTGTCCCCATGGCACCAGCTTTGTAGTGTTTGAGTGGCTTCTACTATGGAACCTGTTGAGGTTAGTAATACATCCCTTATAGATAATATTCTTTTAATAAGAGGGGAATCATTCTTAGTATGAACATGCCAATTCCAAACACTTCCCTGTTGTATGTATTGATGGTGGATCCATCTGATCCATAGGCTATCCTTCTTCCTGATTATATCCCATAGCAGTCTTGAAATGAAAGCCTCATTCCATGTTTTCAGATCCTTCAAACCTAAGTCTCCTTCGTCCTTAGGTAGGCAGACATCCTTCCATTTAATCCTGTGAGACTTCCACAAAAACTTTGCACATAATCTGTTGATTTTATCAATAAGAGTAGACGGGGATGGAACAATAGAAAACCAAAAAGCCTGGATCCCCTGAAGAATAGTCCTTATGAGTTCGACCTTCCCTGCATAAGACAAGGTTTTAGAGTTCCAATAGCTAATATTGGTGAGCATTTTATCAAGCAAGGGAGAGAACTGTGATATGGTTAGTTTCCCTGATGAGATTGGTATTCCCATGTATCTAAAGGGGAAGACACCTTGAGAAAAACATGATTTGGTGGCAAGGTACTCCTTGTCTTCAGCTTTTACTCCTGCCAAAAAGTATGAGGATTTTGTGGGGCTTACCTGAAGCCCAGACACTGCAGAGAAATGTTCCAAAGTATCTAACAGTATACTCATAGAAGTTCTGTCACCTCTAGAAAGTAAAATTAGATCATCAGCATAAGCCAGGTGAGTTATTTTCAACAAGTCACATTTTGGATGGAATTTAAACTCGGGGTGTCTTGTTTTACATCTTAAAACTCTGGAAAGGTATATTAACTTATATGATTTGTTAAAAAAGCTCTCTTTCTTGGGGGGGATAAGGGCGATTTAGGTCAAGGAGAAAACGTGCCTCTTTGGTGGCGGCGGCGGCGGTCACCGGCTGCCTCCCCGTCTCCTAGGTATGGCGAAGAAGACAGGGAAGGGGAAGGGTACCTCGGCCGGCATGGATTTTGAGAAGAAGAAACGCCTAGAGGAGGAGATTCACGCGACGTTGTTCAATTCGGGGGGATAAGAGTGCGCAGGAACCAGATCTGGAAGAAGATGGGGATACTCGGGGATCTCCTCACGCTGGGGTTCCTAACGTTGAGGGTGGGGTTGGGAAGGAGGCGATTCCTCCAGGGGGCCTAATTCTTCCAAGGACCCGAACTCGACCACCATTGCGAAGGAGCAAAGCGAGAAGGGTGATGGATCTGCAAATTCTGAGAAGGTCAAGGGTGTTGGGCGGCCTCCGCCGTTTGTTCGCAATGAGAAGCCCCTTTCTTTTGCCGAGGTGGCCCGTGGTTCTCGCAGGGCTGCCATTGCTGAGCGACTGTGGTTCGTCCCCAACATTGATGGTGATTGCATCCGTTACACGAGGGAGGAGGTCGCATAAAGAGAGAAAGAATGAGAAGCTACTTTGGTTGGTGCAGTGATGGGGCCTCCTCTCTCCCATCGGGCCATTGCTGAGTTCATTAAGAGCTCTTGGAAGGTAAGGATGCCTAGGCTGTCCATTAAGTCCTCTGGTATTCTGGTATTTCGCTTTGATGATGTTGAAGATTTGAGATGGGTTCTCGAGCACGGACCTTGGTCACTGGGTTCGTCCCCTATGCTGCTAAAACAATGGATTCCCGGTTCTCCTTTGGACTGGGGATTCTTCAAGACGGTGCCGGTGTGGGTTAGAATCCCCGATTTGCCGCCGACCTTCTGCTCTAATTCCATGTTGAGCACTATCGGTAGTGGAATTGGTAACCCCCTCTGTATTGATGAGTTTACTGCGAGCCAAGATCTTCTCTCGTTTGCTTGACTATTGATTGAGGTCGATGTTGCTCAATCCCGTAGAAAGCGAGTCAAGCTAGTGAATGAGAGGGGGATCGAATGCGAGCTGAGGGTGATTTTTAAGTGGCTGCCAAGGTGCTATACAAAATGTAATTGTTTTGGGCATTTGGATTCCTTGTGTTCTTCTGTCTCTGTCGGCTTGGGGTCTGACCAGGCTGATAGTGATGTCAAGCTGCAGGGAATTATCCCCAAACCCAGTGTTCTATCTGTGGGAATACAATGCGATGATCTTATGGACGTTTCTTCTCCGTCCTGTGATCCCATGGCTGCTGCTATTGGTAACCCAGCGACTCAGTGCCCAGAGCATAAGGAGGTCGAGGAGAAGGGGTTTGAGGGTGATCCTATTCAAGAGAAGGTTGCTGATCTTGCTTGTGTCAGAATGGTAGCTTCGTCTTGGGCGGAGTCGGCCGGCATCCTGCCTTCTGAGAATGGTAATCTAGTTATAGAGAAGAATATCACCCCTACAAAGATGATTTGGGGTGACATTGGAGGCCATATTAAGGGGAGATATCGATTGAGAGGCACCAAAAAATGTGTGGTCGGTGACACAAAAATTTCAGTGACTATGGATGAATTGTTTCATGCCATGTCTGCAATAAAAGACCCGAATTGCGGTGTGGGAGATGCCAAGCTGTTCAATTCGGACTCGGAACATGAAGAAAAAGATGGGAGGTCATCTACAGAGGATGAACTGTATAGCCCGGGTTGAGATAACAAATTTGATTAGTTGCTGGTCGTTGGTGGTTATTTACGAGTGTTATATTAGAGCTAGTGCCGCTGCTGCATAAACTTTGGAGTTTGTTGTCATTGGGAGCTGCTATCTGCTGCTTTGGTGTCGCTGGTCAACTGTCAAGAAGGGAGGGATTTTGCTGTCATACTTTTGCGTGACATTTTGTGAGGTTTAATGGACCGGTATATTAGGAAGAGGATTCTAATTTGTTAGGGCCGTACTAACAGGAAGAGTAGGCCGTATCTTGGGCCGGGTTTTTTGTATTGGAGGATTTGGGCCCATCTTGTATCTAGTTGTGTCTCCTTGGGCCCGATCATTGTTTTATGGACATATAATTTACCAAATGTTGGATTATATGTTTATAAAATATTGATTTGCCTTTTGACTTAGGCACTCCTTGATACGAGATGGGCCACGATAGGGGATTAGGGGGTAAGGTAGAAGGTGCGAGACACAATTAGTGGGATCCTGTTTCTTTTTAGTTTTGTAACCTTGGTTTAACCACCATATCTATATATTTACCTTTTCAGAAAACTCTGGAAAGGTAGTCAGATAGCACAAAGATTAAAGGTGAAATGGGGTCACCTTGTCTTAAGCCCCCTTTACCATGAAAGAAACCATGTAAACTGCCATTAACATTAACTGAGAAAGAGGGAGAACACACACATTCAAGCACCCAATGTATGAAAATAGCAGGAAAATTCAAGTGACCTAGCATTTGGTTAATGAATTTCCATGATATAGTGTCATATGCTTTTTTTGAGGTCAAGATTGAGGATGCATCGAGGGCTGATCCTCTTCCTTGTATACTTCCTGATTAATTCTTGTATGAGCATTATATTTTCACACATTGCTCTACCTTCCACAAAACCAATTTGAGAGGGGGAGATAATATCTTTAAGCACAGGGGCCAGTCTACTAGCAAGTAATTTAGTAATGATTTTATATGAGACATTGCAACAGGAAATTGGCCTAAAGTCATTCACACAGTTAGCATTATCTGTTTTGGCAATTAGTGCAATTGTTGTATGGTTTGTTTGCTTTAATAAACTGTCTGAATTGAAGAACTCCAACACCGCCTTGCTTAACTGTTGTCCTGTGATGTCCCATGTGTCCTTGAAGAACTTGGATGTAAACCCATCCGGCCCTGGCAACTTGTCATCCCCAATACTCCAAAGAGTGGCTTTGATTTCCTCGGTAGTGACGGGCCTCAGAAGTTCCTCATGTTTCTCATTTCTTAGGACAGCACCTCCATCTGTTATGTATCTCCTAACCACATCTTCTGTAGATCTGTCCTCACCAAGTAAACCTTTATAGAAGTTCTCAAATTGTAAAGCAACTTCCTCCAGATACAAGTCTCAGTTCCATCATCTTTTATCAAGGAGCTCACATGATTCCTCTTCATGTTCTTTTTCATGAGGCAATGGAAGTAAGCAGAACACTTGTCTCCTTCAAATGTGTACCGAGCCTTGGCTAGTTGGGAATTGAATTTAAACTCAGCTTCTTTGAGTCTGATTGCCTTTTTCTTAGCCAATTCCATTGAAGTTCATCTGAATTGGAGTCATTTCTTACAACTAGGAAGGCAGCTTCATACTCAGTTTCAGCATTTGCAGCCCTATCTTTGATGTTGGAGAACTGGGTTTTATTTAGTTTCTGTAGAGGTTTCTTTAGGCCATGAAGTAACTTACATAAACGGAATTGTTTAGAGCCACCCCCATGAAAGTTCCAGTTGTCTTTAATGATCTTTTGAAACTGCTTAGCTTGACCCCACATATTGAAGTATTTGAAAGGACCTTTCTTGTGCACTTGCTGATCTAATACTTTCACAACTACTTGCACATGATCAAAGGAGGGTTTAGGTAATAAGAAATTGGCCTTGCAGTACATGTTTTGAGAGTCCCAGGCACCATTGATCATAACTCTATCAATCTTAGTTGATTTTTATCCTTGAAACCATGTGTGATCCAAACCCTAGCTCATAGCACCATGCAAGTCAAGCTCAGTGCAATGCTGTCACAGTGGCACCATTTCTCCTCTCACAGGATCTCATGATTGCATTAAAGTCTCCTTGTACAAGCCAAGGTCTAGGTCTGTTGCTCATTTCAGATCTCATATCATTCCACAACCCTCTTCTTTTAATGATAGTGTGTTGTCCATACACTTGAGCCAAGAGAAAAGACTTACCCGTAGCCTTGCATTTAATCTCCCCGCTCATAAGCTACTCAGTAGTCTTGTGAGGTATAAAATCCACCCTTTGAGAGTCCCATAATATCACTATTCTCCCTGTTGTACTATGCTCAAAGTTATGTAAAAAGTTCCACTGCTTGAAACCTTCCCTCATAATAGCCTGCAAATTATTCACATCAAGTTTTGTTTCCACAATCCCTAAGAAAACAATGTTCTTTTCCTTTAGAAAATCCCTGACAGCTCTCTGCTTGGGGGTCCTGCCCATACCCCTTACGTTCCAGGAAGCTATAATCATTTAGACTGTTCAGAAAGGGTGTTAGGCCCTTTTTCATTGATGTTCTGTGTCTGAAGTTCCTGTGCATGCCAATACTTGAGGCCTAGAACCATTTCTCCATTTTCCTTACCTTCTTTGTTGTCCTTCATCACCATATCACTCTCTTCTGCATCTGGCTCCATCTGATCAGTTTGAGATCCTTGTACTCCATGTATGTTCAATCTGCAACTTCTTCTAACTTTATTTGTTGGATACCAAACCAGTTTTAATTGTCCTTATGAGGGTTGCTCTTGGATATTACTATCTTTAGATGTGCTTGGAGTGTTGGTATTGGCAGTGTCATTCCCGGTTCCATTTGTGACATTCTTCTCATCTTGTGTGGACTGAGGTTGCTCAAGGTCTTCAAGGATATGAAATGTATTATGATCAGCAAAGCTAACTTTCTTCTGTACTGTTTTCCTTTGATATTTCAGTACGGGTTTACTTTTCTCATATAATGGCATCATGTGTGATGGTGGTCGATCGACGAGAGTACAACTGTGTTTTTTAGTGTGAGAGAGTTGGTGTTTGGAGGGCAGAGGCTAAAGTTGATCAAAGTTGGCTTCATTTTGCCATTGTTACCACAACTAAGATAATTGGGTTTAATATTTTTTTTTAATGAAAATTGATTATGATTAGACTTGTCAAAACACAAATCGATTCGGAAAATTCGACTCGTACACCTGGTAAATTTAAGGTCAAGACCCAAATTTTTTGACATGTGATTTTTTTTTTTGACATGAACCCGAGTTACCCAGTAGGCCAGTACTTTTTCGAATAAACCGGATTCGAGTCTCACTCATATTTATATTAAGCCCACCATTTATCAAATCGGCCAAAGCTACGGAGCTCCGAATTATTGTAGTTGTGAAAGGACCTCGTATGCTCTCTCCTCTCTCTAGATTTTCTAAAGAGAGGGAGCCCTAATCTCAGCTTCAGCCGCCCTACCCCGGTTTTGACAGCCGATCACCTCGGTGCCGCTCATCTCCGACCGCAGCTCTGGCCGATTTTGACCCATTGTCACGTCGCCTAGCCCTTGTCCGGGTGGGGTGAAGAATGTAAACGTGGTAAAACCCATTCTGAATCCACATTGTCGGAATTCGTTCAAATCCAAAATCAAGATGGGGCTTTTGTTGATTTCTAATTCTTGTCCCCAAATCCCTAATACTCCATGTCCAATGGGTTCTCCAGCCCTGCGTTCGGCGTCCCTCAAGTTGTCGTCTTTGCTTTCGTTTTTTGAGCCTTGGGGTTTTGTGTCGCCTCATTGCCCAATTGTTCCCCGGTTCTGCGAATCCTGTGGCTTTTTGCTCTTTGAGATTTCTTCGGTCATTCTCCTCCGATTTTGGACGGTGGCGTGTTGTCTCCTCTTCCGACGTGCTGATTCCTTCTCCGGCTTGGCATCTTCCTTCAGGTATGTCGGCTGGGATTTATCTCCCTACGGTGGGCTAGTCTCGGCTGCAGTGGGCTTCTTCTGTCTGTTCTCGGCGGAACCGAGTCGGCCTTTGGTGCTGTCGTTGGCGATGTCCTTGGCAGTTATCCGTTGCTTTGTTTTCCTTGGCGTGCAAGTTGCAACATGGGGGTTGCACACCAAGTCTTAAGACCAATAATTAAAAAAAAAAAACACCCACATATATAATCCTGAAAGGATTTTTTTTATCAGGTAAGAATTCGACGTACCGGACAGGCCCGATGGGTCGATAGGTCGAATAAATCGGCGACGGAAAACCGCCAAACAAGGTAAGACATAAAACTACAACGAGGCAAAATCACCAAAGTACATGGGTGTAATGAAAGGAGCAGACTAGCAAAAATGATGAAAGAACCGGTGCAGTGAGCGACAACTTATCCGTCAGTTGGTAGAGGCGACGCAGGGAATCATTGGGGAACTTGTGGAAACCTCATATTTGGACTCTGTCAATGAGCCTTCAGGTTTTGAACACGTCCACCACCTCTCGCGCGTCGACAAATAAGAAGAAACACTGCAACAAAAAACCTGCTAGACCATGAAACCAAACACCACACCAACAAGCACCTCGGCAACAAGCCAGAAACTACGGATACACATTGGATTTTTATCTCCAATTTTATTTTAGATTTATTATTTTATTTTATTCCAGCACCTCGGGCTGCCTCATGCCCAAGGTAAGCCAAATTATGGGCCAAGACCACCAGCCCGGGCTAAATTCGGGCCCAAGTGATGAACTTGGGGCCCAAGGCACTAGAGAACTTCACTTCAGGCATGATCGGCAAAGCGCAAGGAAGTCCAGGGGCAATCGCCGATGACACAGGCACAAACCAACAGCCGGTGACATGACGGAATCAGGCAAGCAGGATCGGAGCCGAGACAACCGATCTACAAGAGCCCCAATCCAATTTCTCAAGAGAGGGTAGTCAAAGACTCATAGCAACCCACGATCGGAGAACCCAGCCCGGACGGATGAGAGAACGCGATCTCAGAGGAGCCGAGACAGGTGGAAGATGAAGACGAACCAAGGACGGCGTCGTCGGACACGCACCGCGCACGCCCGGAGAAACCGAGGAGACCGGCCACCAACACCAATGCATAAAGATTTCGCATTGATAACAATCCGAAATTAATAGGAGATCAAAAATAGGCTAGAAATTAGGATAGACAGAAAGATTTGGCGGAGGATTACTCCATTGAGATTTGGCAGAGAACTTTTTTACTCAAATGAGGGTTACTCAAATGAGAGTTTCTCTCTCTCTCGAAGGATTAATTAATCCCAATCATGAAAGGATTTAACAAAAATTCCGAAAGGGCTTGTCCTCAAATCCTGAAAGTGCCTGAAATACAATCATAATAATAGTAATAATAATTCATCTCCGGACGTTCAACTTGGTCCTTCTTTTGGCGTTGGGTCGTTGCTTTGGCGTGGTTGCATTCAGTTCCGAGTTGGGTTGCAATAACGGGTGTTATGATCGAGTGGATCGTGGTTATATTTGTGGTCTTTGAAGATCCTCATTTAGGTGGAAGCAACGTCGGTGATCCACACTTCCCCATAATTTGCCCTTTCCGGTGGTGGATTAATGTTCTCCGCCTTCTCGGCGTCGAGATATCGTGTGAGTCGTCGCACTCTTCTGTGTTCTCAGCATTGGTGCCTCGTCTTGAATCTTTATCGACTCATCTACTGACTAACGACTTTTGTGAGTTGTTTGGAATTTTCTTGTTGATTTGTGTTATTTAGTGTTTTTTGTATATTATTGATAGGTAATCCGTCTAAGGATTTGTTGGTCTGATGAGTTACAAGACACGTGTTGTGACGTATCTGGAGGCTGATTCTCTTACCCACATTTTGGGTTACCCAAGTGTATTTTTTAGTCATTTTGAAAATATGATAAAAGAAAAAAGAAAAATAAGAAAAGGTAGATCAACTTTTTCTTTTCCTCCTATAAAAAGGCTACACTCTAGGATTAGACTCCCCCTTCTAATTTATTTATTCTTTTCTTTTAATGTAAGACCAAGTTATAATTCAACTTATTTTTTTTATAATTCTTTATTTTCTAACTTGGTGTAATTAGTGAACATATGTATATTCACATTTTTTTATATAAATATGTTTATTTCACTTATATTATAAAAGTCGGTAACGTTTTTTTTAATATAGTGTAAGTTATTTATTTGACATTTATTTAAACGGGATCGAATTATCGTATAATCCCGAGTTCGTCTAAAAATAATAATTGAAACTCTCGTTAATGGTCCGCTTTTTTATAATAACTAAACTTACTAAAAAGCTTTTTTCCACAAATGTATAATATATATTTTTAGTTTTAATACGAAATTTTTTTAAGAAAATAAAATAATAGGCATCGACTTATATATTTCTTTTAAATAAGAAAACATTTAAGAAACAAACTTGTATTTCTATTTAAAATATTTTTTTATATGCCTGGCTGCGGCTTGCCGATAGGCCTGCGGTCATTGTTCCGAAGCCATAACAATAGGATTTGAAAATAAAAAACTGAAAAATAAAGCAATAGCACTATCTGGCCCATTGGTATTATTCTCATCCATACTACCCTCAGGTCATGTGTTCGACTTTTAGTTTCGTGAAAAAGAAATTATTTTTTGAACAAATGTATATATTTATTTTTAATATGAAGATAATAGGCAGCGACTTGCCGATAAGCCTGCGGGCAATTATTTCAGTTTCGTGAAAAATAAATTATTTTTTGAACAAATGTATATTATATATTTATTTTTAATATGAAGATAATAGGCAGCGGTTTGTCGATAAGCCTGCGGGCAATTATAATGACAGACAGTGGTTATAATATGCGGTGGCAATATGAAGTTAGCTCAAATATGAGATAACATGTAACGGAAGCTGAAACACAAACAATCTAGTGAAGCACTCTGAAAAACAGAAGCAATAATACCTGAGAACTTGAGAAACAAACAATCAGAAGCAACAATATGAAGCAAACAGACTCAACAAGGTCTTGAAACTAAAATCATTTTGAGACTTGAATGTATTTTGACTTCTTGTAATCTCATTTGAGGTATATATTCATTATTGATCTATATGACAAAATTATCTATGCTAATCTATCATTTCTCCATGAAAAAACATAAAGTTTTAAATTAGAGAAAGCCTATATGGGATTCGAACCCACATCATGTGTATAATAATGTACACATTGCTCTTCCATTGAGCTAATAGACTTTAAAAGATATTCATAAACCCATAACTCTTCCATTGAACTAAAAGCTGTCATTGTGAATGTTCCTTTGCCGTCAGAAACTCAGAATTGTACCTCTCAAACTTACATTTAGTGCAGTCTGCTAAATTTATCAAAACCAGCTAGTAGAATATGCCTAAGCAACTTATCCTCCACTTAGTAATGCAAATTCCACCCCCTTACTGCAATCTTAAGGAAATAATAACAAAGACCAACTAAAATGAGTAAGAAAAAATTATGAAAACTAAGCACTTCTGGGTCGTGTGTAACAGCTTGTAATATTAAAAATTAAAATAAAAATAAAACAAAAGGAACCATCAAAAACCTCTTGACAAGGTAACTATCATCAATATTAGTGATCTAATGTTCCATTCTAAATCTATGAAATGCAAATCCTGAAGAAAAACTATGTTCGTGGAAGTACACCCACTACTAGCTTTTCATGGTTAGAGAGGCCCTCTTTAATACATGACATCGATTGCCAGCACTAGAATAAGTGTAAATGTTGTAGTGGAGTTACTCAAGACTACAGTAATCAGCTACATATCGAGGTCAAAACTGTGATTTCATCCACTCGTTTTTATTAATAAGATATCAATAGCCTTCTCTTATTCTTTAGAAGGAAGAAAGAAAGCATTCCACATCTAACAGGTTAAGGAGCTTCAACTTCAATTCCTTTCTGACTAGTGTACTATTACAATGGAGTGATAGCACAAATAATCTTCAAAATCATGAGACATACCAGCTTTCTTCCTGAACTGGAAGATTTTCCCATGGAAGCATTATCTTCCACATCTGAACTGAGGATCTCCAAGCTTTCAGGAGATTGAGCTTTTACTTCTTCTGGTAGAGTAAGCTTCTGTTCCAAAAACTTGAGGAGGCAACAGTAAGGATGTAGCAAGCAGAAAATGTTGTTATCATTCTATCCTATATTCCCATTAATGACATCATCTAAAGGCTAACATCAACAATCAAGGAATATGATTGCAGCAGAATACATTTACATTACTTTGCTTCAGTTGTTCAGTATTAGCTAAGGGATAAAGCATTATAACTCCATTTGGGTAGGGAATCTAGTAGTAGTTAGGCTGAGTTCTCAAAATATGCCAAATTAAGCCTAGAACTGAACGTACTATCATGGGAAGTGTACCCCAAAACAAGGAAGGGAAAGGATAACTGTTGCAAATTGGGATGTAAACCAGATTACCAAAACCAGCAGAGATAAAAGCTTGTTTCTGACATTAGTTAGCCCTAATCTGGAGAATCTATCACTAAATCACAATCAAAATGCACAGATTCATGTTGGCTACTACTTAAATCATTCATGGGTGGGCGATACATAAGTAAGTTGTCCTATACACCTGTAGATTCCAAAGAGGTCGGAATCTCCTATCCCTAAACTTCTTCTTAAAACCACACAAAAACATTCATTTTGACAGATAAGAGAGAATTGAATTTGATAATTACAAATACAGTATTCAACTAAATCAACAGAAGCATCAGCATACATAAAATCACTAGCATTTATCTTTATTCTTTATTGATTCACAAGTGGATGGATAAAATTGGATTTGGGGAGACCCCACCAGAAGCAACATCTTGTATAGCAAAAGAACAGAAAATCTCGATCTTCAACAACAAATGATAGCTATAACTTCCACTCTCAAGGCTGGAAAGCCCAAACACACAAATCCTACAAGGCTGGAAAGCCCAAAAGCTAACTCATGAGGATGGACCCAGTTAGTCAATCTGGGATTCCTAACTAAGGCTAGCCTTAGTCCTGCAACACATCTCTTCGATGTATTATCGATACTTAGTGTGTTTAAACTAAGAAAACTATATACAGTTCTTGTACAGATCCACACTCCACATGATTAAGACTTTAATAGTGCTTCTTGCACTCACTCATTTCTCATCTCACATGATGACGAGTCGGGACTCATGGAATAAAAATAGCCATTGGTGAAGAAACACATTGAATCTGTGTATTATTTTCTTTTTAGTTAGTTCTTGTGGTGTGCAGTTTGTTTAGACATTTTTCATAGCAAAACTCAGATTCTTCTGAAATATTAACAAAGAACACACTGCATAGTCGGCCTCTTAAGCATTGCCACTTACCAAGAGTCCTAACCTATGTAAGATATAAAATTCACAAGCCTAACCTACATAAGAATACTGCATAAATGAAATGATTTAAACAATCAAATAGCTGAATCATCTAGTTTAACACTCATCCAGTCAAATTGAACACTGAATCTGAGTAAAAGCACTTACTTCTGCACCCCTAAACGGAATATCTATATAATTAATACAAAGTTGTAAATCTGAATTTTGAAGCTTCAAATCAGAAACTTTGAAGCTGTAAATTAAAAACTTTGAAGCATATGAACATGAGAACATGATGCATTTTACCAGGAGCTAGGTAAAAAAAAGGAACTTCTAGTTCTAGTCTCCTCTTTCTCGGTGCATTCATATCAGGGGAAATCAGCAAACAAAATAGGCCTCTTCAGCCTTCCAGAGAGAAGGATCCTATATTTTCAAATCGGGATTAGCCATAGATTCTAACGAGTGAAGCAAAGAAAGAGCATAAAAGAGAAGAGGAGAGCATACCTGTTGCAGAGAGAGCGTAGAGTGGTGTCTGCCAGAGAGAGCGAACAGAGAAGGCGATCCGGCAAGAATGGGCTTGCAAGGAGGCTTGTAGGCGGGGTCCGTTCTCCGAATCTGTCCGTCACTGGCAGTCATATTAGCGGAGAGAGGACGGAAGCGAGAGTGAGACTTGGAAGAGGGATGCCGGGAGGGAGAGGAGGAAACGTAGGGGTTGGACTCGGTCGGCATGGCGGCGGGAGGAGCATGCGATTGGTATGGGGGAACAACGTCATTTGGACCGAGCTTAGGGTAAGGGGAGTAGTCGAGGGAGTGGTGATCGGCGCCGGATTGAAACAAGTTGGACTGCTCTCTCACTTGCGGGGAGTAAGTGGAAGCCATGGAAATCGGAGGAGGAGGAGGAAGCGAGGGTTTGGGGTTTGGGAGACGATAAGGTGCGAGCGAGAGAGAATCAGATGAAGTAAGATCCGTGTGCTGGGTGAAAGTAATGTCTTAACCGTTAGATTAAATTAATCAACGGTTCTCATATTAGTATGAAAGATGTTTATTGGTTGATAAAAATAGCACACGGATCACCCTCTTCTACCGTTAGATATGGAGAAATGGTTGGTTCAGATTGATTCTACTTTAAAAAAAAAGATTAATTCGATTTATCAAAACTTAATAGAGTAATAAATATTAATAAATTGAAACATAACCTTTAGTATAATTTTATTTTATGTGCATGTGTATGAACTTGTATAAATTTAGTTCAACTAAAAACGAGTATATATAATATAAATCTTATCAGTATGAGTTTAGTCAATTGTGGACTTATACTCCCTCCGTTAATTAAAACTTGACGTTTTACTATTCACGCACGCATTTTTAGGTGTTAAAAACTATATAAAATATTAACTTTTTTAATAATTTTTTTAAATAATATCATACTTATTACTATTAAGTATGAATTCATAAAAATAAATTTTTTAAAAAGTTAATATTTTATATAGTTTTTGTCGTTATAAAAAAGCGTGCATGAATAGTAAACGACAAGTTTTAATTAACAGAGGGAGTATTAGTTATAGTTATATATATATATATGTGTGTGTGTGGTGAGGTTAAAGTGAAAATGGGGCTTAAGATGAAAATTAAGCTTAAAGTGAAAATGGAAGCCAACCAACGCGCGCTCCGGTTTTTTTAAAGAATAAATCATTGAACCAGGTGTGGACCGGAAAAAAGATAAAAAAAAACAGACGCGGACCGGTAGTCTTCGCCTTGTTCTTCCCTCGCCGACAAAGAGAAAATCCTCATAGATCTCGATCGGCGATGGCGGAATGGAGGATTTTCCAAACAAAATAGGGCGCATTCAGAAGATAATATCCAGAAACAAGACATCATCCCCACTCAAAGGCACAAAATCGAGCAGATAGGGAACATCGAATCGTCAGGTACAAAAATTGAGTGAAAAGGGGCAAATAGGTACGCAAACCAATTTCTTCATCACAAACTCGATAACTATGCTTAATTTCTGAAATTGGTGAATAAACATTGCATTTCATTATTAAATTACAACGCAAATTAGGATTTCGAACAGAAACATTCATAATTAGCGATCAATTTTTGAAATTTGGAATTGAAGAACAACCTAGGGTTTTCTAAACTCAAAACCTACCAAAACAATGAATAAACGCATATCAACTGATTCTTTTTATTGTTCAATAAAGGCATGTTCATAGTACATTAACTGCATCAGTGCTTGTTTTAGCATATTAAATGCATTTGATATTCACTATGCACAATATAAACACTCTAGATTTTTATTTTAAGGTGTGGTAAACAATGACAGTGATTTTAAGAGCACATATTAATTGATAAATATATTTCTTAAAACACAGATTGCACATTATAAATGGAGTCTGATTTGGAAACAAACAATGAAAATAGACAAAGTTCAGATGCATCTACTACTGAAGGTGTTGTTACTGCATTACCTCTTGCTATTTTACCTCCTGGAAATGACATTGAGCCAACACAACAAGAAGAGCACCTGCCTTGTAGAATGTTTGTCTCACCAAACAGTACAATGTACTGGATACCAATATGCAGTGAGGAATTGAGGCCATCGGAAAAAAAAAAAAAAGTGTATGAGACAATGGAGGAAGCAATCAAAGCTTATTTGGATTATGCATATAAGGCTGGTTTTGATGTAAGACATGGAGCGATAGTTAAGGAGCCAGGGTTAATTAAACTAAAGTACTTGTATTGTAACAAGGCATGATACAAGAATTACAAAAACACAAAAAATATGAGAAATCGGTTGTCTGGCAGAGTTGGGTGTACAGCTAGGATTATAATCAAGCATTTTCAGGGTCAGGGGTTTGTTGTGACAAAACTTGAGGAGAAACACACACACAGTTTAGTGGATGAATTGGGAAAAATGTACATGAAGAGAAATAGACAGATGCGTACACATCATAGAAAGTTTGTCCTTGATTGTGCAAAACAAGGAGTTGGGACAGCAAGATCCTACAGATTGTTTCAAGAAATGGTTGGAGGGTACAATAATGTTGGGCCTTTGGCAATTGATTTTAAAAATCAAAGAAGAGATCTCCTGGCTTATTTTAAAGGATCTGATGCTCAGGTGGTTATTGATCGGTTCTTCAACAAACAAGAAACATGCAGTGCATTTTACTTTGCATATGATTTGGATGAAGAGGACAAGCTCAATAGATTGTTCTGGACTGACGCTGTTTCTAGGAAGAACTACTCGTTGTTTGGAGATATTGTATCATTTGACTCAACCTACAATACGAACAGGTAAACACAAAACACACATCACTGATTGTTATATTATTATTTTTTTATCATAATGCATTTTTTTAAAGTACATTATCATATATAAGTACTGTAATTACACTGAAACACATATGTTTGTTGTCTGGAAGGTACAAGATGGTTTTCAGTCCATTCACAGGATATGACCACCACAAAGGTTGTGTGTTGTTTGGGGCAGGACTTTTGCGAAATGAGAATGTGGAATCTTATGTTTGGTTGTTTGAACATTTCAAGAAGGCAATGGGTCACTGCCCAACCATCTTCTTAGCAGACCAAGACCCAGCAATGAAGATAGCTGTAGAGAAGGTATTCCCTGAGACAAGACACAGGTTATGCATGTGGCACATCATGGAGAAGCTGTCTCAGAAAATTGACAACGCAATGACTGGCTACTCCACATTCACAACCAGGCTCAGAAGCATTGTGTGGAACATGGAGATAACCCCTGAAGAGTTTGAATCATAATGGAAAAAGTTGATGGACGATTTTGGAATGGAAAACCACTCATGGTTATCTGAAATGTTTCTTATCAGAGAAAAGTGGATACCTGCGTACTATAGAAATGTCCAACTTGGCGGATTAGTGAGAACAACATCCATTTCAGAGAGCATGAACAACTTCTTCCGTAAGTTTTCAAACTGTTCAGCAAATTTAATAGAATTTATCTTGTACTATAACAGTGCAATTGAGACACAAAGGCATAGGCAAGGGAAAAATAATTATGATTGTGCAATCCTGAAACCAAAACTGATCTCGCCGCTTCCATTGGAGAAGCATGCATCAACATTGTATACCTTGGGGATATGGAAAAAGTTTCAGGAAGAATTGAGTGATGCATTGTATAACTGCAGAGTCACAAATGTGACAGAGATTGAAGACATAGAAGTGTATACTCTGAAGCAGCAAAACAGAATGATGTACACTGTTGAGCATCAGATTGCTAATCATCACTGCTTCTGTTCTTGCAACTTGTTCATCAGAAATGGCTACCCATGCAGACACATATTAGCAGTTTTGAAAGATTTACAAGTGGAGAAGTTGCCAGAAACATTGATACTGACTCGGTGGAAAAAGGCTGCAACACTAAGCAATGTCTTTATGCTGGATAATAGTGTTGTCAGACAGTCAAGGGAGAAGGAGGAACAAAAACTGATGCTCACAAATATGCTAGCAGAATTCCATTCATGTGTAGACATCATTAAGGGCAATAGAGAGCAGATAAAGCATTTCACAGACACCTTAAGAAAGGCAAAACAAGAGCTCCTAATATCAGCAACAAATTCAGAATCGTCGTCCAACTCAAAGACAAGTATATTCGATGAGTTTGTTGGGGTTCACAGGTCTGAAAATGTTACAATTCATGATCCAACACATGCAAAAACAAAGGGGAGTGGGAAGCGATTGAAAAGTGGGAAGGAGGTATCAATGGAAACACAAAAAAGGGGGAAAAGATTATGCTCTGTCTGCAATCAATATGCTCCTCACAACAGCAGGACTTGCCCAGAAAAGAAAAAATGAGACCACCAAGCAACACACTTGACTGTTGAGCAAGGAAGCAATTTTTTGTTTTGATTTTACGTTGTTTGCAGTTTTACCTGTTACCCATGAACATCATGGATTTATAGTTGCACTTTTACCTGTTATGTATGAACATCCGGGATTTATAGTTGCACTTTTCCATATTAAAAGTTTACAATAAGGATAACCAACAGTCTTCGACTGTTGGTGAAGGAAGGACTATTTTATGATGATTTACCATTATTTTGACTTTTAAGTTTAATAAGTGAGCAACAATGATATGTGTTTACACATTTATTGATCAGTAGAAAATATCAACAAGCCTTGCATAGGTGATAACAGGGGTTTCCAGGCAAAAAGCAGTTAGAAAAACGGATAAAATATAACAGTCTCTTTACCACGAACAAAACTGTATTAAATGTGAAAAACACAAGGATATAAATGCAATTTTGGTTATTAGAATAGCACTTTTTAACTGTGAACCAGAAAAAGTTAGACATGTTAAGTCACAATTACATTGGGAACAAACAGTTTTTAGGACCTATAATAGGGGAAAGAAAAAGATAAACATGCATTGGGCCTCTCGGCTTTTAAGAAAAAAAAACAGTTAATAGAAAGTTAAATTTTATTAAAGAAAGAAGTTAAACTGGCGGAAAACTGCAAAAATATTTGCCTATATATACAGAGACACACCTTCATTAGAAAGGCACAATTTAAACAGCAAAAACTGATATCCAGTGCTCTCTCCCTCGTTCCATTTCAAAAACCACCAAAGTCAGTCAATAGAAATGGCAGGAATCAGGCCAGTAGAGTTCACAGAAAATTACTACAGGGAGATGGACGCCCTAGATGAAATCCAATACCCAGGATACCACATGAAAATCCTGGAAGATGCAGCGGAGACATTCACCACGAGGGAAAGAGCAAATTACATGGCATTTGCTGAATTTCATCAAACCTACTACGATGCAGTCAGGCACGAAATGAGTGGAAATGAATACCATTTAGGTGAAGCACGAAGGACACATAACAATGATCTGGAGGCCAAGGTAAGATCTCAATTCTTTTTTAAATAATATATTGATATTTACAATATAAATGTTAACTTGGAAATAATGTATGCAGTTGGTTGAAGAACAAGAGAGGCTGCAAGATACATTGGAGATGGTTGAAGGATTCATAACTGCACATGTTGAAGGACTCATTGAATCAGAAGATCTTAGGAGGGCCAAGATTAATGAATATCTTGGCATCTAGATTAAGTAGAAGGGCAACAAAAAACAAAAGCAAAAAAAAATTGCACCTTCAAATATATTTTCTATTTCAAATATATGTATTTTATGTGGTAGGGAACAAGATGTTCTTCTATAGTATTGCCACATTTAAGTTTATTGTATTAATATTAATATAAAATATTTCATCGTATTATTTTATTTAGTACGCATTTTAAATATGCAATTACTGTTGTAAAATTATACATTAAAAAATAATGTTAAGTATGGGTGAACATCAGTAAAATAGGAGAGAAAACACAAGTTGGAGATATGTATGAACACAAGGAACTTCAAATATTATAAAAATAACTTTAATTTATAATTGAACATGATGTGATCCTGAACGATGGTAGCTTGGTCGATGAACCCGGAGGAGAATATGACACAGTTGATGGATCTTGGAGGGATGAACATGTGATCCTAGCCTTGACAAGGCAACCTCGGAAGCTCTTACCTTGGACGACATCATATTTCCGGAAGAAGAAGACATCAAAGTCTTATAACTTGATCAACCGACATCTGCTCGCTATTTTGGCTCTAACTGGAGTTGTGTCTGTCCGACGAAGACGCAAGAGGACTCGTTGGAAAGCTGATTTCGAGGGCTACGGCATTGTTGAAGACGTCTCCCACCAGTTCTACTCCGAAGATGGTCAAAAAACTCGTTCTTTGCAGCAGCTTTAAGCTGAACGAAATTTCAAGTCCTTTTTTTTATCCCACACCAATTAAAAACACATGGAGATACCAATAAGCTCCTATATATGTGTAAACTTTTTTTCATTTGAGGAGAAGTTGAATTTTGAGAAAAAGTGAGCATTTTAGCTTCCTGTGATTCGGGTTAAGAATCTCGTTCTTAGGTGAGAGGCCGGGAACAAAACCTTCGGTGAGAGGCTGAAGGAGATTCCTTAGTGAGAGACGACGGAATCAAAGGGTCAGAAACACTCGGAGTGCGAGGCCGAGAGTGTGGAAGATCGAGTGTTGGAGAGAGCTCGGAGTGCGAGGCCGAGAGCGATCTTGCATCACATATCCCTCAACCCCATACCCCTTCTTTACCACCATTCTAAGGCCTTCCACAGCCCCATTATCACCTTCAATCCTACCCAAAACGTCACTCCCAAAACAGCCCTCAATACCTCTCAAACGAACCCAATTTCGGAATCGTCTCTGCACAGGCGACGTCTCGGTAAAACTCGATTTCCCGCTTCGTCTGAGATCCGATTGACGAGATCTGCCCCAATCCGTGACCGCGACTTCAAGATCTACAAAAGTAGTACTCGCACGTTTCCATAAGCCCAGCCAATCGACGGGAAATCGGCATTATTTGCCGACTGATCTGCTGCTTCAGAACTGCAAACAACTTCCCGACTTCTCGGAACTCTCGTCGCCGGTCCTTTTGCTCGAGCCCGGGTCCGAGCACGTCAAGTGGTATCAGAGCAACGACAAGGGTTCCTCAAGCTTTCGGGGTACGAATTACTATCTCTTTCGCTTAATCTTTAGTCTATGTAAAATTTGTTCGATTAGGCCCGAGAGATTGCAATTTGTTCATCCATTTCTACCATCATAGATCATTTCTATCTATCCGTTATTCTTGTGCTTGTCTCTGTGTAATCTCCGTTGATCGAAAGTGTCTTTTGTTGCCCTAGCTTCTATGACAACGGTTGAGGGAATTTCATTGGTTTTTTGATTGATTGAGCTGCTCACATCACTTGGAACTGTCATTTGAATTAATAGAAGAAAGGAAGTGTTCCAATAGGAAGGGGCTGTAGTCCGTAGCTTGAAAAAAAAAAAAAACAGTTTGTTCAAAAAAGAAAAAGAAAAGAAAAGAAAAAAAGGCAAAAAAAAAAAAAGAAGAAAAGAGTGCAGTTTGTTTCCAAAAAAAAAAAAAACAAAGAGAAAGGTGAGTTTGTTTGTTGTCTCCTGTTCGACAATTTTGGCAAGCCATTTGGTTAAATGTTCTAGTTGCTCCATTTTTATTGTTTGGCAAGTAATTTGGTTACATATTCTAGCTACTCCATTTCCATCGTTTGAGCTATTGAACACACTTGCTTCCATGCAATCTTTACATTGCAATCTCAATTTTTATTCGGGCTAGATCACTTGTTTTGCATTGCCTAAGGACAATAGCGGGTTTTGGTAAATACTCGTCGAAAGGCCCTTGCTGAGTGCTCGAAAGTTGCTCGTTAAGCTTATTTGTGCTTGCTATTGTGTGTGGTGTTCGTTGGGTGTTATTGATCATTCTGTCACGAGTGCCACTACTAGTTTGCTTTTGTTCAAGGGTTGATTTCAGGTGGTTGGTTTCTATTGTTGGTGCTAGTTGCCGCTAGCGATTATTCATGTTCTTGAGTGTCTTGCCCTTGCACTGGGAAAAGGAGAATTGAGAGTGTTGCCTGCTGCAACAGAAAAAGGAGATGTGAGAGCAACACTGAGTAGTGTTGGAAAAGGTGAGTGAGAGGAGAGAACCATCCAGAGTAAGGAGCGGAGAGCCAAACACCGAGGAGATCTATTATTACTAACTGCTATTATATCTTCTGTTTGCTGATTTTGTAGGTTCTGGAGTCTCATTCTTTTCTGGAATACATTATAGTGAGGCAAACACTTTAAACACACGAGCGGAGTGTGTGAGAGCGTGTGAGTGTCCACCAAAGTGAGAGAGAGATTTCCATTTTCTCTAACTTGCCTTGTTTGCTTGTTTTGTATGATGTCGCATCATTTAGGCCAACCTTGTATGGTGAATGGTGGAGGAGGTACCACTACGATGAAGGCGCTAGCAACCCAGATTGGACGAATGGAGGATGATGTGGCTGAGATCCTACGACGCCTGCCTCCTACACCAAAGAACAAGGTTAGTGACGTCAACATAAATAATGATTCTTATCAATTGGGACGAGACCGAAAAGGACATAGTGGAAGTCATCATGTGCACCATAAGCCTCGACGTGAGTCATCTACATGCTTTGAGATGACTCCTTCTAGAGAGCACCACCGAGCTAGGCATGGAAAAGAGTTTGACATTCAGACATCATTGCTGCAAATTGAGAAGCTAAGACAGGGTCCTCGCTCTCCTAATGATTACTACAAAGATCTTCATGCTCTACTGCAATGTTCTGGGACAAGGTATGATGAGGCTTATATACTTTCTAAGTTTCTTACAGGGCTTAATTCGGATGTGGCAGAATTTGTCTTGCGCTTTCGTCATACCCATGTTATTGATGCTTTGAACCATGCTACTCATGTCTATGAGAAAGTTCTTAAGAAGACTATCGTGGCCCCTCCTTCTCGACATTGCTCTAGTCGAGATAGTACCACCAAGCAACCTTGTGGCCTTAATTCACAACGAACAAAGACATTGTTGGCTACCGCTATGAATTTTGTCCCTATGGCCCCAACGATCCCTACAACACATGTTGTTAGACCCAAGTCTAGTGATGTTTATTAGAACCGCCCACCTAGCTCAAAATTGGAGGCCATCGACCCCCTTGTAAAGGAGGATGGGCTAGAGATTACACCGCACCTTGCTGGAGAGTTATATGAAGCTACAAGGAAGAGGAAGATGAACACTTATTCCCCCGTATGGCGACAATTCTTACCTGAGGTTGACGATTCTTGCGACAAACGAGATGTTATACAGGGGAGTCGAGTTTGTGTGCTTGTTATGCTTCCTAGTGATTTATTTTTGTTGTCCTCATCTTATATGGCTAATTTGGTTGCTAGGGAACACTGCATCGTAGAAAAGGAAAATGCTCGGAGGTTTATAGAGCAACTGGAGCTAGTTTTAGGGCCCTCAAAGGACCCTGGGAATCAAGTAGTCACTCGTTTGCAGGATGTTAGCCGAGTTACCCAGCGGAGTGGTGTTTCTTACTCTTTTAGTGATGTTTTGATTTGTCAAGTGTTCTTTGGTTCTTCTTCTATGAGTTTTCATGGGATTCGTGCAGGTACATGTTTGCTAGGTGACCCACCGGATTCGAGGTCGAATCCTTTTAAAGGGAGGGAGGATGATGTGATCCTGAACGATGGTAGCTTGGTCGATGAACCTGGAGGAGAATATGACACAGTTGATGGATCTTGGAGGGATGAACATGTGATCCTAGCCTTGACAAGGCAACCTCGGAAGCTCTTACCTTGGACGACATCATATTTCCGGAAGAAGAAGACATCAAAGTCTTATAACTTGATCAACCGACATCTGCTCGCTATTTTGGCTCTAACTGGAGTTGTGTCTGTCCGACGAAGACGCAAGAGGACTCGTTGGAAAGCTGATTTCGAGGGCTACGGCATTGTTGAAGACGTCTCCCACCAGTTCTACTTCGAAGATGGTCAAAAAACTCGTTCTTTGCAGAAGCTTTAAGCTGAACGAAATTTCAAGTCCTTTTTTTTATCCCACACCAATTAAAAACACATGGAGATGCCAATAAGCTCCTATATATGTGTAAACTTTTTTTCATTTGGGGAGAAGTTGAATTTTGAGAAAAAGTGAGCCTTTTAGCTTCCTGTGATTCGGGTTAAGAATCTCGTTCTTAGGTGAGAGGCCGGGAACAAAACCTTCGGTGAGAGGCTGAAGGAGATTCCTTAGTGAGAGACGACGGAATCAAAGGGTCGGAAACACTCGGAGTGCGAGGCCGAGAGTGTGGAAGATCGAGTGTTGGAGAGAGCTCGGAGTGCGAGGCCGAGAGCGATCTTGCATCACATATCCCTCAACCCCATACCCCTTCTTTACCACCATTCTAAGGCCTTCCACAGCCCCATTATCACCTTCAATCCTACCCAAAACGTCACTCCCAAAACAGCCCTCAATACCTCTCAAACGAACCCAATTTCGGAATCGTCTCTGCACAGGCGACGTCTCGGTAAAACTCGATTTCCCGCTTCGTCTGAGATCCGATTGACGAGATCTGCCCCAATCCGCGACCGCGACTTCAAGATCTACAAAAGTAGTACTCGCACGTTTCCAGAAGCCCAGCTAATCGACGGGAAATCGGCATTCTTTGCCGACTGATCTGCTGCTTCAGAACTGCACACAACTTCCCGACTTCTCGGAACTCTCGTCGCCGGTCCTTTTGCTCGAGCCCGGGTCCGAGCACGTCAGAACATGAGACGATTAGAGTTGAACAACATTCATTTATAATTGAACATCAGAAACCTACATTTTCATGAATCCCTGGGAAACAGCACAACATGCTAATATATGTGCACAAAACACTATTCAATGTGAACAAAGCACAGTTATCTTAGTTCATTTTCCAAGATTTAGAGGAACAATACAACTCCAAAAACCACTTTTAAACATATAAAAAAACATTAATAATAAGCAAATAAATAAAAGGGGAGGAAACATAAACAACTTTCAATTATATATGAACATAAGATAGTTAAAGATGAACAACAATCATTTATAACTGAACATCGAAATATTACATATTCAGGGATCTCTGTGTACAGGCACAGCATAATTATAAATGTGCACAATACAATTTTAAATATGAACAACAAACAGTTACTTTGAACAAATGGGAGGATATGGCCATCACAACTGAAAAATTAAATAAATAAGGGTTATCTATAAAAAAACGATTTATAGATAAAACAAACATTAAGTAGAAATGAATAACAAAATAAGGAGAAGGAAATAAAATATTTTTAAACTATATTACTTCACATGCACAACATGATCGTGTATTAGCACAAAACCCAAATATATTTGCACAACATTAATTTACAACACAACAACTCTTGTTTATATATACTGATACATATGCACAGCATATATTTATATTGGCACAACGAGAATTTATTGTTGCACAATATGAGACTTATGGAACACCACCCCCCTGTTAAGTGCCCAATTCGAAACCTGGAATGACGACTTTTTATTTACCAATTCAAAGAACACAACCCCTGCCAGATTTAAGAACACAACCCCTACAAGGGCAAAAAACACAAAAACAAAAACAAAGAAAATACAAACATACTTAAACATAAAGAAGCAACAACATAACTAAATAGGAATATAATCCCACAACAGAATATCTTCCAAAAAGATAAGTTGTTAAATCCCATACAATTCACAAAATGTACCAGAGTAGCACCATAGGATAGGAATAGAGTTATACCCCCATAACAAGTAAACCTCAAAATGGGTATACCCTACAACAACTGTCCAACACATTGTTTAAACTGCCTAAAACAACCAACACAGGATACAATATACCAGATATATACTTAGTGATGGAGCTAAATGTTAACAGTAGTTAGTGAATATCAATTAAACTGCAGCTTCTGACCCTGGACTCCTTTTAATGTCAGTTTTGCATGAGACTTGGCTGCTTCAATGACTTGAGTGCGCACCTCATTTAGATCTGAGCATATAATATCAGCCAAATATTTCTGTTGCAGCTTGGATATGTTCTTCTCACTCTCTTTATCAAATCCAGGTTTGAATCCCTTCTCAACTCCAATAAAAGTTTCCATGTGCCTCATAAGACAAACACCTGAATGGATCCTCTTATCATCACCAGCCCATGGAAGAACAACACTTGAGGAAGTTGATTTTGTAAGTGAGTCTGACTTAGCCTTTAATGCTTTGTTCCTCAAATAGTCACCAAGCAAATCTTCCTATAAACATAAAAGTAATTATATAATCAGAAAAAGGGCAAAGTTTAATAAATTAGAAATATATATTAATTTCAAATATATGGCATAAAAAATAACAAAACTCACCAAACATTCTCCTGTTGATAGAATTGAGCCAGTAAGAGGAGAGACAGGAGGGCAAGCATATAGAGTTTGGATGAGTTTGGCCTTAACATTGAACACTACCATGAAAAACTCTTCTTCACGCTCAACAACAAACACAAACTGCGAAAATGCACAAAAGAACATACATTCAAAAAAAATAAGGAAAAAAAAAAGGATAGAAGAAGGTAATTTATATAAATATATATATATATAAAAAAAACAACAAAAAAATTAAATAAAATAGGAAAAAAACAATAAAGGTACCATATCAACATCATTTAACGCAATATGAGGAGCCATTGCCAATAAAGACTCAAGCCGAAGAGAAAACTTTTGATACTGGTTAACAGAGCTATCAAGACATGTATTGGAGGGATAATCCTACATAAAAGAGCAACAAACATAAATAAAATTAATAAAAAAAAAATTGTTAAAGGGAAAAAAACACAAAACAAGAAAGAGTAGGATGGACAAAGAACAAAAAGACACCAACAAAAAGAATACTTACAGCCGAATGAACTGGCACAAAAAACCTTAGTGGAGAAACATCACTTCTAAATTGTTCTTTGTGGTTGAGAACAGCACACCATCCAGCAATAACATCATAGGAGACAGTGAAATCATCTTCAAGACTTTTCATTTCATGCCTATGCACTTCTACAGTCTTTGATTTAAACAGGACCTCACTACAAATATTAGACATGATATTAAACACATAAATATAATAAAGCAAAAAAATAAAACTTAAAATCATTATTAACAAAAACATAAACTTACATGGGAGAAGCTGTTTTCTTAGATAAATAGGCAGACAGAATACGCTCAGTGCCAGAGATACCATCAGTAATGTCAACAACTCTTGAAAAATAAGGACTACGGAGGTTTAAGGAAGGTTTGGAAGACCTTCTACCAGCAACATCTTCTTCCTTACCAGCATCTTGTTTCTCAGCTATTGAACTTAAGTTACGAACACGAGAAGATTTACGTTGTGGCAATGGAATAGGAGACTTCACCTTCTTTTTATACACCAACGGCTTTGCAGTGGGATTCACACTTACATCAGAGACAACGGTTGAAGGGCCAGGAACAGAGGGGTGGTGGGGAGGGGCAGCAACATGAGCAGGAGGGATAGGAATATCATTCACATATTCTTTAGCAATGTTGACAACCACATCTGGCATCGCTTGAGTGGTGGCAGCAGACTTTGATGCATCTTTATCAGTCTTTTGTGCAAATTTAGACCCAGTTTGTGTGTCAACATCAGACTTAAATGCAGGATCAGACCCAAATATGTCAAATGAAGTTACATCATCAAAAAGGTTGGTTTTCATTTTCACTTTGTTCTTATAAGCCAACTCAATCTGATTAAGACACTCAATCAACTCAGGGCTATACCAAAATTGGGACATTGGAGAATCTTCAGTATACGACTTATCGGCCTGATTTGGATTAGGATTATCTGATGAAGACACAAACCCTAACATCTTATTACCCTCACTAAGAAGTGTCTTCACAGTAGAATCAGCTTGAATCTCAAGAGGGATTTGGGTAGAAAACTCAGCAAAATCAGAAATGGCATTCGCAAGAACTGATGTCTTTTGAACAAAAGACTGTATCCAAGCCTAAAAATACAAACACGCGCACAAAAACAAAAACAAAACACACAACACGCAATTACTACAACACTCACAAATTAAATGCGAACAAAAATTAAAAAAAAAATTACCATCAAAATGTATATACATAAGACAGAATGAAAAAAATTAACAAAGGGGATTACAATAAAACCTTAACAAAACAAAAAGGAATAGGTGCAAATAAGCATATTATATTTGAACAAAGCATGAATATAAACGCAACATTAGGGGCGCGAAATCAAGCAGCAATACAGATAGCAATGTCTGTAAATATGAATCAATATAGAAATAATATAAAAAAAAAATGTAAGAAACCTCAAGGGGTGATGTAGTCTTTCCAATTGAAGGGTTGTCACCGGAACGTTGAGCGTTGACTGGATTAGCCACTGGAGAAGGAACAGTTTCAGCATACACCGGATTGCCCTGGATAGAGGGGAGAGATTGACGTTCTTGAATCAACCCACGCCCAAAACCACCACTTTGAATGTCGTTAGTTTCACGTTGACGCAGCAAAGCAGAGGTCAACCCCACAAAAACAGGGAAAGCCCGGGACGCCCTCCTAGAAGCAGCACTTGTAAATAACTTGACCCGATCGATATAAAGCAGCTAAAAACAAACAGGCAGACAATGGACACAATATCAACACATATGTGAAAAGAATAAAAACAATATGAAACAAAATTATAAAACAAAAAGACATAAACTGCACTCACAATCAAGAATAGCAGAGGTCCTCTGAAGTGACCATCTTTGTTCTTCTCCCACACTTTCTTCGTATCAACCAAACTTTCTAATAAAAACGCACACCAGTTCACATCTTTGAAATCACCCAGCTCACTTACTGATCTAACCAAGTTCTGATTAGCAAGCCCATTCACAGGACTGTCAACCAGCAAAGAGTGAAATACCACAAGGAAATTGGTCACAAATTTCTCCCCACACTCAACATCACCTACTAACTTATCAATGACAACCGAAGGGGTTATATGATCAACAGTCCCAAGAGATGTCCTCCAATCCTTCACATCATCAAAATTCTCTTTGCAAGTCTTCTTAGGCACCATTTTCTTTCCCAACGGCAATCCTAAAGTAATGTGGACATCAATATCACTTATTTCAACTTTCCCACCATCATTCATAAGCAAACAGCACTTGTTTGGATCAAAATTGTCAACAAGCCAGAATCCCAAAGACAGGGGCATGTACTCTATAGTCAGATCAAATAAAAACCCAAATCCAATGCCCCTAACACATTCTTTTTGCTTCTCATTCAATTTACTCAAAGCAAATACAAACATACGGATGTTGGATCTTGACTTCAATGTGGGGAACTGCTTCGCTCTAGTCTTCCTTGGCTTCTTGACAAACAAATCCCTGCCACCAGGCACAGCTTCTTCAGTTACCACATCAGTATTCTGATCCTCCACCTCTGGCTCTTCAAGACGGACACCTTCCAGTCCAACTATTTCTTCCTCAACCTGAGCATCAGTATCCTTCTCGTTGCCTGCATCATCAGGACCCACATCCTCGGATGGAACTTCATCACCATTACCATCTTGGGTTACTCCACCAACATTAGTGTCTCCAACACACAAAAGATTTGGTGTGCAAGACCTTCTAGATAAAACCTCTGTTGATGCCCCAATATGAGTACGCCTTTGAGAAGCAGATTCACTAACAGCACCAGGGGGCGACAGAACATCACCAGCAATAATGGGAGAAGCAGAATCCTTCCGAGAACGTCGAATAAGAGGATGTGTGTCTTCAGATTCAAGTGAATCTTCAATTTGAGAATCAAATAAATCTACAGAATTAGTTCCTAAATCAACAACATGAAGCTTTGACCCAGATTTTTTCAATCGTTTCCGAGTTTTAGTTGGAACAATACTTGGATTAGACTGTGACCTCGTACGTGGACGTTTGCCTTGACAAAAGACAAAAGCAAGCCAAATATTATAACATCAAACACAAAAGACAACAAATAAAGTGCATTAAATATAAATAAAATCGAAAAACAACACACCACTACAGCACAAAATACATTAAAGTACAAAATTACAGAACATGTACTCAATAAACAACAGAAGAAAGTAGAAACTCAACAATCAACAAATGATAGTAAGAACAAATCTCCAAAACAGATGCAAACCCTAAAAAAACACAAGAATAAAAGAAGACCAATAATACAAACATCTTACAAACAATAATCGATGCTGAACATAAATAGAGAACATATGTGCTCCAGATTCAACAATTAACCTAAAAAACTCGTAATAAAACAGAATCGCAACCTAACGCACAATAACGCTAGAATACACATCCCGATAGATGACGAACACAAAAAATGGAGCCAAAATCGAAGTAATGTAAGAAAGAATAACGAAGATCAGTTCGAAACCCTAACCTTTCGAAGGTGAATCCATGGAGAACAGAGCTCAAACGGGCAATTCGGAAGGAAAATCTATCGAGCGAAGGAAAAGTGAGAAGCGCGGAAAGAGAGAGAGGAGAAGCAGAGTTAATGAGCTAGCTCCGACTTTGAGTAATTAAGCTAAACGGATAGCTTAGTAACGAAACAAGCAGTCCATGGTATTAAAAAGGCCCATTTTCACTTTAAGAAAATCTTCACCTTAAGCCCCATTTTCACTTGAACCCTTACCTATATATATATATATATATATATATATAGGTAAGGGTTCAAGTGAAAATTTGACTTAAAGTGAAAATGGGCTAACCTGTGATTATGGGGCGCGGGATGATTAAAAAAAAAAAAAGCCCAATCTCCTTCCAAACGAAGAGACAACCTCCGTCAGTCCGTCTTCCTCGTTCATACCTCTCGACTTCAACTCGTGTTTACAGTCTCCTCTCTCTATCTGCTCCGACGTCCACCAGCTCTCCCGATTCATTTACAGGTGCACCCGCCACCATCTCTCTCTCCTTTCCCTCACCATCTCCTCCCATTTCCACTCCCCAACCCCTGATTCACCTCCCTCTTCTCTCGTCCCTCCATCATTCCCTAATCTCTCTCCTCTTTTCTTCACCCTCTGCCTCTTCTCCGCGCGACTGTGACGATGGCGGCAACACTCGCCCTCCGCACCCTACCTCGGACGTCTGGAACCTCATCTCCGACAATGACGATCTCAGCGTCTACGACAACGATTTGAAGGGAATTTCCGCCTGAGTTAGTACCCCGTAGCTAGGGTTTACTCATATTTGGGGCTTTTTGCTATTCTTTGAATTGGACCATTTGGCTATGGAATTAGGTTCAGGGGAAGGTGGGGATTTTCCATCTATCTACCAAGCTCGGCAAGTCCTTCTCCGCTCCTCCTGTCAAATGCCCTTGGCCCTGCAAAACCCATCGGGAAGCTTCTTGCCACTCGTCTAGGTAAACACATTCTCTCTTTCTTTCTCCTGTTCTCATTTTTGGCTTTGTATCCACTCAATTGCTTGATTTTGATGTTTGATTCTTGAAATTTGCTTGTGTTTCTATCTCTGATGTTTAGGGCTAGTGTTAGGGTTAATGCTTTGATATCTATAATGTCTGATATTTTCATTGTTGCTAGACTGAAATAGCTATAAATGAGTTCATGCCGTTTTATTACTGTTGTGAAATATTTTACTCAGTTCACCCTTCGAGCGTTTCAAATTCAACCCCGCTTTTGCCTCAGGTAAGTGCAGGAGTTTACTTAACTCAAATTTCTGATGTTTATGATTCTTGCAATTAAGTTACCTTCTTACAACCCATCCTTATCGATAGTTCTAGGATTGCCACTGACTTTTTCAATCTTGTGTATGTTATCTGTTGACTTGCGGTCCTCAATTCCAGACATTCTCTATAATTATAGTCCATAAGAAAATATCATCTGTTTTAGCATAGTTTTTTCTTTGCAATTTTCCAGGAGGATTTTAGTGCGTATTCAAATTGCTACGAATTTATTTTCTTCATATGCCATGAAACCGGTCAGAAGTATATCAGCAAGTGTTATTGTTCTAGATTATTTTTCTGATAGGAGTTTCCAAAGCAGAATGATCAACTATTGATTTCAAGGCTATTATTTCTTATGGTGATTGTTAATACTATGTCCCAGCTGGAAGAAGGGCTATTGCTGCATGGAGACTAGTCCTATCTTGGAGGTTCAAGCTTTATCCTTCAGCCGTTGTGTACATGAAGATCTAGAAGGGTATGACCTTGAAGGTACTAATATCTTTGTCATATTAGTTTCAAGTCAAACATCTTCTTTGTCATATTAGGTGGTTTTCCGTTCAAGTTTCTTGGTGATTGTATCAATTAAACATCATTTTGTTTATGCTACTCGTGATTGATGGTTCTATCAGGATCCAAAAACTATAGATTTTATGGGGGGTATCGAGATCCTTCAGGATTACTCCTTAAGGATTAGTCCATGCTAGATCATTTTGTTTATGGATTAGTTTCTTGGTGATTGTATCAAACATCATTTTGTTTATGTGTATCGAGATCCTTAAGGATTAGTCCCTCCTAGATCTAGGAGCATAAACTATAGATTTTATGGGGGGTTTTGTGTGCTTAATGTAGGCCTGCTGCTACTGAAATGTCTGGTGCCAAGGATTACTATTTTAGAAACCAAGTTTAATATTTAGCTTCCATTACTTATTGACTTCAGATTTCACAATTGTTATATAAAATTGCACTAATATATCTTATATTTGCACTTAATAGTTCGGATTGCACAATTGTATTCTAAAATTGCATTAATATGCGTGATGTCCGATTATAAGCCTATTAGCTCAAAATGGGAGAGCGATGTACCTTGCACAAAGATGCGGGTTCAAATCCCGCATAAGCTATTTATGATTCTTCTTTTTGTTCCCATTCACAAATAAGTTTATAAAGTGCAAGAATAAAGTCATAAAGTGCATAAATAGGAAGATAAAGTGTAAGAATAAAATAATGATGTATGAATAATAGTATAAAGTGCATGAATAAGATTATGAAGAGTACAATTACAATTATAAAGTGCATGAATAAAATAATGCTTTTGGGTGATGTTTCCTCTATAGGGATCAATGAATGAAGTCAATGAACCATATAGCTCATTCTATGATATTATTGTTGGATTTTAGCATGGATCTTGAAATTATGTGTTTGGCAAATAAGTTGTTTACAAGCAAATAAGCGCTTTGTACAAAAAAAGACTTGGAAAGGGAAGCAAAAACACATTTCCCTACTCTTTATTTGAGCTGATGGAGAACTTAAGGTTTTTTCTGTGTTCATAAATGCAGGCTACTCGGTGTTTTTCCAATGGCATTCTCTGACACTAGGGCATTTTTCCAATGGCATTCTCCTACCAGAAAGACTAATTTTCCAGGTTTGAGCCGAAAGCTTTGTCTGGTCTGTGGTAATGCATGAGCTGCTGAATGCGTTGTTTACTTGAATGCTTTCTTGTGAGCGAGCTGCTAAATTTTGATCAGTTAAATGAGTTGCTGGTGGTGTTTTCATGAATGCTTGATGTGCCGAACTCTCTGTTTCAAGCCATTGTTGCCTTGTTTGGTTGTGTGTATGGTATAGCAGGTGATACTTGCAGGTTAGGTGGGTGGTTTATTAACATAATTTTGTTTGAAAATAGGTAGCAGTAGGAGTATCATGCCATGTTGTGGGTGGGCAAGGGGTTGTAACTGATGTTTCTGATGTAAAGTTAGGTATTTGGGAGCAACTCATGAATTGAACAAGTGAAGCTGCCAACTATGATTGAGAGATAGATGTGGGTATACACGTACTCCTTAAGTGATCGAGTGTAGAGGGCAACCCCTTTTAACAACTAAATTAAAAGGGATTTAGAAGTCAATTCAACTATGATTGAGATGGGGTAAATTGATGCCTTATATAAGTTACCACTGTTCTAGCCTATTGCATTGCAAGGCGCAAAACCATAGGTGCTTTCGAGACCCTGTGGTCCGGTCTTGGAATCTAGGCAGGGCAAAATTCCTATATAATCTCATGTGCAATTTTAGTTTGATAAAGTGCATAAATAAGTAGATAAAGTGCAAGGATAAAATGATGGTGTATGAATAATAATAAGAAATATATGAATAAGATTATTAAGTGCACAATTAAGATTATAAAGTGCATTATTAAAATGATGACGTGCATGAATAAGATTATGAGGTGCATGATTAAGATTATAAAGTGCAAGAATAAAATGATAAAGTGTAAGAATAAAATGATAAAGTGCATATATAATATTATGATTATGGTGAGCAAATATACCATTATGATGTGCAAATATAACATCATGTTTTGCAAATATAACATTATTTTGTGCATATCTAATAATATAATTTACGTTGTGCACATATAAACATCATGTTGTGCAAATATACCTTCATGTTGTACACAATTAAGATTACAAAGTGCATAAACAAAATTTTAGTTTGAATGTAGATTTTTAGAAATTAAATGTGCAATTTTAATTTAAAAAAGTGCAAATATAAATCTGAAAAGTGTAATTTTATAACTCAAATGAAATTATTTTTGTGCATTTGAAAAGTGCAAATATACCATTATGGTGTGCAAATATAGCATCATGTTTTGCAAATGTAAATTTTGGTTTGAATGTAGATTTTTAGAAATTAAATGTGCAATTTTAATTTAAAAAAGTGCAAATATACCATTATGGTGTGCAAATATAACATCATGTTTTGCAAATATAACATTATTTTGTGCATATCTAATAATGTAATTTACGTTGTGCACATATAAACATCATGTTGTGCACAATTAAGATTATAAAGTGCATAAACAAAATTTTAGTTTGAATGTAGATTTTTAGAAATTAAATGTGCAATTTTAATTTAAAAAGAGTACAAATAAAAATGTGAGATATAGAACTACATGACAGTGGAAATGCCAGTAGTCCCCTTTGTGAAGAGGATGATTGTGAAAGCATCACTCAGTCCTCCATCAATGTATCCACCACCTTTTCGAGGGCAGCCATGGAAAACCCGCCTTCTTTCCGAGCTACTTAGGGCCTTGGCTTTCATTGCCTCACTCTTTTCCTTCATCTCTTTCCCTTTCTCAGACACCATCGGCCCATTCAGTCGGCTTGAAAGCTCCTCTCCTGTCACGAATCCGTCTCTTCCCTCCTGCTGCACTGTGATAGCTATTGCCATGGTTTTCACAAGCACAACTCGATTCAAGTGTTGTTCAGCATACAGTGGCCAAGCCACCATTGGCTTTCCCACCATCATGGCCTCCAGAATCGAGTTCCACCCACAGTGAGTCACGAAACCGCCTACTGACCCATGGCTCAGAATGGTGACTTGTGGGGCCCATCCCTTGACAACAATGCCAATGCCTCTAGTCCTCTTTTGGAACCCATTCAGCAAGAGCTTCCCCAGGTTTATTTCCTCTGAGTTGTCATCTGGTGGATTCCTCACAATCCACACAAACCTCTGCCCACTCCTCTCGAGCCCAACTCAAAAACTTTAGCAAACCAGCACTAAAAAAAAGATCTAAAAGAAACAAACAGAAATAAGAACTAAGGCATGTATTACTTAAAGATTGCATAAGCTCAATGTAAAGCATATGAAAAATTAGCCAAAAACATAATTTACATCCAAAGTGAGGCATCTATGGAACCTACACATGATCTTGCAATTGCGAGTGTTGTTGGAATCTGCACAACAACATAAACAAGCGAAATGTGCAATCAAATCTAACACAAGATTTATTGAGACTAAAAAGGCTAAGAAATTTCTTTAAAACCTTCTATTTGAGCTTCTAGAATTAAAGTGCACAAATAAGATAAAATAAGTTCATAAATAAAATGATTAGGTGGACAAATAACAATAGATCTAAAATTTGGACATTGAAACAATAGATAGATCCTGGTGAAGTCGAACCACCAACCTCCTGAACAACAATTGTTCAGGCGCTCATTCCTAATTGAGCTTTTGGATCTTAATACAAGTAACAACCTAATCCAAAATATGGACAAGCTAAGAACATTTGAGTTCTAAAAATGCACTTTTTAGTTTTATATTTTCACTTTTTCAAACTAAAATTGCACATAACAAAAGTAGCAAGCTAAAAACATCAATGGAGTTGCTCAAAACACAAATCTGTCTTTGAAGCATCTTATCAAACAAGTGATGGGCTTCAGCAATTTAATACCTTATCTTGTTACATGCTCTTACCAATAACACCAAAAACACTCGCCTAGATGTAACTTTTAGGAGTTATTGAACAATCCCTAAAAGTTCGAGAAATTCAGATCTTTTAAGTTCCTGATTTTTTTCAGTGGAGTTGCTCAAGACACAAATCAGCCGTTGCCTGAACATATATGAAGCCGTTGCCTCCAAGTTGGTGTATCCTTCTTTAGCCCTGTTTCAATAAAATCCTTCGTTAGCCCTGTTTTTTTTTTATCACTCTCTTCAATTCATCGGTGTTGCTCAAGAGCTTTTCTCCTCCATATCAGCCTGCTTATATATGTAGCTTTTGTTTATTCTGGTCTTTCCCTTCCTTCTGCACACGCTGTTCAGCAACGTATAGCTACCTTCCGCACTTGCTGTTCAGCAACATACCCTTTCCTGTTGCTCTTGCTGAGAGCCCTCGCAGCCAACACGTTAGATGATGTGTCTGAGCATGATCCGTGTATATGGCTTACATCTTTCACAGACACAGCAGGGGCTACATAGCTTAATTACTTTAGGCACCCACATTTTCTTAACAACCTTTCTATCACTCCTTACTTTTGAGGCAACGTTACTGCTCATGGTCAAAGGCACACACAGTAATTATCCTATCAAATATTAGCGATCAACACATTAGGTGGATTCAATCATATCATATGTTCAGAAAGGGATAAGCTTCTATATATAGATGGCATCCATAGCAGATGAATGAAAAAAACAAAACAATACCATTGCTTCCTCTAGTCAAATGCAGTTTGTGAACCTAAAATACTAGCTTTGATCATCCATTCATGTGAACTCAGGCAAACATCTAATCAATTCAACTAACTAAACCCCCAACCTACCATTAAACTCAAGAAGAATGGAACAATAAACAATATCTTAACACAACTTAAAAAATAAACAACAACTTAACACAACTTAAAAAATAAACCCCCAACCTACCATTAAACTTAAAGAATATTAGCTTTCATCATCCATTCATCTATACCGGAGCACGTCCTATACATGAAGGATGACATATTGATGCCCTTTGTGTACATTGCTCCCTGTGAGCCCTGAGAAAGAGTAATGAAAGGTCCTCGTTGTTGGTAGTTGAATCAATGAGCAAAATACATCTCCTGCTGCTTCATACACCAAATGAAAATGTTAAAGTTGTCTGAAATTTTTCCTTTTTCCACTGAAGATTCAATGATATTCAGCAACGAAAATATGAATATTGGATTAGAATCCAAAAAAAGAAAAAGCAATTGATTATGGATCCAAATAACTTTGATACACAAGACAAGATGATGAAATAAATAAAATCATAGAATCCATACAGGCAATCATGTATCTAGTAAAAGCAGAGATTGAATAAAAAGGTGTTCATGAATGCATCAGGATCCACTTTCTATATATTTTTTTCACATCAGAAGGCAAGTTTTCTGATTGATCAGATGATGATCTTCTTTTTAATGATAACAACAGGAGATTTTAAGAATTTAAGATAATCATTGTTAAGAACATTGATTCAGAGACCAACATTTCAAACCAATGAGCTAGATAGGATTATATGTGTAATATATTGCATCTCCTAGAACAAGAAGGATAAGTGTAGCTCATAAGTGCATAATTTAACACAAGAAAAAGTGTCATCTGGTAATGTTCTTTAGTCATTTCTATGATACAGATAGTCATTTACGATTTACCAAAGCTATCAAGATGACGAAAATAAAGCAATGTGATTATGGTACATGATTATGCAACTTGTTTCATAGGTAGGCAGGTTGGGTATAACAAAAATCAATTAGAAGCAACGAATGACAAACTGATCATTCCAGAATTCATATACCCAAATCAAAATCAGAAATATGTAAAATTGTAGATCCGAAAAATGTGAAGGAAGAATTCAGATAAGCACTTGATAATCTGGATGAAAGAACTTTCACATCTCTGTGTTACATCCGAATCCAGGGATTGCAGAAGAAGCAGTAATTTCAAAAAAAAAAAGGGAAATCTTACAGTTGACAATCCAAGAGCCTGATGTTCATCTCTGCAGACTTTCGAAGCATATGCCTTTCAGGTGCATAGTTGGCTGATTTTTTCACATCTTTGGGGTTATTTCACATCTTTGCAGATAGTTATTTCACATATGGATGAAAGAGCTTGATGTTCATCTCTACATATAGTTATTTCACATCTTTGCAATTATTTTTCAGACGCACAATAAGTCAGAAACTATGGACTTTTGTACGAATTTGGGGCAACTAGAACACCAAGAAAAGAAAACCCTAATACTCAATTTTGTACTAATTTGAGGCGCTAAATGGTAATTTAGTCACTAAAACTTATGAATTGGGGGAAATTTTGATTAATTGAGCACAATTTCAACCTTACCGAGTTGGATGAACGGCCAGGGAAGAGTTCGCCGATTCAATTGAACCTCCGAGATGGTCGAATCGAATGCGAGAGGAAGAAGAATTTCTTCACCGATGTTCTTCATTCCATCGCTTCTTCATCCGCTTTCCATCGCCAATTGCGGAGAGAGATGAGGGATTGAAATTCGGTTAGGGTTCCAACAGCGGCGGAGATGATGAGGAAGGCGGAGGATGAGGAGGGATTGGTGACGTGACTGACGTCGGAGGGAGGCTCGCTGCTGGCGGCCGGTGGGAGCCGGGAGGCTTGCCGCTGGTGACCGGTGGGAGGCTGGGAACTCGGGGGGATGGAAGGAATGAAGGTGAGGTCGGGCGGTTTATTTGCTCAGCGTGTGAATGGTTCAGCGCATTTTTTCCGGTTCATCCCGGTTCGTTTTTTTTTTAAATTAAGATCTGCGCGCAGTTAAACACCAAAACTCTATTTTCACTTTAAGCTCTATTTTCATCTTAAGCCCCCTTTTCACTTTAACCTCACCCTATATATATATATATATATATATATATAGTTAAACATAAAACTATGAGTTTATACAATATAGATCTTATTACTATGGGTCTAGTTAACTGAATTAAATTTGGTTATATAAGTTTTTATTTATGAATGCTAGTTTGTATAAGTTTATAATATACATAGCATTTAGAAGTTTATACTATAATTTTTCAATAAGTTTATATAAATAAAAGTTATGAAATTGAGTTATATTTGAACATACAAAGAGTTATGAAATTGTGAAATTTGATTGAATTTGAAAATAGATGGATTCCATTTTTCTAGCAATGGTTGGTACAAATCGATTATAATTTATATCATTTTTATATTTAAAATAGTGTGTATATATACATAGCAATATAAATTTTTAATATATTATTATAATTCATTTAAAAAAAGATTAATTCAATTTATATTATAAATTATAAATTTATTATTAAAGCTTATGGAGTAATAAATATTAATAAATAGAAACCTAAGATTTAGATTACTTTTATATGTGTATGAACTTGTATAAATTAGTTCAACCGAACACTATGAGTTTATACAATCAAAAGTCGATCTTGATCTTAATCTTGATTTCAAATCTCAATGAAAAATTTCAAATCTCGATTTCAAACTAAATCTCAATCTTAAATATTAAACCTCACTCTCAATTCTCAAATTTTAAATCTCAATATCAAATTGTCGATCTTGATCTTAATATTGATTTCAAATCTCAAAACTATGTTGATCAAACTAAACTTCCTCGATCAATCAAAGTAATCTCTCGATGAGTCGAGAAAATATATTTAATAAACTTTATATTTCAAATATTTAATCAAATTAAACTACCTTTATCGATCAAAATACCATAAACCCTAAACCCCAAACCCTAAACCCCAAACCCTAAACCCTAAACCCTACACTCTAGGGCAAGGCTTCCCTCTATGATTTTTTTTTCTTTTCGGCTAAGACCTAAGTTATAATTCAACTTTATTTATTTTAACTTAGTGTAATTAATGAACATAATTCACAATTCACGTTTTTTTTTATAATTATGTTTATTTCAATTACATTATAAAAGTCGGTTATATATTCACGTTTTTTTAACACAATGTAAGTTATTTGACCTTTATTTAAATGGGATCGAATTATCGTAAAATCCCGAGTTCGACTAAAAATAATAATTCAAACTCTCGTTAATGGCATCGAGTTACTATAAGTACCAATTGTACAATTTTGGCTCCCTCTTTTTTTTCTTTTTTCTTTTCCCTTCTTGATGGTCATTTTGACCATTAAAGTTTTTGAGTTTAACTTTTACATGAGTAAGATTTATGATATTAGATTTTACTCATTCGTATATATTTTATGAATTTGAATTCTCTTTGCTGGTCCCTTTAATATATACTCCGTACATCCCAATTGGATAATATATAAAATTGAATTTTTATTACTCCAATTTACATAATTTATCTTTTTTAGGACCTCCTCCAAATATGAGTGTAGAAAACATTCTAAAACTACGGGGTAATTTTTATAAATTTAAAAACTGGAATAAGGGCATAGTGTACAAAATGAAAAAATGGGAGAAAATATACAATTCCTCCTTCTCCTACGCCAGATCGACAGCCCCCCATTGCAGGAACCCTTCCATGCCGAAGATGAGCAATCCAATGGATGACTGCAGCAAGCTAGCGGTGTGGAGGGGAAAGACTGTCTTATTTCTAAGTTTTTTTTTACAAATTATATTTTTGTGGCTTCGGACCAATGCCTGCAACCCTATCGGCAAGCCGCAGCCAGTTAGTCTCCTCTCGTTTCATCCTCCATGTGCATTATTGTGCTCCTTGTAACATAGAGCCCTTTGTAGATAAAGGGTTCAAAATAATCTCCTTGGTTACTTTGAATCTGATCTCGTCTCGTGTGCTCTTACAGCAAAACAAAACGAGTTAGCAACACATTGAAATTGGTCGCCTTTGTAGAACGTACAACATACACCATTAAAAAAAAAATCCTTGCATCCAATAATATTGAGGGAAAATTTTTCACAACTGTGGAGAACATCATAGTACACTGAACATCACAACTGAGAACTTTAGACGAAGAAGAGAAGAGGAAAGTTCAATCTTATAAACATTGATCACCATCTCAATTTCAGAACAAGTGCATATAAACCAAACATCACAAAGAAACATGAAGCAAGTGCTAGCAATATCTTTGATTGCTAGGACTTACAAAACATTTTCATGAGCAGCCCCCATTTGCAACTAAACCAGTTAATGAATAAATAAAGAAATTTAAACCCTAAGCAATACCAGCCTTAATTTGTATAAGCACAAACTAACACAGTTGCACGGTTACTTCTTAGTTAAAGAAAACAAAGAAGATGGTGCATCATCTGGCTTTCATTACACTGACATTAAAGAAAAACAAAGAAGATGCTAATAAATAAAGAAAACAAAAAAGATGGTGCATCATCTCGGCTATCATTACACTGACATTAACAATCTGTTTGGCACTTGTTTTTTTTAGGGGAGGGAAAGGGTGGGAAATTAGAAAAGAGAAAGGAAGGGGAGAGATTTCACTTTCTCATCAAATTCCACCGTTTTGATGGGGTGTGAAATCCCATCAAATTGAGGAGTTACCCACCTTTGTGATCCTTTCCCTTTCCCTTGATTGTCCACCCAAACACCAATTTTATTTTCCCCTCACTTCCCTTCCTAAAAATCCCACCTTCCAAACAGGGTGTAAAGGAAACAAAGGATAAGCTAGCTTCAAAGGGCAAATAAATGCTAATAAAACATTTTTTACTATAATCTCCCATGTGGCTTATTTTGCATAATGCACTGTTTTGGGGAATGCTCAAAGAAGTAAAAGGCCAATGTATAAACAAGCACAAAAAACAAGGAAATAACCCACTGCATCAATTACTATAAAAAAACAGGATCTCATGAATTTCACTCCACCTTCAAATTGGGGACATTTCGTGAAGGCGGAAGTAGAAAAGATGAAAAAAATACTACTTGATATGCATTTGTAGCTCTCCAGATGACAAGACGGCACCATATAATTAGCTATACAAGTATACAACCGAACACACAGGTAGCAAAAACTTCAAAGCCAAACTCTTTAGTAAATGAAATATCAATAAAAAGACATAATCGAAAATGTTGCTGCATAAATTAGAGTACAGGAATAACGTCGACAAATTCTATCTATGCATTTGAAAAACATAAATCACCTTTGCCAGCATCAGGGCTCCAAAGACCTCCTCATCCTCGAGCAAGCTTCCGTTTTATTTATTGAGGCAATCTCCTTTTAGTTGCCTGTGGCCTGGCTGCAATTACAAAAAAGATTTAAGTTTCATGCATTCATGAAGTCACTCAATCTTTCTTACAGTCAGCACAAAGAGATGAACCATTAATCAAAAGAATCTTAGCACTCACATTCTGCAATTAAATTTTCCAAGTCCCTGATGGCTCTGTCGAGTGTATCACCCTTGGGTTTACAATTAGACCCTTAGGTTAGGTTTACAATTAGCTGACTCTGCTTTTTAGCTGGTATTGGTCACAATATTCCACCTTCAATACTTGAAAAAAAAAGTACAGTTCAAGGAAAAGAAAGAAACAAAAATTGCTGTCATATGTGGGTGTTTCAATGGTTGAATAACAAGAAAGAGATGGCCGAGGTATAAAAAACACTAAAACAGACTCACTGATTCACCATCATCTCGTGTTGGTCCATTAAGAGTTTATGTATAGATAAATCGGATCCTTGCCATCCACATATTGGAGGCACATCAGTTCAGCTATTATAAGCTTGGTAACAGTTGGGACCAGCTGAAAACAAAATAGAAAAGAAAAATAATCTCAATTCATGGATTTCTAATGAAGAATTTGAAATGTGATCATGAATGCATCTACAAAAAAAATACTAATGTATGTGATCTGCTGAACTTCACCTAGCAGGTTAACTAACATGGTAAAAATACAAAAGAAAATCCCGAAACTATTTCATAGTAACTGTTCTGGATAAAAACTACAAACATACCATTGTTCAGAAAGCGTTGGCCTTGTGTAAGCATAATAATGCCCACCATGAACTCCGCCACTATGAACCCAAACACTGCAGCAAGCAGATTCAATGATTAGTAGTCCCCTATACCACTTGATATCACATCACTTTTAAAGATAAAAGGCTCCAAATGTAGTAAAGATTTCCAAAAGGACCAAAACTGATGAAATTCGCTCAAGCCAAATGCAAAATCTAATTCAAATGCTTAACTCTAAAATCACAATAGAGGTACATGGTGGTTGTCCTAGAAGGAAGGTGCCTAAATCGAAATGGTAGATAGCTCACGGTAGAGGAGAATCAGGAGAGACACGGAGAAGTAGGTATTGTTACCGGCGTTTGTACTGAAGCAATCGAAATAGAGGCAGCGAACTCGGATCGGGCGTCGACTGGCCCTCCAGCGTTGCGTCGGCGTCTTCTTCTGTCTCGTGTCCCCTGGCTGAACAGCAACCCCGGCCTTCGAGAGAGCGAGCAACAAAGGAGGAAGGCTGATCAGGAGAGGCTTCAGCGACTTTGAACGGACGGCTGAGCAGGAGCAACAGCGGGGGCTTCAGCGACTTCAAGAGAAGAGGCAGCTTCAGACGGACGGCCGAGAAGGATGAGCAGCGGCCGGCCGGACTGGGGGCTGCTCAGAGGAGAGCATCGAAGAGGGTGCTCGGGAGGTGGCCGGAATGGAGCTGCTGTTGTGCTCTCCTTTTCGAGGAAGGGGGAGATCTTGAAGAGGAAGATCTGAGTTTGAGAGGAAGAGAGACGTGAAGAGAGGTGGTGGTCCGGTGGATCTAGCCTCTAGGGTTAATCTGAATGCCCCAACAAAATTAACGAGCGGAAATTATCCCGCCCAATTTTCACAACGCATCCCCAATAAAATTAAGAAGCGGGAATTATACCGCCTAATGAACTAATTTCACTTACGTTAAGAATTAAGATTGATTATTATATTTATAGCTTACTAAAAAAAGGATTAATTATTACACCAAATTATAATTAACTAGTACTCCCTCCGTAACGCAATATTTGTCCATTTGGCCACTTTTATTTGTAACAAAATATTTGTCCATTTGAACCTAATTAATGACAAAATTTTCTATTTTTATCCATTCATCTCATTAATTGTATTTGATTTCCAAGAAATTCTATTAATACTCCAACTTCCCATACTATTCTTTTTTTTTTCATTGGTCCATTTTTTTTCCACATTATTTATTTGCTAAATTTTTAATTATTCTACTTTCTAATTATAGCTTTCTTAAGAAGTGTGAAAACCCCCAAATGGACAAATATTGCGTTACGGAGGGAGTATTCACAGATCAATAAATTTTAAAAATATATAAATAACATAGTTTCAAGATTGAATTGTATGATATTTTTTTAATTTTTATACCACTTATATATTTAAATATATAAATTTGTTATTTTGTTAAATCGATTATCTATAAAATTAGAACCAATATATTTTATAAAATTAGAACCAATATATCTTCGTATGAATTTCTCAAATCTCGATCTCAACATTTATCTCAATCTCAAATCTCAACCGTTAACTCAATCTCAAATCTCAATCATAGATCTTAATCTTAATCTCAATCTCAATCTCAATATCAATCTCGATCTTGATATCGATCTCAATCTCAATCTCAATCTCAAATCACAAATCTCGATATCAATATCAAATCTTTACCTTAATACTGTATCAAATCTCATGTATCAAATGTCCATATTGGTCTCAATCTCAAATATCAAATTTCAATCTCAAATACCGATCTTAATCTTGATTTCAAATTTCAATGACAAAGCTCAAATTGCGATCTCAATCTCAAATCTCGATCTCAAACTTAATCTCAATCTCAAATATCAAATCTCACTCTCAATTCTCAAATATAAAATCTCAATATCAAATGTCGATCTTGATCTTAATCTTGATTTCAAATCTCAATGACAAATCTCAAAACTATGTTGATCAAATTAAACTATCTCTATCAATCAAAGTACTCTCTTGATGAACCGAGAAAATATATTTAATAAACTTCGCACTGTAGTTTAAATATTTTTTAAAAATATTTGATCAAAATAAACTACCTCGATCGATCAAAATACCCTAAACCCCAACCCTTAAACCCCAAACCCTAAACCCTAAATCATATCTAAATCATTTATACCGCTGCCAGGATTCGAAAGCGTGTTTATGAATTCGAATTATTTTTGCTTTTTAAGTTTACGATTTTTGGTAAGAAATGTATTACGTGTAGGGTGCTGATTTGGAATAAAAAGAAAAGTATGGACAATTATTAAAGACTTAGGGTGCTGATTTTAACAAAAACAATAAAATATGGGTGGCTACATAGCAATCCAGAAAAGGCTTATTTTTTTAAATAAAATAAAATCAGCCAAAACCAATTTCTATATGGGTGGGAAGAGATCTTAATCCTCCGTTTACATTGATCTAACGGCCCACACTCGGAATCCATGTGAACTACTCTCCACCAATATCAATTGCTGCATTTTTTTGAAGAGACCTTTTTCAATCTCCAAAGCAATGCTTCAGGGGAAAAAAAAAAAGATTTGTTGGCTACTCCCTTAATACTTTTCATTAACGTGATTAATGATCACATGGAACTTAATTATTTTGAATATACATATGTAACTTCAAAATATAATTTTAGTAGTTTTTTTTTAAAGTAAGTTATTCAATCAATTTTAAAAAAAAATTCAATTAATCCATTATCTTAGCCTAAATTATAATTTTAGTACTTTATTTAAAAAAACAATGAGATTAATTCAAAACACAAAATTTATACATAAGGAAACATAAAATTAATATTAGTAATCTACACACACACACACACACACACACACACACACACACACACACACACACACACACACACACACACACACACACACACACACACACACACACACACACACACACACATATATATATATATATATATACTACTTTAATTTCTTTTTCAACCAATGAGTTTAATTCAAAATATTTAATTATCTAAACTTTTACTATTATTTTATAATATTAATTTAATATATTACTAAGATTTTTTTTTATAAAAAAATCGGGCCATGGCATGGGGATACTAGTTTGTATTAAAATTTTACACAACATAAATAATAAAATAACAAAACATTTGATAAAAAAAAACATATCAATCAAATTAAACTATCTACCTCGATAGGTCGAAGTACTATATATCTCGATCAATCGAGAAAATATATTTAATAAAATTCACATTTAAGCTTTGAAAACGACCTATGAGATTGATAATTAGAAATAAACATATACGATTCACATTTCAAATAAAATTGTATATCCACACCCTAGAAAAAACCCAAATTTCAATTATATATTCACATTTTAATCGTCCGTTTGAATAAATTTAACGACCCACAATCTAGATCCTTGTGAAGTATTGTCCACCAATACTAGAAATTGTATTTTTTTTTTGTTTATAAAAAGTGACCACTTTCTTGGAGAAGTCCTATCTAGCAGCCTGCGGGTAGATTCGCGGTCTGCTTCTCCCTTCTCCATTTACCTAGGTAATGTCAATAAAAAAAAGCTGGTTAAATAAGCAACAAGAATACATGGCATATCAGTATGATGTTTACTCGACCTACTCTTTGATATACAGTTCGATTCTTAGTAGAGGCAAGTATTTATTTGTTCAATGTTTGACATTTTTTTTTTAAAAAAGACCTCTTTCTTAGAAAGCCTATGTAGCAGCCGGCGGGTAGGTCCGCAGTGTAAAGGCTCGGATTTTTAAAATATTAATTTTCGGAAAAAGAAAATCAAAATGAATTTAAAATAAATTCCGACCCAAATTTTCCGAATTAAAAATCAATTCCGTCTTTCATTTCGGTTTTGAACGATCAATCAGCGGAAATTTAAATCCCCGACCCGAGCTCTCAATTCCGTCATATTCCGAATCCTTATCCTAATCCAACTCATCACCTCCTAATTATAGTAAAATCTTATCCTCACCTCCCCTCCCTCTCTTTTTGCTTTCTCTTATCCTAATCCAACTCATCACCTCCTAATTATAGTAAAATCTTATCCTCACCTCCCCTCCCTCTCTTTTTGCTTTCTCTTATCCTAATCCAACTCATCACCTCCTAATTATAGTAAAATCTTATCCTCACCTCCCCTCCCTCTCTTTTTGCTTTCTCTTATCCTAATCCAACTCATCACCTCCTAATTATAGTAAAATCTTATCCTCACCTCCCCTCCCTCTCTTTTTGCTTTCTCTTATCCTAATCCAACTCATCACCTCCTAATTATAGTAAAATCTTATCCTCACCTCCCCTCCCTCTCTTTTTGCTTTCTCTTATCCTAATCCAACTCATCACCTCCTAATTATAGTAAAATCTTATCCTCTCCTTTCCTTCCCCCACTCTTTGACCCCCTTATTTTGGCAAACAAACAATACCTCACTCTTCACAAAAAAATGGACCTTTTATGTGCAATTTGACCTTTGGAAAAATCAGATTTGTGTTGATTCTTCCTCTTCTCTCCCCTTCTCTCTCTCGACATTTCACAAGCCAAAACTGGTTCTTGAGCTTCCTCACGCCATTTCCACCACCGCCGCACCTCACCACCGCCACACCTCACCACCGCCACCTCCACCACTGCCGCACCACCTCCTCCCCGGAGCGCCGCCGTCGCCACCAGCAGCAGCCGGAGCCACCACCGCCGCCGAGCAGCACCTCTTCCCTTCTCCTTCCTCCCTGTTTTCTCCGAGAACCCCGGTAAGGCTCGTTTCCCTTTCCATTGGACTTCGAGCTGTGAAAAGCACCGCCTTTAACCCCCGTTCTTCCGTCCTAGGCCGAGCTAGCGCGGATCGAGACTCCGGCGAGTCCATCGAGATCCCGACGAACTCCGACGAAGCTTCGAAGCCCTCTCGGTGAGCTCTCTTCCTTCCTCCTCGTTCCTTCCTTCCTCCCTGTGTGCGTGGGCCCCCCTTCCTCTTTTAAACCTCCAGCTCGTTGAATTGAAAGAAACAAATGGGAAGCTTCTTTGGGACTAACTTTTGAAGGGCCCGGTTTGGTTTAATTAAAACAAGGGGGCCGGGTTGGACTTTTATAAAATAAGTGGGTGGTTTTTGGTAATTTTAATAAAGTGAGGTTGGTTTGGTAAATTAAAAATGAATGTTTTGATTTAATGAATATTGTTGGGATTTTATAAATATTTTATAAAGATGTTAAAATAAAAGATGTTAGAAGTAGTATGTAAAATTATTGGGATTAAAATATAAAATGTTGTTTCGAGATTTAATATATGATATTGTGGTGATTTATTAATGTGGTTAAAAGTTATATGACTTTGTTGAAGATGTGCAATTATATGCTAAGTAAGATTGTGAGATGATGGCATGCAAATTGGTTAAGTATGAATTGGAATTGTCTTAAGTCGATGAATTGGAGAATTATATTGAGTATGGTTGTGAGATATTGAGATGATAGATTATGAGACAAGGTTGATATTATGGAAATGATGATGTGATGGTTATTATGTTAAGTTTGTGAAGTTGTGTGGGTGACTATTCTATGCTTTTTGTACCTTAGGAATAGACTCATTCATGTACTTATACTTGTTAGGTGATCATCTGTGACGTGTTGGATTTCATATTGCCTGGTTGATTGCCTTTTTGCTGTTCTGCGATACCAGGTAAGTCTCTTCGGAGCTTACTCAGATTGAATAGAGTGATTCCCTGCTATAGGTGCATGATATACTAGGTGTTGCATTCATGATCAGCATGCCATGTAGTACCATGCTAGGTTGCATTGATCGTTGAGCATCCTATTTCTTTATGCGTATGTAAACAGAACGGCCGTTATCTGTGAAGTAACTAGAGTCATTGCTAGGGTCATAGGGTAGCCCAGCTTCATCGGGTACCCTGAGTCAATCGAGTCATGCACTTCCTTTTATTATATGCCTGCGGGCTTTATTGTGGAGCGGGTTAGGCATGCGTGCCGCCCAATTATGAATGAATGCATTCACGAGCTGGCCAGTCTCCACCTATCGGAAGGGGTGGAGGTAGGAGAGGGATATACCACTTGGTATTCTATGCTAAGGCCTTATTATTATTATGCACTTGATCTTAGGAGCATGTTAGTGTGTTACTATTCCGCCATGCATCTAGAAGCATCTTTATTAGGAATAGCGTATATGTGTGCTTATGGTTGGGATGCAGAGAAGTGGGCATCGATCTGATCCCGCCCCATATCAATTTTTTTAGGTATTACCTATGTTCATCCTATCGGTGCTGTTTGCCTATTTGCGCGGGTCATTTTGTCGGCGGAGAGTGAGCGTTGGAGTATAGACTTCACTAGACTCTGATTATATTTTGGATTTATACTTGACTCCGTTTTGACCCGGCTCTGCCGTGGCACCCTCTTGTATTACGCTTATTTCCGCTAGTTGCACTATTTCCGATTTCCACGCTTAGATTACGACAGGTACAGGGGACTTCCCCGGGGATTCCAACGATCCCTTCGTTTTTGGGTATGAAATCCCCCTTGAAAACATTAAAGTAAGTTTTGAAACCTTCAACCTGTACTCGGGGCGCAAGGTCCTAACGGGGGGTTTTATCCCTCGAAACGTAACCTGGGAATCATAATCCCGGGCCGTTACAAAGGTGGTATCAGAGCCGGGTTATGCAAACCGAGTATGATAGGTTGAAGTGGTTTTGGAAATGGCCCAAGGTTTTCAAATGTTTTTCCAAAATGTTTTAGAAAGGGGCAAAATGAATTTAATATGGCTGACTCAAATGGACTAAATATGAACTTGACTCAATAAATTCGGTAATCAAACAAAGGGAAACGAAGGGGTAGTAAAGGCGCTAGACCATCTCTATTGGATGTAGTTGGGAACGGGTAGGCAAAATATAGCTTGTTCTTTTACAGGTGGACTTGAAGACTCCAAGGAGCCCGAAGGTTGGAGTGACATGGGTTAGGAGGCCGTGAGGTATTTGCCCCTCCGGTCAGCCGTCCCTCGAAGGACGGCATAGATCGTTTATGTGATTATAGGCACTATATCCGACTGGGCCCGAGGGCGATCCTCCTTGAAGAGGATCATATTAATCACGTTGATTAATGCTTCCATGTTGAGTGCTATTGTGCTTAGGGTAGGGAACTAATCAGTATGCCTTGACTTGAATCATGTATTGAATAAATGTGCAAACGGGATAGTGGGAGAATACCTTGTTCTTATGTCATTGGAACTCCTGTCTTGTCGAAATAGCTCTCCCATAATTCAAACCCCTGACGATTCTGACTCCGTCAACCGTCCCACCAAAACATTTAGGCATGTTAGCAAGGGTCGAAGAGCATCCGCTCTCCCCGTTTCGAGTCATGTTTTGTATCCCACCACCAATGCTTTTATCGAGTCTCGTACCTTAGGTTGGTGTCTTCCACGGGAGAATTTGGGTCAGTCAACTAGATACTTCCGGGGGGGGGGTGTGGATATGGGAAATTCATGAGTGTTTAGGGAGGGTGATCAATGAAACAATTTCGAGTTGGAAGTGATTGTCTTATGGAGTTATCCTTCTCGATTCCTATACTGGTCAAATGTGTCTTCTTACCACGAGAGTCTAAACACAAATTATACCCTCTCATCTCGAAAACAGTGTGAATGTCCTTGTGTCATACCGAGCGAGTCATACTAGCGTCCCACGGGGAAACAGGGTGATGAGTCAGTGATTGCCTTAGAGAATTCTGTTTGGTTATAATAGTAGGCCCCCCCCTCTTGTGATTGTATGACTTGATGTGTTAGTATATTTCAGCATGACTTGTCTGATAACTTGCATGATTGCACTTATGAACGAATATATATGTGTCGAATCTAGGAATTCCCATCATTGTTACTCTCCCTTGAATTAGGTCCATGATAGTGTGGTTAACCCTCTTTGTATGGGTGCCATGAGAAACGAATTTCTGAGTATGTTAAGTTAATCAAATTGAACCTCATTGACTATGTATTTTCTTAATGAGTGTCGATAGTATCATGTAGGATATACATCTCCTAATTATTGACCATCATGCATCTATGTGCCATACTTGTCATACTACATGTATATGTTTGTATTGGATGTGATAATTGTTATGCCCAAATGACTTCACCATATCACCTGACATGATTATTAGAGTGCATCTTAATATGCTTATGTGTACACTTAAAATGAGTAATGAATTGTATATGTGATATCCTATAATGCTCATTATGTCATATATAACTTATGCTGCATATGTCCATTGTCGGTCCATGTATAAATGATCTTAATATGTCAGGCATGACTGGTAAATGAAATGTTAGGGTACTTGCTTGTTTTGCGTGCATGAAAAATTTGATTAGATGAACGTGTTGTGGACTCATAGGTCGATATTCCTTGAGATAGGTACATGCTAGTGTGCAACAATGTTGTTGAGATATTCGTGATTTTTATGTGTTTGTGTGCCATAATTATAACCTCATGGAACACCCAAAGGGGCATCATTGTAATCCGCGGGTTGGGATTCTATCTTCGATCCCGTCGTCCCTAGTCTTGGTGCATGTCTGAAATCCTTGAGGGTGTGTGTCGTCTTCCCTTGTCTCTCCCCTATCTCCGTAACTTCTAACCCCTCGCGATCCCCTTGATGGACATCGACATAGAAAAGAAAACAAGCGATCGAATGGCATCAGAGTGGCGCAACGGAAGCGTGGTGGGCCCATGGACCCTAGAATCGACGTCACCAAAGGACGAGCGCCTTTCGAAGATGGCGGTTGCGGACGTAATCCTCCTAGATGACTCAAAAAGTGACGTTCTCTCCTACGCGAATTGGAATTGATGTCGTGCGATAGGCTTGGAGCTGACTAAATGAATGTGTGATGACTGATATGCTGAGCTGGTAGTGAATATTTTTCTGACTAACTTGTGTCTGTGATGATGTGCCTTTATGCTTACGCGCATTGACCTGCTAGTAAATCGGTTATGAGTTATATAGGTGATGATGTTTCCTTCTTGTGCACGAGTCGAGTGAGTCCTTGGTGAGACGGATCAGGAAATGGCAGGTAGATTGAGGTCTTCGAGGTGGTCATTGGTTGTGCGAGATGGAGTGCATGAAGGATGTGTTAGCTTGGGTAGAGTCGAGGGAGTTATGACTTGTCAGAGATAGTGGTCAATGAGTATATTTAAGCTTCCAGGTAGGTCTTAGGTGAGGAGTGGAGTTAGCGTGGCGAGATTTCGAGGGATAGATCCTAGCAAGATGTGTCGGTAGGTCGTGGGTGTGTGGTGTGAGCACGTGGCATAGAAGGGTGGTTGGCTGAGGTCTAGACTAGTTCATTTGGGCGACCTTGAGAGTGGGTGTGAGTATAGGTAGTCAGTGTAGTTCTATAGGTGGGCAGCGTTGAGGATGATCGGTTAAGGAATGTCTAATAAATCGTGGAAATTGGGACTAGGTTGTATGTGTGGCGATTGGGAGCGATCTTGGTAAAGGCTGAGGTTGAGGAATCACTAAGGAAGAGTAGTACAAAGTTGTTTGGGAAATTATCGATCTCGGGTGTTAGGTTGTTCATATCAAGGATGTACGCGTGATGAGTATTTGGGAATTTTTCTCGATACGATTGGTAGTGCTTGGAGAATTCGTGAGTGAAGGAATTTCTAGATGCGTTGTTGGAGGATTTTAGGTTAGGGAATGAATCGAGAGTTGTGAGTGGATGTTATTGTAGCTATTGAGGTATTTGAGGGCGTGAGATGAATCTCGAGGAAGGGCTGGTAGTTAGGCAAGAATGTCGTTGAGATTTCTCGTAAGATTGTGGGTTTGAGGTCGAGATAGGGAGATTTTGAGCATGAAATTGGGAAATTGGCAAATCATAAGTATTGCGAACACTAGGGGAAGAATGTTTTAGAGAGTTGGCTAAGTTGCGATAATTGGGAAACTCGGATGAGGACGATCTAGGGACTCTACGGAAATGATGATCGGTAAAAGAGGGCTTGGGGCGGTAAGGTGGAATGGTTAAGAAGTAGGACGACTTGAGGATTTCAAAAGGTTAAGGTTTATCAAGATTTAGGATGAGGAAATTTGGGAATATGCTGAGACGAGAATCTAGAATAGGCCGGCTGAGGAGTCATGGATGTTTAGGGTTCGTGAGATTCGGTATGGGACAAGTACGTAGATAGAATCAGTGGTTGGTCATTGAGGATAGGTGCGGGTGATGAGGGTCTTGGTGATTCGTGGTTGGGAGTAGCACTATCTGGGTTTCCGTGTGAGAGTTGGTCGGGAATATCATGTGTGAGATGATATGTATGAGTTGAGTTCTTAGAGGTGGATGGCTAGTGAGAGTGATTAGTGGTGCGGAAAGTGTGATCAGGTTAGAGAGGTGATTTGAGATGTCTCTTTGGGGAGATTATGGTCAGGCAGAGGCTTGAGAGCCTATGAAGAGTAAGCGAGATTTTAAGAAGCGTCTAGATTGATTGTGAGAGCGATTCAATAGAGGACTTGAGATTTCTCGTAGAAGGTGAAGATTAGGACTAGAGATTGGGGCATTGAAGCAGATTGACCCTTAGATGGCTTGATGGCGTGAGGGTTGAAATACCTAGTAGTTGGATTGGATAATTGGCCTTGATTGCGGATTGTTGGGAGGCTAGAGGGTCTGTGTATGAGCGGGATGCAATGATAGTTAAAACTGGTATTGGATTGAGTTAGTGGACCTAGGTGAAGTCGATCTTAATGCAACAGATGATGGGTAGTGGTCGTGTCTTGTCATGATTGGTAGTTATAGACAGATTCTATTGAGGATGTGATCTAATGTGTGCTTTACTTGGGGGCCGAGTTTGGTGCTAGTTCTATGCTATAGATGATGATAATTCCTTGAAGTATCGTCATAGACAATAGTTAGCTGTTAGTACTAACAATAGTTATCCCTAAGCTTGATGAAATACTAGTGGGTGGAAATACCTGTTTGCCTCTGATGTGATGATGTCTGGTAGTTAGCGTAAGTACGATATGCTTATCTGATTGATATGAGGTGCATCTTTTGGTGATATGATATGATGAATCCTACTATGTGCGATGCTAAGCTAGATCTGTTATTATATGTGACTATCCTTGACATGAATGTGATCTGTTTATGAACGCGTGATATGATTGCTATGTTATACGATTGATATGTTACATGATGCCTTGAATTGGAATTGCTAGTATGATAGAACAGAATTGATGAATCTGATTCAGACTTGGAACCTAGGAAGAGAATGTGGGATTAGCCTTTAGAGGTGGATGTAGAATGATTGGGAAATTTGGGAATGCCGTGTTTAATATCGAATTTAAAGAATATCAAATGGTGATTTAAAAAGGGACATAGATTTTGAGAAAACTATTCCAACCCGAGCTTTCATTATGACGCCCCACGAAGTGGATACAAGCATGTATGGGGGCACCTGTAGATCGCTTGCTAAGACCTAGCGGAGATGTCATAATGGTTTTGAGTTATGGTATGCCTGAGGAGTCGGAGTGGGGTGTGGTAGGGGCCCCTACCGCATCCTTACTACGACCGATTGGGAGTATTATGATCATGACGACGGTACTGTGAGATCTCATGGGGGCACTTATGAGGTACTTACGGGATCGATGACGTGACCCTTGGACTCACCAATTCCAACTTCATCCCCACATTAGAATGATTTTAGTCTCGGGGACGAGACTTGTTTTTAGAGGTGGATGATGTAAAGGCTCGGATTTTTAAAATATTAATTTTCGGAAAAAGAAAATCAAAATGAATTTAAAATAAATTCCGACCCAAATTTTCCGAATTAAAAATCAATTCCGTCTTTCATTTCGGTTTTGAACGATCAATCAGCGGAAATTTAAATCCCCGACCTGAGCTCTCAATTCCGTCATATTCCGAATCCTTATCCTAATCCAACTCATCACCTCCTAATTATAGTAAAATCTTATCCTCACCTCCCCTCCCTCTCTTTTTGCTTTCTCTTATCCTAATCCAACTCATCACCTCCTAATTATAGTAAAATCTTATCCTCACCTCCCCTCCCTCTCTTTTTGCTTTCTCTTATCCTAATCCAACTCATCACCTCCTAATTATAGTAAAATCTTATCCTCACCTCCCCTCCCTCTCTTTTTGCTTTCTCTTATCCTAATCCAACTCATCACCTCCTAATTATAGTAAAATCTTATCCTCACCTCCCCTCCCTCTCTTTTTGCTTTCTCTTATCCTAATCCAACTCATCACCTCCTAATTATAGTAAAATCTTATCCTCACCTCCCCTCCCTCTCTTTTTGCTTTCTCTTATCCTAATCCAACTCATCACCTCCTAATTATAGTAAAATCTTATCCTCACCTCCCCTCACTCTCTTTTTGCTTTCTCTTATCCTAATCCAACTCATCACCTCCTAATTATAGTAAAATCTTATCCTCTCCTTTCCTTCCCCCACTCTTTGACCCCCTTATTTTGGCAAACAAACAATACCTCACTCTTCACAAAAAAATGGACCTTTTATGTGCAATTTGACCTTTGGAAAAATCAGATTTGTGTTGATTCTTCCTCTTCTCTCCCCTTCTCTCTCTCGACATTTCACAAGCCAAAACTGGTTCTTGAGCTTCCTCACGCCATTTCCACCACCGCCGCACCTCACCACCGCCACACCTCACCACCGCCACCTCCACCACTGCCGCACCACCTCCTCCCCGGAGCGCCGCCGTCGCCACCAGCAGCAGCCGGAGCCACCACCGCCGCCGAGCAGCACCTCTTCCCTTCTCCTTCCTCCCTGTTTTCTCCGAGAACCCCGGTAAGGCTCGTTTCCCTTTCCATTGGACTTCGAGCTGTGAAAAGCACCGCCTTTAACCCCCGTTCTTCCGTCCTAGGCCGAGCTAGCGCGGATCGAGACTCCGGCGAGTCCATCGAGATCCCGACGAACTCCGACGAAGCTTCGAAGCCCTCTCGGTGAGCTCTCTTCCTTCCTCCTCGTTCCTTCCTTCCTCCCTGTGTGCGTGGGCCCCCCTTCCTCTTTTAAACCTCCAGCTCGTTGAATTGAAAGAAACAAATGGGAAGCTTCTTTGGGACTAACTTTTGAAGGGCCCGGTTTGGTTTAATTAAAACAAGGGGGCCGGGTTGGACTTTTATAAAATAAGTGGGTGGTTTTTGGTAATTTTAATAAAGTGAGGTTGGTTTGGTAAATTAAAAATGAATGTTTTGATTTAATGAATATTGTTGGGATTTTATAAATATTTTATAAAGATGTTAAAATAAAAGATGTTAGAAGTAGTATGTAAAATTATTGGGATTAAAATATAAAATGTTGTTTCGAGATTTAATATATGATATTGTGGTGATTTATTAATGTGGTTAAAAGTTATATGACTTTGTTGAAGATGTGCAATTATATGCTAAGTAAGATTGTGAGATGATGGCATGCAAATTGGTTAAGTATGAATTGGAATTGTCTTAAGTCGATGAATTGGAGAATTATATTGAGTATGGTTGTGAGATATTGAGATGATAGATTATGAGACAAGGTTGATATTATGGAAATGATGATGTGATGGTTATTATGTTAAGTTTGTGAAGTTGTGTGGGTGACTATTCTATGCTTTTTGTACCTTAGGAATAGACTCATTCATGTACTTATACTTGTTAGGTGATCATCTGTGACGTGTTGGATTTCATATTGCCTGGTTGATTGCCTTTTTGCTGTTCTGCGATACCAGGTAAGTCTCTTCGGAGCTTACTCAGATTGAATAGAGTGATTCCCTGCTATAGGTGCATGATATACTAGGTGTTGCATTCATGATCAGCATGCCATGTAGTACCATGCTAGGTTGCATTGATCGTTGAGCATCCTATTTCTTTATGCGTATGTAAACAGAACGACCGTTATCTGTGAAGTAACTAGAGTCATTGCTAGGGTCATAGGGTAGCCCAGCTTCATCGGGTACCCTGAGTCAATCGAGTCATGCACTTCCTTTTATTATATGCCTGCGGGCTTTATTGTGGAGCGGGTTAGGCATGCGTGCCGCCCAATTATGAATGAATGCATTCACGAGCTGGCCAGTCTCCACCTATCGGAAGGGGTGGAGGTAGGAGAGGGATATACCACTTGGTATTCTATGCTAAGGCCTTATTATTATTATGCACTTGATCTTAGGAGCATGTTAGTGTGTTACTATTCCGCCATGCATCTAGAAGCATCTTTATTAGGAATAGCGTATATGTGTGCTTATGGTTGGGATGCAGAGAAGTGGGCATCGATCTGATCCCGCCCCATATCAATTTTTTTAGGTATTACCTATGTTCATCCTATCGGTGCTGTTTGCCTATTTGCGCGGGTCATTTTGTCGGCGGAGAGTGAGCGTTGGAGTATAGACTTCACTAGACTCTGATTATATTTTGGATTTATACTTGACTCCGTTTTGACCCGGCTCTGCCGTGGCACCCTCTTGTATTACGCTTATTTCCGCTAGTTGCACTATTTCCGATTTCCACGCTTAGATTACGACAGGTACAGGGGACTTCCCCGGGGATTCCAACGATCCCTTCGTTTTTGGGTATGAAATCCCCCTTGAAAACATTAAAGTAAGTTTTGAAACCTTCAACCTGTACTCGGGGCGCAAGGTCCTAACGGGGGGTTTTATCCCTCGAAACGTAACCTGGGAATCATAATTCCGGGCCGTTACACGCAGGTTGCTCATAGTTGATCTACCATTCGATTTCGGGTAGAGGCAATTTTTTCTTTGTTACAATGTCTGTAGTAAATAAATATAAATTATAATTAATACTGTAGTAAATAAACCCATTTCCAATATATTTTCCCAACTTTATATTATATATGCATCATATGATGTAAGTTGGACATAAAATATATTTTCTTTTATGTTTTAAAAATATTAATTTGTTATACTTCGTATTATTTAAATTTTATTTTTAAGAACACTAATTGATATTACAATTTTACCGTTTGGAGATGAGGTGTTAGAATAACTTATGAATTTGTAATTGAATAAATTGTGAAGTTATAATTCAAACCCTTTTATAGGAAAAGTAAAAGTAAAAAAACATCATTATTAACCTATGCTAGAAGTAGTTACTCATTACCTACTTTACAGATTTTAATTTTCTTTTACTCATCTTAATTTTTTTGTGGATTTTACATAACTACCCATGGTTAATCCAAAATTTGGGTAAGCCAAGTATTTTCAGACGTATCTGGTATCTCAATTTCTTGCGTAATAATAAAAAAAAAAATTCGGCATCCTACAATCTTCCTCCTCTTCTTTCTCCTGAGTGGCCGAGTCACGACCTCTCTCTGTTCGTTCTTTCTCCGGAGTCTCGAGACAGAGAGAGCTCCCAAGTCCCAACGGCCTCAGCCCGGTGTCGACATCCTTCTTCGCCTATCATTCCTCCTCCTCCCTCCGTCGCCAGCCACCTTCTCTGGTAAGCGCTCAAAGTCCCCCGTCTCTCTCAGTCTCTCCCTCGGGTCCTCGAGACCTCGACTTATACCCTAATAATCAGATCTAGGGTTTTCGGTGTCTAATTCTGTGCCCAAATTCCCACTTTATCTGCATTGAACTATGAATGTGATTGTTGGTTTATAATTTCGCTTTTGAACAATGCTATTCTTGAGTCACTTTAACCTATGTTACATTTGAAACCAGGTTCTTCTCTGATCAGATTCATGTTGCGCTGAATGATGTGCTGTTGTTATTTCAATATGCTACATCCTTTTATCTATCTTTGATCACTATCTTCCTTTTACCCAGTATCATATCAATTTTCTATAAATAAGACTACAATCATAGTTTGGTGTTGATAGAGTTGATCGAGATGTTTATTTATACTACGTATGCAATTTCTTTTTGGTTCATTGTCTGAATAATGGAAATTAATAGAACCATATTCAACTGATTTCAGGATTATATTGCTTTACAGAACAGATGGAGACAAGTGGGGCAAGAAGCGAGGGGGATCTAACAGCTCCTCCCGGATTTGTCTCACACACCGCTTTTATCCTGAAGAGGATGGCATGCACTGATACAACACCATTCTCAACACAAGAAACTTCTAGCCTAGAAGACGTGCTGAATTTTAATTCGTATATCAAACAAAAAGCATTGATTGTCCATGATCAGTTAGAGCATCATGGGGAGGAATCATATCCTGAACCAAGCCATGAGGTAAAATCATTTACTATCGATTGTCAAATAGGAGTACAATTCATTTTGGAGTCTTTGACTCTTTGTTTGTTATTACCTCTTGTGTATTTAGGAGTCTTTTGAATTATAGTATGATATTTTCTATCTATAACAAGGACAATACAATAATCAAGGCTATGCATACAAGCAAATCCAAGCCTCAATCAATTCAATTTTGGCCGGATTTTGAGCCTAACATGATTTCTTGCTGTCACGTCAGTATTTTGACCAAAAGTTTTACCATATTATTTTAGTTAGTATGAACATAGTTTATATATGAGTTTACAATTGTTAAGTTCGCATTATTTTTAGTTGAATGTTGATACTTCATACTCCATCCGTCTCGAAATTTAGGTCGTTTTAGCTCTTAATTCGTGTATCAAAATTTAGGTCGTTTTAGGTTTTCTAGGTAGGGGATAGTAATAATTTTTATCGATTTGTGTGTTGTTGACTTTTTATTTTGATTGGTTAAAAATATAGTGGGTATTAAAAAAAAAAAATTTACGAAAAAGTTAGTGGAATGATGATGTTGATCGAGGGGTGAGTGTTTTATTAAAATTTGTGCAAAATCCTAAAATGACTTAAATTTTTAGACGAAGGGAGTATTATTTAAAGCAATTTTTCCAAAATATGATACCTATTTTTTTAGACTGCGTGACTCGCCGACTTTAGCACATTGTGTCATTAGTTTCTACTTGATAATTCAAATATGCAAACCCCATAGGTTGAATTTCACCTCAAGTGTATTGACTGTGTTTTCTTCTTTGGTGTTCTATGCACTACCTCTGTTCTTATGTCCCTCCCTGAGATGAACTGATTTCATACTTGGATGGAGTAATGGAGTTGGAGTCAAGGGTTGGGGTTTTCTATGATAGTTTTAAGTAAAAAAGTCCAAATTGTTTTGATGGAGGATGCAAGTTCAAGGTGCTAAGAGACCATTCGAGGATCAAGAGTATCGAGCCCAAGGACATACAAGCTAGTTTGGAAAGAGTCCATCAAAACATCTCGAACTTCTTCCAAATGTCATGAAATCACATAAATCTTTAGTGCAGACTTCCAAACTAAAATAGTGCAAATCCAACTATGAAACTAATGACACATGCATAACCTAACTGCAACGCACATGCACATCTAAAATTTGTATAAAATCTAAGTGTTATCACCTAGGAGGTTCATCTGATGTGAATATTTGCAGATTCATTGGGCTCACGTCATTTTGCAGGTCACTATTTAACAGGACCTGCAGACTCATTCCACTGTTATTGTACTTGCTATGTGTAGACATATGCTTTACCTTTAGCAACGTGAAGATTAATGTCATGAGTTATTATACTTGCTATGCGTATCTGTAAATGAATATCTTTGGTTTCCCTCTTCCATATCTCTTTTCTGGTTGCCTTGTATGATTCTCAGTAATTCTGCCTATTGTGTTTTTTCTATCAGTTCCATCCTTGTCCTCAGTATTCGTTTATTTATGCTAAATGATCGAGTCCTGTTCTATAAAGCATAATCTACATGTTAGAATCAATTGGTCGGCGTTGGACGAAGTTTGCTCATTCATTTCACTGTTATTACTGTACTTCCATCTCACCTCTTCTAACTGTAAAACTGCTCGGTTAGGTGCCAGCTCAGTCGGATCCAGAAGGTGCATGCACTGGTTTGCTTGAGGAAGCTCCTGTATTTGAGTCTGCTGACAAAGTACCCCTTACAAGTTCATATTTTTATCGGAAATTTCACGAGGTACCCCCGAGGTATCGCTTAATTCACGTGGTGACCAATTGTTTTACCCTTTTCACGTGGTACCCCTGAGGTTACATCTCCTTTCACCTAGTGCCCTTATCTCAATTTTTTGACAGTTTCCGTTAGTTAAAAATAAAATAAAAAAAGAAAATCAACTTAATTAAAAGAAAAAGGGGGAAAAGAAACCCTAGCCACCCTAGCCGCTTCCGGGCAAAATACCGCCACCAGCAGAAGTTTGAACACCGCCACCAGCAGAAGCTTGAACACCGCCACCAGCCGACCCTGCTCGTCAAACACAACCACAAATCTCCATTGAAAGACAAAGCACATAAAATCGAGTATCTCTGGAAGAGTTCAACAAATCTCCATTGCAAGAAGCTCGGATTCAACAAAAAATGGCGGAAAATTATATCTGAGTAAATGGAAACGAAAAAGGAAAGCCAGGAAAAGAGAGAGAAAAAGCGTTGGTTTGGGTCGATTTTGGGATAGAAAGGTCCTGTGCGGGTAGCAAGGTGACGGGGATGGCTGGCGGAGGTTCGCTTCGGGCGGTGTCCTGCGGCTGCTGCCGTTGGTTCTCTCTGGTTTGCTCCCTTCCTCTCTTCTATTCCTTTGATTTCATTTCGTACGAGTCCTCCAGGACTTGCCAAGACTCCTAAAGAAACCAAATCGATCCGAAATCAACAGTACTGGATTCAATTTGGGAGATGCGTGGTTAGGGTTAGAGTTCAATTTGGGAGGATGAAGGGTGAACAGGCAAGGAATTAGGGCCAAAAGGTAGCAACGCCGGCTACCAGAAGCTCCGGTCACCAAGAGATAGCAGCTCCGGCCATCAGGAGGTAGCAGCTCCGGCTTCTTCTGTTCGACGTTCTTCGGTCTTCAGTTCTTGGTGTCTTCTTTCCCCTCTTCTTTTAATTAAGTTGATTTTATTTATTTATTTATTTTTAACTAACGGAAACTGTCAAAAAAATAGAGATAAGGGCACAGGGTGAAAGGATATGTAACCTCAGGGGTACCACGTGAAAAGGGTAAAACAATTGGTCACCACGTGAATTAAGCGATACCTCGGGGGTACCTCGTGAAATTTCCGTATTTTTATTTGATTATGCTGCTGAATTTTGTATTGCAAAGCCTCAATGCTTTCCATTTTCTCCAGGAGCTCGAAGACATACTCAAGTATATTGAAAGCATATGCCAACATGGACTGAGTGGTATAGAACTAAACCGTTATAAGCGGATGATGCCACTGATATCTGATGATAAGCTATTACTAAGGGCTGCTCATGAAGCTGTAAAGGCGAACTGGGAAGTTGTCGTGAAGCAGCAGAAAACTCCTGCAAATTTGAAATGGCGGGAAGTCTGTGGCAAGAGTAGTGCTTTTGCAAAAATATTAAAGGTGAACCTCGTTAATTTTCATCTAATGATGTGCCATTATTATCTCAATGAAATGTGCCTCGTTGCTAACAGTCTAATGGCTGTATTTCCTTTGCATCAACAAATGTTTTCGATTTGTCGTTTCTGTTCTCTTTCTTATCATGCTATTGATCTTGCTTCTGCTCAAACCAGGTCCGTGTTAAATCCGAGACACAACAAAGAAAATATCTGTGCACTGGTTCTCAGCAGGGGAAAATGGACAAATACTTCAACAAAGGGGCAAAGAAAAGATGCTGGCATTGCAATTTCAATCTGTACTTGTCTGCTTCTTTCTGCCCGTGCAATCCTAGCAAATATGCTTGTCTCAAGCACACAAAATATCTATGCTCTTGTGGTTGGACTAAAAGGGTCGTCCTCTACCGACTCGACATCAGTGCTTTGAACCTTCTTGCAGAGGCTACAGAAGGCAGTATTGATGCAGTTTACAAATGGGTCAAGCAGAACTTTGCCAGTGTACTGGAGGATGATAGAGAGAAACCAACTGTTCATGTCATTCCTGAGGATGCATCGTCTAATGGCGCGCTGTTACTGTGCAATGGTGAAATGAGTAGCTCATCTATTGGTGGTACTAATGTAAAAGATGCTCCTAAACAGTTGCTATCAGAATCAATGGCTCGTATATGGAAAGCTTCACCGGTTGGTGCTTCGCATTTGAAATACATTGAATCATGGAAGTCAACTCTTTATGATTCCTCTGATGATTCCTCATCAGCATCTGACAATGAGGGATCTCTTCCGGCAAAGAGAAAGAAACCCTTGCCTGCATTGGAAGCATCTCATAGTACTTCCAATGGCAAAGCTGTGGGTAGTTCAAAAATTGTTCATGAGAAACAAGAGACAAACTCATCTTTCAAGTCGGAAACTATTATCTGCCTCAGCAGCGACGATGAAGACTGAGGGGAGGGCCTATTATTTGCCGATGCAATCCATCTGAAGGTGTGATCAGTTGAAACACTTGCAAAAGCGTCCACATTCTTAAATGGTAAATTTAAATAGGCCTTGTGAAATTGTCTATCTTCCAAGTGCATATTGAGATTTGAGATTGAGACACTGCTCACATGTACAGATGCAGATAAACTCGAGTCTATCCAGTTCATATGTACAGGTTCATACACCACCTTGCGAACAAGATAAGCTGTTTGAAGTACCGTTTAACCAATTGCCCTTCACAATGATCTGATCAGCTGGTTAGACGTGCCCCCCAATTCGCAGTTTCCTTTGTCTGTATATCTTTCTTTCTAGCAATAGATGGGAATGCTGGAGGGTTCAATGTAGGGGAATTTCTCATCCATTTTTTGAAGAGAAAAAAGTAGATGTATTATATCTCGTCTATCTCTTCTGGATTTCGTGTGTATATTGAATCCAGTCCGGTTGCTTACACTGACAGGCTCTTGCACGCTGTTTTGATCGCAAGGGAATAGAAACTGCATCACAAAAGACAGAAACACCAGACTTTTTAAGTCAAATTGGCACCCCCCGGTGAAGGGAAAGAAGCTTGAAACTGAGCATCTTAGTTCAACTCCAAAAAAGGACCAAATTTTTACATTGACAACCATAGCAAGTTTGCAGCAATGGATCAAAAGAAAGAGAATAAAAATGAGATTCGGGTAAATAGCAGCAAAGCAGCTATTAGTTACTGTCATTTATTGATGGTTTTATCCTGTCGGTACTAGCAGTGTCTCGTTGCCTGCGGAAGTACCTGCAAATTGGTGCACCAAAACCTGTTAGCCCCACAGCACTCAGTTCGTTGGTCTCAATAAACTTGGCGGCACTCAGCAGCTGCCTTCTACAGGTGCTCCCTCCATAGAATGGCTCATTTCAACTTCTGAAAAGAAGATTGTATTTCAAATTCAATCCATTAATGGCTTTTTGGTACAAATCTCGGTTGGTGAATTTCACAAAATCACCCGCCATAACAAATTTGCTTCTAGCCATCGAAACTGGTGGCCTACGGATCAATCCGAGGACAAAAGTGGTGGATCCAGCGTTCGTGTAAAATCATGGCTTTGTCTCGTCGTTGATTGATAAATTCAAGAGGACTGTAACTGGATGCTCCTGAGTTATTTCAGCTCAGAGTACATCAATGCGACCAACAGTCCATTAATGGATTTCAGAGTGATGTCATGATTTTTGAAGCTATGCTTTGCAAGGAGGCGAACCTCAAGCGCAGCTCAAGTTTGTACTTCATTCAAGTGGCTCTTCAGATCTTCAACTAGTTTCTCAACGTATGAAAATATGATACACCAGCAGATTGAAAAGCCCTCGCATATGAAAATTGAATTTGTCCAACAAGATCGGAACTCCTATTTTGCTGATGGAGGATAAGTCTAACAGCAGCTTGTGCCTCAGGTGTGATCTTGTGATCAATGCTAATGAGTAATGGGAGATCAGAGCGAATTGTTTCGGGTTTGCTTGATCCTTTTCTTACACACTTGAAGTCAGCCCAGGAACAGATTGGTAAGGGGGGCTATTCAATCACTCTTGAACCACATCACGGCGGTGATTCAGCATGGTTTACGGTGGCAACAGTAGAAAGGTAAATATAGCCTTTCTGTCCACTTTTGGTATGGATGGCAACCCAAAGCCAACTGGCTTTGTTGTACCCTTTATTCAAGAATGATTGAACGGGCATCAATTAGCCTTTTTCTTATTTTTAAGAAGGAAAGATTTTCAGTTGATTAGTCTTTTAACTGTTGCTTGTTTTGATGTTTATACGTATCTGAAAGCCTCAAATGTTTTTAACTGCTATAGGTTTGTTCGTTTTGTGAGGACACCTGAAATCCTTGAGCGGGTTTACACTAGAATCCGAAATATCGCAGATTTTGAAGGCAATGTCCTTTCAGAGTGACAATGCCATGGAATTGCGTAGTGTAAGTGAAAATCATAAAGATCTATAGTCACATTATGGCCCAGAAAACACTAATGGAGTTGCCTTTTCACTTTTCACTTTTGCAGCAGGTACATGATCATCAAATAAAACAAGAGAAAAGCAGTGAAACTGCCTCTAGAAGACCAAATAGTTATGGTGCTGCCAAGTTAGGTATGTTTCCACTTATAAAATAATCCATTGGCGATTGTTGTTTTGGCTTAATACTTGTCATTATCTCAAGTTCTACTTGAAAGAAGCTACATTCTTCACTGATTCTGGTTTCCCATTTTGTTATTCTTTTGTTGATGGAATTTGATGTTTTCGGTATTGGCTTCAACATTTCCTTGACCATGGGGTCTCAAAGGAGTTTCTACCTTCATATTCAACTAAACAGTTTCATCTATTCAGAAGAGGCTATTGCTGATTTTTCTTATCATAACTTCCCTATATCATGTTCTGTGTAAATCTTGGTTCTAAGTAATTTCTGTTTATACTTTTTGTATACACTTGCCTTCTTTTACCAAAAATAGATCTCATATTTCCCCTGTGGCCTCAAAAATCAAACTTTCACCCAAGTGCTCATGATAGTCAAATCTGTGAACTGTTTCCCAACCACCCTACATGAGGAGTGAGGACTAATCTCTTAGAAAGGCACTTTATTGTTGAATTTGGTTATAAACAGATGATGTTTGAAATAATAGAAAGCATCTGCTATGAATTTAAAGACGATATTGTCCTTGACAGGCAGCAAAGATGTAACAACTAGCAATGAAGAGAAAACAATTGTCATTTACAAGGTAGCTTTTATTTGATTTCTGCAATCACAATTCCATATCAAGATGAAATATTTCTTTCTGTTGTTTGTGACAAGGAGATGTCAGTTAGGTTTGCACTTCTGTATCTGCAGCCTGATGCACTAGAAACTGACCACTCCAACATGCATGATGTAAACCCCAAGTATGTATTTGTTGAGTTCATCATTACAAAAAAAAAAAAAGTTTTTTTGATGGTTTGACAGATCTGAAAACAATCTTAGATTGTATTCTCATAGAAGAGTCTGTATCTTGATTAGAACTCAACTTCCACAAGTTCTTGAGCCCCGTAAAAGCATCCTCCAAAAGGAACAAGGAATGGCATTTGCACAGGCCATGGCTGCTGGTTTTGACATTGATCATATAGCTCCACTGTTGTCATTCGCTGAATGCTTTGGGGCTACACGTTTGATGTAAGCAACACTGTTTTTTGACAAAAACATTTTATATTTTCTTGAGCCTCAAGATATATCTTTTTTTTTTTCAGAACAACATGCATCAAAGTATCCTGTACGGTTTAAGGTGTACTTACAATGAATTTCCAAATGTGATAGGGAAGCATGCTCAAGATTTATAGAAATCTGGAAAGCAAATCATGAAAGTGGACAATGGGTTGAAATTGAAGCAGCGGAAGCAAACTCTCATGCAGATTTTGCTTCGATGAATGCATCTGCAATTCCAAATGCAAGGGACGACAAGCAAGTTGAATTCAACGAATCATGCCTCCAGAGCGACGTGCCTTCAGAAAACAATGGTACATCATGCACTTGTTTCTGTCTAGTTCGTTCAATTATTTTACGAGCAAATTTCAAAGTCCAGTATTAGTATTACTAATTACTATTGTACATAGGGCAGCATCTATTGCCTATAAATTATATTTTTACACTTACCTGATATGATTAAGAGCTGTTCCCTTGTTGGGGTCTTGGGTTGAACTAATATCTGCCCATGTTGCCCAGGTCTGAAGCCTCATCCTATTCATCTTCCATGGCCAGTTCATCCACAAGGAAATCAAATGCCAACACTCCAACTGTGTCCTTTTCCCATGACCTACTATCCCATGCTCGAAACAAAGAAGACATTCAATGGATAATGCAGAGCTGTATACCGAGTCAGATATTCAAGATATTGATGCTTCCGAAAGCTTAGTTTGCCATAGTTCTGATGAAGAAGAAGATTTGTCAAAGCCGGGAAGTAATGGAGAAGATGGGTGGAAAATCTAGAAAGCAGTCCGGCATAGTTGTTATTCGTAACATCGAATATATTGCTTCAAATAAGCAGCACTCATCTGGCAGTTGTTCAGAATCGTCTTCTACTTCTAGAGACGATGATGACGACACAACAATGAATGTTGACTCATACGGTTTAAAAAATAAAGATATCCGAAGGAGGTCAAAGCGAGATGGAAACCAGAAGAGGTATGGTGATGCATTTAAGCAGCTTGATAAGGTACACAATCTGTCTGGACATGTTGGAGATGATGGAGACTGGAAAACATTTCAAAATTTTCTTTATAGAAATGCTGATGAAGGTGGTAATTCAGGAAGTAGCAGCATATTTGATGACCATCATGATATAGGAGGGGACATGACACTGAGACCGTCATAGATGAAATGCTGGTTGAGGGAGGAGTAAAACTTGGCCAAAGTATTTCTGAAATGAGAGGAAGAAAAATTGCATACAGGCAAAGTGCAACTAAAAGTGATGAGATGTTGATCCACATGCATGATAAGCCTTTTGTTAATCCTGTGTTTCCCTTCGATCAATACGTAGTAGATCAATTTGGATACAGGCATGACTTGGTTACTGACTTGGTCAAATTTGATGGCAGAATGGCTATTGACACGGAGACTGATCTTGCCAAGGCTCTTCTAGGTTCAGAAAACTCTAGCAATAGTGGGGTGTACAATTATGAGCCTTGTGACTTAAATATGATGCCCGGCTGTAGGACTGAGAACGAAAGAGTCAATCATGACCCAGCTTTCGATTATGAGCTACAAGCAGTTAAGGTGGAAGATCATAAGAAGAGTGTCGATGGAGAGCAAGGGACTACGCGGAAGTTGGATAATGTCCAGGGATCGAAATATCAGAAAAACGTTACAGCAGTGACAAAGAGAGGCAAACCTTCAAAGTTGAACCCTGCAGAGGAAGTCGGAGCTCGTGCAGAAAGACCAAGTTCATTTTAGGCCGATCCACAAAATTTGAAAAAGGTGAAGGTTGCTTAATTTGTTGTTTATTTATTTATAATCATGTTCTTTGTTAAAACCTTGCTCTTCATCTCATACTTACTTTACTTCCTAGTAGCATTAATGCATAATGCATTGCACAGTTTGACGTTTTTCTTCACGAAGCATGTGTTTTTCAGGAGGAGCAAATAAAACGATTGGAAGCTCAGAAGGTAGGGCGACAAAAGAGCATTGCTGCAAGAAGCAGTAGTGGCACTCTTGGAAGTTCGCGTTTGCCCTCACCTCAAACTAAGAAACTAGTGCCAACAAAGCTTTCACCAGCCTTCTACAAAGGTTCAAAATTTAGTGATACAGAGCCTGGGCCATCCTCAGCTCTACAGAGGTCAACATTAAAAACCATATCAAGATTATCTGGTGATCCTCAGAAAGTCTCTAGACTAGGAATATTAAATTTTTGTAGTCATTCAGATGGAAATCATTTAACTCGGCCAACCTCATCTTTGATTGAGCTGAAGGGAGATAAGAGTGGATCTTTACTTGATTTGAAGGCATCAATGGCCGGAATCATGAGATTATCAGAGCCCAAGGGTACTAGTTATCTTGCTTCATCAATTATGACTCCAACTGAAAAGTCTCTTTCTAAAAGATCATCCAATTAACGCGAGTGTCCTCGCGTTAATTGGATGATCTTTAAAGGTCTCTGAAAACAGTGAAAAGCCATACAATGCTCCATACGCGCGAGTGTCCTCGCTAGAAGATTCTTTTATTGAGAAGTCAGAGTATGGAAAAGCACCACCTGCAGTTGATACAACAGCAGCAGTTAGTGAGCTCACAACTGTACATGTATCGAATGGCACTGCACTGCAGAACACTTGTCTTACAGTGAACAGCACAAATTTGTCAAGACTTCGGAAGTTTCAGAAAAGCCTATGGAAAAGGAATTATTGAAGTTTGGGCGGAAGAGACGCAATTCTATTGCAGGTGAATTCAATCTGGTGCCAGATGTAGCCAATCATGATGGCTCCGTTGCAGATTATAATGCATCACATTTTGCTTCATCTGGTGACGGTAATAACTCGGCTTTTGTACCATTTCTTGTGAGTTCTATTCTATAGAACTTGTGCATGTCATGTTTCACAGCAATAATACTAATACTACTTAGAATGCACACCAACTGGTGAAATTAGCTGCTTCATGCATTATTATAGCCTTTTTCTATTATTAAAAAGATTATATCCATGCTATATATTTGTCGAGAAAATAAGGAAGCTATCGGTGACAATGCGAGACTGATGTTTGGATTTTGTATTTGAAATGGCAGTAGCTAGTTTTAACACACTCATATCTCAAGGGGAAGGTTCGAGTGCTCGTACTACTGCACACATATACTAAAATTATATACTATCAGATTCATTGTTACTTACATTCATGATAAGCAGTCACTTCCTTGTGGTTGTAGCATCTCGATATTTCTCTCTCCTATCATCATTCTGGATCAAGACCAGTGAGAAGAAGCTGAGGAAATTAATATAATTTAATACGAAAGCAAGGTATGAGGCTTCTACTTTCTTCTCTTCTTGTTCCTTGTTCTCTCAAAGACCTTTGCTTGCTGACATGTCCAACATATTTGAGACAAAATGCGATTGTATGTATGTATCTTAACACGTCTTGTTTATTTTTGGCATCCGTCTGTTAGTCTATATCAAATATGTATAGTTGCAAAGGGTATGATTTGTCAATGAAGGGAGTATGGAAGTAATAATGAAACCGAGTCATGAGAAAATTGGTCACCTGAAACAGATTTCATATTGTGTAGTTTTATCAGTGAACAAAATACCGAGTCCTTGTACTCTAAAAACCAAAGTAAAATCTTATACTAGTTAGTTTTCTGTTTGAATGAAGGTGCACTAAATTTCATTCTTGATTTTCATGCCAAAAAGCAATGAAATTTTTTCTCTTCCTAGATGGCTTTCATAAGTAGATAAATGGATGAACCAAACTGCAATCTGTTGCAGTTATGCATTTAAAGTTAACAGTGCATGCTCTTAACATTTTTCAGAACAAATTTGGGAGCATTTCTAGTCGAACCGTATGACCAAGCAAGAGATGTTCCTTCTACTCCTTCTGGTCATAGCCTCCCTTGTCAAGCATTCTGCTGCCTTTTGCGCGTCCTCTATATGGCCGATGAGATTCACTGCTTCTTGATTATTCATTACCTGAAATAAACGCGCAAATTAAGAGGCAAAGAAATCACCCTGAGATTGTAATGCAAAGGTAACATGATGAGTCCTGCTGAGTTTCACCTCCCAAACACCAGGGCTCCCTAAGATTACAAATTCGGTTTCTGAATCAACTCTTTGACTAACAACTGCAATATCTGAACTCCTCCAAGATTTTGTTATCCGATACTTGATGGAGGAGCTACGTGCCTGGATGCGTACTTTAGGCATTTGCAGCGCACCTGACACAATTCGCAGATTTACAAGCAAAACAAAGGATCCATCTTGAAGTAGAGTGACAATAGATCATTCAATTCTTACCAAAAATGAACTTGTGAGGCCAGTGTCTTTTCCTCTCTAGACGATGGCTACTTGCTCGTACCTCACGAGCTACACCATCTCTGCATACTACAGCTCTATACTCTCCCATGGAAGCTATCACAATCCTCTCCCCATTGATCACTAGAACAGAAGCTGAACCGACATTAACCTTGTCATCGTGTTCCTTACTGGCCTCGCTGCACTTGCCTCTAACACTTAAACATGCCTTTCTCATGGTGTCTTTGCACTTGTTCATGACCTGAGAGTAAAGCAACTAATTACTTCTCATATTGCTACTGACCTGTTGTAATAAATATACTATAAAGCTACATATATAGAGACTTGCCTCTTTGGGTTTCTTATCAAAGAGATGGGATTGAAGATAGCCAGAAATCCCAGTGCCAACTCCATCATCAAACACTCCAAAGAGCCACAAATCAAGGTGGCCAATTTGCTCTCTTTGCACCAAAACCGTGTCGAGATCGAGGGCACCGGATTCCCCATCATAGTAGCTACTAACCGATGGCTGGTACTCAACCACATGATGTCCATGGGAAATGGGTGCCATCCATGAAGGTTCCTTCCCAATTCTATGCCTTACCCTAAGCCCTGCATCTCCAAGAACAAAGCTAAGAGCCTGCACAGTTCAACAAACCACATCTTTAAGCATAAGTTTTGTTAGAAATCTGAGTGAGAAACCATCAAAGAAAAATTCAATTACCTTGAAGTTGAATTTGGAGCGGAAATCACTTAGCTTCATCCCTCTGATGAATGAGGAAATGAGTTTCTGATTGGGAGTTTCTTTGATTTTGGTAGGAAGAATCAAATAAATGATCTTCAAAGCAACTTAAATTGAGGGATTTAATCCTAATTAAAGCAGAAGCAAAAGATTGGGAGGTTTGATCCCTCCCATGAAAATCGTTATGAGTAGGTTATGTGATTGTGATGGTCCTATTTGCTGTATTCATTCAATTCCAAGTCAAATGCTTGAAAAATAGAAAAACTCGTTGAAACTTGAAAAGTCTTAAGCTGAAGTTATGACATTTAATTTGGCTATTGTTTGACAGAAACGGCCTATTTCATGTGCTTTTAACTTTATTTTTTTTATAAAGTTAAATTGCATCACAAACATCACTAACTTTGAAGGCAATTTGGTTGTGATGATAAAGACTTTGCATAATTTCAAAATAATCTCAAGTGTTAAAGGACAATTGTGATCGGCAGCACAAACTTTTTTTTTTCTCTGAAGTTATTTTATTTAAATGTTTCTTTTTTCATTTATGTTAAAAATATAAAAGCATAAAAACGACGTTTGCTTGAAGTACAAAATCATTAATTCATTATATCACTAAAAAAACAAATTTATTTAATTATTAAATAGATGAATCCAATTTGATTTATGAAAAAAAAAGTAGGCAAGATTCACAAGATGATAAACATCAAAACAAATCAGATAGATTATTTTTGACAAAATGAAAAATCCAAATAGAAACGAACGAAAACATATTACCCACAAAGGTAGTGATTTTATCTATATCCGTTTTCCAAAGAGAGGAGGTCCTCATTCTCTCTAGAAAACCCCCCAAATCCTCTTCTTCTCTAACCCTAATTTGATATCTACTCCTCCAATCTCCTAGTCATCGGCCTCCTTGGGCTTGGTCTAGTGCAAAATCTCTGCCTACCTCCCCAAATCCCTCTTCTTATTGGGGGTTTCTAAACCTTTTCGGTAATCATAGTGATGGGGATTTGTTTTTGGGGCTTTTGAGTTTCTGGTCCCTTCTCCTCTTCCTCTTCAACATTGTGTCTCCAATTTCCCTTCCTGTTCCCAACGTGGCTCGATTTTGGGGCGGTGCTGCGTTTTGGATGGGCTTATTGTGGTCGGGTTGCGCGGTGTGGTTCGTCTGGGTTGGTGTCGCTCTTCCTGTTCGGCCCCTTCCGCTTTCCGACGCCTGAGTTCTTGCCTCTTGTCCACTTTCGGCGCCGGCTTCCTCCTGGGCACTCTCTGGTTGCCCAGCGTCTTTGGCGGCTCGCCCCTCTCCTCGATTAGGTAAAGTTGGCGTTCTCCTGGTGCTCCCCTCTTTGGGCCCGGTTGGCCCGAAGTTTGGGCTCGGAAGTTGTCTCTTTGGGCCCAAGGCTGTGATATATTGTCCTTCGGGCCCAATCCAAATTCTTGGGCCCTAAGGAGCCCGAAGTGGAAAAACCAAACTGTGTAACTCATCTATATTGTGTAAATTATTTTGTCGGCAATAACCCCCTTGATCGAGTCTCTTGCGGTGCGTTTTGGTGGGCTTGGTGACTAGCGACTTTTGTGTGGTGTTCCACTCCTTTGCCGTCTGCGAGAGGTCATGGACGTGATCGAAACCTGATGGCTCGCCGTCGTTCGGGTCCAAATCTGAGGTTTCCACAAGTTCCCCAGGAGTCCCTGCGTTGCCTCTACTTTCTGGTGCTGAAGTGGTTTCATTGACTGCTCGTTCATAGTTCGTTAGTGCTAGTGTTTGCCTTTGTTGCACATTTGTTTCTCGATTTTGTGGGATTACTTTACTTTATTTGTATCTGCTTGTATGACGAGTTTTCCGTCGTCGTTGCTACGGCCTCTCGACCAGCCGGGCCTGTCCGGTGGTCGAATTTTTACTTAATAAAAAAAAAAAACAAAGGTAGTGATTTTTAATGCAATTTACCGTGTATAAAATCAAACTTTTCAATTAGGTGATATTGTTTTTGTTTCGGTTTTTTTTTGTAGAGCTTCAAGTGGTGTGTAATGTTATGTGTTTATTTTCCTAATCTTTTCTCTAGCATGTACGTAATATTGTTTTATGTGTGTATAGACATGTATGTGTGTATGATGACTATACAAGTGACGTATAATATATAGTATACGTATATGATGCACTATAGTTTATTCTCGACTGGGTAGCATCGAGCTTGATCCTCTAACGGGATTAAAACTATAGCGAGGTTTAACATATATGTATAATATATATGTAATATGTAATATGTATAAAGTATATTATAGGGAGAAGGTTCTAAACCGAATTGGGCTTTACCCCGTGATCCGGCCCAACTGATCTCGACACTTGGATGAGCCCGGTAGCCCAGTGGACCCGACGAGCTTACCTTGCCTTACCTTTCATTTGTGGAGCGTTGCGTTTTGGAGCTCGGGCTTGACCTAGATATATAAGTTCCTTTCAGCGTTGGAGCTCCTCACTTCAGTCTTCGTCTTTCTCTCTCCTCACAAACGCTCAGCTAAGGTTTTTCTAGGGTTTGGAGGTTTCCTGCTCTTGCCGTTGGTGTGCGAGCGCTCGGAGAAAAAAAGGTTGTTGTAGGCGTCTCTGGGAAGGTGGAATGAGCTCTGGCGTCCTCTTGGGTGGCCGCTCTCCTTGCCTTCTGAGATCTAGGGTTCTTGGAGATCGAATCCTTCTTCGATCTTCTCGTTTATCCCATACAAGGGGATTTTCTCTTCTTCCTTATACCTCTGATTCACATGCATGTTAGATTAAGGTTGTTTGCTATTGTTGCTTATATCATCCCTTGTACGAACTCTCTATAGTGGATTCGGCCAACTCTTGAGGCCCCGTGGATGTAGGTATTTATACAGAACCACGTCAAATCGCTTTGCTCGTTCTCTTTAATGTGATTCTCCTTGATCTATCATTTATCGTTCTAGATTTTATTCGCTTCCGCTGTCAAAACAGATTTCTAGTTTGGATCTTAGGTTTTACAACGTGGTATCAGAGCTTGAGTGTCCTGATCTTGATTCTCTAGCTCATTCTTGAGTTATAGGGATAGAGACCGGACGTAGGGCCTCGAACGGACCTAAAAGGCGACATCGCTGGTGTCGAACCCCCCCTCTGTGACATACCACGCCTTGTTTGCTAGATCTAGGTGCTTCCGTGCTTAGTTCTTGTGTTGTGGTGCTTCTAGTCTTCAAGTTTTCTTGCTTTGTGCTTGGCTTAATAGGATCTGTAGTTGCACTGCTTGATTCAAGTTTTCTTGAATCAAAATTTTCTTGTGTTCTTTACTCATTTACTGACTGTTTGCTTGTTTTACAGGTACAAATTACAACTATGGGTGATAAGGGTACATATCTTAAGCCCTTCAATGGCCACATAGATTTTGCAATGTGGCAATTAAAAATGAAGGCAATTCTCATCAAAGAAAAATGTTGGGTTGCAATGACCAACAAATTTCCAGATGGAACAACTAAGGAAAAAATCCTAGAAATTGATCAACAAGCCCACAGTGAGGTTACGCTTCGCTTAAGTGATGAAGTTGCTCGCCGGGTATTAAATTTTGACACTGCAGAGAAACTATGGGAAGGTTTGGAAAGTCTCTACATGGTAAAATCTCTCCCTTCTCGTGTCAACTTGTTTAATAAACTGTTTAATTTCAAAATGGATGTTTCTTGTCCTCTGTCTGAAAATCTTGATAAGTTTCTTACTATTATTCAAGATTTGCAAAGATGTGGTGATAAAGTTGAGGAAACTCAGCAATGTGTGTTGTTGTTAAATTTTTTGCTTGCTCAATTTGATAATTTTAAAGATGTGGTGCAATACAGTACTGATAAACTGGATAAGAAAGTTATTCTTGAGTTCATTATTCAGAAAAATGATGCATTGAAAGTCTTTAAAAACAAATATGAGCTCAAATCTGACCATAGACCTGACAATAAGAATGAAGTGCTTGTTGCTAGAGGTAGGTTCAAAGGCAATAAGAATAATAACAACAATAATAACAGTAAGCCACCTCAAAAGGATTCTAGTAAAACTTATTCTCATCAAAATGGTAAACCTGATAAATCTCATCTTATGTGTACTTATTGGTCTAAATCTGGTAATATAGAAAAACATTGCTTTAAGAGGAAGAAAGATGAAAGATTGGCTGGAAAAAAGCCTAATGTCTCTGTTGTGCTTGAGTCCCATCTTTATTATACTCGTGAAGGGCTTGCTTTATTAAATTCTGGTGACTGCAATACCTGGATTTTAGATTCTGGATGTACTATGCATGCTACCTTTCATAAATCTTGGTTTTCTGAACTTAAATGCTATGATGTTGGTACAATCATGCTTGTTGACCATTCTGTGCTTAAAACTAAAGGTGTTGGTTCTGTTGCTTTGAGAATGTTTGATAACGGCATTAGAGTTATAAAGGATGTTAAATGGGTGCCTGATTTAAGAAGAAATTTATTGTCTGAAAGTGCCCTTGAAGAATTGAATTATGATTTGTACAGTTCTGATGGTGTGAGCATTGTTTCTAAGGATGGTAAACCTGTGATTAAATGCTTAAAAAAAGCTGGTTTATATGAACTTGTTGCTACTCCTGTTATCAATTCCTCTGCTACTGCCTTTACTGCTGTTGATAAGCTTATGTCTATGCATGATTCTATGTTATGGCATGTTAGGCTTGGTCATATTGGTAATAAAGGTCTTGAGAACTTGTATAAATCTGGTGTTATTCCTGCTAAACCATGCTCCATTGACTTGTGTGAAAACTGTGTTTTAGGCAAACATATAAGAAAAAGTTTCAAATCATCTATGCATGTTTCTGCTGCTCCTCTTGATTATGTTCACTCTGATTTGTGGGGCCTTGCCCAAGTCTCTACTGTTGGTCTTAAGAGATATTTTATGTCTTTGATTGATCATTTTAGTAGAAAAGTTTGGGTTTATTTGCTTAAAACAAAAGATGAAGCTTTTGAAACATTTAAAACATGGAAAACAATGGTTGAAAAGGAATCTAGTCTATATGTTAAGTGCTTAAAAACTGACATTGGTCTTGAATTTTGCAATTCTCTGTTTGATGCTTATTGTAAACAACATGACATTAAAAGGCATTTGACAGTCCCTGGAACTCCCCAACAGAATGGTACTGCTGAGAGGATGAATAAGACTCTTCTTGAAAAGGCTAGGTGCATGCTTGTTTCCTCTGGTTTGAAGCATTGTTTGAGGGGTGAAGCTGTTATGACTGCTACATATTTGATAAATAGAACCCCCTCTTCTGTGATTGATTTTAAAACACTTTATGAATAGTCAATTGTGGTATAAAAGAAAGCCTAACCTTGATCACATCAAGCCTTTTGGTTATACTGTATACTTCTACATTAACCAAGGCAAGTTGGATCCCAGGTCACAAAAGTGTGTCCTCTTGGGATATCCTCAGGGTGTTAAAGGCTATAAACACTTGCTTGTTCAACTTGTTGTTTATAAAACTATTGTAAGTATGAATGTCATCTTTAATGAGAACGAGTTTCATTTTAAAATGACTTATGTTCCTACTATGCATGACACTAACCTGCAGGTACACAATGGTGATCAGTTTTATGTTCCTAAGAAAAATGAAACTAAATCAGATGATGAGTTTGATACTGGTTATTCCCCCTCCCCTCCTCTGACTATTTCTTCTGTTTCTCCTTCCCTTTCCGATTCTGTGATTGTGCGACCTCACCAATTGGGTGGGGGAGCTCATGAACCTATTGTTGAACGTTCTGTGCCTTCCTCTTATGCTTCTCCTATTTATGTGAATGAGGATGTTCTTGTTGAGTCTGTGCCTCCATCTGGTTCTGGTTCCTCTAGTTCTTCAGTTGCTGAAAGACATGATCTTACTGATTGACAGTTAACTAGAGATAGGAGTCATAGAACTGTCATTCCTAATAAAAGGTTCATAAACAACATTGTTGAGTTTGCTTGTCTTGTTTCTGATGTGGTTAAAAACTTTACTCCTGAAACTTATGAACAAGCTTTAAGATGTGCTCACTATAAGAATTGGAAAAAGGCTATGGATGAAGAGATTGAGTCTATGAAAATTAATAAAACCCGGTCTTTAGTTGCTAAACCACAAAATGCAAAACTTATTGATTGCAAATGGATTTTTAAGCTAAAAGATGGTGTGTCTAAATCTGATCCGCCTAGATATAAAACCAGGCTTGTTGCTAAAGGATTCACTCAAAGAGAGGGTGAAGACTATAATGAAATATTTGCTCCAGTTGTTAAGTATAAGACTCTTAAACTCTTACTTGCTATGACTGTTGTGCATGATTTTAAACTTGAGCAAATGGATGTTAAAACTGCTTTCATGCATGGTGACTTGGATGAAACTATATACATGAGACAGCCTTAGGGCTTTGTTGATTATGTGCATCCTGACTATGCTTGCCTGCTAAATAAGTCTATCTATGGTCTTAAACAGTCTCCACGCCAGTGGAACATTAAGTTTGATAGATGTATGAGGTTCAGTTTAGGTTTTAAAAGAAGTAAGGTTGATACATGCTTGTATTTCAAAGGTATTAAAAGAAATGGTCATGCTCCTTATGTGCTTTTATATGTTAATGATATTCTGTTGATTTCTAAATCTAAAGAGTGCATCTTAGACATTAAAAAGAACTTACAGAAGCATTTTGACATGAAAGATTTGGGTATTGCCAAGAAAATCTTAGGGATGTCCATTCTTAGAGATAGACAGTGATGATGCCCGAAATTTGAATAATGATATTCTCAAATATCATAAATAAATAAGGTTCCCCGCTATATAAATAGGACCTTATAAACATGAAAAATGGACAAGTGCAAGTCAAAGATTGAGACTCAAGACGTTCGCGGAAGATAAAACCGCCTACGGATCTCACATGCATGTCGGGACACATGTCGCTCATGCCCCCATCACACATGGTGTGAAACACTCGACATGTGGCAAGCGAGTGACTTGCAAATAGGGGTACTTGCACTATAAAAAGAGGTCGAAGCCTCATTAACGGGGGTCGGTTCCCATTTTATTCCTAGGAGTGTAGGCCGGGAATGTGGGGGTTTTACGAGCCTGTCTGAGCAGGTTCGTCTAAGTAGAAAGTCGACACTTGTTGATACTATCACCCGGAAAGCGGAACGAGTTGAGCATTAGGCTCAACGACACTGGAGAGGATCACCCGCCAGTCGGGATGGTCAAGTCCAGGTAAGACCGTCCGAACGACTCTGGTCTCCGCGGAACATATCGAGGCCCCCACTTAGGATAGACGATAGGAGGAGGGGGGCTTCAGGTAAGACCGCCGACCAGCTGAATCGACACGTGGCTCACCTCCCCCATGGGAACGTGGAAGGAGGTTCACTTTTCAAATGTGGTTTCTTCACTGACGTCGTCCGTGGGAACACCTCACGCTAAGAGGGTAAACAAGATTTCTACATGCTAAGTTATAAATCATCAGAATTTTCAATCTCCTAAAAATAAAAGTGGAATATATCAGAACTATGAAAAAATGCATTCAAGCTGCAAGGATTAGATAAATTCTTAATCCTATTCACACATTACGCGGCTACGATGGATTGTTAGTAAGAATACTAATTCCAGAAAAAGCTTATGAGATCTAAGTATAATCACTTCAGTTGGGGGAATCTGACAATATTTTTCCTCCCTCATCTTGTTATATGGTTTCCGCCATTGATGGATCTCGTTTAAGCTCTGATCTCGTTTCAGCTGATGCATCGCATGGTGTCGGAGCTCCCGACGCTCGATCGTGTGATTTCTTCACTGAACTTGTGTCTCGAACACATTCGTTGACGATAACGCCATGGCGGACAACAGGGTTCATCACGCTTGAAACCGTCTGGGTGTTAGAAGACAGAGTTGCCGCTGTACGCGGACAGATCGTGGTGCACGGTCGAGCTTGAGCAGCAAATCGAGATCCAAAATCGACTCGACCCCGCGGTCGCAAACAACAAACGTGAAAGCCGTCGAGGCATAATTCCTTTGTCCGCGTCTGACCCATACTATGTTGATCTCGGCGAGTTCGCATTCCCAACAAAATTTGTGATCCAAGTAATTGGATTTTGATCCGCGGCCGAATCTCGGACTTACGTTCGTGGTCTTAACGAACTACCTATAAGGGACTGAGCTAGACGTTGGGAAGGTCGACAGTAATGTGTTCTTCCTGGGTGTTTTTATCCGTGGTGGGGGCCCCAAAGGAAAGAGTGAATCCACAAAGGATCCAACAGTTACAACTGTCCCGCAAATGTTTTGAACCCACACTAAGTGGTTTGGTCTTAACTTATCCGCAGACAAGTTGGGCGGGACTGAGCCACGAGGGATTTGTAAGTAGGCAAGGAATGAATAGGATTTCAAAATAATTCTTTGATTTCCTAAAGAGAAATATGTGTGTGTGTGTGTGTGTGTGTGTGCCTGCCAAGGAGTGGACTACTAACTACTCTATTTCTAGGACTTTGGAGCTTGCTCCGCGCCGGGCATCCGATCGTAGAGCTACCTTCCTGGATCGAAGATTTCTTCATATCCCAGGACGTTGGAGCTTGCTCCCCGTCGGGCATCCGGTCGTAGAGCTTGCCTCCCGGATCGAATACTAAGTCCCAGGACGCTCCAGCGTCGGGCATCCGGTCGTAGAGCTTGTCTCCCGGATCTAATACTAAGTCCCAAGACGTTGGAGCTTGCTCCGCGTCGGGCATCCAATCATAGAGCTTGCCTCCCGGATCGAATACTAAGTCCCATGACGCTAGAGTTTGCTCCGCGCCGGGAATCCGGTCGTAGAGCTAGCCTCCCGGATCGAAGATTTCTTCAAGTCCCAGGACGCCGGAGCTTGCTTCGCGTCGGGCATCCGAAGAGATTACCTCCCGGATCGAATACAAGTCCCAGGACGCTGGAGCTTGCTGCGCGTCAGGCATCCGGAGAGATTACCTCCCGGATCGAATACAAGTCCTAGGACGCTCTCCAGCGTCCTAGGACCGAATACTAAATCCCATGACGCTGGAGCTTGCTCCGCGTCAGGCATCCGGTCGTAAAGCTTGCCTCCCGGATCGAATACTAAGTCTCAGGACGTTGGAGCTTGCTCCACGTCGGGCATCCGGTCGTAAAGCTTGCCTCCCGGATCGAATACTAAGGCCCAGTACGCCGGAGCTTGCTCCGCGTCGGGCATCCGGTCGTAGAGATTGCCTCTCGGATCGAATACTAAGTCCCAGGACGCTGGAGCTTGCTTCGCGTCGGGTATCTGGTCATAGAGCTTGCCTCTCGGATCGAATACTAAGTCCCAGGACGTTGGAGCTTGCTCCGCGTTGGGCATCTTGAGAGATTCCCTCCCGATTCGAACATAAGTCCCAGGATGCTGGAGCTTGCTACGTGGATCGAATATAATTCCCAGGATGCTGGAGCTTGCCTCCGGATCGAATATAAGTCCCAGGACGCTGGAGGTTGCTCCACGCCGGGCACCCGGTCGTAGAGCTTGCCTCCCGGATCGAAGATTTCTACAAGTCCCTAGACGCTGGAGCTTGCTCCGCGCATCCGGTCGTAGAGCTAACCTCCTGGATCGAAGATTTCATCGAGTCCCAGGACGCTGGAGCTTGCCCCGCGTCGGGCATCCGGAGAGATTACCTCCCGGATCAAATACTAAGTTACAGGACGCTAGAGCTTGCTCCGTGTCGGGCATCCGGTCATAGAGCTTGCCACCCGGATCGAATACTAAGTCCCAAGACGTTGGAGCTTGCTTCGCGTCGGGCATCCGGTCGTAGAGCTTGCCTGCCGGATAGAATACTAAGTCCCATGAGGCCCGAGCTTGCTCCGCATCGGGCATCCGGTCGTAGAGCTAACCTCCCGGATCGAAGATTTCAACAAGTCCCAAGACGCTAGAGCTTGCCCCGCGTCGGGCATCCGGAGAGATTACCTCCCGGATCGAATACAAGTCCCAGGACGCTGGAGCTTGCTTCGCGTCGGGCATACGGTCATAAAGCTTGCCTCCTAGATCGAATACTAAGTCCCAGGACGCTGGAGCTTTCTCCGCGTCGGGCATCCGGTCGTAGAGATTGCCTCTCGGATCGAATACTAAGTCCCAGGAGGCTGGAGCTTGCTCCGCGTCGGGTATCTAGTCGTAGAGCTTGCCTCCTGGATCGAATACTAAGTCCCAGGACGCTGGAGCTTGCTCCACGCCGGGCACCCGGTCGTAGAGCTTGCCTCCCGGATCGCAGATTTCTACAAGTCCCTGGACGCTGGATCTTGCTCCACGTCGGGCATCCGGTCGTAGAACTAACCTCCCAGATCGAAGATTTCATCAAGTCCCAGGACGTTGGAGCTTGCCCCGCGTCGGGAATCCAGAGAAATTACCTCCCGGATCGAATACTAAGTCCCAGGATGATGGAGTTTGCTCCGCGTCGGAAATCCGGTCGTAAAGCTTGCCTCCCGGATCGAATACTAAGTCCCAGGAAGCCGGAGCTTGCTCCGCGTTGGGCATCCGGTCGTAGAGATTGCCTCTCGGATCGAATACTAAGCCCCACAACGCTAGAGGTTGCTCCGCGTCGGGTATCTGGTCATAGAGCTTGCCTCCCGGATCGAATACTAAGTCCCAGGACGCTGGAGCTTGCTCCGCGTTGGGCATCTGGACAGATTCCGTCCCGAATCGAACATAAGTCCCAGGACGCTTGAGCTTGCTCCGCGTCGGGCATCCAGAGAGCTTGCCTCCCGGATTGAATATAAGTCCCAAGACGCTGGAGCTTGCTCCACAGAGGGAACCCGGTCGTAGAGCTTGCCTCTCGGATCGATGATTTCTACAAGTCCCTGAACGCTGGAGCTTGCTCCGCGCCGGGCATCCGGTCGTAGAGCTAACCTCCCGGATCAAAGATTTCATCAAGTCCTAGGACGCTAGAGTTTGCCCCGCGTCGGGCATCCGGAGAGATTACCTCCCGGATCGAATACTAAATCCTAGGACGCTGGAGCTTACTCTGCGTCGGGCATCCGGTCGTAGAGCTTGCCTCTTGGATTGAATACTAAGTCCCACGACGTTGGAGCTTGGTTCGCGTTGGGCATCCGGCCGTAGAGCTTGCCTCCCGGATTAAATACTAAGTTCCATGACGCCGAAGCTTGCTCCGCGCCGGACATCCAGTCCTAGAGCTAACCTCCTGAATCGAAGATTTCTTCAAGTCCCAGGACGCCGGAGCTTGCTCCGCGTCGGGCATCCGAAGAGATTACCTCCCGGATCGAATACAAGTCCCAGGACGCTGGAGCTTGCTCCGCGTCGGGTATCCAGTCATAGAGCTTGCCTCTCGGATCGAATAATAAGTGATAGAACGCTGGAGCTTGCTCCGTGTCGGGCATCCGGTCGTAAAGCTTGCCTCCCAGATCGAATACTAAGTCCTAGGACGCCGGAGGTTGCTCCGTGTTGGGCATCCTGTCGTAGAGCTTGCCTCCTGGATTGAATACTAGGTCCCACGACGTTGGAGCTTGCTTTGCGTTGGGCATCCGGTCGTAGAGCTCGCCTCCCGGATTAAATACTAAGTCCCATGACGCCGAAGCTTGCTACGCGCCGGACATCCAATCGTAGAGATAACCTCCTGAATCGAAGATTTCTTCGGGTCCCATGACGTCGGAGCTTGATCCGCGTCGGGCATCCGGAGAGATTACCTCCCGGATCGAATACAAGTCCCAGGACGCTGGAGATTGCTCCGCGTCGGTATCCGGTCGTAGAGCTTGCCTCTCGGATTGAATAATAAGTCTCAAGACGTTGGAGCTTGCTCCGCGTTGGGCATCCGGTCATAAAGCTTGCCTCCCAGATCGAATACTAAGTCCCAGGACGCTGGAGGTTGCTCCGCGTTGGGCATCCGGTCGTAGAGCTTGCCTCCTGGATTGAATACTAAGTCCCACGACGTTGGAGCTTGCTTTGCGTTGGGCATCCGGTCGTAGAGCTTGCCTCCCGGATTAAATACTAAGTCCCATGACGCCGAAGCTTGCTACGCGCCGGACATCCAGTCGTAGAGCTAACCTCCTGAATCGAAGATTTCTTCGGGTCCCAGGACGTCAGAGCTTGATCCGCGTCGGGCATCCGGAGAGATTACCTCCCGGATCGAATACAAGTCCCAGGATGCTGGAGCTTGCTCCGCGTCGGTATCCGGTCATAGAGCTTGCCTCTCGGATTGAATAATAAGTCTCAGGACGTTGGAGCTTGCTCCGCGTTGGGCATCCGATCATAAAGCTTGCCTCCCAGATCGAATACTAAGTCCCAGGACGCCGGAGGTTGCTCCGCGTTGGGCATCCGGTCGTAGAGATTGCCTCTCGGATCGAATAGTAAATCCCATGACGCTGGAGCTTGCTCCGCGTCGGGCATCCGGTCGTAAAGCTTGCCTCCCGGATCGAATACTAAGTCCCAAGACGCAGGAGCTTGCTCCGCATCGGGCATCCGGTCGTAAAGCTTGCCTCCCTGATCGAATACTAAGGCCCATGACGCCGGAGCTTGCTCCGCGTCGGGCATCCGGTCGTAGAGATTGCCTCTCGGATCGAATACTAAGTCCCAAGACGCTGGAACTTGCTCCGCGTCGGGTATTTGGTCATTGAGCTTGCCTCCCGGATCGAATACTATGTCCCAAGACACTAGAGCTTCCTCCGCGTTGGGCATCTGGAGAGATTCCCTCCCGAATCGAACATAAGTCCGAGGATGCTGGAGCTTGCTCCGCGTCAGGCATCTGGAGAGCTTTACTCCCGGATCGAATATAAGTCCCAGGACGTTGGAGGTTGCTCCACGCCAGGCACCCGGTCGTAGAGCTTGCCTCACGGATCGAAGATTTCTACAAGTCCCTAGACGCTGGAGCTTGTTCCGCGCCGGGCATCCGGAGGTAGAGCTAACCTCTCGGATCGAAGATTTCATCAAGTCCCATGACGCTGGATCTTGCCCCGCATCGGGCATCCGGAGATATTACCTCTCGGATCGAATACTAAGTCTCAGGACGCTGGAGCTTGCTCCGCGTCGGGCATCGGGTCGTAGAACTTGCCTCCCGGATTGAATACTAAGTCCCAAGACGTTGGAGCTTTCTTCGCGTCGGGCATCTGGTCGTAGAGCTTGCCTCCCAGATCGAATACTAAGTCCCATGATGCCGGAGCTTGCTCCCCGCCAGGAATCCGGTCGTAGAGCTAAACTCCCGGATCGAATATTTCAACAAGTCCCAAGACGCTAGAGCTTGCCCTGCGTCGGGCATCCGGAGAGATTACCTCCCGGATCGAATACTAAGTCTCAGGTCGCTGGAGCTTGGTCCGCACCGGGCATTCGGTCGTAGAGCTTGCTTCCCAGATCGAATACTAAGTCCCATGACGCAGGAGCTTGCTCCGCGCCGGGCATCCGGTCGTAGAGCTAACCTCCCGGATCGAAGATTTCATCAAGTCCTAGGACGCCGGAGCATGCTCCGCGTCGGGCATCCGGAGAGATTACTTCCCGGATCGAATACAAGTCCTAGGACGCTGGAGCTTGCTTCGCGTCGGGCATCCGGTCATAAAGCTTGCCTCCCGGATCGAATACTAAGTCCTAGGACGGTCGAGCATGGTCCGCGTCGGGCATCCGGTCGTAGAGCTTGCCTCCCGGATTGAATACTAAGTCCCAAGACGTTGGAGTTTGCTTCGCGTCGGGCATCCGGTCGTAGAGCTTGCCTCTCGGATCGAATACTAAGCCCCATGACGCTGGAGCTTGCTCCACGCTGGGCATCCGATCTTAGAGCTAACCTCCCGGATCGAAGATTTCTTCAAGTCCTAGGACGCCGGAGCATGCTGCGCGTCGGGCATCCGGAGAGATTACCTCCCGGATCGAATACAAGTCCCACGACGCTTGAGCGTGCTTCGCGTCGGGCATCCGGTCATAAAGCTTGCCTCCCGGATCAAATACTAAGTCCTAGGACGCCGTAGCTTGGTCCGCGTTGGGCATCCGGTCGTAGAGCTTGCCTCCCGGATCGAATACTAAGTCCCAGGACGCTGGAACTTGCTCCGCGTCGGGCATTCGGTCGTAAAGCTTGCCTCCTGGATCGAATACTAAGTCCCAGGACGCTGGAGCTTGTTCCACGCCGGGCACCCGGTCGAAAAGCTTGCCTCCCGGATAGAAGATTTCTACATGTCCCTGGACGCTGGACCTTGCTCCGCGCCGGACATCCGATCATAGAGCTAACCTCCCGGATCGAAGATTTCATCAAGTCCCAGGACGTTGGAGCTTGCCCCGCGTCGGGCATCCGGAGAGATTACCTCCCGGATTGAATAGTAAGTCCCACGACACTGGAGCTTGCTCCGCGTCGGGCATCCGGTCGTAAAGCTTGCCTCCCGGATCGAATACTAAGACCCTGGACGCTGGAGCTTGCTCCGCGTCAGGCATCCGGTCGTAGAGATTGCCTCTCGGATCGAATACTAAGTCCCAGGATTCTGGAGGTTGCTCCCCGTCGGGTATCTGGTCATAGAGCTTGCCTCCCGGATCGAATACTAAGTCCCAGGACGCTGGAGCTTGCTCCGCGTTGGGCATCTGGAGAGATTCCCTCCCGAATCGAACATAAGTCCCCGGACGCTTGAGCTTTCTCCGCGTCGGGCATCCGGAGAGCTTGCCTCACAGACCGAATATAAGTCTTAGGACGTTGGAGCTTGCTCCACGCCGGGCAACCGGTCGTAGAGCTTGCCTCCCGGATCAAAGATTTCTACAAGTCCCTGGACGCTGGAGCTCGTTCCGCACCGGGCATCCGGTCGTGGAGCTAACCTCCCGGATCGAAGATTTCATCAAGTCCCAGGACGCTTGAGCTTGCCCCGCGTCGGGCATCCGGAGAGATTACCTTCCGGATCAAATACTAAGTCCTAGGACGCTAGAGCTTGCTCCGCGTCGGGCATCCGGTTGTAGAGCTTGCCTCCTGGATCGAATACTAGGTCCCAAGATGTCGGAGGTTGCTTTGCGTCGGGCATCCGGTCGTAGAGCTTGCCTCCTGGATTGAATACTAAGTCCCATGACGCCGGAGCTTGCTCCGCGCCGGGCATCCAGTCGTAGAGCTAACCTCTTGAATCGAAGATTTCTCCAAATCCAAGGACGCCGGAGCTTGCTTTGTGTCGGTCATCCGGAGAGATTACCTCCCGGATCGAATACTAAGTCCCAGGACGCTGGAGCTTCCTTCGCGTCGGGAATCCGGTCGTAAAGCTTGCCTCCCGGATCGAATACTAAGTCCCAAGACGCTGGAGCTTGCTCCGCGTCGGGTATCCGGTCGTAGAGCTTGCTTCCCGGATCGAATAATAAGTCCCAGGACATTGGAGCTTGGTCCGCGTCGGGCATCCGGTCGTAAAGCTTGCCTCCCGGATCGAATACTAAGTCCCAGGATGCCGGAGCTTGCTCCGCGTCGGGCATCCGGTCGTAGAGATTGCCTCTCAGAACGAATATTAAGTCCCAGGACGCTGGAGCTTGATCCGAGTCGGGAAGCTGGTCATATAGCTTGCCTCCTGGATCAAATACTAAGTCACTGGACGCTGGAGCTTGATCCTAGTCGGGCATCTGGTCATAGAGCTTGCCTCCTGGATCGAATACTAAGTCACAGGACGTTGGAGCTTGCTCCGCGTTGGGCATCTGGGGAGATTCCCTCCCGAATTGAACATAACTCTCAGGACGCTGGAGCTTGCTCCGCATCGGGCATCCGGAGAGCTTGCCTTCTGGATCGAATATAAGTCTCAGGACGCTGGAGCTTACTCCACGTCGAGCACCCGATCGTAGAGCTTTCCTCCCGAATCGAAGATTTCTACAAGTCCCTAGACGCTGGAGCTTGCTCCGCGCCGGGCATCCGGTCGTAGAGCTAACCTCCCGGATCGAAGATTTCATCAAGTCCCAGGACGCTGGAGCTTGCCCCGCGTCGGGCATCCGGAGAGATTACCTCCCGAATCGAATACTAAGTCTCAAGACGCTGGATCTTGCTCCGCGTCGGGCATCCGATCGTAGAGCTTGCCTCCCGGATCGAATACTAATTCCCATGACGTCGGAGCTTGCTCCGCGCCGGGCATCCGGTCGTAGAGCCAACCTCCCGGATCGAAAATTTCTTCGAGTCCCAGGACGCCGGAGCTTGCTCCGCGTCGGACATCCGGAGAGATTACCTCACGGATCGAATACAAGTCCCAGGACGCTGGAGCTTGCTCCGCGTTGGGCATCCGGTCGTAAAGCTTGCCTCCCGGATCGAATACTAAGTCCCAGGACGCTGAAGCTTTCTCCGCGTCGGGCATCCGGTCGTAAAGCTAGCCTCCCGGATCGAATAATAAGTCCCAGGACATTGGAGCTTGCTCCGCGTCGGGCATCCGGTCGAAGATTTCTACAAGTCCCTGGACGCTGGAGCTTGCTCCGCGCCGGGGATACGGTCGTAGAGCTAACCTCCCAGATCGAAGAATTCATCAAGGCCCAGGACGCTGGAGCTTGCCCCGCGTCGGGCATCCGGAGAGATTACCTCCCGGATCGAATATTAAGTCCCTTTCGAGTAACTGAGGGCCTCCGCTGGTAGCTTTATAAGCTCGCGGGGATAACTCTTAACTAAGTATAAACTAAGTCTCTCTCGAGTAACTGAGAGCCTCCGCCGGTAGCTTCATAAGCACGGGGAGACAACTCTTAACTGAGTATAAACTAAGTTCCTCTTGAGTAACTGAGGGCCTCTACTGGTAGCTGTATAAGCTCGCGGAGATAACTCTTACCTGAGTATAAACTAAGTCTCTCTCGAGTAATGGAGGGCCTCTGCTGGTAGCTTTATAAGCTCGCGGAGATAACTCTTAAATGCGTATAAACTAAGTTCCTCTCGAGTGACAGAGGGCATCCGCTGATAGCTTTATAAAATCGCGGAGATAACTCTTAACTGAGTATAAACTAAGTCCCTCTTGAGTGACAGAGGGCATCCGCTGATAGCTTTATAAGCTCACGGAGATAACTCTTAAATGAGTATAAACTAAGTCTCTCTCGAGCAACTGAGGGCCTCCATTGATAGTTTTATAAGCGCACGGAGATAACTCTTAAATGAGTGTAAACTAAGTTCCTCTCGAGTGACAGAGGGCATCCGCTGATAGCTTTATAAGCTCGCGGAGATAACTCTTAACTATGTATAAACTAAGTCCCTCTCGAGTGACAGAGGGCATCCGTTGATTGCTATATAAGCTCATGGAGATAACTCTTAATTGAGTAAAAACTAAGTCCCTCTCGAGTGACAGTGGGCCTCCGCTGATAGCTTTATAAGCTCAAGGAGATAGCTCCTAACTGAGTATAACCTAAGTCCCTCTCGAGTAACTGAGGGCCTCTGCTGGTAGCTTTATAAGCTCGCGGAGATAACTCTTAACTGAGTATAGGCTAAGCCCCTATCGAGTAACGGAGGGCCTCCATTGGTAACTTTATAAGCTCGCGGAGATAATTCTTAACTGAGTATAAACAAAGTCCCTCTCGAGTAACTGAGGGCCTCCGCTGGTAGCTTTATAAGCTCGCGGAGACAACTCTTAACTGAGTATATACTAAGTCCCTCTCGAGTAACGGAGGGCCTCTGCTGGTACCTATATAAGCTCGCAGAGATAAATCTTAACTGAGTGTAAACTAAGTCCCTCTCGAGTAACTGAGGGCCTCTGCTGTTAGCTTTATAAGCTTGTGTAGATAACTCTTAAATGAGTATAAACTAAGTCCCTCTCGTCTCACAGAGGGCATCCGCTGGTAGCTTTATAAGCTCGCGGCGATAACTCTTAACTGAGTATAAACTAAGTCCTTCTCGAGTAACTGAGGGTCTCCACTAGCAGGTTTATAAGCTCGCGGAGATAACTCTTAAATGAGTATAAACTAAGTCCCTCTCGAGTGACAAAGGGCATCCACTGATTTCTCTAGAAGCTCGCGGATATTACTTTTAATTGAGTATGAACTAAGTCCCTCTCGAGTGACAGAGGGCCTCCGCTGGTAGATTTATAAGCTCATGGAGAAAACTCTTAACTGAGTATGAACTAAGTCTATCTCGAGTAACTGAGGGCCTCTGCTAGTAACTGTATAAGCTCGCGGAGATAACTCTTAACTGAGTATAAACTAAGTCTCTCTCGAGTAACCGACGGCCTATGCTGGTAGGTTTATAAGCTCGCGGAGATAACTCCTAAATGAGTATAAACTAAGTCCCTCTCGAGTGACAGAGGGCATCCGCTGATAGCTTTATAAACTCGCGGAGATAACTCTTAACCGAGTATAAACTAAGTCCCTCTCGAGTGACAGAGGGCATTCGCTGATAGCTTTATACTCTCGCGGAGATAACTCTTCAATGAGTATAAACTAAGTCCCTCTCGAGTAACTGAGGGCATCCACTGGTATCTTTATAAGCTCGCGGAGATAACTCTTAACTGAGTATAAACTAAGTCCCTCTCGAGTGATTGAAGGCATCCGCTGATAGCTTTATAACCTCGCCGAGATAACTCTAAATTGAGTAAAAACTAAGTCCCTCTCGAGTGACAGAGGGCCTCCGCTGGTGGCTTTATAAGCTCGAGGAGATAGCTCTTAACTGAGTATAAACTAAGTCCCTCTCGAGTAACTGAGGGCCTCTGCTGGTAGCGTTATAAGCTCGTGGAAATAACTCTTAACTAAGTATAGGCTAAGCCCCTCTCGAGTAACGGAGGGCCTCCATTGGAAGCTTTATAAGCTCGCGGAGATAACTCTTAACTGAGTATAAACTAAGTCCCTCTCGAGTAACGGAGGGCCTCTGCTGGTACCTGTATAAGCTCGCGGAGATAAAACTTAACTGAGTGTAAACTCAGTCCCTCTCGAGTAACTGAGGGCCTTTGCTGATAGCGTTGTAAGCTCGCATAGACAACTCTTAAATGAGTATAAACTAAATCCCTCTCGAGTGACAAAGGGCATCCGCTGATATCTTTATAAGCTCGTGTAGATAACTCTTAACTGAGAATAAACTATGTCCCACTCGAGGGACAGAGGGCATCCGTTGATAGCTTTATAAGCTCGCGGATATTACTCTTAAATGAGTATAAACTAAATCCCTCTCGAGTAACGGAGGGCCTCCCCTGGTTGTTTTATAAGCTCACGGAGATAACTCTTAAATGAGTATAAACTAAGTCCCTCACGGGTGACAGAGGGCATTCGCTGATAGCTTTATAAGCTCGCGGAGATAACTCTTAACTGAGTATAAACTAAGTCACTCTCGAGTGACAGAGGGCATCCGCTAATAGCTTTATAAGCTCGCAGAGATAACTCTTAAATGAGTATAAACTAAGTCCCTCTCGAGTAACTGAGGGCCTTCGCTGGTAGGTTTATAAGCTTGCGGAGATAACTCTTAAATTAGTATAAACTAAGTTCCTCTCGAGTAAGTGAGGGCCTCTGCTGGTAGCTTTGTAAGCTCGCGGAGATAACTCTTAAATGAGTATAAACTAAGTCCCTCTCGAGTGACAGAGGGAATTCGCTGATAGCGTTATAAGCTCGCGGAGATAACTCTTCAATGAGTATAAACTAAGTCCCTCTCGAGCAACTGAGGGCATCCGCTGGTAGCTTTATAAGCTAGCGGAGATAACTCTTAACTGAGTATAAACTAAGTCCCTCTCGAGTGATTGAGGGCATCCGCTGATAGCTTTATAAGCTCGCGGAGATAACTCTTAATTGAGTAAAAACTAAGTCCATCTCGAGTGACAGAGGGCCTCCGCTGGTAGCTTTATAAGCTCGCGGAGATAGCTCTTAACTGAGTATAAACTAAGTCCCTCTCGAGTAACTGAGGGCCTCTGCTGGTAACTTTATAAGCTCGTGGAAATAACTCTTAACTGAGTATAGGCTAAGCCCCTCTCGAGTAACGGAGGGCCTCCATTGGTAGCTTTATAAGCTCGCGGAGATAACTCTTAACTGAGTATAAACTAAGTCCCTCTCGAGTAACGGAGGGCCTCTGCTGGTACCTGTATAAGCTCGCGGAGATAAATCTTAACTGAGTGTAAACTAAGTCCCTCTCGAGTAACTGAGGGCCTCTGCTGGTAGCTTTGTAAGCTCGCGGAGACAACTCTTAAATGAGTATAAACTAAGTCCCTTTCGAGTGACAAAGGGCATCCGCTGATAGTTTTATAAGCTCGCGGAGATAACTCTTAACTGAGTATAAACTAAGTCCCTCTCGAGTGACAGAGGGCATTCGCTAATAGCTTTATAAGCTCGCGGAGATAACTCTTCAATGAGTATAAACTAAGTCCTGCTCTTGCCGTCGGCTTGCAAGCGCTCGGAGAAGAAATGTTGTTGTAGGCGTCTCTGGGAAGGTGGATCGAGCTCTGGCGTCCTCCTGGGTGGCCGCTCTCCATGTCTTCTGAGATCTAGGGTTCTTGGAGATCGAATCCTTCTTCGATCATCTGGTTTATCCCATACATGGGGATTTTCTCTTCTTCCTTGTACCTTTGTATCATCCCTTGTACGAACTCTCTATAGTGGATTCGACCAACTCTTGAGGCCCCGTGGATGTAGGTATTTATACCGAACCACGTAAAATCGCTTTGTTCGTTCTCTTGCATGTGATTCTCCTTGATCTGTCATTTTACATGGTGTCTGGAGCAACTTTGGCTCTATTTATACGCATTTAGTCCTCACTACATTGCTAAAATAAGCAAGGTGAATGGCTAAAGGACAACACACAGTAAACCGAAGTTGTAGTTGTAGATCGAGTTGAAATTATACACAGTTGAAAGGGAGGGGAGAAACAACAGATGGATGAAAACTCAAACTTAATCTCCAGAGTTTTCAAAAGCACGATCGAGTTCTTATATATATAGAGGTCTCATTCAAAGCCGATTTATCCTCCTTGAAGATCAGGGTCAGGGCTAGTTGTCTCGGCTGACCGCCCCATGCCGCTGTTTGTCTTTGACGATGTTCTTGATGAGCCCTTCCCTTTCTTCTTACGCGACTGCTTGCCAGCCTCCCCTCCTTTTGAAACCTTTGAGCGGTGTCTTGATGGGGATTCGCCTACCGACTCAGACCCTACTTGTTCTGGTGATGGGGATACCGGCTCTCCATCGCCTTTGAACTTGTCCATCTGCGGATAAATGGAAATCGATGAGCTTACAATCATTTTAGGATTCGTATAGGGAGTAAAGAATCTGGATGGGTGCTTAATTAAGGAACCTACCCAGCTGGGAGGACTAGCAGTTGGACCATCCCATCCAATGTGAGCAACATGTCTTACATCCGTGGGTTCGCCTATTTGCATCTCTGGTTCATTCTCGTCTTCTGAATTGCACCCAACCAGCATATATAGATCAAATTAAAGCTCTACGAAAAACACGACATTTCATCTCTAAACTGGATGAAGAACCAAACATACCCATGTAACCAAAACTAGCACAGATTTCATCCCTAGATTTGGATGATCGATGAAACTAAATGGAAAGGGAGTAACATACCAAAGATGTGAGATATGTATCTAAGGCCTTTTAAGAGGCCTTTCATCGCCACCGCCATGGCTGCAGCTTGATCTTGTGTTCTTCCTATAGCTAGTGTACGTTTTACTGACCAAATAGAGCTTTAATTTCGACGATGAGATATGATGAATCCGGTGATCATCAGCTAAAATTTGCAGGAAGCGGAAGGCGTCGAGTTAGACGAATTTCTTCCAATGTGTGAAACAAGCCTTCCAAATCATCCAAGGATTGAAGGAGAGTAGGATCTCCCTCTGTCAATGTGAGGATGATAAGGAGAGATGCAAGCTGTTATTTTTTTCCTGAAGAATCTATTTTGATTGCACTCCCTAAGCTAAATAAAGAGATTACATGGAGGCCACGAAGATGAGCAATTATTAATTTAATAATTTGAGTAGGAAGGAATTATTAAAGTAATTAAAAAAAAATGGTTGACAAGTGCAAAAGTTTTACTTAATTGGGGAAATTTTCCACTCCCTCCCACGAAACAATGCCATTTTTATTTCTGAAAAGGATGAAGCATGCTCCCATGTTTCCTTGTTATCAACAAGTCAGCTGCAAATCTGCGTCCATATTCATTGCTTTGCCTTGCCTGGAGGCTGGAACCATATCCTCCCATCCAAGGGAAGATGATGATCAAAAATCGACTAAATCGCCAAAATATATCTAAGACAAAAAACAATTAAAAGTTGTCATGATATGAAACCCATTTTTATCTTTTGTAACATTTACCACCAGTCAGTGGCGGATCCAGGATTCTCGTTAGAGGGGGCTGAAAACTACAAAGAACGAAAGGATCGGTGCTTCTCATTAAACATGAATTTTGTCCCTATAAACCAAATAAGTCATTATAACTAATGTTATTTTTCAAATTCCACAAATCATTCAAACCAAACTCTATCAATATATAAAATTCAACTTAAAACTCCCTACCCCCAAATCCACATATTTACCCCAAATTGCTACTTAAGTCCACAAATTTATTAGCAAAATCACAAACCCTATATTTTATACTCCTATAAAAAAAAATTCACAAACCACAATTCCAAATCACAAACCGCAAATTCACTTATTCATTTCTCACAACCACAATCACAAACTACAATTCCAAATCACAAACAACAAATTTATGTCTCACCACAACCGCAAGCCACAATTTCAAATCATAAACCACAAATTTATTTATCATCAATTACAAACCCTAATTTAAATTTCCCTAAATTGATTTACAAACATATACAAATTTATTTATATGTTAAAAACTGGGCGATTTTTGTAAAAAGAAAAAAAAAACAGATGCCAAAAGAGTGTGTTAAAAAAAAACTGGGCGATTTTTGTAAAAAGAAAAAAAACAGATGCAAAAAGAGTGTGATAAAAAAAAACTGGGCGATTTTTGTAAAAAGAAAAAAAACCAGATGCAAAAAGGGTGTGCTAAAAAAAAACTGGGCGATTTTTGTAAAAAGAAAAAAAAACAGATGCAAAAAAGCAGAGGAAATGGAGAATCGAACCCGAGTTTAGCTGTTCCAGCTTATTTCCATTCCGTGCCCTTTACCACCGCGAGCCCCCTTGTAGATCCGCATGTGGCACTAGTGCCCTAGAGCTAGTCAATCCGAACCCATAAATTCGATCCAACCTACCCGAAACTAGGGGTGTTATATGAGCCGAGTAGCTCGGACTCGACTCGATAAAAGCTTGGCTCGAGCTCATTCATTTTCTAAACAAGTCGAGTATGTTCAAAGCTCGACTTGGCTTGATTTAAGCTCGAATAGATCGAATTTTGTGAAATTTCTAAAATTTCCTTTAAATTACTTTGTTGTGAGCAAATAGGGCTACTTAATGCTCGGAAAATCTTTGACTCGAGCTCGTTCATTTCCTAAATGAGCCGAGTATGGGCACATTTTTAAGTTCGAGTCCAAATTCGAGCTCGGTTCGAGCTCGACTCGTTTTTAAATGAACTTAATATGACAAAACAATAATTGTCTTGTTCAACTTGAATAACAGCCCTATCCAAAACTGATTGATCCAAAAAATTTGTACAATATATCACAAAAAAACCGACCCAAGGCAACCCATTTTGCCTATGAGAGAGTACAGGCGGAGACATGGAGGTTCCGGGATAGCGGATACGGACTACAAGAATAGAGAGAAAGCGATCAACTCTCAAATCTCAGGTGGAGATGACAATGGCCCAATTAGGATTTTGACAGGCCCAATTGAAATAATAATAATAAAAACCGCGCCTTTTTACAGATAAAATTTTCAAACACTCAAAATCCCCAAAAATCACCTCACTCCCGCTCACAGGGTTTGTCGACATCCCACAAACCCCGGCACAGTTCTTCCTTCAGATACTTCTTCAACCCCTTTCACCAATCTAAATCGAATGCAAACCCCGGAAAGGCTGGAATCCCAAATTGGATTGCTAATTTATTAGGACAGGAAGGAATTAGGGAAAGAGGAAAGAACGCCCACGAATTTGCTTTGCAAATATATATGGCGACCGTGGGAGTTCGCCGGATTAAGGAGCGCGGCGGCGCAGGCGGCAAGGTCACTGCGGGAATGCCCAATTCCAAGCCACTGACGCCGCTCTCCGACAAAACCAAGGCCCTTCTTAGTGTCAGCAGCAGCATCAATAGGTCCACCCACAAGGAGAAACCTAGATCTGTTTCCAGGGGGCCGGCGGCGTCGCAGAAGCCGGCGATCCGTCCTATGCCGAGGATAGAAAGGCCGCCGCCTGCGGGGTCCATTGGCGGAGATGCTGAGGCTAGGAGGCGGTTGTCATCGTCTTCCGTGCCGAGAGGTAGGAGCTCTAGCCCTTCTGATTTTACCCGGATTTTGTCTGACATGCGGAGAACTAGGGCTTCTAGGGTCCCGGTTTCTGAAAATCAGCGTCCGGATTCAGAGACGTCAGCTGTTAGAGTTGGTAATGGGAAGGGAATGAGTGGGTTTAGGGGCTTGGAGAGGAAAGGCGCTAGGGAATCTGCTCTGAAAGCTAGTGAGAAGCGTGTTCATGGTGATATCAAGGAGAATGTGAACATTGGATCTAAGCTGGTGAGAGATTGTGGAAAGGTTTCAGCAGGGATTAGTGCAACGGTTGGCAAAAATGATTTAAAGTCAAGTTTCAATGAGTGCGCGCCTGAAAAGATTGAGGCTTTCTATGATTGTAAAACTGGTGGTAATTTATCAGCAATAAGATCATCTGAAAATGCCGATACCTCAGCTCTAGACAGAGAAGATCCTTCCATTTGCAGAAGTGTTGTTCCACAGCACCCAAGTGCTAAAGGGCCAAATGTTGTTGCAAAATCCTATGGAAATCCTCCTGAATTCCAGAAGGCTAAGCCTGATCTGTCCTCAAAAGTTTTGGGAGATAATTTGAAGGGTTTGGGTATTTCTAAGGAAAAGGATGTGAATGCTGTCAGCATTGGTGGAAGAGTTGGTGACAAGCACCAAAGCAAGCTCCAAGAAAAGCTTGCATTCCTGGAGGGCAAGGTGAAGAGAATTGCATCTGATATTAAGCGGACGAAAGAGATGCTAGATATGAATAACCCAGATGCGTCTAAGGCGAAGATTTCTGATATTCAGGAGAAGATATCAGGGATCGAAAAGGCAATTGGCCATGTTGTAGGGGAATCTGGTAGGAAGTCGAATATCTCCAGAAACATGGATGAGGATGTGGATGTGATGCAGGCAAAAGAGGAAGTGTTTGTCCAATATAAGCAAGTTGATGGTGGGAAGATTTCAGTGAAAGGCCTGAACATTGATGAACTAGAAGCAAGGCTGCTGCCTCATCAGAAGTTGCTGAAAGGACGATCATCCATAAAGACGTCATCTTCAAGCTCTGAAAGTGATAAATTTGTACTGCCCAAGTGTGAGCCAACTTCAGCTCATGTACCAATGACCTGCCCAATAGATGAGAACCCAATTGCAGTTGAGTTCCTGGCTTCCCTAAATCAGCAGCCATACAAGACGGGTATGGATATCTGCAATGGTTTAGTTAGTGAAGTTCATGAGCCAGATGATGCCTCAGAATCGCCTGTGCAACAAGCTTCTCACATGTTTGCTGGGAAACCTAATATTGAGCCAGCGCTTACATCAGATGAGCGACTTGATGAGTTTGATGATGAGCAGGAAAACAGGCCAACAATGATAGTTGAAGAGGACAATGAAAATGATACTGCATGCCAGATGCGTGAAATAGGGAGCAAAGCTTCTACTGGGGGCTGGTTTGTTTCTGAGGGAGAATCAGCTCTTTTAGTTCATGCTGATGGTTCTTGTTCACTTCATGATATTGCCAACAGTGAGGTACATTGCTATGCTCCTTTCAAGTGGATCTCATTAGTTTAACTCAATGATGGTAATCTGGTTAAAACAATGTAGGCATTTTCATTGACTTAACATGATTGCTGAAGGACTTGTACTGTATTCATGCTTTTACTGGACTGATTTGGACAAATAGCTTGTGCATTACTCCTATTTTTCATTTGTTTGGTCATGGGCATTTTGTTATGCAAGCAAATATTTGATATTTGATGGTTTAAAAGGTAGCCTAAGAAGCTGTCTCCACTAGTAGAAAATTTGTTTTCTGATTTCTGAACTTCTATTTCAGGAGAAATCAATGTATTATCCTCCATCAGCAATCTCCTCAAATATTTGGAGAGACTGTTGGATAGTTCGTGCCACTAGTGCAGATGGATGCTCAGGAAAATATGTTGTGGCTGCATCTGCAGGAAACGCATTGGAGGCAGGGTTCTGTTCCTGGGATTTCTACACCAAGGAAATTCAGGCTTTCCACATAGAAGATAGAACAGCCAGCAAAAGATCCATTTTGGCCCCCCTGGATACTAGAAGGTATACTTCAACTGCTGTTATGCCCACAGAAACCAGACAATGGTGGTATAAACCATCAGGGCCATTGGTTGTGTCGACAGCTAGTTCTCAGAGAAGTGTTCAGATATTTGATGTCCGTGATGGTGAGCGAATCATGAAGTGGGATGTACAGAAACCTGTGCTCATGATGGACAATTCAAGTCCATTGCAATGGAGGAATAGAGGGAAAGTTGTCATTGCTGAAGCAGATGCTATTACTCTCTGGGATGTAGGCTCACTCAACCCTCAAGCTGTGCTATCTGTTCCTACCTCTGGCCATAAAATCTCAGCACTTCATGTGAGTAACACTGATGCTGAAGTTGGCGGAGGGGTCCGACAAAGGTTAAATTCTTACTCCATGTGTTTACTTCTTTAGTTTCCTAGGTAGATATCATCTAATTATCTGTGTCCTCCTTAACATATGCATGTCCGGGCAATTTAAAGCATCTCAACTGATGGGTCTACATTGTCCCTCATTCTTGTGCAGAATAACCTCATCAGAAGCAGAAGGTCACGATGGTGTATTTTGCACCGCTGATTCAATCAACATCCTCGACTTTCGTCAACCATCAGGTGTAGGTCTTAAGATACCAATGCCTCGTGTAACCGCCCAATCCATTTTCTCTCGTGGGGATTCTGTATATCTTGGCTGCAATAGTGTAAGACAACCAGGAAAGACACAATCCTCTTCACAAGTGCAACAATTCTCACTGCGACGACAGAATGTGGTCAGTACATATTCTTTGCCAGAATCAAATGCTCATTCCCACCATATCTCATTGAATCAAGTTTGGGGCAATTCAAACCTTGTCATGGGCGTTTGTGGCCAAGGGCTCTTTGTTTTTGACGTCTTAAGAGACGATGGATTGCCGTCATTCGCTCTGGACTATAATACCCAGCAAAACCCTAAAGAAGTCATTGGCCCCGATGACATGTACACCCCATCATTTGACTATGCATCGTCCCAAGTTCTGCTCATATCAAGAGATCGACCGGCAATGTTCAGGTACCTCTAGTCTCAAGACAGTTCTCATCTTATATTTTAGTCACAATTTTATGGCACCTTATGTAAAAAATAATCAGATGATGAGCTTGTTATTTATGCTGCTGCTGCATTTGTGTGCACAAGAAACACTTAATCTGTGTAACTCACACAGACTACCCGCACCTCCATTTGTGTCTCTCTATGTGTTTTATGTTGTAAAAACTGTTACTTTGATCATGAATTAAGTGACTTGTGTTATTGATTGTTGAGCATCTGTGTTGCTGTCAGTCCTGAAACACCATCAAATCGACTGGCAATGTTCAGATGGCTGAATTGATTGCTGCAATAACAATTAACAAAGCATGTGATGGGTAATCTGCATAGATTGGGAGGGTGACTTGGTTTTCAATCTGGGTAATCATCACGGGCATGTGGCCAACTGCATCAATTGATATTGCTGGCCCTAATTAGGGCATTTTGGACTTTGGGGGGAGGGCTTTAAAGGCCGAGTTCTACCAGTAGTAGTCCTTGATGTGGACAGGCAAGAACTACTAGTTGTCTACTAGCGGCTGTAATTGGTTCCTTTGATGCCATTTCTTTTGTCAAATTAAGCACACACGTCTATTTTCTATCATCTCATTCTCATCACTACAAGTACAACTACAAAACAGCACTTTTTAAGACTTGTCATCCAACAACCACTCAAGCTGCTAGGCCATTTATTTCAAGGTTAAAATTAGCTTGGATGATTTTATAAAAACACACATAATTTTACAATTTTCATAACCTTTATTTAGCTTTGTGAGGCTTATTGCATATTTGCATTGCATTCCTTCATTAGGTGATTTGGTGAAGTTTTAGTGAAGGTTTTTTCCCCCTCAATTTGAAATTAAACCCTAAAAATTCATTTACTGAAAGTGTGAAACTATTCCATTGTATCCTATAGATAATCTTTCTGCACTCCAGATTTGGGCGAGTTTGAACTGCATAATACAACTCCGGATTTTTTTGGGTCTAACAACTTAACAAGTGGTCATCTCTGCAAATTGCAACACACAACTCCGGATTTTTTTGGGTCTATCTGTTTTTGTTTTTTTTGGGTTGGATTGAATGGGTTCATTTATAACAGTACAAGCGTAAATTGATGGCTCACCTGCCACCTAAATGATAGCCCTGCTATGGACACTAAATACTACTACTAGTATGGAGTACTATTGTAGGGTCTTAAACTCTTAAGAGCATGAGCCTTGGGGCTCTTATAGCCCTGCTGTTTGGAGCTCTTATATATGAGACCCAAAAAGTAGGGCTCATAACTGCCACATGACAGAACTTATGTTTTATTTACTTTTAAATGATTTTCGGTTGTTTTTCATTTGTTTAAAAAAAATAAAAAATTTATTTTTGAATTTAATTTATTTTTATCTACACATAGACACCCCTCTTGCATATGTTTGTTGAAAAAAAATTCATTTGAATAATACCCATATTTTCCTTTTTAAACATTAAAAAAACTATTTTTTTATGCTATGTTATTATAAATTAATTACTTAATATTTTTATTATTAATAATAATAAAAGAATTGAGTAAATAAAAATGAAAAATAATAAAAAGGTAATTTAAGGGCATAAGACTTGGGCTCACGAATGGAGGTGAAAAATTAAAAGGTTAGAATGAGGCTCTTAAGCTGATGTGGCATAAGAAAAGTAAGTTAAGGGTCCGAGGTTGGGGCTCACCATTGAACATGCTCTAATAATACAATAAGCCTATAAAGAGTTTGTTCGAGAAGTTAAAAAAAGAGTTGGGAAAGTTTTTGGGGCCATGGTAAGGTAAGAAGCTACTCCGTATAGATTTCTATTCACAAGTCGCGAGTTTAATTTGTAAGCACATCTAAACTTTCACCAATTAAAAACAAAGGGTTTGCACTCCACAATGTTGATTGTTGAATGTTATCAGTTATCGTATTTTTAAGGAAAAATGACCAAAATAATATGAAATATTAGTTATGAACCAATATTAATACGAAATTTAAAAACTTCCAATCATAGTGCGAACTATCACTCATGGACTAATATTAATACGAACTTTAAAAACTATCAAAAATAATATAAACTATTTCACATTAAACCAATTTCGAGAATCTAATTAAGTGACATCATATTATTAAATTCATAAGTATAATGTCTGAAAATAAAAACTAATTATCAATACAAACCGGACTATAAAATTAATTTATTCATCTAATTAGCACTCAAATTTGGTAAATTTTTTTAAAACATACATTGAACGCTTAACGATGTGATACAAAGCCATTAAATTTTCGAACGTTCGATTATCACATCAAAAGTTTGCCCAAAAACTTGACCGAATTTTTTTTTTTGTATCAAAATTGGTCCAATATGAAATAATTCGTACTCCCTCCGTTCCTTTTTATTTGTCATTTTACTATTCATGCACGTTTTTTAAGGTGATAAAAACTATCAAAAATATTTATTTTTTTAATAATTTTTTTAATAATCTCATACTTATTAGTAATAAGTGTAATATTATTAAAAAAATTGAATATAAAGTTAATATTTTATATAGTTTTTACATTCCTAAAAAAACGTGCAAATTAGAAAATGTCAAATATTAAGGAACGGATGGAGTATTATTTTTGGTAGTTTTTGAAGTTTGTATTAATATTGATTAATGGGTGATAGTTCATATTATTTCTGAATTCATAGTGTACTTGTGTTATCGGTCATTTAGGTTTCACTTTGTTTCTTCCAATGGAATACCAATGTGATAGGTATATTTCAATGAGGGTAGATACTCACTAAGCGTAGTTTAAAAAAGTTAAAAACTTTATAAAATACTAATTTTTTGAAAAAACAACCAAAATTAAACTCAACTATCAATATTCAACCAAAATTAATTCAATCTTTAGAGGAATGATTTCAAAAACATTGTTAAACAAGCTTGGCCCCATAGTGTCACTGGGAAATCGAATTGCTTATGTCGGATATTAAATTTCTTCTACTTAATACTACCTCCGCTCAGAAATAAGTGATGTTTGACTTTTTGACATGTTTTTTAAGGTGTTAAAAACTATATAAAATATAAATTTTTTAACTGATTTTTTTTATAATTTGATACATATTAAGTAGAAGAAAAATAAATTTATGACATGGCATAACTTACAAGTTTGGTGACGTGGCAAAAATTTATGTCATGTGTGTTTTCCGGCGTCCACGTGGCGTATTTGGTCGGAAAGTTCATCGGAATACACATATGTATTATTTTCGGTTAATAGGGCGATAGTTCATATATGAAACGGTCAATTTCAAAGTTCGTATTATTTTTGGCCAAAAGTTGATACTTGGTATTATTTTTGTCCATTTTTCCAAAACAAAAAGATGATAGAAGTTATTTTCAGACCAGATCTTCAACCCAAATTGTGCCTCTCCTTCATATCTTCAATACCGGTTTGGTCTTCACTAACACCTATTAGCATCTCGATTTCAACTTAATTTGACAGCGAAAATCTCTCAATTTTTTTCACAAATCATTCATCAGAGGCTGAGAACGAGGGAGATTCTTATTTGATTCGATTTCCTCTGAAGAGGTTAAATATGATTTCAAAGGACAAGTACTCTTTGACAGAGTTGTCGTTATGTTCTTCCTATTAGGATGGCAATCTCGTAGGCTTGGCACCTCGAAACGTACTGTGCTAATTGTTAGTGTAATTTCCCAAGTAGGGATTAGGGAATTCAAAGGGAAAAGGAAGAGATTTAGGGAAGGATTAAGGGAAGAAGAAGATGAATTAGGGTTGAGAAGAGTTTAGGAAGAAGGGAGAGAGTAAGGTAAGGAGAAAAGAGATATTTGGTTTTGATTATTTCATTGATGTCCTCTCTAATACAAGATATAGGGTATTTATACTATCTAATCCCCTATACATGACCATACTAATACACACATCATCCATATACATGACATTACCCACCCCTTACCAGAGCTTTGCCCTCAAAGCTTATATGAAAAAGAATACAAATGAAAAAGAATACAAACTATAGCTACTAACTTGACAAAAAATAAGGAGTGGACTTAGCATCAAGAAACATGCAGACCTAAAAAAAATTGATAGCAACCCATTTATGCCAACAACCCCTTTCTATTTGTGTAATTGGAAGGAAGCAAGGACAACAGTGAATGACCTAGGTGTATGTCAACCACTCCTTTTCATTAATCAATTAGACTTGTTTCCTGCTCACGCCCATTGACATGCCGGTTGCTTGATTTGTTTCTTGGACTACTTCCAACACCATGACAACTTTCAGTAATTGGGACTGCACTTGGGCAACTTGCTTTACTGCCTAATGAGCACTTCTATAGACACATGAACTCACACATGTAGCATATCACAATTTAGCCCTGACCACTTCCTCACAAATGCAACAACTTGGACTCCATGAACCGACAACACAGCTTATGCCAGCAATCCAATCTTCCCATGACAGCAAGTTTCCTCTTGGCAGTTACCCAATACTCCACAGTCGCACTTGTAGCCCAAAGACAATCCTGGGATCATGGTAAACTTCACCCGAATTCGAGTTGCCATTTCATGACAGCTTCCCATCACTCCCCATATTAACTTGCACAATTAAGAGTTACAATGCAATTGATCCCATATATAGGTCTTCCAAAAAATCTGAACCCATATACATGACTGATATAGGTCTTCCAGAAAACCTTGTGCACAACATCCATTCTTCCCCGGTCATATGGAAATGAAGTTTCCCTACTAACACACACCCATCGTGCATCAATATGGGTAGCAACAACTTTACCTCCTATCAAATGGCAGGGAATTCGGACACCACTGGGTGAAATTGACACTGAGAAAAACAACACTACCAATTAAGTTGTAGCCCAACTCATCATACAAGGCCATGCCAATTGCTCTTCTTTCACCCCTCTCACCATCTATGACATCAAAAGTACCACCAGGGTCGAAAATAGTCTTACCAACTAGCCTAGACATTTCTACGAACACTTGGTCTGCACTAGAGGATGTCACAGTATCAATTGAATTTTGCCAAAAATCAATAACTCCAATCTCTGCATCTTTGATCATCATAGGTATCTCGATTCCCATATTCTGTTTCTGAGATTTCTGTGCAATATTATCCCAAGGTAGTGAAATGAAATTTACCTTCGACTGCTCGAATTGGGGATGAAGTTCGACTCGATTCCCGTTGGTTTCTTTCCTGAAGGCTTCAATCGCTTCAAATTTCTGCCTTGGAGCTTCAATGCTGAATTCTTGGTCTCCTCTAATGCTGATTCCCCAAGAAATCGTTGGGTCGTTGCACATCAGAGAGTAATTAACAGGTGCGCGATTTGAATCGGTGAATTCCTGTTCGTTACGTCCAAGAACACCGCTGGTACGGTGCACCAAGGTCGATGGCTCAGGTGCATTCGACGCTGAATTTAGCGGATCCAGTGCCCTCAACGCATTGCGACATGCCTCTTCGTTGCCTGTTTCATCGGTTACAATTGCTAATGCCGTATTTCTTGATTCCCCAAATTTGCTCTTGACCGACATCGGTGTGGCCTGGTTCTCTAGTGCTGAATGTGGAAGATTCGCTGTTGTCGGAACTTCGATTTGATTCACGACTTTAGACTTGGCTTCCCCATCTTCAAGGCTCATCGGAGAAGGAACCGTCTCCTTCGGCATCAACCCTCGAATCATCTCGAACAACATCTCGAAGTACTTCCGGTTCTCTAATCGTGCTTCTTCCATCGATCTTACCAATGCATCCGTCGCTTCGGCATACCGTCTTGTAATCGCTTCTGCCATTGTCGATCCGGCCTCTTGCTTACGAAGTTGCAGTTTAGGTTAAAAATTTTTTTTTGTGAAATTGAGGATGAACGGCTCTAGATACCAATTTGTAATGTCCCAAGTAGGGATTAGGGAATTCAAAGGAATTCATAGGGAAAAGGAAGAGATTTAGGGAAGGATTAAAGGAAGAAGAAGATGAATTAGGGTTGAGAAGAGTTTAGGAAGAAGGGAGAGAGTAAGGTAAGGAAAAAAGGGATATTTGGTTTTGATTATTTCATTTATGTCCTCTCTAATACAAGATATAGGGTATTTATACTATCTAATCCCCTATACATGACCATACTAATACACACATCACCCATATACATGACATTACCCACCCCTTACCAGAGCTTTGTCCTCAAAGCTTATATGAAAAAGAATACAAACTATAGCTACTAACTTGACAAAAAATAAGGTTGGTTGGCAATCAAACTGGATATGGAGAAAGCTTATGACAGGGTAGATTGGAACTTCACAAAAATGATTCTAGATAAGTTTGGTTTCCACCCCAAATTCGTCTCCTGGGTCATGGAATGCGTAACAACGGTAACTTACTCTATACTTGTGAATAATGGACCTACAGATATGTTCCTGCCTTCTAGGGGACTTCGCCAGGGGGATCCTCTCTCCCCATTTTTGTTTATTCTAGGTGCAGAAATTCTGGCACGTCACCTGTCGACTGATGCAAATAGGGTTAGAAGCCCAATAGGCTTCACTTTTGGAAGAAATGGCCCGAAAATTCCCTTTCTTTCTTTCGCCGATGATATCATCATATTCTCTAAAGGTAGTGTTGATGCTTGTAGAAGAGTTAAAACAATTATTGACTCATACTCTAAAGTCTCGGGGCAAAAAGTAAACTACCATAAATCCTGCTTCCAAGCTACTAAAGGAATCACCCAATCTAGAATTCTCGAGCTCAGCAGTTGCTTAAACATTCCCAACGCTACCTCTTTGGAAAAATATCTTGGTTGTCCAATTATTAATGGAAGAGTAACCAAAGAGACTTTTGAAGATATTATTTGCAAATCTCGTGATCAGCTCAGCAAATGGCGGGCTAATTCTCTATCACAACAAGGCCGAGCTACTCTCATAAACACAAATCTATCAGCCAAACCCCTGTATACGATGCAGAGCTTCTTACTGCCATCTTCAATCCACAAAGAACTTGATCAGATCAATAGAACCTTTTTTTGGCATAAAGATCTCCAACACAAACCGCTGATTAGCTGGGATAGGGTCTGTAGAACAAAAAAGTGCGGGGGATTAGGGCTTAGAAAGTCCAAAGAAATGAATGAAGCCCTACAAATGAAGCTCTTATGGAAAACGCTGGTAGAACCTGCTAATGTATGGGTACAAATCATTAATTATAAATATCTTCGAGCAAATAACATTCTAGAATATAAGAAGAGTGGCCCCTCCTCATGGCAATGGGCGAAACTTACGACACTAATTGACAAGTTTAAAACGGGCCTTATTTGGTCGGTCGGCTCTGGGACCTCTATCAAATTTTGGACTGATCATTGGATTACAACCTCTTCCATTCAGTCAAGGGATGACTGCCCAATTATTGAGAACATAGACGACAAAGTTAGCGACTACATTCTAGGGGGCAAATGGTGGGAGGAGAAACTCTCTGCTGTTCTCCCACCCAATATTGTGGAGGAAACCTGTGACATTCCTCTCCCAATCTCAAACTTTGAGGATAGATTATACTGGTGGCCTGACCGAGCCGGGTGGTTCGCCACCTCAAGTGCATACAAATTGGTAACAGCCGAATCATCCATCCCATCAGATAACAGCTCCTGGATATGGCGTCTTGATATCCCACCTAAGGTCAAAAATTTCTTGTGGAAAATTTGCCAAAACGGCCTACCTACATCAACTCGCCTCGCCCTTCGGGGGGTTCCGGTCCCCACTACATGCAGTCTCTGTAATTGTTCTATGGAAGATGACGTTCACCTGCTGCTAGAATGCCAATACGCGGGATCTCTCCTTCAGTTCCCGGGTCATGTTAACTCTGCAATATCCAGCCAAATCTCTCGATCAAGAGACATAAACTCCATCATGTCATTTATAGGTAATAACCTATCTAAGGTGGCACTAGGTAAACTTGCTTTTGCCTGGGGGGTAACTTGGTATATTCGAAACCAGTATGTGTTCAAACAGGTTCCAATCCCTACTAGGGACTCCGCCTTAAAACTTATCAAAACTCATGATTTAAACTGGAACAACACTCACCAACATGATAGCATGTTAGACGAGAACATTACCCCTCAATCGCGCTGCATCAACCATCCCATAAAGAAGGTCAAGGCACGCCATGTTTTGTGGCGCAAGCCACCAACGGGTACTTTCAAACTCAACTTTGATGGATCAACAATCGCTAATAACCGCAGCACCGCTGGGGTTATTATCAGAGACTGGAATGGACTCCCGATACACATAGGATATAAAAGGTTAGGAACGAAAAGCCCGTTGCAAGCGGAAGCCCTAGCTCTCAAACACGGAGTACAACTTCTCCTCCAACTTCATATTGACAAAATACAAATTGAGGGAGACTCTAGTATAATTATCAACCATCTGAACAAAAAGTCCAGCTGTCCATGGGAGATCGAACTCATTATTTCTGACATAAAACTCTTGATATCATCTCTGAAAGAAACATCTTTCTTTCATGTACCCCGTCTTGGTAATAGAGTGGCTGATAAGGTTGCACACCTTTGCCACTCTGCATGGGGTGCCGATATTTATAACAATTCCGGTCTTAGAGACCTCATCCGCAAGGATACTTTCGGGTAGAGCCTGCTCACCCGAACTTTTTCCTAATAAAAAAAAAGGAGTGGACTTAGCATCAAGAAACATGCAGACCTAAAAAAAATTGATAGCAACCCATTTATGCCAACAACCCCTTTCTATTTGTGTAATTGGAAGGAAGCAAGGACAACAGTGAATGACCTAGGTGTATGTCAACCACTCCTTTTCATTAATCAATTAGACTTGTTTCCTGCTCACGCCCATTGACATGCCGGTTGCTTGATTTGTTTCTTGGACTACTTCCAACACCATGACAACTTTCAGTAATTGGGACTGCACTTGGGCAACTTGCTTTACTGCCTAATGAGCACTTCTATAGACACATGAACTCACACATGTAGCAGATCACAATTTAGCCCTGACCACTTCCTCACAAATGCAACAACTTGGACTCCATGAACCGACAACACAGCTTATGCCAGCAATCCAATCTTCCCATGTCAGCAGGTTTCCTCTTGGCAGTTACCCAATACTCCACAGTCGCACTTGTAGCCCAAAGACAATCCTGGGATCATGGTAAACTTCACCCGAATTCGAGTTGCCATTTCATGACAGCTTCCCATCACTCCCTATATATATTAACTTGCATAATTAAGAGTTACAATGCAATTGATCCCATATATAGGTCTTCCAAAAAATCTGAACCCATATACATGACCGATATAGGTCTTCCAGAAAACCTTGGGCACAACATCCATTCTTCCCCGGTCATATGGAAATGAAGTTTCCCTTCTAACACACACCCATCGTGCATCAATATGGGTAGCAGCAACTTTACCTCCTATCAAATGGCAGGGAATTCGGACACCACTGGGTGAAATTGACACTGAGAAAAACAACACTACCAATTAAGTTGTAGCCCAACTCATCATACAAGGCCATGCCAATTGCTCTTCTTTCACCCCTCTCACCATCTATGACATCAAAAGTACCACCAGGGTCGAAAATAGTCTTACCAACTAGCCTAGACATTTCTACGAACACTTGGTCTGCACTAGAGGATGTCACAATATCAATTGAATTTTGCCAAAAATCAATAACTCCAATCTCTGCATCTTTGATCATCATAGGTATCTCGATTCCCATATTCTGTTTCTGAGATTTCTGTGCAATATTATCCCAAGGTAGTGAAATGAAATTTACCTTCGACTGCTCGAATTGGGGATGAAGTTCGACTCGATTCCCGTTGGTTTCTTTCCTGAAGGCTTCAATCGCTTCAAATTTCTGCCTTGGAGCTTCGATGCTGAATTCTTGGTCTCCTCTAATGCTGATTCCCCAAGAAATCGTTGGGTCGTTGCACATCAGAGAGTAATTAACATGACATAACTTACAAGTTTGGTGACGTGACAAAAATTTATGTCATGTGTGTTTTCCGGCGTCCACGTGGCGTATTTGGTCGGAAAGTTCATCGGAATACACATATGTATTATTTTCGGTTAATAGGGCGATAGTTTATATATGAAACGGTCAATTTCAAAGTTCGTATTATTTTTGGCCAAAAGTTGATACTTGGTATTATTGTTGTCCATTTTTCCAAAACAAAAAGATGATAGAAGCTATTTTCAGACCAGATCTTCAACCGAAATTGTTCCTCTCCTTCATATCTTCAATACCAGTTTGGTCTTCACCAACACCTATTAGCATATCGATTTCAACTTAATTTGACAGCGAAAATCTCTCAATTTTTTCCACAAATCATTCATCAGATGCTGAGAATGAGGGAGATTCTTATTTGATTCGATTTCCTTTGAAGAGGTTAAATATGATTTCAAAGCACAAGTACTCTTTGACATAGTTGTCGTTATGTTCTTCCTATTAGGATGACAATCTCGTAGGCTTGGCACCTCAAAACGTACTGTGCTAATTGTTAGTTACAGAGTTTGCATCATGTTCAGAGATCTACTTTGCCGAAGCCAAATCGACGAGAAGATTGGCGGAAGGCAGAGCCGTTATATGAGCTGAACAGCTCGAGCTCGACTCGGGATCGACTCAAAAAAAAGTTCGACTCGTTCGATTTAAGCTCGAATAACTCAAATTTTATGTAATTTCTAATGTTTCTTTTAAATTAATATATTATACCCATGTAGAACTGCTTAAAACTCGGCTCGAGCTCGTTTATTTTCTAAAACAAGCCAAGATAAAAAAGAAGGTTCGTTTAAAAATTGGTCTCGATTCGGCTCGAACTCGTTCAACAAACGTGGTTTTTGTATTTTGCTTGCATTTGATAACTTTAATAAAAAAAAATGTACAAAATGGGAAACTAAACAACTGAGAGGAGTTAATATTTAATCAATTATCCTACATTAATGGACACCTAAACCATCTAAATAAAAATGGGAATGAGACCACCAGTTTTGTTGGTCAAAGATGAGTTTTCATCGCGAGTTTATACCAAATATATAATCAAATTATGTCTAAACCCCCCCAAAACAAGAATCAAATTATGTACTAATGTTTTACAGATTAGGTGAACGGTTGAGACCTTGGATTCAGTCGATTAGGTCTTCGTCTTCCCATTGGGATCTTCACCGTGCAGTGCTTATATAATAAACGCACTCGTACCTAACCTCTCAACAATCTCCCTTCCTTAATTGACAAAGAGATCCAAACAAACTCAAAGAATGCAGAAACAGGGGCACCCAAGGCTAAGAAGGAAGAAGACACACCCCTCCCAATCCCAATCCCAATCCCATGGCTTCTCTGCAACCCAAATAGACACACTGTCCGCCATTTGCGACACCCTCTTACCTTCGCTGGACCCCTCTGTTGCAACCGAGGCTCACCCCTCAGACGCCGTCAGAGCCTTCTACGCAGCCTCCGCCTCCCAACCCCCAATCCCCGATGAGGTGGCGGAGATGATATGGGACAGGGGGTTGCCTGAAGGAAGGCTCCTTGTGAGGGCGATGCTATGGCTCCTCTCTTCAAGAATCGGCACCTTCCTCCTCTGCGGGACACTCTGTTTTTGCACGCAGTTGCCATTTGTTGCAAAGTTCGCAGATTTGCCCCATCGGAGGAGGGAGAAGATAATGGAGGCGTGGCGTGGGAGTAGATTCATGTTCTTTCTCAGGATGTTCTTCATCCATGTCAAATCCATTTGCCTTTTCATCTTTGTCGCCCATGTGAGTTTGAATTCTATGCTCCCCTGTTTCTCCTCTGTTTTTTTTTTTGGCTAGTTCTGTTTTCTTTTTCTTTTCTTTTTTTAATGGGAAATTTACTCTCTAATATTTAGATATAATACCTCTAAATTTTAAAATTATATAAAATCACATTTTAAATGGTACAAATCATACCCCCTCGTCTATTTTCTTTGTGTTATCATTAAATGTATTATGTTTTAATATTTTTAAGCTGAAATTTGATTTTAAATATATTTGAAATTTGAATTTAAGGGTTAGATAAGCCCCGTTTGTTTTTTGATAGGGAAAAGTAATGATTACCCTCATGAATATAGTCCATATTTAAGTTAAGATATATTGATCCCTATTCTAATCATTCCCCCCCTTCTCCCATTTTCCATACAAATGTGTTACTCTTCTATTCCCTAATTTTGAGGGGGTTAACTAATACCTCTAGGATGAGCTAATATTCTCCTCCATCCTCTCCTCCAAGCTCAAAAAATTGGTGATCATATACATTTTATGTGTAAAATTTAATACCTTACCTTTCCTTTCCCTAGTTATCTAAACAAACGAGCCCTATATATTACATTTTAGAAATCATTTTTATTTATTTTTAAAAAATTAATAATAAATAGAGTCTAGAATTATTATCCTAATTTATTTTTAAAAATATTTATAAAATTTTAAAATATTTATAAATTACTATTTTATTTATAATATGATTAGAAATCATAATTTTTATTTATAAAGTTAAAAACATCCTTAAAATTATTATTTATTTGTAGTTTAAAATTATAGAAAACCACCCCTTAAATAGTCTCTATGAAAAATCACCACCCCTCACTTGTTTTTGTTAACTTAGTATTAAATATTCCATAGAGAGATTTACACAAAACCATCCGACCCTTAATAGTTTTCAGTTAAAAATATGAGTTTGATCCATTTTATTTGTTATAGAGAACTTTTTTTTATTTGTAAATTTGTTTTGATATATGGGAAATTTGCATGCCTTTTACCTCAAAATATTTGTAAATTAAAAAATACTTATAGACCTTTTTTTAATCTATTTTTTGAACAAATGTTAATTATTGAACGACAACATTCAAACTACAAATAAACAATAATTTTAAGGGTGATTTTGGTAGAGGGACTTTTTTAAATATCCAATTAGTCACCTAGCCCATAAATCAATTTAATTAGTTTTACCCTAGCCCCCTTCCCATAGGGTGGGTTGGTCAATGGTCAAACAGTTGACCATTGACCGGTCAACGTTGACCAACCCATTTTGATGCCAACTTTTTTTTTTTTTTATAGTGATGCCATATTTTACCGTTTTGATGCCAAAATTTTACTATATTTTATTTTCACTTTGATGCCACTTTTTTATGTCAATTTTTTGATAATATTTTTTTTACCGTGATGCCATATTTTTGATGATATTTTTTCAAAGTAGTATTTTTTATGACATTTTTTTCTTTAATGTGATACAAATTTTTCAAAATGGCATCAATGGTCAACGTGACATTAGAGTAAACAAAAAATGTCATGACAATATTTTGATTCCACGTTTTAAGCTCTTATGCCATCATTTATATAAAATTGTCACCACAAAATGTTGGCATCAAAACGGTAAAATATGGCATCACTAAAAAAAAAAAAAAGTTCGCATCAAAAAAAAAAAAAAATTTGGCATCAAAAAAAAAAAAGTAGGGCATAAAAAAAAAAAAGTTGGCATCAAAATGGGTTGACCGTTGACCGGTCAACGTTGACCGTTGACCGGTCAAGAGGGCTAAGCAAGCTAAAAAAACAATTAATGGGCTAAGCATGCTAAAAAAACAATTAATGGGCCTATCTAGCTAACCAAATATGCTTATAGGGCTTTTTCAACAAATTCCCTCTAATTTTAATGTTATTTTTTTTAATTTAGGAATAATTTTTAAAAATGGGACTAATAAAAAATGAGATAGATATAGATGACAAGTTGAACTTGTAGAGGATAATGGTAGACTTTAACGACTAAAAAGCTAAAAAGGCATATACAAAATTGTTTTAATTATGTTTTTATTTTAAATCAATCATAGTTAAAATGATAAATTTTTTTTTTAATTTTTAAATCCTGAAATTGTTGTAGTTATCTTTTTGTTTTAAAAAAATAAGGGCAAATTGCATAAAATAACACGAACTTTAGGGGTGGTTGCACTTAGTGGCACAATCTTAAAAAAATACAAAAATAATCACCAACTTTGGGGTTTAGTTGCGGTCAGTGGCACATACCCCATATCTTGCTAAGTGGACTAGTGGAGGTGCTTACATGAATTTTTTTTAATTAAAAAGGCATATAACGAGATATGAATTAGTGAGAATGTTTTCATGGATTTTTTTTTAAAAGAATTATAAGACATAAAAGATGTGTCCAAATTATGAAACTAGCTAGGTTCCATTTTTATTTTTTATTTCATGTAATTCCAAATCAGAGATAATTATGAAAAATATAACATTTGCAAATTAAAATAACTAGTACCAAATTTTAATTTGCAAATGTTATATTTGTCACAATTATCTTTGATTTGGAATTACATGAAATAAAAAATAAAAATGGAAACTAGCTAGTTTCATAAACTGGACACATCTTTTATGTCTTTTAGTTTTTTTTAAAAAAAATCATATAAATATTCTCACTAATCCATATCTCGCTATATGCTTTTTTAATTAAAAAAAATCTCATGTAAGTCACTAGTCCACATTAGTGAGATATGAGGTACGTGTCACCGACCCAACTAAACCCCAAAGTTGGTGATTATTTTTATATTTTTTTAAGTTCGTGCCACTGAGTACAACTATGTCTAAAGTTCGTGCTATTTCATGCACATTGTCCAAAAACTAATTAGTGGATATTTTTTTTTTCCAAACATGGCCCCACAAGATCGTGAACTAGCGGAAATTTGAATAAAATTTGATGATGTAACAGTTTGATGAAAAATCCAACACAAACCCAGCATGGGAGGCAATGGACTACAAACGAGACGAAATCAGCCATGTAAATGTAGGCAAGGGGTCAAAGCCGAGACTACTGGAGCAAGGTATCATCGAAACCCTCTACGAATCTCAAACCACATTGATTCATTCCCTCACCCAAAAGGGCCTCAAAGTCACGGAGGACCAAGAAAACGACCTCTACAGGGTCCTATGCGACGCCGTGATCATAGGTTCCGGCTGCGGCGGTGCTGTGGCCGCAGCCATCCTAGCTGCCTCCGGCCAGAAGGTCGTCATCTTGGAGAAGGGCAACTACTACACCGCGTCTGACTACTCGCTGCTGGAGAAGCCCTCCATGGACGAGCTTCTTGAGAAAGGAGGCCTGCTCACTACTACTGATGGTGGTGTCATGCTTATGGCTGCCAATGTCGTCGGCGGAGGCTCCCTTGTGAACTGGTCCGCCTCTATAAACACGCCCAAGGAAGTACTAAGGGAGTGGGCCGAGGATCATCGGTTGCCCCTCTTCGGGAGCTCACGGTACGAGTTCGCTATGGACGCTGTGTGTCGGAGGCTCAGTGTGACCCAGGACTGTGCCAAAGAAGGGCTTCAGAACCATGTTCTAAGAAAAGGGTGTGAGAATTTGGGGCTCAAAGTGGACAAAGTGCCTCGGAACTCGTCGGGTGATCACTACTGCGGGTCATGCCAATTCGGGTGCGCAGCGGGCGATAAGCAAGGGGCTGATGTCACTTGGCTTGTCGACGCGGTTGAGAAAGGTTGCGTGATCATAGCCGGGTGCAAGGCCGAGAAGCTCCTGTTGTTGGACAACGACAACCCGAGGGGTTCGAGGATGAAGAAGTGCTTAGGAGTGGTGGCGAAATCACTCAACCAAACCATCACAAGGAGGATCCAAATAGAGGCTAAAGTCACAATCTCGGCGTGTGGGGCATTTTCGACACCGCCATTACTAGTCTCCAGTGGCCTAAAAAACAAGCACATTGGCAAGAACCTCCACCTCCACCCTGCAATGATGGTTTGGGGCTACTTCCCGGATGGACCCGAGTCATCGAGGATCGAGGGGAAGATTTACCAAGGCGGGGTTATAACCTCCGTCCATGAGCTCATACAATCAGAAGAAGGCGATTTAACATCTAAGAAGAGCCCTATAGCCCTTGTGGAGACGCCGGCTATAGGGCCATCGTCGTTCGCGGCAATGTGCCCGTGGGAATCGGGCCATGGGGTGAAGGAGAGGCTCAGGAAGTACTCAAGAACATGCCATCTTTTCTGTATGGTAAGAGACCAAGGCTCCGGCGAAGTCACTAAGGAAGGTAGAGTCAGCTTCAGGATGAGTCCTCAAGACAAAAAGAACATGACGGCGGGGCTGAGGAGGGCGGTGAGGATCCTGGTGGCGGCAGGGGCGGTGGAGGTGGGGACCTACAGGAGCGACGGTCAGAGGATCGAGTGTCAAGGGGCGGGAGAGGGTGAGATGGAGGAGTTTTTGGAGTCGGTGGAGGCACTGGATGGGCCAATGGGTAGTAGGGTTTGGGGGGTGTACAACACGGCGCACCAGATGGGGAGTTGTAGGATGGGGGCGACCGAGAGGGAGGGCGCGGTGGATGAGAATGGGGAGAGCTGGGAGGCCGAGGGGTTGTTCGTGTGCGATGGCAGCGTCACGCCTAGCGCGGTTGGGGTCAATCCGATGGTCACCATCCAGGCGATTGCGTACTGCATTGGCAAGAAGCTTGCCGAGACCATGAAGAGCAAGAGTGTGTGAGCTAGTGATGACTGAGTTGAGGAACAACTACCAACTGATATTATGAAAAGTTTTGTTCTAGACATCAGCCTATAGTACTATACCTATAATGTAATTTGATATTGGATTTTCAGGATTATCTGAGATATTGGATTTTGAAAAATGGATTATGAAGTTTTTCAATTCGGATTGAAATCCCACCTTATCTAAGTTAATTGATAGTCTTAGTAAAAAGGTTGTTATAGATTATATATTCTATGATCGGTGAAGAAACATACTCTTTAACAATTGATTTGTAAGTATTTTTTTTAGGACGATTTCATGGAAAGTATAAGTTAAAACTACTTAGTGGACTTTTTCTTTTCCACTTATCTAGGAATTCATTCTTTAAAAATAATAATTTTCATATAACCATTCAAAATATACTATAGTTATTGAAATCTTAGTTACAAAGGGTGTTGTTATGTACACTACAAATCCAAGGTCAAAAAATGCACGTCGTTAAGGACGTGCATGCCTTGTGACTAATTAACATTTAAAAAAAAATTAATTAACCCCTTTTAACCATGCACGTCGATAAGGACATGCATGATTTGGGGTGTATATAGCGAGCACGGTTATCAAATTAGATGATATAAAGTTTGGATAAATCCTACTTTGGAGCAATATCATACTCCGTAACATTTGATAATTCTCATTTAGATGGTAGTAATAAGTGGTGTACTATTTTTGTATTGTTAATCAAGAAAAAATAAAATCATAAAACTTATTTAGAGTGCGTCGAGCTCGAGCTAGACTTTTTTCGAGCATTAAGTACTTTAAGTAACCCTATTTGCTTAAAACACGATAACTTAGAGGAAATTTAAGAAATTCCAAAAAATTCTAACTATTTTAGCTTAAATTGAGTGATCTGAGGTTTGAACATAGTTTAAAAATGTGATTATACTTAACTTGTTTAGAAAATGAACAAGCTCGAATCGAAAAAACAACGATAAAACATGTGTCGGAATAGAATAAGGAAAGATCCACCAAATTAGATTTCGGGTGCGAAGTTTAGGATTTTGGGTCAGAAATAAAAAGACGTGCAAAATGTATAAGAATGACTTAAAATCGACTTTAAACTATATTCTATATATAACACGTAGAATATGATGATGTCATTATCATATATGAAAAGGGTGTTGATATATACACCGCAAATCCAGATTAAGGATTTGCACGTCCTTAACGATGTGTATGCACGTCTTTAAGGACGCGCAAGGGTGGGACTGTGCACGTCCACTAGCAGACCCTTTGCACATCCTTAACAACGTGCATGCACGTCCTTAAGGACGTGCAATATATGCACGTTGTTAAGGATGTGCAAACCCTAGTTAGGGTTTCGCGTTTAGGGTTTAGGGTTTAGGGTTTAGGGTTTCCGAGGATTTTGTATTGTTAATTGAAAAAATTGAAGTGTTTAGCTAGTGGAGTTGAATGATTTAGAGTATAATTAAATGGAAATCAATAATTGTTAAGCTTTTCATTCGGATAATATGCGAATAATGTTACAAGGAACGGAAAAAAGGTTTACATCCATAATTTTCATAAACTGGTGGAATAAAATCTAGGAAAATAGTAAAGGGCGACCGGACTCGACACGTAAGGCTCGAAATCTCTCAAACTAAGCTTGAAACGAAGCATCCCATCCTTCGACGCTCGGTTGATGATGTGCGACCCATTCTGGCGGAGGCGGCGGAATAGGAGCGTTAGGACGCAACCAGATCTATGAGAACGGAAAGTTAGAGTTAGAGTATTGACATATATATAGGAAAACCAAGAATAGGTATTAAAAAAAGACGTTTGAAGTCGTACCGCGGCAAAATGGTCTTGCTTTCCGATGCAGGCTACACCAAGGGTTGGTGATTGAGGGTTGTTAGCAGGTGTCGACGAGGTCATGAGGAGACATGTGAACGGATGATTCCAAGCTAGGACGACGAGAGGAATCTGATATACTGTTGCAAATACTAAACCCATGATGGGTAGCTCTATCCACCGTCTCCTATCACCATGCACAGCACCCGCCCATCTCTGATAGTCGACGAACTGCTGGAATGGGTACTCTCCCGTATAACAACCGGCGTACAGATCGGCGTGATCCTCCAAGTGATTGCATAGTAACGCTTTCAGTTCCGGGAAAGCAATCTCGCCGATCGGTGATGTCAAAGCCGCCAATGCACGGTATCCATAATGACCATCTCCAACAGTGTCCCTCACACCCTCAATATGACCGAGCATGAAGGGATCAACGTTGTTTCAACCCCAGTTGAACCCTCCGAACACATCATCACGTCCACGTCGAGCTGAGGTCGCTTGTGGACGATGAGGAGCAGCATTTCGAGCAGCACGTGCTTCTTCTCTCTCAAATCTTTCCCTTAACTCCTCGTATGGCAACGGGTTGGTTCTGCAGGCATTCCTCGACCCCCGAGGCCTCCCCTTCCTTCGGACGCTTGCAGATGAGGGTGGGTGCAGCTCATCGTCGCATACATCGTTGGAAGCCGTGTATGAAGATGACAGCTCGTATGGCAGTGGGGTGTTGTCGATGTCAGTCCATGACAAATCCATCCAGAATGGGTGGATGTCCTCGGCGGGTATTGGAGTACTGGAGTTGACGTATGCCTGAATCTCATGGACACAAGGGATCCCGTAACAAACCCTCCAATGTTGGTTCGTGCATTGCCGAGGAACCTTTTGGTTCACGACATCCTGCCACATCTTGTACAGATAATCGAAACACTTTTTAGAGATTAAAGTCTTTACCTCATCAAAAAGGTTGACTTTATACGCCGCTGTTGGCCATTTGAAGCGGCCGATCTCCAAAGCAGTTTGGAGCTCATGCAGTTGACAATCGTTGACTCTATGGATTGCATCGATCACGATGCGAAAGTCACCAGTCGATGAGTGAAGTAGCTCCTTCAGAACCTTGTGTTGACCCTCAACTCTGTACACATTGAAGTGCATACCACTAAATATTCGATGTTATATCATATTGTAATGGGAGATATGAAGTAAGGTTGTACCTGTTTGTCGTACGGGTGCCGAGATGGAAGACATTATCTACGTAGCATCGTACGATGTTCCTGCTGTATGGAAGCCACACTGCCTCTAAATACTCCACCACACCTGGGAATGGGTGCCATGCAGCGTGTAGCGCCCAACGACGTCGGTTGAATGATTCCTCCGACCTCGATTCGAACAACCACCAGCAGTTGCCCTTAAAGATGCCAGCGTGGTTTAAATTCTTTGTGATCTTCAGAGCAGCTTCCTCGCATCTTCTCGTCACGTGTAACCAGCAGAGGAGATGCTGGACGTCGGGGAAGACAACATTCAGCGCCACCAAGATACCTAGCTCCCGATCAGTCATGATAGCTTGAGGCTGAACCGTCCCAAGCAAGATCTGAAGTTGACGCAAGACCCAGGCGTATGTGTCTTCGTTCTCGTGCGACATGAAGGCATATGCGATGTGGTAAGTCTTGCCTCAGGGTGTGAACCCAACCACCTCGCACAATGGAATCCCATATCTGCAAGTGTAAATATGTTACATGTAAAATAATTTATAATTGGCTAGATGTGCAATAATGTAATCGTAATTAAGTAACATACGCATTTGTTTTGTACGTGCTGTCCAATACGATGACGTAATGGAACCTTCGGAGAAGCCGTATCCCATCAGGATGTGCCAAGAAGAGGTCGCTCAAGACGTTGTCGTCATCCGGATGTCGTCTGAAGTCGTAGTAGTACCCTCTTTCCCGCAGATGGTGCAAGATATCTTGGGTCATCGTCCGACTACCTCTTTCTTCGGCGGCCATCATGTTGAGCGTGTTGGTAAGGATCTTCCTTGACGTGATGCTGGTCTCATCCAACTGCCTCAATCTGTACCCAATGGATTTTGGAGGAGTGCCAATTTCCTTCATCCACATGGCCATCTTCTTTTCCCCCTCTGTCATCTGTCCGGCGATGGCGTGACCCTTCAAGCTCGTGGAAAGCCCGTGGTTATGAACACCGTGGGTTACTGTCATAACCCAGTGACCCGACGCAGCTTCGTGCCCGTGTAGAGAGAATGGACAACCATTTATCTTCGACTGCGTGCTCCGGAGCTTCCTCCCGCGTGGTCGGTACTCCACATACTGCTCGCAAGAAAGGAGAACCCCGCTTGGACGATTCGACGCCCCCGTCCAAGACCGCTTGATTACTAAAATCATGCAGTGTCTCCGACCCAAGTCCTTGAAATGCGTAACCATTTCATCACGGTGATTCCAAACCCTTGGGTCCGAGAACTCAGACGTAAAGTCTCGAAACTGTAATAACATTAGTGGAAATATGAACAAAACGAAAGGAATACGAAATATATTCATTATACGAAACATATCCGTACCTGGCAAACTTGGAGACGACGATTGCTTTGCGGCTCGGCCATAACGATTCTAACGGTGAAGGAATATATCGAAACAAGTCGGACTTTGTTTTGGAGTGTGAAATCAAGCTGTCCTCCTTCGCTTCAAATAGACACTGTTGCGTTAAAGGTATGCGGAAGTGCACGTCCAAAAGGACGTGCTTGCACGTGGTCAAAGACGTGCAAGGGTTTAGGGTTTGGCTGGGTTTGGCTAGGTTAGGGAAAATGCACATGGTCAAGAACGTGCAAGCACGTTCTTGACCACGTGCATTTTCCCTAACCCTAGCCCTAACTAACAACCCTAAACCCTAACAACCCTAGCCAAACCCTAAACCCTAACTAAATTAACTCGTCCTTAACGTTCATTTTTCGTTCTTTACGTTCATCCGTTCTTCACGTTTTCGTTATCGGGCAACCTTATCATATTAACGTTTTCGTTCTTGATGTTTACCTTTAATATGACTCGGAATAAATGAGAGAAGTCTAGTTGAGATATAAATATACTGATAGATACAAAATCCGTAACATAAAAGTATAATATAAAGATAAATATACATCAATGGCCAACTGGGTTGCTGACAGCCTGATGTAAAATACCCGTCACCTCGTCCAACAGCTCCTCAAGGCGATGGTCGGTAGCCAAGGCCCTCTAATAGCCCTCCATCTCATGCAAGCGGGTCGCTAACGCCGGAGGGATGACAGGGGGACGAGGCAGGTCCACCCATGGATCCAAGCCGATCAGGTGGACGGGCGCCGGAGGGTCCAGATGGGGTGGCGTGGTCGGCAGCACGTACGGCCGGCTCTGCGATGCGTACCAAGCCAGGTAATCTGCAGTGACACCGGCCTGGCAATCCTCGCTGGTGTGTCTGTGCTCGGCTAGCGTGTAGAAGCGTCCCTCGTCCTGCAGGTCCTGCCACTTGTTGTGGTTGTGGGCAAACACGACAATGTACCTCGCGTTCTTCAAGGTGGTGCCGCGGGAGACCTGATCCGGCGCGATGACGGGAAGCGGGATGCCCTGGACTCGTCCGAACTGCCGGAGGCACCTATCGGGCATATACGGCTCCTCCTCCCCGCAGAAGGTGATGGTGCCCCGATAGGTGGACTGACGGTACTGGCCGTCGAAGTCCAGATCACGCCCAAAAGGCATCCACTCGACCTATAATTAAAAAAATTAGGCGTAATTCAAGGTTAAGAAATATAAGTCATATAGATAGAGTCTCGAATACATACATCGGTGACGGTAAGACGGTCCACCTCGTCCCGCAGCTGCCGCACCTTTTTCAGCTTCACGTCGTCCTTCATGCGATGTGGCGCCTTCGGACCGATGAACTTCGCGTAGAAGCGAGGGTCTGCGACGCCTTCCGGATCGCTGGAGAAATCACCTCGGAAGCGAGGGAAGTACGCCCCATATCCAAGCCTTGACACAAAAAAGAATATCGTTAGCATATAATATAAATATTTGTAAACTAAAACTCTAATTCAACGGTCTTGTACTTGTAGAATCGGCGTGTAGCTATCTATACCCTTCGCATCTGCTCGGGTAGCCTCGCCTAGGCCCCTGTACAGACATGCGAGGGCACCTGCAGCCCATGCAAGGGTGGCCGTACGCGGGATGTCCCAAATAAGGCCGAAGATCCTCCATGGGATCCGGCTCTGCGACTTCTCCACAAACAGAGTCGCGGCGAGAGCGATGGCCAGGTACCCTATGTGGAGAAACCGACGTTGTGCAGGGTCATTCTGGGGCTGCCCCCCTCCCACATGCATGCGCAGCCGAATCTGCTCAGGATCAGCCGCGGCCTTTGGGTCATCAGCGGGTGCGGGATCGACGAGCGGCCCGTGTCTCTGCTGCCACAGGGCAGTCAACCAAGTCACTGGAAGGCCGCCGGCATATCTGTATGCCTTCAGGGCTTGCTGGGTGAGCTAGTAGTACTCCGCGACGGTGGGGATCAAGGCGCCCGCGGGCAGATGTTATGTACAAGACAGGTCGTCCATCGGAAGTCCCATGAGGCAGGCAACATCGTGCAGCGTGATGGTCATCTCGCCCCATGGAAAGTGGAAGAAGCTGGTCTCCGGGTGCCAATGCTCTAGGAAGGCTGTGTAGGTAAACTCGTTGACACACTCCCAGTGGAGGGACCTCAGCTGCGGGATGCCCGATGGGGTAAGATCCTGCACCCAGGTCCCCGGGCCCTCAAATATGTAGCGGTCGAAAGGCTACAGGTGAGTCGCCTGGTGGTGGAACTTCAGCAGCGGCAGCTCCACAATAGGCTCCCTCTACACCTGATACGCGCGGTGATGCCTGTAAGACACAAGCAGCTCTCCCGGTGGCGAGAAAGGGTCGACCTGCACAGCCGGTGCGGCAGCCTGCGCAGGGATGGGCGCGGGCTCTACCTGTGGGCCCCCTGGTCCTCAGCCTGCCCCTCCTGACCTTCGTCTGCCTCCTCAACGATGTCAGGGATCACGTCATCCGTTGGTGTGGGGGAGGTCGAACGCTCGGCGTCGTGGGTGCCGGATGTAGAAGCCTCTGGAACGGCTGAAGTAGACACCTCGGGGATGGTGGGTGGTACACGAGCAGGCGGTCTACCCATGTCGGCCCGTCGACCCACGACCACGTTAGTAATGCAGCTCCTCAGCAAAAACAGGTCTCCAAGGAAGGCTGCCGCCCCTCCGTCGCATCGCCTGAAGGATCCCAAGATGGCAGACCCTTACAGAAGCTGTCGTGCTCGTCGGCTGGGGGGGGGGGGGGGGTCCCCATCGACTGCTGTAAGCCCTCTGCAGACGCAAGCAGATCATCGACTGTGGCTGTCTGATCGCGTGGTACCGTATCCTCCTATATCTGGCTGACCGCTACCCGGTCGCCGAACCTAACAGGTCGGAGGGTACCATCCCCCATCATGAGCCTCCCTGCTTGTTATTATGATCCAATTGGCTATTAATGTTTTTTCAATATATTTTAATGTATTCTAATGTTATTCTAATGTCTTTTGATGTATTTTAATATATTTTAATATGTTTTAATGTCTTTTATTATATTTTAATGTTAATCAAATATGTTTTAATGTTTAATGTCTTTTCATGACCTTGAATGTTTTTTTATTGTCTTTCAATATTAATTTATTTTTATGTATTTTAATATATTTTAATGTTTTTATCTTAATTTATTCTAATGCCTTTTGATGTATTGTAATATATTTTAATGTTTTTTTATTGTCTTTCAATTGTAATTTTTTTTCTATGTATTTGAATATATACTATTTATTTTTATCTATTTTTATCTATTTTAATATATTTTAATATATTTCTATATATTTTAATGTTTTTATTTTAATTTATTGTAATGTCTTTTGATGTATTGTAATATATTTTAATGTTTTTTATTGTCTTTCAATTGTAATTTTATTCTATGTATTTTAATATATACTATCTATTCTATTCTATCAAATTAAAACTATATTCTTTTCTATCAAACTATATACTATAAACATAACAAATCATAAATACTATATACTATCATTTATATTCTATCAACTTATATTATAAAACTATATTATAATCTATCAAATTATATTTTAAAACTATAAAAATAAATCAAACAAAATAAGTAATTCAAATAACATACCGGTGGGGTCGGGACCGGAGACACCTCAATCGCTCGCCGCTTCCGAGGCGGTAATATGGGATCCTCCACCTCTGCCACTGCTCCACCACCAGACGCCGCAGCCGCCGGTGCTGATCCACCACCACCACCACCCTCCTCGGCCACCGCTTCCACCGGCACCGCCGCACCACCTCCCTCCTCAGCCACCGCCACCACCTCCCCCCATGTTGCACCCCCACCACCACCCTTCGCCTCCATCGGCCTCGCACCACCATCGGCCGCCAGCAGCTCCGCCTCCATCGCCGCCACCGCCGCCTCGATCTCTCTCTCTATCTCTTTCCGTCTCCATCTCTCTCTCTCTCTCTCTCTCTCTCTCTCCGACAGCCTCTCTCTCTCTCACTCCGACAACCTCTCTCTCTCTCTCTCTCACTCCGGCGATCTCTCTCCCTCGATCTCGATTTCTCTCTCTGGAGAAGACGAAGACGAAGAATGAATGGAAGACGAAGTGGCACGTCCGCTTCAGATTTAGTAGACGGGCTTGCACGTCCTTAAGGACGTGCAGCACGTGCTTAAGCACATGCACTTTTGCACGTCCTTGAGGACGTGTTGCACGTCTCTAAGGACGTGCAAGCACGTTTTAAAAATAAAAAATAAAAACGTGCTTGCACGTCCGGGCTCGGGTGGCCCTAAATTAAACATACTTGCACGTCCTTAAGGACGTGCTTGCACATCTTCAAGGACGTGCATGCACGTCTTTAAGGATGTGTAGATTTGCGGTGTATATAGCCGAAACGTATGAAAATGGTAGATAGGTGTGATGGACAGATCAAATGGAGTAAAATAACAGACAAATTGTTCAATGAATTACCTTTATGTATCAATTTATAACTCATTTTCATCCCTACGTTTAACATTTTAAATAATTTGAATAACTTTATTGAGTTATTTTAATAGTGATCATTTTTATATATTCATTTACTTCATTTATTTTAGTGTCACGTATGACTATATAATCACTTGATAATTAACTTATATTAATATTACTATATAGTAAAAATACACATTATAATATATATATATATATATATATATATATATATATATATATATATATTATATTGATGAAGAATTGATAAGAAATAGATTTTTATAAAAAGATAAATATATCCTATATAAATTATTATTACTATAATTATTATTATTATAAATATGATTTAAAAAATCTAAAATATCTCTATTAATGACGAGTTACAACTTATAACGCAAATTTTGAATCAAATTGAAATTCAATTTCATGGAAACTCGATTCAAACGATTTAATATAAACTTATTTTATTTATCCAATTTGAGTCATACAGTCTGATTTAATATAAACTTGATTCAAGTGAAATTCAATTTCATGGAAACTCGATTCAAACAAAATTCGGTTCTTAAAAAATAAAGAAACTCAATTTAAGCGAAACTCTGTTCAACAAAAACTCCATTTCACTAAAACCTGTTTCAACCGAAACCCGATTAAACCGAAGTCCAGTTTCACTGAAGTTCAGTTTAACCGAAATCTGATTGGACCGAATCCCGGTTTGACCGAAGCCTAGTTCAACTGAAACCCGATTTGACCGAAATCCGAAATTGTTTGATCAAATTGCAACCGAAAACCCGATTGTATCCCAAAAAATAATGCCTGAATAAACCCGACCCGAACCGACCCAACCGAATTTTCATCACACCCGATATCAACCTGCGTCCGATTTGACCCAAAACCGAACAACCCGACCCGACTCGCCCGATTGCCACCTCAGTAGGGACTATATAAGCTGTCATTTGGTGTGTAAGGAGAATAATTTTTAGGCATTGCAGCCCTTATGAAGGACCCCTGCCGCCAATGGCAATGAATGAGCTTTGACAACTCCTTTTCCTTCTCCCTATGCTATGCTTATTTGCAGCTTGTTCTTCACTGTTTTTAGTGTTTAGATCACACAGTTTATGCTCTTCACATGATGTCCTCCCAATCCCACTGCACATCCCTCCAAAGTTCTGCAACAGTCACCCTATGCAGCTCTTCTCGACACTACTAGAATTGTGTTCATACACATCGAGTCTAAACCGATGTTAATAAAAAAAATCAATGTGTTAGTGGGTGACGTCAAATATCTCAACTTTACCACATCGGTTTATAACCGATGTCTTTAATAATTTATAACATCGTTTTTAGTTTTAATAATGACTTAAATATATGGATATAATTACTTTTTGATTGATTTGTCTAATTCTAAACTATAATTATTTTCCATTTCTAGCCATTTGGATGTATGTAGGATAATACAAAATTTCAAAGTAACATCGCTATTTTTTTTATAAACCTGATGTCTTACATTGCTATACACATCGATTTATATATTTTTAACAATTTAAGTGCTACATATACACATCTATTTTTGTTATAATTTTCATATATGCTAGGTTTAGAAATCAATTTGTATCTTAATGATCGACATATTTACAAACGTAGACATCGCTTTTCGCTCTCAAGTTCGATGTTTATCATCAAATAAACCTACTAATCTATATTGTGACATTGTTTTGGCAAGCAAAAAATTAAACAATGTAAAAGACCATAAGCAATACATTAAACAATGACAATAGAGTCTAACACTCTTGAAAATAGGGCTAAAATACAAAACATAATACATCAATAGTTTGATTCTAAGCTTGGCATAATATCACTTGAAAATAATGACAATAGAGTTTAAATGCTAGATGCACAATTCAAGGCCAAGATGGAATGATCTTCCCCCCCAAAATTCGTTGTTTCTTCCTCTCGTTCAGACCTAGTGTTGCCACTTCTCTTCTCTGAATCTAGCTCAAATTAAGCATCCAACAGTCAATGAAGAGCAGATCTGAACTAATGTTTAAAAAACAGATGTAACCACCAATGAAGAGCATGAAAATTATGCATAAATACATCATGAATGAGTACAAGAATGCAAAGAACAAACCAGTTTTAAGGCAACATATATCCATATATGCGAGCTATTTTAAGACAATTTATATCCATATATGTGACTTGTTTTAAGAGTGCATCTCTTAAACCATTGATATGCGATATATTCTATAGCGTATTTAGTAGTTTTTGTCATCATTTACATGTCATTATGGGAGATATTTGTATGAACTTGGTGATTCGGAACCTGTCGAAGAAGTTGAAGAAATCATAGGATCATGCAAGTTACAGAAGAGTTGAAGTGAAGAAGTAAAGAAGCAGCTGGAAGCTGGTGACCTTAGCGCGGCCGCGCTGCTAGTAGCGCGCCCACGCTGCTACTGACGCGCCCGCGTCAGGCCCTGAAGACGGATTCTTATCCGATTTTCCCTATCTTATTAGTTTTTAATATTATATTTTTATATTTTTACGGGAGGTTAAACCCGATTTTATTAGGTTATATTACTGCGGAGAACGCAACAGAGATAATGAGATTAGGCCTGTCAAATTTGGCGTCGTTGCCGGGGAAGGCGCCACGTCGACAATCGCGGCCGCGCCACCAGAAACACCTGCGGCGATTTTGGAGATCTGCAGAAATCGCCGACGCGGCCGCGCCACCAGAAACACCTGCGGCGATTTTGGAGATCTGCAGAAATCGCCGACGCGGCCGCGCCACCCCCAACGCGCCCGCGCCTGTCAGAGAAACCCACCAGGCGGCTGACACACCTGACGCGGCCGCGCTGCACCCGACGCGCCCGCGCTGCTACCCGACGCAAGCAGTTCCTCGCGACATATCAGCTGTACCTTGGAGATAACAGAATTAGAGGGGTTGCTTTCAGATACAATGGCACTACCTACAGGGCTTCTACAGCAAGGTTGCGAAAAGCTTTGGGGGTCACTAAAGCCCCAACTGATGGATGGGTGACAACCGCGACCGACCCAGACCTTGTTGCATTCTTTATAGCGGTGTCTGGAGAGGACTTCTTAACCAGTAACGAGTACAACAGCAGGATTACTCATCCTGTCTTCCGTATTTTGTGCAAGATCGTTTCTGGGACATATTATGGGCTGATCACAGATACAAAGCTTTCCATGACGCACCTGAGGTTTGCCTACAGCGCTGTGCCTACTGCAGATTATACGCCTGACTGGGTTAGGCTTTTCTTCGATGGGCTCGACAAAGTCAGAAAGGATCGCAGTGCCGTTGGACCAGAAATGGTCCAGAGCGGACTTATTACTCGGGTAGCCATTGCTGTAGACGTTGGGCAAAATGGTTTGCAGGAGTTGGAGGAGCAGGTCATGGCAAGGACCTATACAGAGGAGTATTTGCGGAGGTGTTTGATGCTGGATACTGCGCCGGATGGGGGAGCCATCTGGTGTACAGGCAAGAAGAAAGAGCATCAGTTCAGGCTCCCTAAGCCCCTTCCTTGGTCTGAGACTTGGACTAATTGATATATTGAGGCTGATTATTTTCCGACGTCAGTTCTGGGTAGACGGCGTCGCCTTGAGGTGGGTAGCAGTAGTGGCACAGCTGGAGTTGCCACGGATGAGGATGCGCCTGTGGCTCCACAGGCTTTTGTTCAGACAGATACACAGGGTTTCGCACAGAACCCACAACAGGAGATGCCTGCTTATCAGACCCCTTCTCACGGGTGGGATTCTCACCCGACATATCAGAGCCAGCAGGATTCACATCAGTGGGCCCCTTGGCCCCCACAAGCTTTTCAGGATGCCCATCAGCAGCCTCACCAGTGGGGCTACCTGGTTGATCAGATTGGCCTTCTGCGCCAAGACGTGGGGAGTTTGACAACAGTGACGAACCAGATTCTCCACCAGCAGGCCGACATCCTAGAAGGCTTTAGCGAGTTCAGAGAGATGAGGGAAGAGTTGCGCCGCATGCGAGAGGGTTACTCTCGCCACTATCCACCCCCTTAGTGAGTCCTTCTGTTCCCTTTCTCCCTACTTATTTCTGTCTTCTTTCACATTGAGGACAATGCTTCATTCAAGTATGGGGGAGGGAAAGGACTTACATATCTTGTACATATTTTATTTCCGCATTATTTGTGTACAGATTCTGCACTTGTTATATAAAAAAAAAGAAAAAAAAAAGAAAAAAAGAAAAAAAAAAGAAAAAAAAAAGAGAAAGCAATCAAAATCCTGGGATGAGTTGAAAACCCGAAAGGGCGACTCAGGCAAAAAGCAGGTAGTCTGGCGAGCCTTAGGCTTTGGCAATATGAGACTTGAGGGAAGTGAGAATGTTTATGTGAGTACCATCTTTGGAAAAAAAAAGGAGTGGCTTGGTGAAAACCCGAAAGGGCGCCTTGGCAAGATGAGCGTTTACTTTGAGTGTTTAGGATTGATCTCTTGGCGAAGGCGACATAAGAAGTGGAGTGATAAGGAGGTTTTCGGGTAGGCCATTGGGAGCTATAAGGTGTAGATGGTTGAGATACAATTGTAAGTCTCATTTTCTATTTTGATTGTCTTTTGTGCTGATTGTTGAGATGATGGAAACTACTAGTACTTAGTGTTCATTTTCCTTGTACTGTCTGTGAACCTTTGAGATTTATGGTGAGAGTAGGCTTAGCTTCTATGCTTACTCGGGACGAGTAAAGGTTTAAGTATGGGGGAATTTGATAGGCGATATATTCTATAGCGCATTTAGTAGTTTTTGTCATCATTTACATGTCATTATGGGAGATATTTGTATGAACTTGGTGATTCGGAACTTGTCGAAGAAGTTGAAGAAATCATAGGATCATGCAAGTTACAGAAGAGTTGAAGTGAAGAAGTTCGGAAGCAGCTGGAAGCTGGTGACCTTGGCGCGGCCGCGCTGCTACTGGCGCGCCCACGCTGCTACTAGCGCGCCCACGCTGCTAGGAAGACGTGCCCGCGTCGATGCACCAGATGGAAGTAGCAAGGCAATACACTGGCGCACCCGCGCTGCTACTGACGCGCCCGCGTCAGGCCCTGAAGACGGATTCTTATCCGATTTTCCCTATCTTATTAGTTTTTAATATTATATTTTTACGGGAGGTTAAACCCGATTTTATTAGGTTATATTACTGTGGAGAACGCAGCAGAGATAATGAGATTATTTTCCAGAGACGTATTTTCCCTTTTCTTCATCTCACAAACCCTATGGAGAACTAACTCTCCTTTGTTACACTTGGTTCTTTGAAGCCTTCGATTGATTTGGTTGTGAGTATTCTACTCTTGTTCGTCCTTTGTTAATTGTTTCGATCTCCCGAGCTTATTGCTTGATTGCTTATTATTGGTTAATCTGGATTGATCACCTAGGTTTATCGATACTAGTCATATTGCTAGGGTTTCCAATTCCAGGTTTGGGGTTGTAGATTCATTGTAGTGAACACAATCACCATACGCGGGTTGCTTGTGGTAGATTGTGAAGGAGATTCGATTACAAGCTATTTTAACGGGTTGTTAGAATCGCTTGTATCTCATCATAATTCATGTTTGAATGCTATCGCTTTATTATTCGGTGAAGGTTTTCCCTTGTAATTTGGTGATAAGTGCTTTTAGGACTGGTAGGACTAAAAGCTATTACACGATCTGAATTGAGAACAATTACTGGACATTAGAACTTGAGATTCATAGAATGCGATGATGAACCATCTCAATTGTTGTGCGGATAATTACCTGGTGTGATACTTTTCCATCATATATTCGCAACCTTTATTTGCAACTTGTTATGTCACCATTGCTTTCACACAAAACTCCCCCTTGAATCGGTTACTTTTGGGTAATAATACTTGCTCTTACAATTGATTTTGTTTCCCTGTGGGTTCGACCCTAACTTACCTACTATACTTGTTATAGTTTGCATCTTAGGAATTTACTTTGATTTGGCATAACGACTTTAGGCCTGTCAACCATGTACACACATTATCAAGAATTACATTTCCTAAGTCATTTCTAGGATGCAAACTAAGAAAAAAACAGATAAAATCATTAAATATCGTGACTAGAGGTGTTGCTACCCACTGAATTCCAGCATCATGTAAATAATTTAGAGTTGCTGCTCGGATCAAGTTTGCCTAGTAGAAATACAAAGAAGTACAAGGTGAACACAACCTAATTAATTAAGAATCAAAATATTGAGATAAAGAACATCCAAACTGTCCAGGCAAAATAGTTAAAAATTAGTCAGACCTGCTCCATTGGTAAAGATTAAATGTCAAAAATTAGAACTGTTGAGAAAGGATAGCACAAAGCAACTCATTATGTTGAACAACACCATTTAGTTCCTAAAAATTAAGTTTAAATATAATAATAGCGGTAACATATGATGTGTCCCCTAGAACATATAACTTATCAACTAATGCAGATTGAGATGAAAGATATCAAACAGGGCATAATTGATAAGATCATTAAACTTCATAGAACATCACATTACTCAAATCCACCCTACCTAGTCCAATATATATATGAAAATGATTGGTAAGGCAAAAGCATAACTAAGAATCATAAGTTATAATAACAAGAAGTTGGCAAACAAGAAATCAATATTTAAATTGAATTTAAAGATTGTTGTAGCACAAGTTGCAGTAGAGATCAGCAAAGCATAAAACCCAATCCAGTCAAGTGCATTGAAGCCTTTACACTTCTCAACAACCACTGAGTTTATGAAATGGCAGGAATATCATAAAGTTGATCTCTATAAATTGAAAGTTCTTTAGGGATGATAATTGCAGCAAGCCATGGTGAGACCAATCCCATGAAAACAATCCCAGTACATGCGAATTTAATTAAAGGATATAGGCATACCCATAAAGGAAGAACAAAACACCTGTTAAAGAACCTAGAGTTTTTGCAATGAGAAAACCAACATTATTCTTGGGGATTGGCACACCAAAAAGGGAAGCTAAAGTCGGGGTGATGTCTACCTGGATTACCAAAAACAAAGCAGCTCTTACATGCAAAATGAACCACAAAAGCATATTTCCATAATACACTATTATGTCAAAGGGAATGGAAGATTTAATGTGAATGATATTTAGAGCACAAAATTCAAATTAGATCCGAACATATAACTCAAGAATCAGGATACTTCAACTTCTCTTCTGAGAATTGACATTAAAATCACTAAATGTCAATTATCTAGTCATCTCAACGTACCCCATAATCATAAATGAAGTTATTTGATGTTTTGAGCAAGAGCAATTTCCAAAGCACCACCTCTCTGCCCTCTTTATTAAAGCAAATACTTAACTTCTTTTAGCCATAAATCATAACAACCTTTTGTAATGTTTGTAAATCATATCATGTTTTCCTTTTCTTTTCACTCGAGATGAGGTTGTCATTGGATGAGAAGTATGACAACAGTTCACGGAAAAGACACAAGAAACCCTAGGAATCAAACATATTATATCAGATAGGCATCTCTAGCATATAATTGACTTAGGCTTTTGTCCCTGGCACCAGAACTGAAGATGCATCAGGGTTTTTCGTATGTCACCTTGGCAAAATTTAATGTACTTCTCTATCATGTGAGGATCGACATATGATTTTTTTGCATTACAAACCTGCTTGGACATTAATTTGGTAAAAACAGAATACACATTCATCACAACCTTGTTTTCCTTAAAATGAATCAAAGGGAACAAATGGCAGGAAAATCCAGGAAAAGTATCGGGCAAGCATGGTGAAGGAGCTCCTTTTGTGATGGTATGTAGAAATGAACCTCTTCCCTATCAAGGCTGAAGGTTCGATAAAGTAAAACAAAGTAATATAAAAATACTCTAGAAGGGGGGTTGAATAGAGTATGCTGTTTTTTCGCAGATAGTCACAAGACTTGTGAAGCTCGTGCAAAACCCTTTGAGATTAGACTTAGTCTTTTCTCTGAAAACCTGAATCACAAAGTTAAACAATCAAACCAAGTGCGGAAATAAGGTAAAGCAGTAAATAAAGGACTTGATGAATTGTTTACGAGGTTCAGCACGAACTTGGCCTACGTCCCCGCCTAGGGTTCTTCCACAACCCTAGGATTCAACTGGCTTTTATTGATTCACAAGACTTAGGATCCTAGTAGTTCCCCGAGAAGCCTCTCTCCTATACAATTGCAATCTAGTCAACTCACGTTCCCTTGGAGTCCTAGACCAATATAGAAGAGCCCCACCTCTCTATGCTATCTAGTACAATCCTCTTACACTTAGTGAATCAATCGCCTAGTGTTCACTTCCTGAGTTACAAACTCTCAAGTATAACACTATACCTGAATATATCCTATAAGCTCACTGTATAACTCTCAAATGCTTTGAAATGAAATAACAGACTCTTAAGGACTAGCAGAGAGTACACGAAGAAGACAAATTTCTCTTTGAAGGCTTGAGTGTATGAAAGCTTGTGTTTAAAATACTCTTTTCTTTGAACATAATAACCTATAGAATAGGTTTTGTATTTCATCAACATTGTTAAAGCTTCAAGACCTTTGACACAAACAGACTGTCAAGGCCTTTGAAACTTATTCCGGTTTTCATCAAGGGAGGGAGTTATCAATCTCCCCCTTGATGAAAGACAAAACATGTGCATCCCTGTAACTTAGTCAAGCATATATAATATAAGTAGAATCAGACTAAGTACCTGCATGGGTTAGACAAATGTTGGATCAAAATTTTTAAAGCGTGAAAACCATCCAAATGAAAACGAAACCAAGGTCTTCAAAGACCTTCACAACAGTTAAGAAGTTTTAAATTCTAAACCACAAACCACAACAGATCATCTCCCCCTTTTTGTCTTTCAACAAAGGGAGGAGGCAAAATAGTCACCAAAAGTTTTGAAATAGTTTCAAAAAACCAGCAATGTCATAGATTCAGGGATAGGGTAGGGTAGAGTAGGGTTAAGCTTCGTCGTCCAGAGCATCATCAGTGAGCCTTGTCCACAGACCTTGCAGCAGCTTGGTTGTCCCGCTCATCTCCGTCATAACCTCCTTGTGCAGGTTCTTGAGGTCCAGACGAACTTCCTCCAAGCCCAACTTCAGGTTGTCCATGCGTTCATCAACGGCTGAGGCAGTGGGAAGAGCTTTTGAAGGAGAGGCAAGACTCCAACTCCGTTGGGGGGACCGAGTGATGCCAATCTTTTCAAGGCTCTTGGAGTTGAACTTACCCATATGACGCTGTTGTTTTTCATTTTTGAAATTGATTCCAGAAGCTTTGAAGAGATGGGTCACAAGGGTGGCAAAGGGGAGGGGAGATCCTTTTCTGGCTTTTCTAGCATGAGCCATGGATCCAAGGATAGTGTTGGCCAGATCAAGGTCAAGGCCATTTAGGATACGGTAAAGTAGGACCATGGCATTATCAGTAAGGAGCAAGCCAGAGTTAAGACGGGGTAAGAGGCAACAAACAATGATGTTAAAGATAATTTTTGCCTCTAAGTTAAGGGATGAGTGGGTTAGCTATTTTGAGGTGCTGGTGGATGCTTTGGGTAGGAGATATTTGGATCGAGCAAGGGCTAGGCACTGTTCTTTTGTGGGGTTCTTGGGAGAGGGTGGACAAGGTCTAGGTAGGCCAAGGTAATCAACAAATTCATTGGAGTTGAACGAGATTCTAACCCCTTTGACGATGGACTCCAAAGACCAACCGTCGACATTGTCTTTGGCTTTTAGGTTTATGTAGAACAGGCGGGTGAGTTGGGGATAATAGACAGATTCAAGGTTAAGAAGGGTCCAGGCAGGGGATTGTTTGAGTAGAGAGATGCAAGGTAAGTTCAAAGCTTCAAAGAACTCAAGATCAAAAAAATCAGAACAACAAATCCTACGAGTTCGAAACTCATCTACCCACTTTCCAGCCGTTTCAGCATTTTCAAACCATGAAGCGGGTAAGGATTGGTTTACCTAGATGTAGGCAAGTGGATCAGCATTCTTCATGTGAGCAATTGTTGGAGCAGCTCTCTTGGCAGGCGCTTCAAAGCCTCTGAGGGTGCCTTTCCTTGTGCGCTTTGGAGAAGGAGGCTTGACCGCTGCTGGGGCTTTCCGCTTCTTTGGAGACGGGGGAGGAGGAGAAGGAGAAGGAGAGGCAACGGGTTCTGACTCCTCTTCCTCCTCGTCCTCAGACCCCGAGTCCTTAGCGGACCCCTCATTGTTGTCGCCTTCAACATTCTCGTCATCACCGGTCTCGTCATCCTCCTCATCTTCTTCCTCTGGTTCCTCCTCAGTGGGAACTTCAGCCTCGACCTCTTTCCTGATTCTCTCAGCCTCCTCCTCGACAAGCTTCCTTGCCTGCTCGGCCTCTTCTTCGACCTTCTTCTTCCTTAAAGCTTCCTCTTTGGATTCCTTGGCTGCATCCCTTTCTAGAATGGCGTCGAGATCCTCTTCTTCCTCTTCCTCGTCCACCTCCTCGGCGATGACCTTCTTTTTCCCTTTCTACTTCGCACTGAGAGGCTTCTTAGCAGAGCATTTTTGAGAGCCCTTGGTAACAGTAGACGTGCTCTCAGCGATGGTGCTCTGGACAACAGCAGGGACGATCGCTTGAGGAGTGGGTTCAGGTGTGGGGGAGGTAGCAGTGACCTGACGTCCCTTGGGGGTGGCGCCAAGTCTTTTGGGTGTGGAAGCTTTCTTTGATTTGGGAGCCATGGAGGTAATCGGCTAGGGTTTTTAGAACAGTTTGGGAGGTTGAAGAAAGAGAATTTGGAAGGTTTTGGATAAGTTTGAGTTTGTGAGGGAATCGGGTACAGAATTGGGTTTAAGTAGAGTGAGCCAGTGAGGTGATGGAGTGATTTGACGGGTTTAGAGTTCCAAGGATAATAATCATAACATTGCCAATTTGAAAATATTCGAATTCAAAATTCAAATCCTTTTCTTAACCAAAAATAAGAGGAAAAATATCCGAAATTATTTTGTTCCAAAAATATCTCAACGGGTAAAAATATGTGACAAAATAATTTTTTTAAAATCCGTTAAAAAAATACTTGATTAAATATCTAAAAAGATATTAACCAAATATATGTGATCCGATATATGTAATCTACCATTTAGTTCACAAACCTTGACATAATTCTCAAATGTCTTGACACTGAGTAGAGTTTATCTTTCGTAAAGGGAAAGCTCCCCCTACGAAAGTGCATCCTTGTTAAGCATCCCAATATCTTGTCTAATGAAGGTGAACCTGTCCTCTGCCAAAGGCTTAGTAAAAATGTCAGCCAATTGATAATCAGTTGAAATAAAGGAAATGGACACATCACCTTTTTTGACATGGTCTCTAATGAAATGATGCCTTACATCAATATGTTTGGTCCTTGAATGCTGAACATGATTCATTGTAATGGAGATGGCACTTGTATTGTCACACGTAATGGGAATGCCTTTGAGGTTGATGTCAAGATCTCGCATTTGTTGGGCTATCAGAAGGATTTGGGAGCAACATGCTCCAGCTGCTATGTATTCGGCTTCTGCAGTGGATAGAGCAACTGAGTTTTGTTTCTTTGAATGCCAACTGATCAAGGATGCTCCTAAGAATTGGCAACATCCTGATGTGGTCTTCCTATCCACCTTATAGCCTGCAAAATCTGCATCAGAATATCCGATTAATGTGAAATCCTTTTGCTTTAGGTACCATAGTCCAAGCTCCTTAGTGCCATTGAGATATCGAAAGATCCTCTTCACAGCCATGAGGTGAGATTCTTTAGGATCAGCTTGAAACCTAGCACACATGCAAACACTAAACATAATGTCAGGTCTACTAGCTATAAGATATAGTAAGGATCCAATCATTCCTCGATACTCCTTTTGATTGACACTTTTCCTAGTCTTGTCTTGATCTAGAGATAATGTTGAGCTCATGGGTGTCTTTGCTGCTTTGGATTGATCCATCTTGAATTTCTTCAAGAGGTCCTTAGTGTACTTGCTTTGGTTGACAAAGATCCCTTTCTTGGATTGATGAACTTGTAATCCCAAAAAGAAGTTGAGTTCACCCATCAACCTCATCGCAAATTCACTGCGCATAATGTCAGAGAATTCCTTGCACAAAGTGATAGGCTAAAAACCTACACCCACAAGTGTATGGGGTTCAGTTGTAGTAATCAAGTGTCGTATCCACAAGGACCGGAGGAGTATCGATTGTAATTTCAAGCTAGTTCAACCAAGTTCAGGATAGACAAACATATTTGAGAGAGTGTGTATAAAGTAACCAAGAAAATCGATTTAATGTTGAGAGATATATATGGGGAAGGCGTTCTAGGGACAAGGATTTACCAACAATGCATCATCAATAGACCAAAATATTTTCTTGCTTGATTGATATCTAATTCAAAAGTGAAGGTAGATCGTCCAAGGTAATCGCAAAGTTCCTCTCGGAATCAAGGCGAATGTGTCCAAATTGGTTAATGATCGCCTCTCGGTCTCAACCAACCAATTTAGACCCTTTCCGTGCTTAGAATTCTAGGTAATAATCTTGCAAACATAACCATCTCGGTCTCAGTCGATACAATTATCACCTAAAATGTCTATGATGATCTAAAGATCCACAAGAAGTTCAATTTCTCTTTCGATCAACTAAACTTTAGGCTTTATCCTATGGTTCAAATGGTTCTAATAGCCTCTCGATCGGCCTAAATTCACCATCTAGGTTCCAATTCGGGGTCTTAGTCTCTCGATTTCAAACCCTAAAATCAGTTATAATCGACTCTCGTCAACTAGGGCTGGCGCGATAGGATTAAATCACCAAATAGAATCAAATATCATTCAAACAATACTAAGAACAAGCCTATTTTCGCATTGTCGGGACAATCCCAACCCTGGAACAGGAAATCTAGCAACTCATGGATAAGTACATGCTTGATTCAATCAAATTCGGCAAGACAAACATAGAACAACGGAGATGGAACGGAAATTACCGGAATTTGATAGATCGAACAAGTTTTTCTTTCCAAAAATCTCTAGTCTCCAAAGCTCTCCTACAATGTCAGATTTTTCGGCCTCCACTGGTCTCCCCCCGTTTTAACCTTTGGAATCCCCTTTTGTTTAGAAAATAAAATGAATTTAATTTGGAACACAGGAAACACTCGGCCGAGTGGTTTCTGCACTCGGTTGAGTGGACTATGAAAAGCAATGCCCGTAAAGAACTCGACCAGAGTGATTCTCGAGTGGTTTATGCACTCGGTTGAGTGCCTTCTGGCTTGTTCATCTTGACATCACTCTGGCACCATGAGGCCGAGTGGTTTCTAGAGCTTAGCTTTGCCGAGCTTGCTTCGCTTCTTTTGATATGTTTCCTTGATTCCGTGCTTCCTAGCTCATCGAGCCAACTCTTTCTCTTTAAACTCTTGAATCGACACCAAAACCGCTCCGCAACGCCTGAAATCATAACAACCGAGCGGTAGACACCGATTCCACCAAACTAAACCAAAAAAGGGCAAAAAATATATATAATGCTTACTCAAAGGCCCTAAACCCGATGCAAACATGCCATAAAATCATCACTAAATATATGCTATCAAAATACCCCATACTTAACCTTGCTTGTCCCCAAGCAAGATTAAAACAATAATCACAAAATAACATCTACTAATGTAAAATATTTGTCGAATGCTGTCCTAGCATATCATAGCCAACAACCAAAATCATAAGGGATCGGAAAAACACCATAAAATCGTCAACAAAATCACCGCTTGAATTTATGCACACAATAAAATCATAAGAGCTTTATAGGGCTATGATGGGGCTAAGGTGAAAACAGTTTTTCAGGCCATGTGGTGCTAAAATCCGGGAAAACGGATCATGCAAGAACAATCGGAAAAACACCAACTTCAAAGAATCAAACTCATACCAATCCACCGAACAAACTCCATCACAACAACTTTTTTATCTTCACTCTTGTCAGCCACTTCAAAAAAAAATTCTTTTTTTTTTCTTTTCAATTTTTTTAAAAGAATTTATTTCTTCACTCTCTAGTCTCGACACCGTTTTACGCGAATACAAACATTTGTGATGAATGCACCCGGTTACTAAGTGTCTTGACCATCTCACTTTTCATTTCTTCCTCCTTGTGTGGATTTTATTCTCCACAAGCAGGATCGGTTACTAACCGTATTTTTTCATTCTTGACTTTTGCACAAGAGTGAATTTTATCCTCCTCTTATCCCAAGACTTTTTTTTTTTTCAATCAGAATCAAGAGAAATCATCTCATACTTGAAGCACATCCACACAACAAAACACACTGTCATAACCCAAAATCTCGGATTGGGTAAAGGCAAATAGCGGGCTATGAAAATCTTGTGGAGCTACCAAAGAAACAAGCTTATAAGGCTCAAAAGGCTTCAAGCAGATGGTCAAATGCAAGGGTAGGTAAGGATAAATGGGCTGACAAACTGCCTCAATCATATTTAAATTTGTGCACATAAACCCAATAATGCGGTATCAAGTCAAGCTCGAGTATCCAAGTATGAGGCAAGATATACACATAATAGAGGGTATACATGTTATCTAGTCAAACAAGGCAGTAGCTCAATGCTCAAGCAATCATCAAATATTCCAACAAGCGCGGGCCAAATAGACACAAAAACTGCAAAAATTATGAAGTATTCACCCCCACCCCATACTTAGACAAAGCATTGTCCTCAATGTGCAAAACAATCAAATAAGAGATGGGAATACTCAAAATTTTAACAAGTAGAGCATGTGTCTAGAAGGTAGCCAAGCTAGAGCCATTTGCGTCCAAACCTAGACAAGATAACCAACACAAACAAGCAACAAACTCGGCATGATGGGGGTTAGTAGATAGGTGCCAAACACCTTCAATTCAGCTCAAAACACAAATAATATTCTCAATATAGTGCACTCTCCACCCCATACTTGCACTTTTGCAAATCAACCTAAAAAAAAACAAAAGAAAAAAAAAACTGAAAAGTAAAAATAAAGAAAACATACCTCGGGTTGCCTCCCGAGAAGCGCTAGTTTAAGGTCTGAAGCCGACCTTCCATTACCTTCGATTGCTTGGGTCAAGGTGGTTGAATGGAAACAACCTCCTTGGTTGGATCTACGGCGGAGTATTCCTTTAGTCTTTGTCCATTCACCTTCAACTCGCCAGTCCGTTTGCTCCATACCTCAACAACTCCATGGGGATGCATTCCTTTGACCTTGAAGGGGCCGCTCCACCTTGATATCAACTTCCTTGGAGCTAGTTTTACCCTTGAGTGGAAAAGTAGCACTAAATCACCTTCTTGAACTCTTTCGGGAGTTCTTCCTTTAGCTTCACTTGTAGAGACTCCGTCATATACCTGCAAATCAGATTTGGAATCCTCCACAAAGACAGTCAAATCTCGAGATACATCAACAAGTAACTCTTTTCTAGCACCACTGACCACACTCTTTGTCAGAGCAAACTTTGGAGGGTCTCGGTTGACCACTTCTTTCATGGCATCATAGCCCCCTTTACCTGCAACTGTTGTGAGCCTAATTTGCCATGTTTTACACTTACTTTTATATCGATTTCTGCATACATTGCATGCATTCGGGTTAGAATAATACAGAATCTATGTAGTTTACACTTATTTGCCAGATTATGGAGTCTACACTAGTTTTTGTTATATTTGACAGAAATCGGACGCACTTTGGAGCTTAAAGGAAACTCATGGAGAAGCTAAGAATGGTGCATCTGGAGAAAACGCCATTTTTCACCATTCTTCATTCTGAATCAAGCTTTGATGTCTTCATGAGAGTTGTAGCCCTTGGAAAGAGCTTTTCAACGCATGGTCATATGCATCAATCTGACGAACGAGGACTCGGGAAAGTGCGTTTCAAGAACAGAGCAGAAAGCTGAGAGAACTTTACTCGATCTCAACAAAGGCTGTCCGAGCACACCTGGTCGAGCAGAGTTGATCGAGGACACTGAGTCAGAGACAACCCGATCCCGGAACCCAACTCGATCTCGAGTAACTCTTGTCGAGATCGAGTTGAGACAAGCCGAGAAGCCGAGGACGGAGAAGCTGAGCCAACTCTACTTGATCTCGAGTACAGCTAGTCGAGATCGAGGAGCCAAGGAGCACCAGTCCGAGCCTTGTCGAGCAGAGCTACCCGACCAAGCTGATAGAGTCTATTTTAGTCATGTTTTTAGTATAGATTTGCATATTAATTTAGAGCATGTTTACACGTTTTATAGCTTATTTGTTACTCCCTCCGTTAAGAAAAACATGTCGTTTTAGGAGTAAAATCTTGTTAAGAAAAACATGTCGTTTTAGATATTTTGGTGTTCACTTTCCAAAATTACCCTTGTCATGATTAGATGTTTGTTAGTTTTAGTTTTCAATAAAGTGGAAAAGTAAAGTAATAATTAGGGGTATAAGTGTATTTTTGTTTGCTTTTATTTGTTTTCTTAAAAAATGTGCAAATGTCTAAAACGACAAGTTTTAATTAACGGAGGGAGTATTATTTAGTTTTCAGAGTTTACACCCGTATTTTATTGATTTCATGTATTTTGGAGCGAATTCGGAATAAATTGTGTTGGACAGATTATATAAAGTGGGGGAAGAGTTGCATGCTTCTCAAATTATGTTTCAACAAGATGGGCTGATGAATTGATACGGAAGGGGGCGGAGGGATTCATACGGCTCGCAAGTTGCTTTTAGTGTTTTGCCGTTATTCATTAGGAATTAGGCTAGTTAGATAAATTATATTAATATTATATATTAAATTAGGATAGATCATAGAATATTAGATAGATAGATTAGGAAGATTATACGGTTGCATTGGAATGTAATATATATAGATTCATACGGCTTATGCCGTGAGGGAGGACCGTAGCCGACTAACATTCTACCTCTAAACCCTAATTGTTTTTGTCTTATTTTTATGGAGATCTAAACTCTCCCGTTTCGTCTATGGATTGAAGCTTTGATTTGATAAAGTTGTGAGATTTCTATTCATGTTCTATTCCTATTGATTCGTATTGATTCTTTTGCGATTATTGTTGATTTCTTCTAGTCCGTACAACTAGTTGAGATTATTGCTAGGATTTTGTAGATTCCTCGTAGCGAACCTTAATCCATAGTAGCAATCATGCCTTTTTAGGACTCGTAGGACTAAACTGGTGTGTAGAGAATCAATTACATGTTAAATGCTGACTCGTAGCTTGGTGTTGCATGTATCCTGGTTAATCCTTAATCTTAATGCTACTATTAGGTTAAATCTTGACCGTGTTAAGGTTATCTAATTAGTAAGGGTTACTAGGACTCGTAGGACTAGTAATTTACACAAGATCAGGACAGGAACAATAATAGGATGAAAATAGAACTTGACGAAGAATCAAGGATCAACTAGTCAAACTAAAGTGGATGTTTATAGATGAAACTATCTTCTTAATTTTCCCATTGTATCTAACTTAACTTTGTTGTGAACCTATCTTACGGTTCACGACACCCTTACTACTAACATTTTAAGATGAGATTAATGCAGCATCAAGGGGAAAATTTTCACCATTATTTCACAAGAGTGCATAATTTCTTGGACGCCCGTTATGCAAGGGGTTACCAAGATAGTTTGCAAGATATGGTTGTTTGTGTACTTGAGGGCATGACTCCTGAGACCAAAGAACTTGCCGAGTCTATGAGTAACGGAGGCTTGGCACGTTTCGACTTATCAGAGATGTGTGATTTTTTCTGCTACATGGGCCACCAGGTGGAGCGGGAAGAAGCTTTCACACGCCGGGTTATGTTGGAGTAGGTGCTTAAAAGGATGGAGCGAATTGAGGAACAATTGAACCAACTTAATCAACCGGTGAGTGAGTTGGTAGTAGAGCAATGCTTTATTCCTCAAGTTGATGAAAGTCAAGACACAAACAATGATGGTTTGATCGATGAGAGCCCGATGCTCCCTTACATGGAGTCTCATGAGTGCACGCATGGGGATCAATGTATTTTGGCTCCTATTTCATCTGAAGAAATCATCCATGACTTGTCTATCAAGGAACCATGTACCGAGTCGATTGATGTGGCTCCCGAGCAAGGTATTGATATTTCTTACTCTTTTGTGGATTTTGGTGAATATGTAGACCCTTGGGAACATTACTTTGAGAAGCCACCAACGGAACTGTGTTGATGGTATTACATACCCTCTGCAAGGAGTCATGCTCGCATATATGATAAGTTGAAACGGTTTTTATCTACAATATTATTTAGTTTTGATTTATCATTATATTATATATGCTTAATTGATATATGTGCACAAGAGTTTGACAGGTTGCTGAGGGCGTTAACAATGTCTGATCTTAGAGAGGTTGGGAGAAGGTAAGTTTAAGTTAGGATTAATTTTTATATATATTTTTTTTTATCTATTTCCGTATAAAAAAAAGTTAAAAAAAAAATAAGAAAAAAGTCGGGCCTTTCCTAGTTTCTTCTGCCTCCCTTCTTTCCTTCCATGGTCACCACCGCCAGTCCCCAAAACCGCCAGGTCCGCCAGTCCCTCCTCTCTTTATCTGTTCACCCCGGCCGTCAGCAGGCACCACACCGGCCGCGCCTTTGTTCCCAACACCATCCATCGAATCTCCATCCCCAACACCCTCCATCGAATCGCCTTCATCTCGCTGCCTCCTCTCGCCGTCTACTGCTGGTCGCCGCCCGCTCCGCACAACTGCTTCTCTCTCGCCTCTGCTGCGCACCACCACGCCACCGATGGCAGAGCACACCCCGCCCCGGATCGCCGGATCTCCCCCTCCATTCTTCCTCGCTCAATCCCTCTACACACCAGCAGCCACCCGCACAGCAGCATCCGCCGTCACCTTCAACTCCACAGCGGATCCCCGTCATCGCTAAGCGACTCCATTTTAGTCCCAATTGCGATGCCTATTCAATCTCCGAGCAGGTATATTCTATTCCCTTAATAACTAGTTGTCGAATTGCAAATTTGGGGTGTTGAATTGGTTGTGGGATTGTGCATAATTATAATTTGGGGATGCCTAGAAGTTGCTTTGTTTCGGTGAATGTTTTGGTGAATTTGGATATTAGCTTTTTACTAGATCATAATTTAGTCCCCATTGTTGTTTCCTTGTGCTATGAGGTTGTGAAATTTGTTGAGCATGACTGATATGGATGCTCTGATCTGGTTTTCTGATGAATCAATTGGTTGTGGGATTATGCTTAATTGGTGAATGCTCTGATCTTTGGAATTGGAATTTGAGGTGGAATTTGGCTAATTTCTGCTGCTGAAATTGATCGCTTTAGCTATTAGGAATTTAGTCATTAATGACACTTATCTATTGCAAACAAGGTCGTTCTAGTCATACTAGGGGTTTCTCTTGATGTTTATTGCTCTATGAAATCACTTGGATTCCATATTTGTACTTCGACATAAGTGATTGAGCATGATCCGTTGGGGCTGATTTTAATTGTTGTGGACTTTGGTGTTGTTATTTGTTCTTGGATGATATATGTACTTGGGAAGTCGGAGTGCTTTGTCTTCTATGTTTTCTTTGCTTTGTGTCTTGGCCATGACCTTTTGCAAAGGAGACTGCCTATATTTTTTCGACTCCAAGAAGGTTCACAAATGCCAATTGCATCCAAGAGTTGCTGACAGTTTCTGCTGAACACATAGGGCTGTAATTTCTTATCTTTTATCATATTTTAAAGGTGTTAGTATTTAGGAATAATCACCTAGCTTGCTGAATTTTATGCTTTGATATTCCTTTGTTACTGAATTGAATCTGCTACTGATTGCTATGCAAGTTTGGCTTGTTTTTCTTGTTGTTTGTGGTGATTGGACAGGTCCTTTAATTTGATGAGCTGCTGAATTTCTTAGACTGTTCAGAGGCTACAACCCTACTTCTTCTTGTGCTAAATGGTTGCCCGGAATGCCGGATTATTTTGTGAGTTTCCTCTACCTCTTTTATTCCTTTTATTTACTTTGCGGACAAAGTAAGATTTTAAGCATGGGGTGGGGAATTCAAGTGTAGTTCCATATTTATACATGTTACTTCTTTGTTTTTTTTGTTTTTGTTGTTTTTTTTTTTTTTCAATTTTTGTTATGCATTGCACTGCATTATAGGTTGCATTATAGGGTGTTTGATAATTATCTCATGGTCTCATATAAGTTATATTGAGTCTTAGTTTTTTTTTAATTGTTAGTTTTTCATTTCAATTGTGTTAAAGAGTTATTTCTATGATTGGTATGACCTCGATGATGACATATGGTTTTTCATGGCTTAAGAGTTAATAAAACTGAATTTTAATTGAATAAAGACACTTGTGGGATTTCCATAGATAATCTGGATTATGAGCTTTAGTTGTGACTTGATTATTGGTTGGATGTTCAGTTTAGAGCAATTTTTAAACTTTTATATGATTTCTAATGTCTGTATAAACCCCTGATGAAAAGCACTAGTAAATTCGGTTATATGTTGATGTGATTTGATATATATGTGCTGAGTTGATGAGTGTAAGGAGGATAAAATTCACTTACACCGCTCGAGGAGGATAAAATTCACTCGAGTGAAAAGAATCATCAATAAACCAATGTTCGAGGAGAATAAAATTCACTCGACAATCATAAGAATTGAGAAAAAATACGGTTAGTAACCGATCCTGTTTGTGGAGGATAAAATTCACGCAAGGAGGAAGAGAAAGTGTTTAGAAAAGAAAAAAGTGAGAGAAAAAAAAAAGCTTTATTGAAAATCCAAAGTAGAAAAGGCCTAGTAATCTATGGGTGTTTATGACGATTTTTAAGTGCTTAACGAATTTGATTGCTCAATACATTCTGAATGCAAGCATCCCCTGAACCTAATTGGAGTTTAAAGCAATGAGTATGAAAGGTTTGATGTGGGTCTCATAGTGTCCTAACTATTTTGAGTTTAACGTAATAAATACTTGTATAGCCATGATAACCATACTGATGAGTGATATTTCATAGAAATTTCTTTGAGTCTCTTGTCTTTCATTTTGAGTTGTCTTTGTTTTGTGATTAGTTTCCTTAGAGACAAGCAAAAGTCTAAGCATGGGGTAGTTTGATAGAGTCTATTTTAGTCATGTTTTTAGTATAGATTTGCATATTAATTTAGAGCATGTTTACACGTTTTATAGCTTATTTGTTATTATTTAGTTTTCAGAGTCTACACCCGTATTTTATTGATTTCAGGTATTTTGGAGCGAATTCGAAATAAATTGTGTTGGACAGATTATATAAAGTGGGGGAAGAGTTGCATGCTTCTCAAATTATGTTTCAACAAGATGGGCTGATGAATTGATACGGAAGGAGGCGGAGGGATTCATACGGCTCGCAAGTTGCTTTTAGTGTTTTGCCGTTATTCATTAGGAATTAGGCTAGTTAGATAAATTATATTAATATTATATATTAAATTAGGATAGATTATAGAATATTAGATAGATAGATTAGGAAGATTATACGGTTGCATTGGAATGTAATATATATAGATTCATACGGCATAAGCCGTGAGGGAGGACCGTAGCCGACTAACATTCTACCTCTAAACCCTAATTGTTTTTGTCTTATTTTTATGGAGATCTAAACTCTCCCGTTTCGTCTATGGATTGAAGCTTTGATTTGATAAAGTTGTGAGATTTCTATTCATGTTCTATTCCTATTGATTCGTATTGATTCTTTTGCGATTATTGTTGATTTCTTCTAGTCCGTACAACTAGTTGAGATTATTGCTAGGATTTTGTAGATTCCTCGTAGCGAACCTTAATCCATAGTAGCAATCATGCCTTTTTAGGACTCGTAGGACTAAACTGGTGTGTAGAGAATCAATTACATGTTAAATGCTGACTCGTAGCTTGGTGTTGCATGTATCCTGGTTAATCCTTAATCTTAATGCTACTATTAGGTTAAATCTTGACCGTGTTAAGGTTATCTAATTAGTAAGGGTTACTAGGACTCGTAGGACTAGTAATTTACACAAGATCAGGACAGGAACAATAATAGGATGAAAAGAGAACTTGACGAAGAATCAAGGATCAACTAGTCAAACTAAAGTGGATGTTTATAGATAAAACTATCTTCTTAATTGTTATCTCCATTAATTTGTTTATAGTTTAGTTTATTTTCTTTCTAATTTCACCACTCAAAAACCCCCCGTTTCTATTAATTGGTAAATAAACTTAACTTAGGAATAACTTGATTTTCTGTGGGATCGACTCGTACTTACTACACTACATTAGTTAGTAAGTTCGAATTTATTTTGATACGGTTAACGCGACTAAAAACCGTCCATCACAAGCCAGCCAGCCCAAGTCGACGCCAGTCCGACTCGAGATCGACTAGCTCTAGTCGAGATCGACGAGCGCCGTGTCCGAAGTCGCGTTACGCGATTTGCTGTCCGACGCGGTTTGGCTTTCCTTGGGGCCGAAGGAGTCCGAGATATCCGAGATCTATCAACATCTATTGACACCTATCAACACATGGAAGATTTTGCTCTTTAGATAGAATTTCCCTTTTTTGATTTAATTCCTAAATTTCTTTTATTTATCTTTTAAGCCTTTTAGATATAGATAGATAGATTCTATCCTTGAATAGCAAGGAATAGAAGGCTATAAATAAAGCCTTAGGGGCTAGTTTTTCATTCATTCAATTTCAGACACAATTCCATTCAAGTAAGTAGGAGTAGAGAGAGAGAGTTTGTGGCAAGCAAGGTGGAAAGGCGAAAGCGGATTTGTCTTGTTGGTTGTAAGCTTTCTTTATTTAATTCAATGCAAGTTAGTTTCTTTTGTTATTTAATATCTTTCTTGATGATGAAGAGCGAGTAGTCCACCCACTTCTGTGGCTGGGATGAGCCCGACGGTGGCCATGTGAGGTGATGCGGTAAAGGTCAGATCTTTTTATGCAATTCGTCTTCTATCCCTATGAGCATGATTCTTTTGCGAGAGTTGAAGGTTATCCTTGTTTGTATTATTGAAGCGAAAGTGATCTTAATGCAACTTGGGTTAATTATGTGAAAAGGGTTAGTAACAATTAGAGTTTATGCGAAAGCCTCTATATGCCTATTTGTTAGTAACGAAAGTTATTTTGATGGAAAGCATGATCTTTTATGCCTTTATATGTTACTTTGAATGGTTATCGTTGTGGTGTTGATTCCCTGGCTTTGGATGTTCTTTGATATATTGAGTTTATTTCTGTCAAAATTCTGAAATCTGTGTTCAATCTGGAATTTATATTTTCTGTGTTTTAGTCAATACAGAGGAGAGGCTTGTCGAGATCGAGTAGACCTTAGTCGATCTCGAGTTGGCTTTTGTCTACGTCGAGTTGAGTTTCTGTTTCTGTTTTCGATTTTGCAATTTCTGTTTCTGCTATTTCTTGTCGATCTCGAGTTAGGTGTTGTCGAGATCGAGTTGCCCTTGCTGGGTTTGCTGTCTGCTGTGATTTCTGAGTTTCTGTTGTCCAGTTCTGTTGTCGATCTCGAGTTACTGCTGGTCGAGATCGAGTTAGCTTCTGTCTTTACTTTATTTCTTGCTTTCATTTGCTATTTCTTGTCTTTGTTTGTCTTTCTTTCTTTGTTTCTGTGTTTCTGTTGCTTTTCTGTGAGATTTACAGCTGCATAGGATCCGCTGACACGCTTCCTCGTGGATTCGATCCTGACTTTCTCTTACTACATTGGAGGAGTCTTGTAATTATTTGCGTGGGCCTAAATCTGGTTTGATCTATTTTTGTTATATTTCATACTCGATTTCCTCCTCACAACAGCAACATCAATCCTGCAACACATAGATTCAACAACAGGTGGTTCTAAGGGTTTAGGGAGGTTAAATTCAACCTTCTCATCCCCTATCTCAAAAGAGAGGGTCCCTTTTCATACATCAATCAGAGCCCCTGCAGTGGCCAAGAAAGGCCTTCCAAGAATGATAGGAATGGGGGTGCTGGCATCCATATCCAACACAACAAAGTCTACCGGTACGAAAAACTTACCCACTTTAATAGGGACATTCTCTAAAACACCAACTGGGTGGGCAATGGACCTGTTCGCCATGATCAACTGCATCCTAACCGGTCTAGGCTCTTCTAGACCGAGTTTCTTGCAAATTGAGAGAGGAAGCAAACTAGCACTAGCTCCCAAATCACATAAAGATTTATAATCAGGAGTATGACCAAAGGAAATAGGGACAACGAAACTACCTGGGTCCTCTAGCTTAGGTGGTAGCTTTTTCTCAATCAAGGCGCTGCACTCCTCGGTAAGAAACACCACTTGGCACTCATCGAGCTTCCTCTTGTTAGAGAGGATCTCCTTCAGAAACTTCATATAGGATGGCATTTGGGTCAAAACATCGGTGAACGGAATATTGACGTAGAGCTTCTTCAACACCTCCAAAAACTTTCTAAAATGCGCCTCAGATTGAGGTTGAGTCTTTCTTTGTGGAAACGGAAGAGGTGGCTTGTAAGGAGGCGGCGTCACATATGGCGAATCTTTCACCGGTTCAGGAGCCTTTTCCATTTCAGCTTCAACTCTGTTCTTAGTCTTTTTCGGTGCTATAAGCATCGGATCTTCCAGCTGCTTTCCACTTCTCAAAGATATAACAGAAATCTGTACCTTGGGATTCTCTTCAGTACGCCCTGGAAACTGACCAGCGGGCCTAGGAGCATTGCTAGCTTGCTGAGCTACTTGTGTTTCAAGTAACTTCTGACCTCTGCTGAGATTCTGCACCTCTCCTGCTAGGTTCCGAACAGTACCCATGAGTTGTTCCATCATCAACTCCATCTTATCTTTCTGTTGTGGGGGTTTAGAAGGAAATCCAGGTGGTGATCCTTCTACAGCTTGTCTGTTAGCATAAGAGAAACCGGGGTGATCCCTCGCTCGGGGATTGTAGATGTTGAAGTTCATATTGTAACCCTGGCCTCTATTCAAATTTCCCATGTAGTTGTCTTTCTCATCCTGACTCCCGATACCTTTAGAACCATAAATCTGACAAGCCGAAATGGTGTGGTCTTGGGATCCACAAAATTGACAAGGCATCATCCTAGAATTCGTGGCACTTACTTCCTTGGTGGGCAAGGACTTCTCCATAACCGAGGCTAGACGTTTAATTTCAGCAGCCAATGAGTCATATCTATCATCCTTATAAGTTTCAACATCAACTTCATACATCCCCGCACTTCTTTTAACATTAGAGAGATCCCTAGGTTGCGAGTACTTTCCACATCTTTTAGCAGTTTTCTCTACAAAAGCCCAAGCATCATCAGCTCCCATTTCCAAAAATTCTCCTCCAGACTACGAGTCAATAAGCACTCTAGTGTTGTCACCGACAGCTTTGTAGAAAATCTCCAACAGATTCAGCTTTGATATCCCATGGCGAGGACACTCAAACAAAAGATCCTTGAATCTCTCCCACGATTCATGGATGTTCTCCCCATCTCCAACCACGAAAGAATTTATCTTCCGCCTCATCTCAGCAGTCTTGGCTGGCGGGAAGAATTGATTCAGGAACTCAGTTGACAGTTCCTCCCAAGTGGTGACTGTGCCAACAGGGATGGAGATGTACCAATGTCTAGCTTTCCCTGCAAGTGAGAAGGAGAATGATCACAATAACAACTCTTCAGGAGCGACACCCTGAACTCTCATTGTATTCATCAATTCTTTGAAGGTGGATATGTGCATATGAGGGCTCTCAGTAGGAAGCCCATTGAACATATTCTGCATTATCATATTCAATAGTGCAGGCTTTAGCTCAAAATTAACGGGTGTTAAAGCAGGAAGAACAACACCTGATCGTGGTAGGAACTGAGCTGGATCCATCCGCTCTCCTAGGGTTGCCGACCCTTGGGGTTGGCCAAGCTGTAATTGTTGATCAGCCAGTTGTTGTCGAAGTTCATCATTTTCTTGATCGATTTGAGTCATTTGCCGCTCTAGTTCTGCCAATCGGGCTATTGCGTCAGCCATCGTATCAACTCTAGTAGCTTGTTGTTCAGCTCTTCTTTTCTGGAATGTGCGTTCAGGTTTAGGATCAAAAGGCAATAGATTGCTAGAGCCTTTCTTTTTTGGCATTCAAAGCACAATCTGAGGCCAAAAACAAAAAGAAAAACAAATCAAAGCAACAAAAAGAACTTAGAGAACTAGTCGTCAAAAGAGCGATCGATACTAGCACCACTCCCCGGCAACTGCGCCAAAAACTTGATAGGCTCAAAACCTACACCCACAAGTGTATGGGGTTCAGTTGTAGTAATCAAGTGTCGTATCCACAAGGACCAGAGGAGTATCGATTGTAATTTCAAGCTAGTTCAACCAAGTTCAGGATAGACAAACAGATTTGAGAGAGTGTGTATAAAGTAACCAAGAAAATCGATTTAATGTTGAGAGATATATATGGGGAAGGCGTTCTAGGGTCAAGGATTTACCAATAATGCATCATCAATAGACCAAAATATTTTCTTCCTTGAATGATATCTAATTCAAAAGTGAAGGTAGATCGTCCAAGGTAATCGCAAAGTTCCTCTCGGAATCAAGGCGAATGTGTCCAAATTGGTTAATGATCGCCTCTCGGTCTCAACCAACCAATTTAGACCCTTTCCGTGCTTAGAATTCTAGGTAATAATCTTGCAAACATAACTATCTCGGTCTCAGTCGATACAATTATCACCTAAAATGTCTATGACGATCTAGAGATCCACAAGAAGTTCAATTTCTCTTTCGATCAACTAAACTTTAGGCTTTATCCTATGGTTCCAATGGTTCCAATAGCCTCTCGATCGGCCTAAATTCACCATCTAGTTTCCAATTCAGGGTCTTAGTCTCTTGATTTCAAACCCTAAAATCAGTTCTAATCGACTCTCGTCAACTAGGGCTGGCGCGATAGGATTAAATCACCAAATAGAATCAAATATCATTCAAACAATACTAAGAACAAGCCTATTTTCGCATTGTCGGGACAATCCCAACCCTAGAACAGGAAATCTAGCAACTCATGGATAAGTACATGCTTGATTCAATCAAATTCGGCAAGACAAACATAGAACAACGAAGATGGAATGGAAATTACCGGAATTTGATAGATCGAACAAGTTTTTCTTTCCAAAAATCTCTAGTCTCCAAAGCTCTCAAAAGCTCTCCTACAATGTCAGATTTTTCGGCCTCCACTGGTCTCCCCCCGTTTCAACCTTTCGAATCCTCTTTTGTTTAGAAAATAAAACGAATTTAATTCAGAACACAGGCAACACTCGGCCGAGTGGTTTCTGCACTCGGTCGAGTGGACTATGAAAAGCAATGCCTGTAAAGAACTCGACCAGAGTGAGTCTCGAGTGGTTTCTGCACTCGGTCGAGTGCCTTCTGGCTTGTTCATCTTGACTTCACTCTGGAACCACTCGGTCGAGTGGTTTCTGGAGCTTATCTTTGCCGAGCTTGCTTCGCTTCTTTTGGCATGTTTCCTTGATTCCGTGCTTCCTAGCTCATCTTTGATGACTTTTTAGCGTAGCGAACATCATCGAGCCACCTCTTTCTCTTTAAACTCTTGAATCGACACCAAAACCTCTCTGCAACGCCTGAAATCATATTAACCGAGCGGTAGACACCGATTCCACAAAACTAAACCAAAAAAGGGCCAAAAATATATATAATGCTTACTCAAAGGCCCTAAACCCGATGCAAACATGCCATAAAATCATCTATAAATATATGCTATCACAAAGATGTATTAGTAGCACCAAATAATATATCATCAACATAAATTTGAATAACCAAAATATCCTTTCCTTTGATTTTGATAAAAAGAGTCTTGTCGATCAGCCCCCTTTTAAAATCATTTTCTAAAAGATATTTTGACAAGCGCTCGTACCAAGCTCTTGGGGCTTGTTTCAAACCATAAAGCGCTTTGTCAAGTTTATAAACATGATTAGGAAATTCTAAACTTTCAAAGCCTGGGGGCTGAGCCATATAAACTTCTTCCTCTAAGAAACCATTAAGAAAAGCACACTTGACATCCATTTGATATAACTTTATGCTCATAAAAGATGCAAATGCTAACAAAATGTGAATGGCTTCAAGCCTGGCTATGGGAGAAAAGGTCTCCTCGTAGTCAATACCTTCCTCTTGATTGTAGCCTTGAGCAACAAGCCTTGCCTTGTTTCTCACGATCTTACCATTCTCATCTAGCTTGTTTCGAAATACCCATCGTGTGCCAATGACTGATTGATGCTTTGGCCTAGGCTTCAAGGTCCAGACTTTGTTCCTTTCAAATTCGTTAAGCTCACTTTGCATAGCAATGATCCAATCTGGCTCTTGAAGGGCTTCATCTACCTTCTTTGGTTCAATAAGAGAAACAAACGCGTGAAAAGCACAAAGATCTTTAAGTTTAGAACGAGTTTGAACACTAGAAATAGGGTCAGAATGATATCCTTTAATGATTGTGATGAGGAGTATTTGAATTTCCTTTTGCTAGTCTCAGCTCCTTGATTCGTTACACCAGTAGGATTTATTTGTGGTACATCTGACTCCGTGGTCCTGTTAGGTTCAGTTACAGCAGTTTCTGACGTTTCAACGTTGTTGGATTGGACACCAAGGGCTTTGGATGAATCTTCAACACCTTGGGCCAATTCTTCAGTGTTGAGAATCTGTTCCTGCATGTTCCTCTTCTCTGTGTTCTTGGTAGCAGCATCATCACCTTCCTCGTTCTCTGCATGGATGTTAAGATCTATATCTGCAACACTTTCACTCAAAGAACCGTCATTGCATTCATCAAATATAACATGTATACTTTCTTCAACTAACTGGGTCCTTTTATTGAAGATTCTATAAGCTTTGCTACTTGTGGAGTAGCCAAGAAATATACCTTCATTACTACGCACATCAAATTTCTCAAGGTTATCTTTTCCATTGTTATGAACAAAACAAGTACAGTTAGAGGGTTTAAAATAAGATATAAGTGGTTTGCGGCCTTTGAAAAGTTCATAAGGAGTTTTCTTTAAGATAGAACGAATAAGACAACGATTCAAAATATAGTTAGTTGTGTTAACAGCTTCAGCCCAATAGATTTTAGGTAATGCATTTTCTAAAAGCATAGTCCTGCCAATTTCCTCTAAGGTGCGGTTCTTTCGTTCCACAACCCTGTTTTGTTGAGGTGTCCTAGGAGCAGAAAAGTTATGGGAGATGCCATATTTAGCACAAAATAAATCAAACTAAAGTTGATTAAACTCCCTACCATGATCACTTCGAATTGACACTATGGGCTCGTTTCTTAAAGTTTGCAACTCCTTACAAAGTTTTGAAAACTCAAATAAGGCCTCTGATTTTTCTTTTAAAAATGCAACCCAAGTATATCTAGAAAAATCATCAACAACGTGTTTGTTGACCTCGTGTGCATGCATTGCACATGTCAATACCTTTGAAGTCCATCTCAGGTAGCCCTCTTACAAGCCATTTGGTCACAAGCTTTTGTAGTGTATGTGGACTCACATGACCGAGTCTCCTGTGCCAGAGCTTTGGATCGTCCGTCAAAGCCTTTAGACAGGTTAAGCTTCCTTGTGCCACTTGATTAGCATTTACAGCGTATATATTGTTGTAACGATATGCAGTCAGTATAACTTCACCTGTATCTTCTCTGCACACTATACATCTTTTCTTGTTAAATCTGACATTGTTGCCACTATCACATAATTGAGAAACACTAAGCAAATTATACTTTAAACCATTAACAAGATAGACATTTTTAATACTATGGTTGGAATCACTCCCAATGCTACCAATACCAACGATGTCACATTTTCCTTTGTCACCAAGAGTGATTGTTCGTGTGGATTGCTCCTTTAGATCATGAAAGAGAGAACTCTTCCCACTCATATGCCTCGAGCATCCACTATCAATAATCCATTTGTGCTCCTTCACCTTGGTGATCTCCTGCAAAACAAACATCAACCTTTGTGGCTAGACCAATAAGGAAATTTGGATCCATTATTGGGATAAACCATATTTGGTAAAATAGTGCCTTTTGGGACCCAAACTTGTGTTATCCGTTCTTTTCTCAAATGAACAGGAAATGTATTGCGAATGATATATGGATCCTTTCTTCTATAGGGCCAGGGCTCTTTTACATGTCCCTTTCTAGCACAGCGGTGACATATAGGAGAGGTTCTGCTTCCTTTTGCCTTCACAAAGGTGGTAATATGCTGCTTCTTTAAAAACCTTGGATTGTAACCAATACCACTTTTGTTTAGAGAACTTTGTTGCTCACCCAACATCCTATCAAGAGTCCCTTTGGATTTGGTAAAACTTATGAGGGCTATCCGTTGGTCTTGAATCTTATTATTCAGGGAGATCTTCTCGTTCTCTAAGTCATGATGCTCATTTCTTAGAGAGGAGAGATCTTGCTTGAGTTCAGATTTCTCTGAATCAAGCGTCTTGACTTTAATGTCAAGACCTGAATAAGAAGCTTCAAGACTTTTGACCCTCATAGACAGATCCTCAATAGTTCTTTCCTGGTCCACAGTTCTCTTGATAAGAATGTTAGTCTGGGCAATAAGTTTCTCTTCATTGGCAATCATATTAGAAAGGAATTCGGATAATACCTCTTTTGGACTTGCCATAAGTTCTCTTACAGTTGATTCAAGCTTCTCATCGTGGGATTCATCTTCTGAGGCCATAAGACATATATTGGCCTTCTCATCATCGGAGTCAGAGTCAGAATCGCTCCAAGTTGCCACCATGGCTTTCTTTTTCCATTTGTCACCCTTCTTGGACTGACTCTTTGTCTTTTGAGGGCAATCCTTCACAAGATGATCTGTTTCACCACATTCAAAACAAGACAAAGGTTTAGACTTCTTATCATACTTGTTGTATTGAGGCTTACCTCGAAATTTAGAAGACTCTGATCCATCCTTGTTGTTGAATTGTTTCTTCATTTTGAGAATTCGAGCAAGGCCTCTTGTGATCAGAGCAAAAGGATCATCCCCATCGTAATCCTCATCTTCGGAATCAGATCCATCTTTGGGCTCATCCTTCTTAGACTTGAGTGCCAAGTTCTTAGTGCTTGCTTGAAGTTCTCCATCGTCTTCATTAAGGATCATCTCATGCGTGATCAGTTTCCCAAGCAGGTCAAGGGGCAGAGTAGTGAGGTCTTGGGATTCTTCTATGGCTGTTACTTTAGGACCCCATTTTTCTTTTGGGAGACACCTCAATATCTTCCTTACTTTCTCAACGTTTGTAAAGCTCTTGCCGAGAGAGTCAAGGTTGTTGGTAATTTCTGTGAATCGTGTGAACATGGCCTTGATTGACTCATCAGACTTCATTTTGAAAAGCTCATACTTTCGAAGAAAGATGCTGATCTTGGTGTCTTTCACTTGGCTAGTTCCCTCATAGGTGATGACCAGCTTGTCCCAAATCTCTTTAGCTGACCTACAAGATGAAATACGGTTAAACTCATCAGTGCTAAGACTACAATAAAGTAAGTTAATAGCCCTGTAGTTTTTGGAGACGAGTTCAAGATCTGCTTGGATGTATTAAGACTCCTTCTTTGCGACTTTGGTTCCATTTGGTCCGTCTTTCTCTGGAATCTTCGGACCATTCTCTATAATGTTCCAAAGTTCCAGATCTTAATCTATAATGAACATCTTCATCAAAGATCTCCAGTGGACAAAGTTGTTTCCTACAAAGAGTGGTGGTCTGCTGGTAGACCTTCCTTGTGCAAATCCTGCGATTGCTTCACCAGACATGATCGAAAACTCACAAGATTGTTAGATCAAAAGCAGTGAGTAAAGCTCTGATACCAATTGAAGGTTCGATAAAGTAAAACAAAGTAATATAGAAATACTCTAGAAGGGTGGTTGAATAGTGTATGCCGGTTTTTCGCAGATAGTCACAAGACTTTTGAAGCTCGTGCAAAACCCTTTGAGATTAGACTGAGTCTTTTCTCTGAAAACCTGAATCACAAAGTTAAACAATCGAACCAAGTGCGGAAATAAGGTAAAGCAGTAAATAAAGGACTCGATGAATTGTTTACGAGGTTCAGCACAAACTTGGCCTACGTCCCCGCCTAGGGTTCTTCCACAACCCTATGATTCAACCGGCTTTTATTGATTCACAAGACTTAGGCTCCTAGTAGCTCCCCGAGAAGCCTCTCTCCTATACAATTGCAATCTAGTCAACTCACGTTCCCTTGGAGTCCTAGACCAATCTAGAAGAGCCCCACCTCTCTATGCTATCTAGTACAATCCTCTTACACTTAGTGAATCAATCGCCTAGTGTTCACTTCATGAGTTACAAACTCTCAAGTATAACACTATAACTGAATATATCCTATAAGCTCACTGTGTAACTCTCAAATGCTTTGAAATGAAATAACAGACTCTTAAGGACTAGCAGAGAGCACACAAAGAAGACAGATTTCTCTTTGAAGACTTGAGTGTATGAAAGCTTTTGTTCAACCGATGATTGCTGTCTTCTTCTTCCTTTTCTTTATATTGAAACAAATTGTCGCCTAAGGATCTTCACCAACGGCTAGAGAGGATCGTGGCTTGAGATGGATCTTCTATCTTTGGAAACTTCGGAGGCCACGATCTTCCGATTTGAATCTTCTCCAATATTCAACATAAGGAAGGAAATAATATTCCAAAATACTTCCTAAAAGGTTAGTGTATATATGATAATATAATGGAAGCATATAATAACATAAAATAATATTCGAACATAATAACATATAGAATAGGTTTTGTATTTCATCAACACTGTTAAAGCTTCAAGACCTTTGACACAAACAGACTATCAAGGCCTTTGAAACATATTCTGATTTTCATCAAGGGATGGAGTTATCAATGGCTTTCTGGCATGATGAGATAGAAACCTATTATAGAATGAGTAGTTAACTAGCTTGAACATTATCTAGATAATGTTTAATTAGTATTTGTGGATTTAATATGAAACTGTTTGATGACTTATAGAGTTATTCTTTCTTTGATACGTGGTTTAAGTGAGAATTCTTTGAATTGAATAGGATATATCTTGATACGTGGTTAGTTGGAATTGTCAATCGTTTGCTAATACAAGGTATAATTTCCTTGAATACTTGATGCTCATTTAGAATTAATATTGATGAGGAATTTGAAGTGTTAACTTGGGTGAGAACGCCTACTCAAATTGTGATTGAAATTTGGGTTGATTGCTACTAATGTACATTAGCAATTGAAAAATGTATATTTCCAAGCTACTCGATACTCTATGTTTTAGCACAAGATTAGATAAAATTACATGTATAGCTAGGATAGTAGTTTTCATTTATAATTAATATTGGGTGGTGGTACAACCGTGGTTGACACCCCCAAATTGTCGCATGTATCAAAAAAATAAAATATTGGAGTAGATGGCTTATAAGCGGTATAAACAAGATAGTAATTTTCTTCATGGTTGATATTATAACATCCATGTCAAAGGTATTTGTCTCTTTAAGGCTTGATTGTTGTCACTTGCATATAACATAAGTACATTAGCTGAAATGATAATTATATAAATACTAAATGGCACCTAGATCTAAATGTTAAATATAAAATTGTATCTATAAATCATAGTCTTCTTGATTCATGATCCTCACTCTTGTCCATTGCACTAGTAGCAATCTAGTTTTGTAAGTATTTGTGATCATTGTTCACTCATGGATAGTCACTTACTGCTAACCAAAGCATGATGCTTGCCTTCCCTACTTAATAGACTATTGCAGCAATATATAGTAGCAAGCCTTCTCTATATGACCCTAGCAAATTAAAAATCTAGTATTATAAATCCTAAACATTTTACTTTGGCAGTTATGTTGTGATCCAGATATGCTTTTAAATTTGTATAAAGTTCATTTCTATTTTTGTATAAAGTTCATCCTAACCATTTTACTTTTAATTTTGTACAAACATGGGTAAATTTGCCCATGTTTGTCCTTCAAAGTGTATTGAATAGGCTCCACGGTCCTTTTAGCACAAGATTTTTTCATGAAGTGGTAACTATTTGGATGCCTTGGTGTTATTATTTGCCTTTTATGAATCACCTGATCATTGGTGTATGGTTAGTTGTAATTGAATAACCCCTTTGTCCAACCCTTTGTTTTTATACATCTCAGAACATGTAAAATGTAGTTGTATTTTTTTGTTTGCTTGCTTTTTAAAAGTAATAACGAAATTCGATCATTTCTTTATTGGAATGTTGTCACCATATATTTTTAGGACAACTCAGGAAAGAGTGTCTCTTCGTGTAGTCGATCTGCTTTAAACTTGGCACCAATCAATTTATGTGTTAGTTTCTTTTCCAAATAGAAAATTATACTATTATTTTATTAAGCCTATTAGCTCAAATGGTAGAGCGATGTGTTTATACACAAAGATGTGGGTTCAAATCCCGCATAGGCTAATATAATAATCAAGTAACAATTACCACAATACATATTTACTTCGGTTTGACAATTTACCACAGTTCAAAATACAATTACCACACGACACATTTACCACGGTTGACACATTTACCATGGTTCACAAGGCATACAACTACAGACAGATTTACCACGGGTGGACAGCTTTACCACGGTTTTGTTCACTTTACCACAACCACTTTTACCTCGGTTCAGAACCGTGGTAAAGCTTGCACACGGAACCGAGGTAAAACTGGCTTTCTATACTAGTGAGATGAGAAAAAAGATTTGTGAGGTGTAGGTAAGTTGATCCGTAGAACCACTATCTATGATCCAAACCAGATTAATGCAAGAAGAAAGAAAGGCGAAGTTTGTACTTGCTAGAAAAGTTGCAGTCTTAGAGTAAGGGACATTTGGCTTGCTTAAGAGAGCAAGAAGTTGGTTATATGAATTGCTCCGAAGTAAGAGAAGGAGCACCGGAGTCGGTATTTGTAGCAGAAGTATGAGTATAAGGACCCTTCCCTAGAGGATAACTATGCTTCTTCCAGTACGTATTTTTCATTTGTATGTCCACCAAGCTTGCAAAAATAATAGAAAAACATGTGGCAATGTATTTTCCAACATATATCCAAGATGTGATCACCAATCTTATAATGATCGCAAAAGAGTGTGCCTCAGCCTGCAGATGTACCTTTCGAAGGCCCTCTACCACCTCGTGGAGCCAAAGACTAACCGTGACTAGAATCAGAACGAGTTTGTAAACTAGAAATAGTGGACATGTCAGTCTACACATCAAGTTTATTACAGATCTCTCGTTGTTCTCCATCCTGAAGAACGAATTGGTAAACCTCACTCAAAAGGCGCCATCTGCAGCATAAGAATCTGAGCACGAGAATAGTTGTAGGACTCATTGAGAGCAACCAGAAATTGAATAATCTGTGGATCTTTAAACAATTTCTGAACTAAACTAGCAGATCCACATTCACAGATGCGATCCTCAATTAACAATGCATACTTGTCCCACAACTTCTTCAATTTAGTAAAATACGAAGTAACCGACAATGAATTCTGAGAAATCGAAAAAATCTCATGTTGTATCTGAAAAAGTCTCATGCGCAAATTGAGCAAAGCAAGAAGAAAGATCTTTCCAAATCAAAGCAGCAAATCGATAGTATAAGATGGATTCAACAATATCCTTCTTGACAGAGTGTAAGATCCAAGAGATTACCATGTTATTACAATGTTCCTAGTGAGCAATCAGATTCGATCTAGTATTCAACCGAGAACAGGAGCCAGTGACAAAACCGAGCTTCTACTTGACGAGCAATGAGACCTCGACTAAGCGATGCCAAGGACTATTGTTACGATTGTTCAACAAACTTGTGTAAAGAACATAGTTCGGATAATCCGATTGGTGGAGATAGAGCTCATCGCTCGGATCAAGCGAAGTCGCAGGGAAATGAGGATCGTCCGCCATGGAAAAGCGGAAGAACCTAGCCTGATACCATGTAAGAATTGAAGAGGAGCTTGTGTATTTTTTATATTGAATTAATGAATTATAGATCGATGTTCATGTATTTATAGAGGAAGCTTTTCTTCCTTTACACGAAAATGAGCCGCAACAAACTTGTAACAACTTCGTTGACTAACACATCTTGACCTAGGTCAATACATGTCATTCTTATCAGCTAAGTTAGTAACACACTTGACTGAGTAGAACTATTCTTCGAATCAATCCAATCAAGATCACTAGAGAACAATATTGGTGTTAGATTACAAATTAATATAGTGATTGTGGAGCCACATTCCATGCAAAGAGATTCATCAAATCTCTTACAACATGGAGTTGCTTGTTGTTTGTAATATGATCAATATTTTAAATGGAACACAATTTATCCAATCTATATCTAAAGTGATTGAGCTAGATTGAATTGAATTAAGACAAAAAAAATATAATTTTGATAATAAATGGATTTACTTAATTAACATTGTTGAAAATTGAAATTTCAAAATTATTTTAGAGAGTTTATTTAAGTAAATTAACTTGGTCAATAGCCTCGTAACTATTGTTTAGATTTTAAGGGACGGTTTTTGTAAATAGATGTTTAGGATGGTCATGCCTCATGCATGACCGATCATAATTTCTTATTTTTTTTAATTAAAAAAATGAAATAAAAGGATAGTGAGTGCACCACCCTTTTTAAAAATAAAAACAAAGAAGAGATATTTTCTCTTATTTTTTTCATAGATATTCAGATGATCTCTTTGCCTTTACTTTTTTTTTGGTGAAATTTGCCTTTACTTTTTTAGGGGTTTTCCTGCTATCAATTTTGTCATCTTTCGAAATTAAAACTATCGATACCTCAAATTTCTTTTGTCTTTATACATAACTAAGTATTCGTGGCCCGTCCGTTGTGCGGTTTCTTAAAAAATTATATTTTATTACTTCCTTAATTTATTTTTAAACTATAATTTTTTATTAAATTATAAAGGGTAAAGTGATAAATCTATGTTGGAAAAATAATTAAATATATGAATATAAAGCTATTTTAGGTATATATATATATGTAGTAGGATTTATATATGATTAATAAATTGTCAAAACTACTATACCTTGATTGCAAATTGCAACTTTGCTAATGACGATCAATTTTGAAAGTTGCTTGGCAAATTGCTTCAACGAATGAAGAGGCTATGTAGTAGGATAGTGGAGGTTTGGTGTTTTGGGATACCTCGTAGATAACCTCTATATATATAAGAACTATAATATTTTATTTAACACACTTAATTAATTATCTATTCAACATAAAATCTTATGAGATATATATCCATACACACATATATATTTTATATACAATCATAGATATGTTTTAGATATAGGATTGAATGTTAATAATAAATCAGATATTAGATAGATTATTTATTTTAAAAAGATAAATATATTCAATTTCATCTAAAAAGGATAAATGTTCTACCTAATTAAAATATAAGGTTGAATATTTATACAAATATATTCAATTTCATCTAAAAAGATGGAATATTTGACAAAGATTTAATTTGACAAATATATTCAAATTACGATGAGATTAATTATGACCACATAAATTTATATAGCGTAAATTTATATTGATGACCCGCGCAAATATATAGCGTAAATTTACATCTCATCATATGATGATATATAGCGTAAATTTATATTACCTTATTTGATATTAATTAATATAACCATACTACATTAAAATACAATGCAAAAAATGATCCACTACCGTGGTTATAAACTAATTGGAAGAAAAAAATGGTAAAAAACTTGGATCGTTTTTTTTATATATTATTATATTTGATGATATATAGCGTAAATTTAGATTACCTTATTTGATATTAATTAATATAACAATACTACATTAAAATACAATGCAAAAAATGATCCACTACCGTGGTTATAAACTAATTGGAAGAAAAAAATGGTAAAAAACACTATATTATTATATTTGTTTAGTTAGATTGGATATGTTTTCAACCATAACTGTATTATGTGTAATATATATTTATTTAATTAAAATATAAGGTTATTTTGAATAGATTATTCATCTAAAAAGATAAGTTTTTTGTCTAACTATATTGGATTATTAATTGATGTGGCCCAGAAATATAATACCACTTTAATCCAGAGAATGACACGCAAACGAAAATAATCTCGTTTAATCCAGAAAATTCCGTGACCGCGAGGTCGCTCCAGCGGTCTCTGTTTTAGTATTTTACTAGTATCGTGGCCCGCCCGTTGTGCGGTTTTTTAAATAAATTTTATTATATAAAACATCTTTGAATTAATATTCCTACTCCATATATCAAGTAATAGTTTTCAGTTGTGTTATGTTTTTTAGAATGTAAATATTTTTGAATCTATATTAATCTATTTGTTCGGCCTGAAATGGGGTCTATTGTGATTCGTATGCGTTGTCATATTCTGGATTAAAATGGTAATGTATTATCTTTCTAATCTATATAAACCATGCCTAATCCATAAATTTTAAAACAATTGATCTAAAAATGCACTTTTTTTAGCAAAGGTAGATTTGATAAGATTGTTTATATAATACGTACAAAAACATATTATTATTAATTGAATAATTAATCATGTCATTGAAGAGTTATAATTATTGATTTTGTACAATTTTGGTGGGTTATTGAGTTTTAATTGTAAAGCTGATTAGAATGTTCATGGATTGGATTTGTAATATATTTATTTATATACTATATAAAAATGGAGGTGATTTAAATTTGAGCGAGATTTTATTTGGTAAAATCTTAAAAAAAAAAAAGGAGCAAAGGTATAATATAGTTGTATTATAAAAAAACGTACAATAATTTATGGTAAATATCTTATGAGTTATGACCCCTTAAAATAAAAAGAGAAATATACATTGTTTTAGTATGTACGTATTTATTATGTATAGATTTGATAAGATTGTTTATATAATTGGATAGGGTACTAATAAACACGTACTAAGAATATTATTATTAACAATTTCATTATACAATTAAAATATATAATATTATATAGATTTATCTAATTAAGATGTAAGACTATATTAGATAGATTATTTTATCTAAATATATAGATGAGTTTTTTTTATCTAACTATATTCGCTTATTTATTGATTATCAATCCCGATAGTCATAAATTAGAATCAAATTTGTTTATTTCGATCAATCAAGGATTAGGCAATGGTAACACACAAAAAAAAAAATGCCGGCAATATTTATAAAAATTATAAAGTTATATTGGATAGATTATGTATTTAAAAAGATAAGTTTTTCACCCAACTATATTGATTTATTTATTGATGTGACCCGTAAATATAATACAACTTTAATTCAGAAAATTCCACGTATGCAAAAATAATCCCGTTTAATCCAGAAAATTCCGTGGCAGTGAGGTCGCTCCAACGGTCTCTGCTTTAGTATTTTATATAGATAGATAGATACATTACAAAAAAAAAATACAAGACCATATCTTTCACATTTTCAATGAAACATAAATCTCCTCAGCTCAGTAAAAATACTACATATTCGTTTCCTTCGTCACTTTCCTTTCCCATAAGAAAAAAAAAAGGAAAAAAAAAAAAGAAAAATACAAATCAACAAGCCATCCACACAAATTCCGATTTGATATTTGTAAAATTTACCAACTACAAAGTCTTGACATCAACTTTTCAAATTAGTAAACATTTTTACTTTAAAACAATCTTCTAAGTGCTAACTCTAACTTTCCTAGTCGCACACATTCTAACAACTTGGTAAATTGTATTAATAGATTGTTTTCAAGAAAAAAATATGAACCGAGTTATAAAGTTGGTGGTATGACCACACAATTAACAATATTTTAACTACACGTACAGTAAGTCTACTATGCACACAATTAGTACGTACATATATTCCGGGACCACGCAGAGTGTGAAGGTATCTTTTCTACACCAAATTTCATTGTAATTATAAATTGGAAAGCATATAACTTTTTAACTAGTATAGTCCCCGCGCCATGGCGCGTATTTTGGAAACATCTATTTTTTTTAAAATAGAAAAACAAAAAAATTGATAAATAAATCCCATTGGTTAAAAAAATGTTTAATTGTTTTTATCATTTATCATTTGACATTTTATATAGATTAGGCTTGGTGGGTGAAATTCCAAAAATTAAGGTTATAGAATGAATATAGTTAGTATTAACTTTATTTGACATTTTTATAATAAATATAGAATGAAATAATATTATATAGTTAGTATTAACTTTATTTTAAAAAGTTTTGAATTAATCCTATTGGTTTTGAATTAATCCTATTGGTTGAAAAATGTATTAAATATATAAAATAGATGTTTCCAAAAATATCGGCTCGCGAGAATGCGACACGTGGCCAAAAGGCTTTGGTTTTAAGTAATATATAGACTATTGGTTTTGAATTAATCCTATTGGTTGAAAAATGTATTAAATATATAAAATAGATGTTTCCAAAAATATCGGCTCGCGAGAATGCGACACGTGGCCAAAAGGCTTTGGTTTTAAGTAATATATAGAAGATTATGTAATCTTGCATTAGTAGATAAAGTAACGGATACACTATTCGCACGGTAAAATCTTGCATACTGCACAGTACGTCTGTCGAACTCATGGCCCGTAAGCAGACAACAGACTTCATCTTCTTGGGTCGGTAAGCATACGGCTGACACAGACTTCATCTCAAGGCCGGACCTGAGGGGAGGTGAAAGTGGTCTCCGCCTAGGGTCCAAAATTTTATAGGGGCCCAATTTTTTATTTTTTTTAAGTATATGGATTTTTTTATTGGTAAGTTTAACTAAAGTCATTATAATGTATTGGTAAAAAATCTCATTCTTTCCCATTATTCTACGATTCAATTCTCTTTGTAACCCATTAGTTTGGTTGCATTTTTTCCACCAAAATTTCATTTAATAATCACTAAAAAATCACCAATAAAATAGAAATTATCCATTATATATTGTTATGAAAAATAAACAAATTTTTTATTAATGTTATTTTGTTTTATCTTGTGCAACTTCATATTTTAAAAAATTTAGATTTTCACAAACCCTTTCTAAAAGAATAATTATCCAAAATCACGAATAAAAAAATATTTAAAATCACCCATATTGAGCTTTTTTTATATAAAAATAGCTAAATAAAATCAATGAACGAATTCCAAAAAAATATAGTAGAGGACCCTATTTTTATATCCGGCCTCGGGCATTTCAAATCTCAGTTCCGGCCTTGCTTCATCTTCTTGGGTTGGTAAGCATACGGCTAACAAAGACTTCCAAGTCGGTAAGTTGTGGGTACTAGTGGCCAAACGAGGGGTTCGGCTCTTGACAATGCCGACCTAAGGAGTCGGCACCGACTTTTGACAATGTTGGTAGCTTGCATGATAAGTCAGTAGCTTTTGACAATGCCGACCTAGAGAGTCGGCACCGGCTCAAGTTGACGGGATATCTCGCTGCGCTCAGAAATCTTGCAGGTGGTCAGTCTGAACAATGCCGAACTAGGGACTCGGCATTGTTCAGGAACTTGTGTCTGCAATATATTTTCTTGATAACTCCGGAGGTCATCACCGGTACATTGCCACAAGAATTGACCGTGTATATAACATCCCCTAAAGTAAAGTTGGATTTAAATCCAGAACCATGGATAGTAGTGATGAAAGCAATTCAATGAGCTCACCACCATTACATTGTCGAACGACTCTCAACAACTTGAATACACATTGTTGCATGAAATTGATCCCCAAAATGCAAGTTTCATGACTCTCCCACCCGCACCTACTGCTTGCTTTCACTCTCACCAAACTTACAAACAGAAACATACACACCGTGAGTCCATTAGATCGATCAGTTCCACAACCTATATGCATCATCATCTATCATCTGTCTAATGGTGCGCACTCATACCAGATTACTCCTCGCCCTCATCATGGCTCCTTGAATTCGATTGTAAATAGCGTTCCTATCTATCAGCGAAGCTAAATATATATATGTGCAAATCGATCAACAATAAGTAGGGAGTATATAACAAGCGAAACACTTCTAACAACACAACAACGATCCATATTTTGTTTAAACCACATTACATAACCTTCCCGCCCTATTCCAAATTTACATCGGCCAACTAAAATTACCTCCAAAGTGACGTCATTTGCCGGGGGGTGGTAGCCGGTCAGGGGGAAAGGGGGCTTGTTTGAAAATCCCCCCACAATCCCACGGACCTCTTCGGTCCAATCCCTGTCTGCCAAGTAGCACGGTCACATTTGAATCCAGCGAGCCAGCTGGCTGGGGTTCACAATCCCTGAGATCTGGGCCCCATCCGCCTTCAAAAGGGACGCCACCTCAGCATAGCTCTTCCTCGGCGGCTGCTGCTGAGAGCCCGGCTTCTTCTGCGGCTCGGCTCCGGGAGTGGGGGCGCACATCGGAATGGCTTGGGCTCGGGCTGGATCGAACTTCTGCCCCAGGAGGGTGCCCTGGGTGAGGAATTCGTGTGCCATGTAGCCGGCTAGGAGCCGGCTTGACATGACAGGCTCGAGCGGCTTCGGCTTCGACGACGTCGTATTGGGATGGGAGGAAGGGGAAGGTGGGCCATATATTTGTACTTGCTTGGCCTTGTTGCTCATCAAGGAAGGGAGAAACAGGTCCTCCCTTTCTTTGCGTTTTCGGGGAATCTGGGCCGTCAATGCCCCACGGGGATGATTCATCCTCACCGTTCAATCACCTCACTTTCCGGATTTTTTTTTTTTTTTTTAAATGTTGAAAATAGAGAGATTTAAAACAAAAAAATAAATAAACAAAAACGGGCAGTTAATATAATTTGGGGGTTGAATGGGTAAATATGGTAAAAAGAGACCAGGGTTAGGGTTAAAAACGTCCAATCATCGATTAGTGTCAGAGGATGGAAAAGCAGTTTTAAAATAAACGGATAATAATAAACAAAACGGATGAATAAAATAAAAAGGAGATAAAATAGGGGAATATTTATTTTAATTTAAAAAAAACAGAAATTGGAAGAGAGAGGAGAGAAGGGGGAAGGGTAGAGAGAGAAGAGAGTAGTTAGATCGGCGGACGGTGGCCGGAATCTGGAAAGATCAGCGGATCTGCGGTGGTGGAGGGCGGAGTTGGCCGGCGAGGAGGAGACGGAAGGAAGTTACCGGCGGAGGGGGAGAAGAGAAATGGGGAACAGAGGAGAGAAAGCTGAAGCTTTACAGAGGCGACAAAGAATGTGAGGAATTAAGGGATGTGGGTATTTATATAGGGGAGTTATAATATTTGCCATTATATATAGCTTTAAATAACGAGGATGCCATCGGGTTCATCCTGAAAGTCCATGGGCCTTAATGGGCCTACAGCCCAAAATAGCTTCATTTTCTCCCAAAAATCATTTTATAATTATGGAATCATGGATTATTGAAAAATCATACTCTGACAGTATCTGTTTTTCAAACCCAAAATAATCACTCCTTGAAACTTCCCTTTATGGCTCAGTCACAGATAGTGGTGTGCAGACAAACCCGAAATCGAAAACACGACACGAAAACACGACACGAAAAAACCCGACACCGAAAAAACACGACACGATAATGACACGAACCGAGAAAACACGGCTCTAAACGGTTCGTGTTCGGGTCGGGCAAATCGCCTTGTCGGGTACCCGACACGAACCGTTTAAATTTTTTTTTTAAATCTGTAAGTAATATATTAATTATGGTATTAGTATTAGATAGTCCGTTAAGAATCATCAAATCGGAATGGCTCAGCTGGTTTTGGGCCGAAGGAGTTACCTAGAGGTATTGGGTTCGATTCCAATATTTTCCCTTCTTGTTTTATTTTTCAAGTTATCTTTTTTTTTTTTTAATTTTATTATATATAAATACTTTCTTTCCATCCAAACCCTAAACTAAAAAGACAAGCCGCCTCCTTCCTCAGTCATCTCTTTGCAAACTGGGTTTCCATCCAAACCCTAAACTAAAAAGAACAGAGCAGCCGCCTCCTCAATCCTCTATTTTTCTCTTTATAAACTGAGCGACTCCGAGTCCCCGACGTTCTCCTTGAAAAGCCTGGTGGTGGTGGCGATTGTGGCTTCACTTTCTTCTTCTCTCAAGTTCGGTGCCTCCGACTCGGCCTAAATCGACTGGCAACGGGAGATAGCAACCTCACTTTCTCCATCTAGAATTCTCCAGATCCGGCATCGCAGGTGTTATTCGACGCCGACGGTCCAACAAGGGGCGGGTGTTCTCTCTCCAATCTCCATGGTAAGTATGAATCAGCAAGTGCTTAAACCCCATGAGAGAGCCTTGACTGCCGAGTGTCGAGGAAGAATTTCGAAAGAAAGTAAATGATGACCAATGAACCTTTGATGAACAAATCTTGTGAATTGTTGAAGAAAGTGATTATCTTGTTTATTTTTTATTTTTATAAGCTAAATGATTGTGTAATGGGCAAATTTCAATGGAAACTATGTTACTTTAAGCTTAATGATTCTTCTACACATAGTTACACAGACACACAGTGAAGGAACACACGGACAGAACAAAAAAAAAAGTGGTTCGTGTCGGGTACCCGGGTATCCGACACGGAACCGAATACCCTAACCGTGTCGGGTACCCGGGTTTAGACAGTTCGGATACGGCTCGGGGAATTTGGGCTTAATGGTTCCGGGTACCCGACACGATTAACCGGTTCGTGTCGGATACCCGGTTATGCACACCCCTAGTCACAGAATAAGGTGAGTTGCTGATATCACCATTGTTTTCTTTTGAAGTAATTTAGGCCTTTGGACCAAATCTAAATCGACTAAATGCTTTTCTTTGCTAGTAAATAACCATTATTTTTTCATAATCCCAAGTTTACCCTTACCTATTACTCCCTCCTCATATTTAGGTTTATCTGCTTCTTTTTTTTAGATCTGATAACGGCAACTGGGCGCCTCCTCTAGACTGATGCCGCCTCCGTTCTCCCTCTCGAGCTCTCGGAATCCTCTCCCATGGCGCCTCCTCTAGACTGATTCCGCCGACGAGGAGACCTCGGCACGCGCACAGAAAGAGTCCAACCTCCCGCAGCCTCAGAAGCCCCTCTCCCGCCGTTGGTGCGCCCCGTCGTCCCCGCCGCAGCGCAACTCCTCAACGGAGTTCGATCATCCTCAATAACAGTATTCATCGTCCTACCTTCTTCCTTGTGAAACAGATCCCCCAATCGAGTCCGCAAATCAGTTCAAGATTCAACGAGAGGACGCCTCGTCGATCTGTTTTCTCCAGCACCAAAACCTAGCCAATTGAGTCCGCAATCCAATTCGAGATTCAACGAGAGGAAGCCTTCGATGAAGATCGCTGTTCCGGCGCCGAAGAAACTCGATTGGTGCCCTGTATGATTGATTGATTGATGCATAGGGTGAGTGTCAATGGCCCTGTACAATTGTGGAGGAGATGAAAAAGCTCGATTGGTGCCTTGTATGATTGGTGCTCGATTGGTGCCCTGCGTGATTGGCGCCGAAGAAGCTTGATTCGGCTCAGCCTCGACATCAGATCGATGTGGAGGAGATGAAGCACTAAAGAGGAGTGAGACAGAGGTTGTGGAATGATTTGATTACAGTTATTAAGTTATACAACATCGTATGTTTATTTTGTGGAATTATTTGATTACAGTGTAATAACTATTTGCAAGTTCTTCGCTTGGTGCATTGATTTATGCATAGGGTGAGTGTCAATGGCTTTGTACAATTGTTTTGAAATCAAAACTAACCGGGGCAAGCTGTCATCAAGCTTTGGACATAGATTACCATGATGCTTTCTACACCTATAGGCTATTAAATGAAAGAATTTGTTTATAATATATTACCATGATGCCTTCTTGCCATATGTAATATCTTTAAGGCTATAAAACAAACAAAATAAAATAAAAATCATGTAACCACACATGTGTCAACACTAATAAGAATTGTGACAGTGACTCCGTAAAAAAAAGCTTAAAATGAAGTTGTCACCAAAAAAAATTCATGTCTCACCACACAAGTATCACCACTAATAAGCGTGGTGACAGTGACTTCGTCGTGGTGACACATGTTCTTTTGGTTAAGTTTAGTCTTTTAGGGTTTGTGCTTCCCTTTTCTCAGGGATTTCCTTTGGTTACAGTGTCTATGACCCGTTTTTATAGTGGTGACAGTGTTTACGATCTTTTTTATAGTGGTTACAACGTCTATTATACTGTTTCTATAGTGGTGACAGTGTCTATGATCCTGTTTTTATGCCTCCCGTGTCGTAGGGTTTTCCTTTGATTACAATGTCTTTGACCCTTATTTCATAGTGGTGACAATATCTATGACCTTATTTTTATAGTGATGACAATGTCTATGACTCTCTTACTCATTCATATATTGAAGGAGAACTGTCCACCTAATGTCTTTTGGCTTCTCATTAGCCCTTTTAGGGTTTGTGCTTACCTTGTCATAGGGTTTTCCATTTGGTGACAACAATCATCTCTTAACGACGTACTGTACTTAACATTTTAGGGTTTAGGGTTTGTGCTTCCCTTTTTCTAGGGTTTTCCTTTGATTACAGTGTCTATGAACCTTTTTTCTTAGTGGTGACAGTGTCTATAAAGCTGTTTTTATTTTGGTTACAACGTATATAGAGTTTTCCTTTTGATTACAGTGTCTATGACTTTGTTTTTATAGTGGTGACAGTGTCTATGACATTGTTTTTATTTTGATTACAGTGTCTATGACCCTCTTACCCATTCATGTAATAGAGGAGAACTGTCATCACATTTATTCTGGCTTCTCATTAGTCACTATAGGGTTTATTCTTCCTTTATGATATGATTTCTCTTTGATTACAATGTTTATGACCATGTTTTTATGGTGGTGACAGTGGCTATGATACTATTTTTATTTTGATTACAACATCTATGACCTTCTTACCCATTCAAGTATTAGATGAGAACTGTTATCACATTTATTTTGGCTTCTCATTAGCCCCTATAGGGTTTGTGCTTCCCTTGTCCTAGGGTTTTCCATTTGGTGACAACAATAATCTCTTAATGACGTATTGTACTTAACATTTTAGGGTTTAGGGTTTAGGATTTAGGGTTTAGGGCCTTGGCCCTAAACCCTAAAGACTTAACCCTAAACCCTAAACCATATTGTACATCACATGTTCTTTTGGCTTCTCATTAGCCCTTTAGGGTTTATGCTTCCCTAATCATCAGGTTTTCCTTTTGGTTACAGTGTCTATGAACCTTTTTTCATAGTGATGACAGTGTTTATAAAGCTATTTTTATTTTTGTTACAGCGTCTATAGGGTTTTCCTTTTCATTACAGTATCTATGACCATCTTTTTTATAGTGGTGACAGTATCTATGGCTTTATTTTTATTATGATGACAACAATAGTTACATTTTTAATTTTTTTTTATTGTGGTGACACTACTTTAAAAAAAATCTAGAAAACTATAACTTAGAAATTAGATAAAAATTGTCATCACATGTATTTTGACATCTCATTAGCTCCTATAGGGTTTACACTTCCCTAGTCCTAGGGGTTTTCTTTGGTTACAGTGTCTATGACTCTGTTTTGATTTTGATTACAACGTTTATGTCCATCTTAACCATTCATATATTAGAGGAGAACTGTCACCACATGAATATCGGCTTCTCATTAGCCCCTTTAGGGTTTGTGCTTCTCTTTTTCTAGAATTTTACTTTGATTACAGTGTCTATAACCTTTTTTTCATAGTGTTGACAATGTTTATAAAACTATTTTTATTTTGGTTACGGCGTCTATAGGGTTTTCCTTTTGATTACAGTGTCTATGACCATGTTTTTATAGTGGTGACAGTATCTATGACTTTATTTTTTTCATAGTGGTTACAATAGTAGTTACATTTTAAATTTTTTTTTATTGTGGTGACACTACTTTAAAAAAATCTAAAAAACTAGAAATTAGAGAAGAAATGTCATCACATGTTCTTTTGGTTTCTCATTAGCCCCTTTAGGGTTTATGCTTCTCTTTTCCTAGGGTTTTCCTTTGATTACAGTGTCTATGAACCTTTTTCATAGTGGTGACAGTGTCTATAAAGTTGTTTTTATTTTTGCTACAACGTCTATAGAGTTTTCCTTTTGATTACAGTGTCTATGGCTTTGTTTTTACAGTGGTGACAGTGGCTATGACACTGTTTTTATTTTGATTACAGTGTCCATGACCCTCTTACCCATTCATGTATTAGAGGAGCACTGTCATCACATTTATTTTGGCTTCTCATTAGGCCTTACATGGTTTGTTCTTCCTTTATGATAAGATTTCCTTTTGATTACAGTGTCTATAAACATTTTTTCATAGTGGAGATAATGTCTATAAAGCTGTTATTATTTTGGTTACATCGTCTATAGGGTTTTCCTTTTGATTATAGTGTATTTGACCGTGTTTTTATAGTGGTTACAGTGTCTATGATCCTAATTTTATTTTGCTTACAACATCTATGACCCTCTTAACCATTCATATGTTATAGGAGAACTGTCACCACATGCATTTTGGTTTCACATTAGCCCCTATAAGATTTCCCTTTGATTACAGTGTCTACGACCACTTTTTTTATAGTGGTGACAGTATCTATGACTTTGTTTTTATCATGGTGACAATAATAGTTACATTTTTAATTTTTTAACGGAGATTATGCGAGTTAGAACAACTTTTATAATTGCGGGATAATTTCTGAAATTTTAGAAATTAACACAAGGGCATATTTTATAAAAACAGAAAGTCTGGGAGGTTTTGCGTAATTAGTCTTCTTCTTCCCCCATTTCGAGCAGCTTCAACAGTGGTTTTCGCTGATCTTCCGACGGATCGTTCTCCTTACACAGAGCTCCGTTTGACGCGTATGACCTATCAAACTAACGAGTGCAATCTCTACTTCAGTCGCGTTGTGTTTATTTTGTGGAAGTATGATCTTACAAAACGCGACGAATGCTTGAACAGGGGCTGCTAAGCGGGTGTTTCACGAAGCTCCAAGGTGTCCAACAATGGCGGTTAGCGATTTTGTATAAATTTGAGAGGGGTTTTTGCACGAAAACCATCCTTGAGAGATGTAGAATGTGATTGAGCGGGTAGAAGGCTTCGATTTAGGGTCGAACGCGATTTAGGGTGCACGAGGAGCTTCGATTCGGCCTTCAATGGAGGAGGGCTCGGTTCTGAGCTTCGATTCGGCCTTCAATTGAGGACGAGTGCGGTGGTGGCGGCGCCGACGATCGGTGGTTGTGTTGTGGCGGCGTTCGCGACGGGGAGAAGAAGCACGGGAACACGCCTCCGCCTCCATCCATTGTTTGCCTCAATTAGATGGGGAAGAAGAAGCACGGGAAGGGAAAATAAAAAATATAATAGTAGGGGTAAAATTGGAAATTATGGCCTATTACCTAATATTGCCACCCTTGTGGCCTATGTCTTAAAAATTGGACCCAAAATGGCCACTTAACAAAAAACCCCTTTTCTTTTTTCATTACTCCCTCTGTTTTAAAATAAGTGTCACTTTACTATTCCGTACGTATTTCAATGAGGTAAAAACTTTATAAAATATTATTTTTTAATCAATTTTTTAAAATAATTTCATTCTTGTTACTACTCCTTCCGTTCGGCAAAACTTGTCGTTTTAGAGTTTTGTTTTTGTTCGGAAAAACTTGTCATTTTAGGTATTTTTGCATCTACTTTACTAAAATACCCTTGATTTGATTGATGTGTTGTGAGTTGTAGTTTTTGATAAAGTAAAAAGTAGAGTAATAAATGATGGTAAATTAGTAAAAAATGAGTGTAATTATTAGCTTTATTAAAAGTTGTGTGAAGAGTTAAAATGACAAGTTTTGCCGAACGGAGCGAGTACCAAGTATGAAATTATAGAAAAAATTTGATTAAAAAATTAATATTTTGTAGAGTTTTTATCTCCTTAAAAAACGTGCACTAAATTTCAAACGACTTTTATTTTGAAATGGAGGGAGTAGTTTTTTTAGATTTGCTTATATAAATTTTGTCAATCAAAATATGCTGGTTTTCAATTACAGAGTATGTGCTATTTGAATAACCTCACATCAATGACAATCAATTGTATCAGCACCAACCAATCAATCAATCAAATATAAACTAAAAGACAGGTTAGGTCTATGTCTCCACCCTTTATCTTAATAAAAAAAAATAGACTTTTTATGGAGACAGTTCGATCTCGTCAAATGCACGGCGAACTCACTGATATCGACTCCCAGTGTCGGCAACTTGTAGTATTAGTGGTGCTTTCCGTGGTGGAAGACGCTGCTGATGCTATGGTGGGACTGTCTAAACCGATTTCCTGCGCTGGTGGATGTTGCAGGTGGGATTCGGTGCTGCTTTGGAGTTGGTGGGGTGTTTGCAATCTCTGATCCAAACCCACGCTCTCGATCCGTCCCTGATAGCACTCTCTTCGATAACCCTAAGGTCTAAACACAAGCCCTTCACCCTTGGTAATCAAAGTCAGTCCGATGCAATTGAGCATGGAGTTGGCCAAATCCATGAGCCTAATCTTCCTATCAACAACCCTCCGATCAATTCAGGGTGTAATTGGAGAAATGGAAGCAAAATCACTATCGAGAGCACAATAGTCTGTACGAAAACGGCTTTCGAAGAGCAGGAAATCCGGAGCCATACTTCTGTAGTCTCGTCTTGCATATATTTTCCCTGCCGATTGTAGCCTCGAGACTGATACAGAACTTCGAGTTCTCGTCCACGTGGATGCTCTAGGAAGAAAGACTGTTGTGTGTCGTCCTTCCTAATTTTTATCTTACTTCTAAAAAAAAACAAACTATTTTCCCATAATTTAACGGTTTAACCTAATGAATCATCTTTTGATACTAAGCATATTCCCATATTTTCATTTACAACGGCATATTAGCATGTGATATTAGATCCTTCAAATGCAACCCAACCCGATCGACCGACTCAAATGCTCGAAAAATTTTGGGTTAAAATCTGAAAACTTTTACCATAGATTTTTTTACCCGAATATGAAAAATCGGTATTTTTCTGGGTCAATTGTGTTTTAACTCGGTGATCCGATTTGCTAAAACAAAACTTTGACCAATTAAAACATAAGAAAATCTCAAATTTATATTAGGGTAAATTCAGTAATTAATATATTATTAAAATTATTTATAAAGATTCTAATTTGTTACATTTTACAATTACAAGCACTCAGTTGGTCTTTTTCAAATCAACTTTTATATTTCTAAAATTTAAAATCAAACGCTCTCTTTAAAAAAAAACCCAACCTAAAAATCAAACCCTCTTCAACACAACCAGCAACCGCCGCCAGTGTTGCTTCTGTCCTCCTTCTGTCGTCAGTGGCTGCTTCTGCGCACCTACCATCTTCACCAGCCTCCTCCCATGGTGTCTTTTGGCGGCCTTGCTAGCCTAGCTCCCCGTCGCCCCGATCCACGTCCTCTTCAACATAACCAGCAGCCGCCGCAGTACAACTTATGTCCTCCTTCGGCGGTCAGCGGCTGCTCCATCCTCCCAAGCCTCTTCCCATGGCGTCTTCTGGCGGTCCTGCTCGCATGGCTCCTCATCGCCCCGATCCACACCCTCAACGCAGTCTCCCTGGCCGAACTCTATTCACAGTCCCACCTAGGTTTGGGCTCCTGCGGCTCCCTCGACGGAGTTGGAGTACAACCTTATCCATACCCCCCCCCCCCCCCAAAAAAAAAAAGAAAAAGAGAAAGATAGCGCTTCCTAATGCATGTTGTTGGAGGGTAAAATTTCATGAATTTTTTTTTTGGGATTCATGATTTGAAATCATCGTATTCATAATATGTAAAAAAATGGGGATGAATTTTCCTTGGAAAAAAAATACAAGCCTTACAAATTCAAAATTGGACCTGAAAAAATTACATTGCAAGTTCAACCCACACAAGCCCATTAAAGCAAAAGAAGAGAAGATAAGTGTCGAATAGAGCAGTTGAATGAAAACCTTCAACTGCTTCCCATCTCTTTAGCATGTGTGTGTTGCTTTCCATCTCTCCAAGAAAACAATAAAAGGGGGAAAATGAAGTAGTAGGCAATTATTTAAAGCCTAGTAACTCCTACTATTTACTCCTATAAGTAAGCCTCCATCCGGTTGACTTCTGCCTTTTTGGGGGGAAGAGGGCTATTCAACTACAAAACCAAAGAAAGCAGTTCTCCTCTTCTTCCTGGCTAGCTTCCTCCTCTTTCGAAGATTAGAAAAGCAGTAAACATGTCTTGAGCTCCTTCCGCTTGGCCTCTTCTTCTTGCTCCCTGATGCACACTCTTCCGCTCTCTAGGTCGCATAGCCTTTGAGTGTAACTCCAAAAAGCTCCCTCATACGGTCATACCTTCAATCTCTTGTCGAGTCTCCAAATTGGATCATAACCTCCTTGGAGCTTCGGTCTTTGAAAGCCCCTTGCTCCTCTGTTTTAAGCCGAGCTCCGGTGGCCATCGCCTCTGCTCTTGGATTTTTTAGAGCTAAATTATTGTTGTCGGCGTAAGCAGTGGATATGCAAAACACCATCTGCTAAGCTATTAAAAATATGGGTAAACAGTAGAAAACCACCCCTTCAATGTAGCATATTGCATATAACCATCCCTTATATATGAAATTGTGGTAAACCACCCTTTATAACATCTCTGTTAGCAAATAACCACCCAAGCCTCTATTCCGCTAAGATTAATTTATATTAAGATGACTAAACTACCCTTGTCTAAACATCCAATTTTCACTTGAATGCCATTAAAATCAAGAACATAACTTTCCTTCAAATCCATTGAAGTCAATGAAGAATTTAAGAACAAATCCACACAAAACAGCTTCATCCCTTCAAATTCAACAACACATAGTTTTATTAGAGATAGCGAGTGAGAGGCACACCTGAAAGTCTGAAACCCTAAACTATCACCAAAGACTCAAATCCCCCTACACTCATCGTAGATAAGTTGGGACTGAGATTGGGGTTAGAGTTGTGCACCATATCAAATTCGGAATCGACGTTTGATTTGGGATTGATAGAAGGGCCCGCCATCGCTATTGCCCCATGAGGAAGATAGTAGAAAGAGAACCGCTATTGCCCCATGAGGAAGAGAGTAGACAGAGAACCGCCACCGTAGGCCGCCATGGCCACCGCCCCGGACTCGCCGCTCTATCTTTGCCCCAACCTAGCCTCTTTTTCTTTTTCCTATGGCCCTTCTTCTTGCCAGGGCCGACCTTTTATTCCTTCTCTCTTTCAAACCTCAAGATGTTTTTGCAGTAAGGAAGCTTAAAATGTTTCAGGGGATTTTTATTTTGATTGATTTTTTTTTTTCAATCTGGACATGATAATAATGAGATTGTGGTCATTTTTATTGGATTGAGTTTTTTGGGGATTAAAGTGCGTGGCTTTGGGTAGTTTGGGGCGGATCTTGGTTCTAAGATTAGATCCGATTTCACAGGATTGAGCGGGGTCGAGGGCGGTGACGTTGAGCGTTCTAGGGTTCTTTCTCTGGTTGGAGTTTTCTGGGAAGAAGAGAGCTTTCATCAATTCATTCCCTTTTCTTTTTCTTTTATTTTTTTATTTTTATTTTTATTTTTTTAATTAACATCAACTTAACAGAATAAGAGGTGTGGGTGGTTATTTGCTAATGGGGACATTATAAGGGGTGGTTTTCCGCAATTTTGTATATAAAGGGTGGTTATGTGCAATACGACACATTTAAGGGGTGGTTTTCTGCAGTTTACCCTAAAAATATATATGTGAAGGTTGGACTTAATTGATGAGATTGTCGTGAGCCTTTAATAGTTGATTTAAAGCTTTGGCCCAATTGACTCAAACACCGAGTGATTCTCTATGAATCAATCAAGTCTACGTACACTTGAAATTTCAAGTTAAAAGAAATGATGGAAAGCGAAGAGAACAATAAGGCGAATTCCGGAGTACTGGAAAGCGGCATCTTAGACGAAACGCAAACTGATTCGATGTCTCGGACGCCTTCTCCGGGGGACCCTGAGCCAGGGAAACCAGCGAAGGAAGGTACTGACTCTCCAACGCAGGCAGGCATCCCGTCGTGGCGTGACAAGGTTTTGATGGGTAGTATGAGCCACCAGAAACCATCGTTGAGCAGTGATTTTCTCAAAGGAAAGATCGTAACTACCTTCCTTTCCGGACCTAATGGAGATCCCGTCATCTCTATTGCCCCGGAGGTGATGAACTCTCTGGCGGGCGCTTGGAAAAACTTGCTGGTTATTAGGCTCCTGGGACCAAAAATCTCGCTGCATGTGATGGAGAGAAAGCTAAGGGAAATATGGAAAGATTGTGGCAAAATCCACATTGTAGACCCGCCGTTTGGGAATTTCCTTGCCAGATTTGAGAGTGTAGAAAGTTGTATGAGTATTCTTACAGGCGAACCATGGGATGTATTTGGGGGATGCCTAATCCTTGGCATCTGGTTACCAGATTTCAGACCGTCGGATGCCATCAAAGCTGTCCCGACGTGGGTTAGAATCGTAGACCTCCCGATTGTCCTCTACCAGGAAGAGGTGATGCTAAAGATAGCGGAGAGCCTAGGTAGACCCATCAAAGTCGATCACCGAACTGTGTATACTAATAGGGCGAATTTCGCTCGGGTCTGCGTCGAACTCAATCTAGAGGAACCCTTGAAGGGCATGATCACCATCAATCACTACTAGAATACTGCAATTTGACATCATGTGATTTAAGTCTGTCAAAAAATCAACAAATGTTAAATTAATTTATTATATCAATAATTTTTTTTGTGATGTTTAAAACATTTTACACAATGGTCAAAGATATAAACCGATGTGAAATTATTAGTTCTAAAAATACCAAAAAATGCGAAGAAAAGGCGGGATTTCAAATTTGGAGGTAAGGTCAAAACACTTCAAAAATTTTTGACCCATTTTTTTCACTTTCTTAGAATTTACTCGTATAACATTAACACTTCTTCTATCTCTTCTCTCTCTCTCTCTCTCTCCCCTCACTACCTGTAACCTCGTTCTACTCTATCCAGACCCTAGCCCCCAAATCCCCAACTCCATCTTCGATCTTCTTTCTCCAGATCCGAACTTCCTCTCCAGCGACTGTCCTCCTGGTTCAGTGCTCTTCCTCCGACCATCATCTCTCTAAAGCCCATCCCGACGAGTACGACCCACTCCCTGCGAAAATGATTGGGAATTGAAGAACCCTAAATCGCCAACTCCTTAGGTATCTGGCCTCCTTGTGGTTTAATCTGTTTTCCAATCTTCTTCCTCCTTTCTTTTCTCTTTTGTATGGCTAAATCCCTAATCCCAGATCTATTGTCATAGAAGAAGGTTGTATCGCTTTTGTCAATCTTCCTTGGAATCGGCTGCTCCCACAAGGTATCCGGGCTTTTGTTTGGTTTGATTTGTTTTCCATCTCCATTGTCCTTTGTTTTCTGGTTTATTTTCATGAACCTAACCCTAACCCTATATGTGTTGTCTCAAGAGAAGTCTCTCAGTAGAAGGCTTTGAACCAGTGATTCAGTATTCGTCTGCTCCCTAACCAACAAGGTACTCGTTTTCTTATCCCCTTTCTAATGTACTTGTACTTTAGTATTCCAGCTGAGCTATTGGTTTTACTGCGAATTGGCTTTGCTGGTGAAAATCTGTTATACCCTTTGAAGGTTCCTGGGTGGGTTGTCTGTCAACCCTGAAAAGCTACAATCTGCATTTTCATTCAAGGAGACCTACTTGCTAGTGGTGCATAAAAAATGGATCAAGGATATTTTGTCTTCTACCTTAGGCTCCTTAGGAGTGTTTTGGTTTACTCTTGACGATGGTCATGCTTGCAGCTTGTGATGCAGGTAAAGTACTTGAGACATTTGCATCCACATTTTATCCATGACAGACAGATGGCACTGCCTGTCTGAAGCTCATTATCATACTTCATTGCCATTTGAGGAGTACACACACCAGCTAGCTATAAAATAACCAACTGAAGGTATCTACTCTGCTACCTTTCCTGCTCTGTATTTCGTGGTAGTTGTTAGGGTTTTATTTCTTCTCTTTTCTTTGTTTCTCCATTCTTTTTTTATATTTTTTTTCTTTACATAAGAACTAGCCCAATTACAATTATTTCATATTCCTTGGAAATCATTTACTCTTTTGTATACAAAGTTATGTTTGTATTTTGGGGATGTCCATACATGATGAACTTTTCTGCTTTCCGGTTTAGGATTTCTTGAGATTTCTTCCCTCAAATGGACATAAAGAAATTAAATATCAAAGAACCATCAGTTCTAGAGATAAATACAAATGATCTTGATCCAATCCTCTTAAGTGGCTTAATTGTCTGCCAAAATTATTTGATAATGTGAGAAACCTTATCATGCGATTTTAATATATTATCATTAATTAGAAAAAAAATATTATCATTGATGAAATTAACCAACTTTAGTTGTTCATGTCTTACCTAGCATTAATATGTCAGGGAGTGGAACATCTGTATACTTTCTTTATAATTCTTTGTGCTGGCATTTCATTTTGCATGAACTGCTTTGGATGTTGGAGCTGACGTGTAAAATTATCGTCAATTTGATTACAATTTTTTAGTAAAATTTTGATAATTTCTATTTCTCCAATTGGAAATTCCTGGCTTGTGCCTGTTTAATGACGTTTCTGATTTCTCTTAGCTCTTGTACAATTGTAACTGAATAATACACAGCTAAAATCATGAGATCCTTATATCAACAACTCAATCCTGGTTTAAAATATCATCCAGACCTGCAAATTTTCCAGAGTTCATCTTGATTCGATCCTCCGATCCAATCCTAGTGGTTTCTGCACCAATAGGATAACAGACTTTTGATGTACCAACTTCTGTTATTGGTTTCTTCTGAATAGTAATAATGTGATGGATAATAGAACATTTGGTTAACAGAGCAAGCAAAACACAATTCACATAATAATACATCATCAACCAATGAAGTAAAAACTAAAGAGGGTGACCCTCAGAATTGAATATATGTATCTGAGAACACATCTTTTGTGACTCATTATTCCTTCTCTTCTGACCGTACCTTCCTTTCCATATTTTCGAGATGCTTCTCTTATCATTTCTTTATTGGGTATATTGTACGTGATGAATTATTTTTCTTAAAAGTTTTTTTTGTCTTTCCATTTATTAGTATACATGTTTTAAAATAATATGCTTTTTCTAAAGTTCTCTTTCTACTCACTGGTGTGATACTACACAATTAGGCAGATATCGCTAGGATATTCTCCCCCTTCCTCACTCAGATCAGACTCCAAATCCTTCTCATTGTTACAACTGCTGCTTGAGGAGGATTTACTCAACCTGCAACTTCTCCCGACTTCTTGATGTTCAGTCTCTTGGGTGCCTTGCTTCTGTACTCCTTTTAGTCTTTTCTTTCCCTACAAACTTTTCTTTTGGAGGTTTATACGCTCAGTCTGTTCTTGATTTTGATTTCTTTTATCCCTATTGTCTTGCTAATTTCTTTCAGCCTCAATATCCTCATGTTCAGCTAATACATGCCATCTGTTCTAATTCTATTGAGGTTTTAAATCTGATTTCAATTAATTCACGAGTGTTCTCTCAACCTCCATTGTTTGGTAATCTTTTCGAATCCATCTTCTTTCAATTCATGAGCTTGATTAGGGTTTGATTTGGTGAAATAGGGGATCTGGATTCGGGAGGTCAAAAGGGGAGATGAATGACAATGTGACACTCAATGGTCTCAAGAAACGGTGATAAACCCGACCAAGATGAACTTAAGCCCTAATCTGCGATCCTGAGGTGAAGATTTGGAGATAAATGATTTAGAACTATTTTTTTTTATCAAATTTGATATATCTAACCCCTTAAGCAGATAGGTTGGCCATCAAGGTCAATAGGTGATGGAGGGACAGACCTATAGGTATAAGGAGGTGCCATGTCTCCGGAGGGCCAACATGTCTCATCCTTTGTAGCTTTCTATCAAGTATGTTTTTTGTAGTTATTGATTTTATCTCATTCACTTTTCTCTTCACATGAACGTTTTGCTCACAAGAATTTTGACAAATCGAGATGTAATGAAACTAGGACATACTTACATGTTACTGTAGTAATTGAATTGTTTTAAATTTATTCTTCCCAGCATGTTGCTGTTGTAGAGGAAATCGAGTATGAAATATAACAAAATAAATCAAATTAGATTCTGCCCACGCAAATAATTACAAGACCTCCTCCTGATGTAGTAGCGGGAAGTCAGGATCGATCCTCGAGGAAGCGTGTCAGCGGATCCTAGGTAGCGGATGAATCTCACAGAAGTCGACCACAGGTGTCCTCGATCTCGAGTACAGCAACTCGACAGAAGATCGGGCTAGACAAACACAGCAACAGCAACTCGGCAAGGGTGGTCGATCTCGACAAGGCCCTACTCGATATTGAGTAGCCTTCGTCTGGGTCGAGTGGGTCTGGTCGAGTTCCTGCACAAGTACGCTACGACGACTCTGGGTCGAAGATTAGTAGTCGAGGTCGACCAGGGTTTGGTCGAGATCGACGAGGGCAGGGAGTAAAAACGAAATAAAAGAAAGTAAAAACAATTGCTTTGGGGTTTCGACTAAACTTAATGTAAAAGGACTTTCAAGATTGGGGTTTGCAACGACAGTAACCAAGCATGCATAAGGTAGAATCAAACAGATAATCATGTGAATCGCATTAAAGGATTAAGCTTTCGCCTTTTCCAACAATTAGACAACTCTTTCAAGAAATCCTAATTGTCTCTACCGATTTTATGTTTATAATCCAAGTTGTTAGCATGGATCTCCATTAGATGGACAATAAACACATCAACAAGTAGGAAAATGCTCAAAACATGATAAAGGTCGGATCTTTACCTCAAATATGCATGGCTATCGTCGGGCTCGTCCCAACCCTAGAAGTGGGTGGACTACTCACGCTTCATCGCAAACTTAGATATCATCGATTGAAAAGAAACAACTTGCATAAATATAAACCAAAGTTTACAACCGCTTGAAGCCAACTCCGCTCTCGCTTCACAACTCCAATCGATCGCTCACTCTCTTTTTCTCTCTCTACTACTACTTCTTCTCCTGAAAATTGAATGAATAAAACTGAGCCTCATGGGCCTTATTTATATAGGCTTCTAATCCTTGCTACTCAAGGATAGAAATATCTATCTATATCTAAAATTATATCTAAAAGGCTAAAAGATAAATAAAATATTTTAAGGAAATAAATCAACAAGGAAAAGATAATTCTAAAGTGGGTAAGTCTTCATGTCTTGATAGATCTTGCTTCCTTGGATAGCATTGATCAACTTTGGATAGATCCCGGCCAAATCGACTTCCTTCACGCCCAAGAAATCTCAAGTCGAGTAGGACTCGTCACGTCGACGCATTTCTGGAAACTGGGCTACTCGACATCGACAAGGGTCTGGTCGACCTCGATTCACGGTGCTCGTCGATGTCGACAAGGGCTCGTCGAGGTCGAGTAGACTGACTATGTCGACGGGGTCTTCTCGGGTGGCTCTACTCGACAGGCTCGGATCTGGACTCGGAGATCGTCGATCTCGATAAGGGCTCGTCGAGGTCGACTAGGGTGTGGCCTTCTCTGGTCGAGCAGCTTCTCCTCGGAATGGACTCGGACTCGCACTGTGGGGCTCGTCGATCTCGACTAGAAGCTTGTCGAGATCGAGTAGGATTATCCTCGGCGTCCTTGTCCTCGGCTTCTCGATCAGTTCTCTCCTTGATTCCGGGTGTGGCGCTGGGCTTCGTCGATCTCGACCAGGTCTTGTCGAGATCGAGTAGACTTCCGGAGCTGAGTGGTCTGGCTCTCGACGTTGCTCCTGGTCGACAAGGCTGTGCTCGGACATACTTGTTGAAATCGAGTAAGGGCTACTCGAGGTCGAGTAGTCTGGTTTCTCGGCTCGATTCGACTGATTCCGTTGCTGCTTTGACCTTGGACTTCTGTAGCTGTTTTCCGAGCTTTTCCGACCTTTCTTAGAATTGCTGTAAAATGCCTCGAATTCTGCGAATTAAACAGAAACTGGTGTAGATTCCATAATTTGGCAAATAAACATAAACTACATAGATTCTGTACTATCTTAGCCCAAATGAATGCAATGTATGCAGAAATCGATATAAAAGTAAATGTAAAACATGGCAGATTCAGCTCACAACAGTTGCTCACCTAGCAGAACTCTATCAGACCACCTCATTTGCGATTTTTTTCTTTTATTTATTGGGGAAGTATAATATCCTAGAGTGCTAGTGAAATAGTTATGCTATATCAGTATATTGAGTAAGATAATATGTCATGGTATGTTTGGGCCTATAAACTAGAGATTGTTAATTGATTAAAATCTGAACTGAGTCTTCTAGAGCACATGATTACTTCTTAGCAGATGCCAACTTTGATAAATTTTATAATCAGAAGCTACCACCATTGATCAACAATAAAACCTCACTAATGACAATAAAGCTTTCCTGGTCTATGACTCATAGTCATTGATGATATAAAAATTGATTAGGGCATCTAATATAAGATACTACATGTATATGAAAGGATTGTTGATGTTCCATTTTACTATTTCTTTGTTTGGATTTATTTCTCCTCACTAATGAACCTTATATCCTCTATAGTTGTTTTGCTCTTCATACCATCGATAATGTTTTGGCATTGAAGTAGATGATTGTTGTCATGGTAGCTATCTTGTCAATATTGTTGATATCATCATAGCTAATTTATCAATTTTGTTGTTGTAGCTAATTTCTTGTGGCTACCGGTTGATTCCATGCCAGCTAATTTCTTGTGACTGCCAGTTGATTCCATGCCAGGCCTTGAAGCAGTGGATGAAAATCTTTTTAATGGAGATTTACGTACGTATTTATTGAGAGTGCTGCTTCTTTGCCACTAGAGAGGTACTCCGAGACTTAACTTGAAGCTACATATAGATGTGCGCATCTGGATTCAGGTAACTAGATGCTACATTTGTCATGTGAATTCATCAATGTGCTGTCATGGAAATATTAATGTTACTCCCATAAATTTGAGGAAGCATAATATTGGCATACATTTTAGAAGATGTCTTTTTATTGGATTAATTTTAGAAGTTGTCATAAATTTTAATTTTTATATAAACCGTGAAATGTGAATGACATCTCCTTTAGACTGCTGAAAGCCTTTATTCTTCTGTACCAAATTCTGCTGCTTTTTTTTAATTCTTCTTTGTGCACAAGTTTTAACTAAGCTGTATAATTTATAAAATTAGTTGTCCAGTCATGTTATTTATCTTTTCTTATGCATTTGTGGAGTGGCTTGATCACTTTGCAATGTTTTACCCATCTGGAATGTAGCATTTGTGTAGGCTTATAGTAAATGTAGGTTTATTGATTTGGTGCATGACAAAAATCTACATAATTTGAGTTTCTTATTGGTGTGCCTTCACAGTTTTTATTTTGCCCGACATAATTCTCTCTTGTTCCTTTAGATGATATTTGAAATAAATTTATTCATCTATAGCTGGAATAAATGAATTATTTGCTGAAGGTTTTAATCCAATGATTCACCTGGCATAGAATTGTAAATGAATTGTGAAATTTTATTTGAATACAGATCATATCATGATGGTGAGCACTATAACAATGTAAATTAAAAAGAAGATCCTTGCGATGGACCTTCAATGCCAATAATAATAAAGGTTTTTCTTTCCTGAATCAAGTGTTAAAGTCGTATGTGACTGCAACCCCTTTCTGAATGTTTGGGTGAAGAGAGCCTAATTTCATTTACTGATATAGGGTGATACTAATCTTACAGTTAAATCAAGTCAAGTTAAACCTGCAGCACCTTAATCACAAGGAGGAAGAACAAAGAACTCCGCCTTACAGTAGCTCGCAGTATACCGCGACTATGCTGTTGACGGTTGATCATGATGATCGTGGCACTACACTGCACTCTCTCAAGCTCTTAACCAGTACATCTTGCAAATGTTACTATATTAATCTGTTTATGGTGTGACCGTTCTACTTATTGATGTGTGTGATACGTGGTTTTGTTGCTTAGCATGAGCCACATTGAGTTTCTTCCAGGCTGTTTGTTAATGTTAAATGCATCTCTTCCAGGGTGATGTAGGTGTAAATGGAACAATCGACTACATTTTCTTTTACTGTATATGTTCATTAAAGTACCCTATCATTTGCGAAATCTTATTTTATATCGAACAAAGTGTGTTGTGTATCAAACAAAAAAGTATCAGATAATAAATGAAAAGTGTTGTGTCTTAATAGCTATGAAATCGAACCACTAAAATAACGGATGTGAGTATCATTATAGACATTATCTGAATAATCTAAATCAACGTGTAACATATATTTTTACATCACAATGTTAATATAAATTGATATATATTGCTAACAACAACATCTTTATAAAAATCTAAAATGATGTTCATATCATATTAATACATCAGTCATGTACATATTTCATAAGATAGATTATTTTAAAACAATGAAAAATCACAAATTATATATATGAAATTAATGTACACAAAATGAATATAATAAAAAAAGATGTCTATTTTGTTTTAATACATTGACTATTTTAAAAATAGTGATGTAAATGTAAAATTTAGGCTTGGTGTGGACATCTTCAAAAACTTATAAATAAAAAATAAGGAGGCTTTATAGACAAGTGAACATGTCAAAAATAAATTTGGGGTTGATTTATATCTATATTTAAAATAAAACAGATGTTTTAACAAAGAAATGACATCAGCTTAAAACCGATGTGGAAAAATTGATCTTTTACTACACGCACAAAGAGATCAGATTTTTTTTTTTTGAAAGACATAGGTTCACAACAGATGTCTAATTGCATTTTTCTAGTAGTGAATGGAGTCAAGTACCTCCTCGAGTATGAGGGGATCCCAAAAATCTGTTTTTCGTGTGGAAGAGTGGGACACTTCAAGAGCAATTGTCCAGAGGTGGTTAGAGCGGAGGAAAGAACCGGGGATAGTGGTAATGAATCCATCGTTACCAAGCATTCGGAGAAAGAAGGAAGCGTGAAGAGCTCAGAGGAAGGAAGCAACAATCATGGGTCGTGGATGGTGGTAACAAAACGAGGAAGAGCAGTGAAAGCTAATGGAGCGGTTCATACTCTGGCGTACACCGGCGGCCGACCGGACAAACAACCGGTTCATCGAATCTGGCAACCGAAGAAACAACAGAAGGATGTGGAAAAGCTAAACATTAATGAGGGCAGGGATCCTAAACGCAATGATGGTGGCTTGGGAACCGGAAATTATGGCAAGAAGGGAATTAAAGTCTCATAAGGGAAAGAAAAGAAGAATACAAAGACCGTTGCAAGTAGTAGTGGTACGAAGCAAGATGACGGCGTGTGTGAGGATCATGCCAACGTTGAGAATTTTAATGGGCCGAGTGGTAATAATGGGAGGCCGCATACTGGTGTTGGGCCGAAGTCTAATGTTCAGCCTATTAGGTACATGAAAGTTGGGCAAGAAAAGGCCAATTTGAAGGAACCCAAATCAAGTTCCGTCAAGGATAGAAATTCATCTTCGTTTAAGAAGAAATATCAAAAGAAGAGGGTTATGAGTGACCCTCAAATTATCATAGACACCGTTGCCCAATCTGTTCTGATGGGGAACGACGTCCAATGCAATCGTGCCTTCCCCAATTGTTGGGAAATTTTGGGACACAGGGGAGTCAAAGGCGAACGAGGTGATGGGGAAGCCGTCGGGAGCGAGAATTGAGTCGAAAGCGACTGATGGCCAAAAGCCCCAAGGCATTTGATTGTCCAGGAAGTCCCTTCTCCTTTCACTGTTGTTATTTGTTGATCAAGTCTCGCTTTTGCATTGCACTTTTGATAACCATGAATAACTTATTTTGGAATTGTTTCGGTGCAGAAAAGAAGTCGTTCTGGAGAGCTATCAAGTATATTTGCAACCACTGTTCAGTCGACGTGCTCGCTCTTTTTGAAGCTCGTGTCTCGGGTGATACCGCAGACAAAGTTTGTAAGAAGCTGAATTTTGATAAAATGGAAAGAGTGGAAGCTATCGGATTTGTCGGAGGCATCTAGTTATTGTAGAATGAGAAGTCCTATAAAGTCAAGATTGAGACCAAAAACCCGGGTTTCATCCACGCTTCCTAGTCTAAGGGGAACGATATAAAGAATATGATCGTTGTTTATGGCCCCCCTTCGGTCTCCCGACGAGTTCTTTTTTGGGAGGCGCTGTACATTACTCTACAGAACCTTGCCAGAGATGTGATAATTGGTGGAGATTTCAACTGCATTGTGAACAAGGAAGAGACAACCGGTGGTACATGGACGCTTTATAGGGATGCTAGTAAATTTAAGAACATCATCGACAAAGGCAATCTTGTGGATCTCGGCTTCACCGGTCAGGAGTTCACTTGGAGTAAGAAAATTCTGGGGGACAGGACAGTGTTCAAAAGGTTAGATCACATCCTTATGAATCTTTCGGGGCGCCTTTCTTGGCCCGAGGGTCGTGTTAGACATCTCCCTAGATACTCTTCGGACCATAACCTCTTCCTCCTTGAGCTCAATCCGAAAGTCCTGAAGGATAGAAAGAGGCGTCCTTTCCGTTTCGACGCGACTTTGATTAATCATCCTGATTTTCGGGAATTTATTAGAGCTAAATAGGAGGGCGATCTTCTGCTGGGGACTTCCCTTGAAGGCCTTAAATCCGAGTTGATCAAATGGAATAGGAGTGTCTTTGGAAACATCTTCACTAGGAAGAAAATGCTCATGGAAGCCCTGGATGCGGTTTAGAAGTAGATTAGTCATGGAGATGGTGAGGCCGCGAAAGAGAAGGAAGTCTGAATCAAAGCTAAACTAGATGACACTCTTGAATAGGAGGAAGTTTTCCGGATGCAAAAATCTAGGGAATCTTGGCTCGCTCTGGGAGATCGAATCTCGAAATTTTTTCATGCCTCTACGGTAATCAAAAGGAAGTACAATAGAGTGGAATGCCTCTTTGATAAGGATAACAGATGGATTGAAGAGAAAGAAGAGCTAGAAAACTTAACTCTCAACTTCTTCGAAGAGCTGTACTCGGAACCAAAGCCGATAGATAGAGATACTAGTACTCCTACCTTGTTCCCAGATATTGATGAAGCTGATTGGGTCGAAGCCAACAGACCTTTCATGAAAGAAGAGATCCATAAAGCCTTTAGAAGCATGGGAGCTGAAGGACAGACGCCTTCCTCCGTCCACCCTTCTTAAGATTGCAGCTAACACGTGCAGTGAAAGCGACGATGTTCAGAGTTGGAAGTTCACTATAGATGGCGAGTACTCAGTCAAGTCTAGGTACCTGTTTATCGAAGGATGTAGAGACTGGAAAGATGCTGATGTCGATTTCTACAAGGCTATGTGGTGGCTCTAGGTCAACGAGAGAATTCACACGTTCATATGGATGCTCAGCAAATGAGGAGTCCTTAATAATGTGGAAAGAATGAGACGCGGTATAGGTAATTCACCTGTGTGCCATGTCTGTAGCCTCCACGATGAAACTCTTAGTCATTTATTCAAAGAATGTGGTGTTGCTAAAATTCTGTGGGTGCAACTTGCAGGTAACAAGTGCGCTATGGACAGCTGTGGATCTCCGTTCGCGGCATGGCTAAGTATGAATGTTACTAATAAGGATCAACTTGCAGATGGTACAGAGTGGAGTGCTATCTTCGCAGTGACTCTATGGAGCCTTTGGAAGAGACAGAATGGCCTGATCTTCCAGGACAAACCCGGGCAGCGGGTGACTCCGAACTCCTGCGTCGGCTTGGCTGTAGAGTACTCCAAAGCTGTCAAGAAACTTGGTATGTTGAAGCCTATGGGCAGGAAAGACCAGAAGAAGATCGCTTGGGAGAGACCGACAGAAGGTTGGGTGAAACTGAACACCGACGGAGCGGTGGGTAGTGATGATAGTGCAGCCAGAGGAGGCGTCTTTAGAGACTCTGAGGCTCGATGGGTTGGGGGCTTTGCTCTCAATATGGGGTCCTGCTCGGTGCTAATGGCAGAAGGCTGGAGTGTGATTAGAGGCCTAGAACTTGCGTGGGAGTTGGGGTTCAGGAAGGTGGTGATCGAATCAGAATCGGAAGTTTTTGTCAAATTGGTGGCGAGGAGGGTGAGGCCTTTGCACCCAATGTTCAGCCTGGTTAACTCTTACCAATGCTTTCATTCGTAGAAGTTGGTCGATCCAATTTCATCATGTGTTTCGTGAAGCTAACTCTATTACCGATGGATTATCTTCGTTAGCTTTCAATTTCCCTCTTGGCCTTCATATCCTCCCCGAGCCGCCTTCAAGCGTGATCCGGGCTCTTGAGGATGATGCGGCTGGGAGGTCTTTGTCTCGCCCATGTACTCTGCAATTTATGTTTTCTTTGCTAATTAAATAAGGGGCTTTGCTCCCAGTTGTTCACCAAAAAAGAAAATCAAGTCTACGTACAACATGGGGGAAATTGTGATTAATTTCATAAATGGGAAATGGCCCATCAAACTATAAAATTGTAATTAGCATAAAAAATAGTAAAAAAAAAAAAGAGTTTGTCAAAACTAGCTCAAATACTTGCTAATTGATTTTATTGGGTCATTTTTAAATCGGCTCCCAAGCAAAAACGGAGTCAAAATCTCGAATAAAGTTCCACCAAATATATACTTGGTTTTGTTAAGAACTACATAAGATTTGATTCCGCTTCGTCGGATATGTAGAAAACTCGATGTCAAGCTAAAGCCTTTCGAGTTCAATCACAAATTCCCAAAAAAAAAACTTGCTTCGTTTCCAAATGAAGTTAAGTCAATCAAGCAAAATTTGTTCTTTAAAAGAACTACGTGTGATTTGATCCCATCCAAATGGGTACATAGGAAGCTCGACATAAAGCTAAAAGCTAGTCAGGTTCAATCGCCAAACCAAAAACAATTAAAGTGGTTCTGTTAGAACTACGTAAAGACTTGATGCATCCTATCGGCTACGTAGGTAATCCGATATTAAATTTTAAAAATATATCGGGTACAGTCGTTAACCTCTAAATTCTCTTTAAATGAATATGAGGTCAAAACCAAACAAATTAAATTGGTTCGTTTTTGAACTACGGGTGATTTGATCTCGTCTAAACGGGTACGTAGGTAGCTCGGCATAAAGTTTAAGCTCGTAGGGTACAATCTCCAATCCAACAAATCAAATCGGTTCGTTTAGAACTACGTAAAGACTTGATGCATCATACTGGCTACGTACGTAACCCGATATTAAATTCTAAAAATATATCGGGTACACTCGTCGACCTCTAAATTCACTCTCAAATGAATATGAGGTTAAATCCCACCAAATTAAATCAATTCATATTTTGAACTACGTGTGATTTGATTATCTTCTAAGAGATACGTAGGACATTCAATACAAAGTCAAGGCTCGCCGAGCTCAATCGCCAAAAACAAATTCAAACTGTCCATTTCGACACGATACAAAGCTTCTGCTCGTCGAGTTCAATCACCATCCACAAATGATCTTACAATCAAATACAAAATTTCTTTTTGTCCCGAACTACGTGATGACTTGATTCCATCAAACAAGTGGATACGTAGGAAACTCGGTGTAAATCAAATTCTCACCAAGTCCAGTCACATCCAAACTTTCAAATAAAAAATTCTCAAATCTAGCTATCGACTCTAAGTCGTCTCCAAATTCAAATTTCCATCAAATCCAAAGTGTCTCCTCCGACTCGATACAAAGCTTCTACTCGTCGAGTTCGGTCACAACCAAAACTTCAAAAAAAAAAACAAATATCAAATTCAAATTTGTCCTTTCCAAAAACTACATATGATTTGATCCCTTCCAAAAGGGTATGTAGGAAACTCACAAAAGAGTTCAATCACGATCCCCAAATTGACCTTTAAGTCAAAACAAGTCAAATCTCATCACAAAACAAATCAAAGTCCACATCAAACCGTTTTCTATGCAAATGATAGCCTCAGTTTACTCGGGTGGAATGTTGTTCGAGCTACTCTTCGTAGAAGGTGGGTTTGGACTTCATCCTCTGATGCATACAAGAAAACGAAACCAAACACAAACTCAAACACTCTGAACTACGTGAGGCTTGATTCTCTTCCAAGAGATACGTAGGCAACCCACTAACTTTTGGGTGCATCCCAAATCACCAAAATCACCAAAATCTTGGTATCGATATGACTTCGAATCAAGAGGATAACCAAAAGGGGTCGAACTCAAATATTAAAATAAAATAAAATGTGTTGTACGATTATTCGCGCATTTTTGTCCAACATATGCGCCTCCTTCTTCCTCCTAAACTCCTTGGAATAGGTGCTGCCTTTTCAGTACTCGATCCTCCCTCTAGATCCAACGATTCGAGCTTCCCTCAGACCACTCACAATAAATTCCCCAATTTTTCTAACCCTAAACCTAGAATTTCAAACAAAACCTATTTACAAAAACGTCCATGTCTATATTTGGTTGTGCAACTTTCAGATCTCAAGTTTTCGAGTCCGAAACATCACATGCAACAAGATTGATGAGCGAGCTTGCTCACTGCCATATCTGGAACCAGATTCGCACCTATCACCACCTTCTAAGCCAACTACGTCAAAGCCATCTGCTTCCTCGACTTGCATGCAAGCCAAGCCTTCTAAGCCACCAGATCAGATATCAAGGAACAGTGACTCTATTTTTTAGACGTTTTTTTTATCATCATTTTATCTGTAATTGTACTCTTAGATTTAAGCGAACATTTTTTTCTTTTTTCCTTTGACTAGCGACCCTCTGCATACGGTTTATCAAGCAATCTTAGATGGCTTCAAGATCGCTTCGTCGATCTACTTCTTGCCTACTGTAAAAAAAATCAACTTTTATATTTATTGATATTGTATATTACTCCATCCGGTCGGTAATATTTGATTTTTTATGATTCAACACGTTTTGTAAAAAGCTAAAAAACTCTATCTAATAATCACAAAAAATAATTAAAACTTTGATATTTTATAGAGTTTAATTTTTATGGTGCTAAATTATTTTCTGGTTGCGCTTCTGCGGGTTTCTTGATTGGAGATGATAAAAGGAAGATTGATCGTTTGTGATGCCAAAAGATGCGGAAAGGTCTCGGCTTTACAGGTCAAGGCGGTTGAATCGCAGTTCAGGTTGATGGAAGCATGGAAGAGGGAGATTCGAAGACTTTATGTGGAAGGCGATTGTCTCGCAATCGTGAATGCGGTCATGGGAGCCTGATTGACGTTGCAGGAGATCGAAAAGCTTATTTTGGATGCTCTCCTTTTGCTCGGTTCCTTTGAGATGGTCTTTGTTACCTACATCTTCAAGGAGGCTGATAATGCATATTTCATATAGGCATTATAGGTGTTTCTTATTGCTATTAGGTATTGGTTTTGTTATGTTTTGAGTCTAGTTCCGTTTATTACATGTGAAGTGTTCGAGTTCGGAATCTATGCGTTTTTAGTGTTTATTCTGCAGAATTACATTCCGACCTTTGATGGACTATGGAAAGAGCTTAAGAAGCATGTTTTGGAGCATATGGAGGTTGAGGAAGAGCTAAGGAGGAGCAAGGAGGCATGGCATTGGAATTCATTGAAGAAAAATGAGGAGCGTCGAGCATTGCAGAAACGGCGCCCTCCGCCCCTTGCACGACGCCCACCGTTGCCTAGATCCCGAATACGCGGTTTTGGATCCGAAGACTATTATTTTATATTATTTCCTATTAATTCCTCTAGGGTTTTTTCCAACCTTAGGAGACTTTATTTAGTTGTTTTTCAATTCTTTAGAGGAGGGAGACGACATTAGAGAGAAACTATGAGCTCAATGAGAGAGAGAGAGAGAGAGAGAGAGAGAGAGAGAGAGAGAGAGAGAGAGAGAGAGAGAGAGAGAGAGAGAGAGGGAGAATTGGCCTATGAGTTTAGCAACTCATAGTTTCGCCTAAGATTCGAAGACATGGTTGTTTGGATTGTAAGGATTTGAGTTTATTTAATTATTCATGTTCTTAGTTATCATCTTCTGCTTAATTTATATTTGTGTTCCTGTCTATGCTTGATCAACATGTTAGCAATTACATCTCTAGCTATGAATTCGTTGTTGTTTTCTTGATATCAAACAAAGGTATTTTTGATTACTTTAGTCAAGTAGACCTAGGAATATGAATAATTGATAAATCAATCTGAGGACCAAGAATTCCAATCATTATCAGAGAATTTATTACAGGTGAAATGTTCTTTCTACTTTGATATCAATTTGCGTTGTGATTTGCAATCTGGTTACTTTTATATTTGCTATTTGTTCAAAAGATTATTCCTTTGCTTTAAACAGTCTTGTCTAGAGTCATTGAACAGGAAATCGCTTCTCCCTATGGGTTCGACACCGGACTTCATCGCTATACTAGTAGTTATTTGGTTTATCAAGTGATTGATTGCCTAATCTATTGGTTGTGTGTTTAAGTTTGGATTTTTATAATTATTTGGCAAAGGGCGAAAGTGCCAACGACGTTCGTCCCGCATCAAATTCTTGGTGCCGTTGTCGGGGAGAAGAAAGGAGTTTGCTTTTCTTTAACTCTATCAATTACTCTTTATTTTAAATTTTTTTTTGTCTTTGCATTGTACAAACTAGATCTTCTAATTCATCGTCTTTATCTTTTGATCCCGAGGATGAAAGATCTTTCCGATTGAAGAGGAGGCTCAAGTTTGAGACAGACGAAGAATGGCAAACATTGTTATTAATCCACCAAGAAGGGCCCCGAGAAACCTAAAGGAGCCTGATTTGAGTGTTCAACCACTTGCAATTAGTCTTCCGGATCTCCCCGAGGGTTCAAAATTTGAGTTCAAGTCGAATTGGTCATCTATTTTACCTTACTTTCATGGACTTCTTGGGGAGGAGCCAAACAAGCACCTTGCTACCTTTGTGAGTGTGTGTGATAGACTGAGACCACAAGGCTTGTCTGAGGACCAATTGATGCTGAGAGTGTTCTCCTTTACTCTAAAAGTTGCTGCAAACGATTGGCTTTACTACCTACCCCCAAAAAGCATTACTACATGGGTGCAATTGAAGAAAGCTTTCCTGCAAAAGTACTTTCCTGCGACTCGCCTCAACTAACTTAAGAAGGGGATGTCCAGTATTGAGAAATCGCCTACGAAGAGTCTTTATGAGTATGTTGAGCGGTTCAAAAAGCTTAAGGGTAGTTGTCCGCAACACGGTATACCCGAGGATGATCTAGTGTTATATCTTTACGAAGACTTGCTTGACACTGATAGGAGTTTCATCAATGCTTCTAGTGGAGGAGATATTTTGGATAAAATACCTCATGAAGCAATGCAGATTTTTGAAGGGTTGGCTAATCCATCACAACAATATGGGAGACACCAAGGAGTTAGAGGAGTTCATAAGTTGGATAGTTCAAGATATGGACACAAGGAAGATAGCGATAGGCTTATGGAGATTGTGAACAAGATAGTTATGAATTAACCCGATCAGCCTAGACCTTGTGGAGTTTGTGGAGACCCAACTCATCCGAATGATAAGTGTCCCTTGATTCAGGAGGGCACCGCTGAAGTGAATGCTATGGATTATGGACCTCGCCGCAACTTTGGTAACAATTACAATCAAGGCTACAATTCAAACTACCAAAATGGATTCAACGGGAGAGGCCAGCAGCAACAAGTTCCTTTTCTAAGAGGACAATATGAGAATCGTCCTAGAAACACTCAACAAGATGACAAAGATGAGACATTGAGGTTGTTATTTGACAAGATGAGTGTTCAAGAAAAGTTGTTGAGTCAAATGGCTAAGGAGATTGGTGAATTGAAAGCGAAGGATTTGAGAAAGTTGCCATCGCAAGTGGTGGTGAATCCGAAGGAAATGTCAGCGCCATGACCCTTAGAGGAGGTAAACAAGGAATACACCCACTAGGAATGTTGAAGAGAGGCCTAGAGAGGAAGTTGATTTGGGAAATAAGGACGAAGAGACGGAATTGGAGACACATTGCAGCGACGGCGCCCACCGCCCTCACCACGGCGCCCGCCGCCACCTCCTTTGACGGATCCGACTTCTGACGCTGTTCAACCCCCGAAGAAAGCTTCTAAAGAGTGGTCTTCTGAGGTTTGAAGACCTGCACCACCCTTTCCTCACGCTTTAAGATCTGATTGTAAGTGGAAAGATGAATAAATTCTTTACAACACCTTTGCTCATTATGAGGTAAATATTCCACTTTTCAAGTAGATATTTACATATTATTTTAGAGCATTTTTACATGTTTATAGCTTATTTGTTATTATTTAATTTTCGGAGTCTACACTAGTGTTTTTATATATTTCAGATATTTTTAGGCTGGATCGTATGATTTTGGGGATTATTTTGCAAATTGAAGGGTTATTGTGCGCTAAAGTCAATGCAATTAGAATCCGGACGTGGCCAGGCAGTTAGGAGGAATGGGCCGCATGGCTCGTTTGCTGTGTTTTACCATATATACATAGATATATTATATTATATTTAGATTAGATTATATATATTATTTAAATTAGGATAGTTTAGATAGTTTTAGGTTAGGAGATTACTCAGTAGCTTATATTATATATATATATTGATTCATACGGTACATCGGTACACCGTAGCCGGCTTTAGTTTCAATTCTAACCCTAACTGTGTTTTGTCTTATTTTTATAGAGATCTAAACTCTTCCGTTTCGTCTATGGATTGAAGCTTTGGTTCGATAAAGTTGTGAGATTTCTATTCTTGTTATATTCCTATTGATTCTTATTGATTCTTTTACGAATATTGTTGATTTCTTCTAGTCCGCGCAACTAGTTGAGATTATTGCTAGAATTTTGTAGATTCCTCGTAACGAACCTTAATCCATAGTAGCAATCATGCCTTTTTAGGACTCGTAGGACTAAACTGGTGTGTAGAGAATCAATTATATGTTGAATGATGACTCGTAGTTTGGTGTTGCATATATCCTGGTTAATCCTTAATCTTAATGCTACTATTAGGTTGAATCTAAACCGTGTTAGGGTTATCTAATCAGTAAGGGTTACTAGGACTAGGAATTTACACAAGATCATGACAGGAACAATAATAGGATGAAAAGAGAACTTGAAGAAGAATCAAGGATCAACTAACCAACCTAAAGTGGATATTTGTAGATGAAACTATTCCTTTAATTGTTATCTCCATTAACTTGTTCATATATTTAGTTATTTTCTTTCTTAATCTCATCACATAAAACCCCCCTATTTTCTCTTAATTGGTAAATAGACTTAATTTAGGAATAACTTGATTCCCTGTGGAATCGACTCGTGCTTACCACACTACATTAGTTAGGTAGGTTAGAATTTATTTTGATACGGTTTAGGCGGCTAAAAACCGTCTATCATCCACCTGGCGAATCCGAATTTTGGTAAACTTGGAAGGGAAGTTTCTATCTTTTTGTTTTTGGTTATTTTCCGAGTTTGGTTATTTTATTTTTTATATTTTATAGGACTAGATTGTTTTATTTTATTTTGGTTCTAGGATTGGATTATATCTTATCTATTTTAGGTTAGATTATCTTCTATCTATCTTAGGTTAGTATTTTATCTCTTATTTATTTTCTATTTTAGGATTAGATTTTTCTTTTTAGGAATAGTTTACTTATTTCCTAGGATTAGATTTTTATCTTTTCTATTTCTATTCTATCTAGATCTAATATTTTTCTTTTTCCTTTTTGATAGATTTTCTTCTACTCACCATATAATATTTCTCCTTATTTGTGGATCAATCAAACCTGTTCAAAGGAATCTCAAGAATACCAAAATTCCACTGGAATCCAATCCAACTACCTAAAGCATTGCGTTTAGATCGATTCAATCCACCAAAACACTTTCCGCCACTACCATACATCCACAAAAATCAATCTTTACCCATTCCATTCCCTTACATATCACAAAAGAACCTTTGGAAACCAAGTTGTTCAAGAAAGTTGAAGTTTGGAGGGGTGGACGTCGGTTCTCCAACGTTTTCACTCGGATTCGTGGTTCTATGTACACGGTGCCCGACGCCCCTGCCACGGCGCCCGCCGCCTCCACATCGACCCCGATTTTTGGTCATTTTTGTGGATTTTCTTCGGTTTTTCCTCGAGTTACGCCATGTTGTCTACTCCTATCAACAACAAGGTACCATCCTACTTCGATAACACGGATATGCTATGCTGGAACGCATTTGGAAAGCGCACCTACACATCCACCATGTTCATTGATGAAATTACTTTGAGACGGTTGGGCCTGTTTGAGTCGGTGCTCGAGTTGATGGCACATGGAGGGCTGCGTGATTTTATTGGCAGAAGAGCTCCCACCTACCCCTGCTTGGTGAAGGAGTTCCTTACTACGTTAGAGGTGATATCGCCCAAGGATGTTCGTTTTTGATTGCAAGGAAGAGCTTGCAATTCATCATATGCAATGATGAGAGTTGCTTTTGGTGTTACGAAGAAGTGCTCTAGGAAGTGGAATAGTGCCATGCAAGTTCTTGATTCGGCAGAGATTTAGAGGAAATTGACGGGAACGCCTGAGAACTTCAAAGATTTCAGACATGATGATATGGTTACCCATCCTGCTCTTCGTCTCTGTCTGCGAGTTTTAGGCTCCGCTTTCTATGAGTCTGGAAGTACTACTATTGTTGATCCTGGTGTGATTGATCTCATATATTGCCTGAGTCCTGAATCTACCATCGTATCGGATTGGGTACTCTTATTTTTGAGGATGTGTGATAGGGTTCGTGGCCAGTGCAACGAGAATTATCCTCTTGTCACCCCTTTTGGAGGCATGATCAGACTTCTAGCAATATTTCATGGTGTCAATGTTAGTTCACTTCAGCCTGTGAGTCACTCCTATACATGGGACATCGATGCTCTTGTGTCTGCAAGGATGTTAGAAAAGCTGCAGTTACCAGATGCTATTGAGAGATTTCGGTGGTTGTCTGGACCTCAGCAGTCTCATCACCAGTATCTGCCTACTATCTTACCTAGGAGCATGAAGTTAGTTGATTTTCGCCGAACCCATGTTCATGTTGATACTCATTTGCGGAAGCTTGACGACCCTGTGACCCCTGCGAGCGATGTTGAAGATATGTAGATTGAGATAACGTCGCCTACGGTTCAAGATACCTCGCGCATTACCTACCTGGAGAAGAAGTTTGCTGAATTCGAAAAGCGGCAGGTAGATGAGTTGATTAGGCTTACAAAGTCCCATGCAATTCTGGTTGGAAGATCGATCAATTACAGGAGACGTGTCTCTTATTGATGGATTTGATCAATCAGCGGTCTAGAACCCAGACCCCGCCTTCACAATAATTGGTCAGTCATTTGCTTCTTTCAAACCCTTTATTTTTATATTTTCATTGTTTCTTTTTTTGTGTTCCGTGTATTGAGGACAATGCAACATGTAAGTGGGGGAGGGGGGGAGATTGAAGTGAATTATTTAGGTTAGTGCATGTTTGAATTTCTGTTTGTCTATGAATTTTTGCTTTTAAGTCTTTGTTATTTCCTTTATGTTATTTCTTTTCTGTTATAGAAAATGTCAAAAATAAATTTTTTTTTTGAAAAAATGTCGAAAAAAAATGAAAAAGTGGGTTTTGTTTTTTTGTTTTGCATATTGTGTTGTCAAGGATACCCATCTTAATTTGAGTTTGTCCTAGCATGATCTTATAAATCCCATAAAATTCTGGAATGATTTGATCTTATCCTGAAAAAATTGGTTTTGATGTGAAATATGATTGAGCATATATAATTGAGCATGTATGATCTAAGTTTGGGAGTATGCTTGAAATTCAACAAAAAATTGTCCCAGTGAGAAATTTTTGGCTTTATAAGGGATACATCTTTATTCCTTTTGCTTTTCTTGTGTGATATACTCTTCCTATGTATTTATCATTGAGTATTGCCATGGTTATCTATTTTCAAGGCCGATTATATACATGTTCAATGCTTGATAAGTTCAAATGATAGAGGCCGATTATATACATGTTCAATGCTTGATAAGTTCAAATGATAGAGGCCGATTATATACATGTTCAATGCTTGATAAGTTCAAATGATACATCTTTATTCCTTTTGCTTTTCTTGTGTGATATACTCTTCCTATGTTGAGGATATTTGATTGAGATTGAGTGGATGCTTGGTAGTGATGTCTCTTTGTCTTTGTAGTGGATGATTTCAGTTGATCTATGTTGAGGATATTTGATTGAGATTGAGTTCGGTATGCGCCTATCTGTCTTGATTGAATAGAGTCAATGTGCCAAATGGTCTTGATTACTTGAGTTTTTAATGCTATTCTTTAGTGATATTGAATATTATGAGTGAATCTATGTGGATCTCTCAACTTTAGTCAAGTAGACCTAGGAATATGAGTAATTGATAAATCAATCCGATGACCATGAATTCCAACCATTGTCAGAGAATTACAGGTGAAATGTTCTTTCTACTTTGATATCAATTTGCGTTGTGATTTGCAATCTGGTTACTTTTATATTTTGTATTTGTTCAAAAGATTATTGCTTTGCTTTAAAGAGTCTTGTCTAGAGTCATTGAATAGGAAATCGTTTCTCCCTGTGGGTTCGACACCGGGCTTCATCGCTATATTAGTAGTTATTTGGTTTATCAAGTGATTGATTGGCTAATCTATTGGTTGTGTGTTTAAGTTTGGATTTTTATTAGTATTTGACAAAGGTCGAAAGTGCCAACGACGTTCGTCCCGCACCAGAGGCTAATAGGGTAGCCGATCGTCTTGCTCACCTCGCCTTGGATTCCACTTCTTCCTCTTGGAGTTCCGACCTTGAATTCTAGTCTCTCGTCCGCAAAAACGCTTTTAAGTGGCGGTGTAACCGTGGTTGACACACCCCAAATTTTCGCTTTGTAACCAAAAAAAAAAAAAAACTAATAGAGGTATATTCATCAAATAATAATAATAAAAAGTTAGTATTGTGAAGACAGATGGGTCGTATGAATGGTCCAAAACAAATGGGCTTGGGCCAATGCGGCCCAACTCTATCTTTTATGTGTCCATTGCAAGAAAGATGACTAGTATAGAACCATAACCAAATTTCTCCTCGTTGCAAGTCATCTCTACAACTTGTTCTAATAATTGGTACAACAAGCTGTTGAACGGACCCCACAAGCTTAAACAATGACATAAAGGGATCAAATGGGCAAATGGATCGCCCAACAACTATATCAACCGGTCAAATCAACTGAACCTAACCCTACCCACACCTCTCCCTGCATCCATAAACAATCACTTGTAATCTTGTAACCTTGTAAACCACCCCCAAAAATAAACATTAAACAAAGAACTTTCAAGTCAACTCCATTCATTTTCACAAGGAAAAAGGACCCCATTGGGCATTGCCATTTCATTTTGGTTGCATCCTCCATTCACATCTCCCTTTAGCCTCTCCATACAGAGAAGAGAAGAAACAAGAGGCAAGCCATGGGCGGTAGCGTCTGCTGCGGAGCCGCCTCAGGGAACGGCGATGGAGGAGGCCCGGATTTGATGCTTATGTTCTTGGTGTCCTTTGTGATTGCTCTTACCATCTTTGTTGTCTGCAGCCCAGCTCCTCCCCGTCGAACTGGGTACGCCGTATACCGGTGCTATTGACTGCAGGCAATCCGATCCTCAGGGCAGGGCTTTGAATTGAAGGTGAATCTTAAGGCATGGTGTGCCAATTTTCATGTTTTATTTTCAAGTTGCAAGTGATTTGTAATCTGATTCTTCAGTAGACATGTGATTGATGTAAGACTTTCTGATCGGAAACGATCATTTGGTATATACATTTACGTGTTGTCGATCGATCCATCAGGAAGCCCTATATATTATTGAATACACTTATATCTCAATGTTTAGTTGATTAGATTTGATATGATTAAAAGGGCTTTCAAAATAGGTACTCTGTCACATAGATGGGATAGGAAGAGCGTCCGGTCCTTGTTAAAGGAAGTAAATCAGTAGATGTGGTGATACACTAATGGTAAATTTTCACTTATTATGGTTGCAAGGTAGTATGATTGAAAATCCACACACCTCTCACTGATGTTGAATTTATGTGTTGGGAAAATCGAGACACCTCTCCATCAAATCACCCCTAGATCGAGACCTTGCTCTGACCATAGACTCAACAAAAATCAAATCTATAACTATTTAAGGCGGGGTTGCGAGAGAAATATTTTTTAGGATGTGGAAATACTTTTTAAGGGTGGGGGATAGATATACTTTTTAGATGTGGATAAGATAATCTCTAACGTGTTTGGTTGAACGGGATAAGTGGTTTAAACACTATCCATGTAAATGTCTATATTGTTCATCATTTTCGATTGGAAATGGTAAAAATGTCCCTGCTGTTGAGAGAATGAAAGATGTGAAGAGACCAAAAGAAGCCAAAATTAAAAGTCTTAGTATATAAGCTATTGGGTTACTCCTCCTATTGCCAATTGGTTTTAAGATGGAACTCGGCTCGACTTATGTCATATGCTATTAGCGCAAAGACGCACGTGTGCACACGACCCCCTATCCCGAGTTCCAACGGACTTCAGTATGGTACCAGAGCGGAAAAGCCAAATGACCCGACTCTTGATCATGGGCTAGCTAAAAAGAGAATGAGATGCTAGACCCGTTCTCCAAGTGTCAACTAGAGGCGAAAACCGACCCTAGTTGCACTTGGGAGGCATGTTGAGAGAATGAAAGATATGAAGAGACCAAAAAGCCAAACGGACCGACTTTTGATCATGGGCTAGCTAAAAAGAGAATGAGATGCTAGACCCGTTCTCCAAGCGTCAACTAGAGGCGAAAACTGACCGTAGTTGCACTTGCGGGCCATGTTGAGAGAATGAAAGATATGAAGAGACCAAAAAGCCAAACGGACCGACTTTTGATCATGGGCTAGCTAAAAAGAGAATGAGATGCTAGACCCGTTCTCCAAGCGTCAACTAGAGGCGAAAACTGACCGTAGTTGCACTTGCGGGGCATGTTGAGAGAATGAAAGATATGAAGAGACCAAAAAGCCAAACGGACCGACTTTTGATCATGGGCTAGCTAAAAAGAGAATGAGATGCTAGACCTGTTCTCCAAGCGTCAACTAGAGGCGAAAAACGACCCTAGTTGCACTTGCGGGGCGTGTTGAGAGAATGAAAGATGTGAAGAGAGCAAAAAGCCAAACTGCCCGACTTTTGATCATGGGCTAGCTAAAAAGAGAATGAGATGCTAGATCCGTTCTTCAAATGTCAACTAGAGGCGAAAGACGACCCTAGTTGCACTTGCGGGGGCGTGGTGAGAGAATGGAAGATGTGAAGAGACCAAAAGTCCCACTTCGATACTATGAATAAAGAAGCCCCTCCTATTGCCAATTGGTTTTAGGATAGAACCCCGCTTGGCTTATGTCCTAGGCTATTAGCGCAAAGGCGCATGTGTGCACACAACCCCCTATCCCGAGTCCTAACGAACTTCAGTTCCTGCCCTCAAATAATTTCGAAATCAGATCAAACATATTCCGTATGTGGGAGTTTTGGTCCCATTTGAAGGCTCAAATAAACAATCAGGCACATTTGCTGGGGTATGATACAATTTGGCATGTTTCAAGGATTTTATCACTAATTGGCAATTATCAATTGGTGACTTCCTGTAAAGGTTTTTTTTTAATGTCTTCAATTGGTGTAAGTGGATATTCAAAGTGAAGTACAAACCGGATGGTTCAGTGGAGAGGTTCAAGGCATGGCTTGTTGCAAAGGGGTTCACTACTAATAGGTTAGTGCTGGCTTTAGCAAATGCTAAGAGTTGGAATGTGCACCAACTAGATATTAATAATGCTTTCTTGCATGGCTTCCTTGATGAGGATGTCTACATGAAACCTCCCGAAGGTTTTTTCAATGGGTCTCTAGGTCAGGTTTGCAAATTACAAAGGCCTTTGTATGGATTGAAGCAAGCTTCCCGACAATGGAACCTAGAGTTGTCAAAGTTCTTACGCTCTCTGGGTTTTGTGCAATCAAAACATGATTACTCTCTGTTTGTAAGGGAAAATTCAGGCCTTCAAACAATTGCAGTTGTATATGTTAATGATCTCTTGATCACAGGTTCAGATACATCTTTCATCACACACAGTAAGGCTTTGTTACATAAAGCTTTTACTATTGAAGATCTAGGATTAGTGAGGTATTTTCTGGGTATTGAAGGGCTAGATCAGCTCGTGGTATGCTTCTGAACCAGAGGAAGTATATTGCAAATATCATCACTGATACCCACATGATTGATTGCAAACCTGCGATCTTCCCTCTGCCTAGGGGGTTGAAATTGTCCATTGATGATAGAGAGCTGCTACCAGATCCATAATCATACAGAAGGTTGATTGGTAGGTTACTCTACTTGAACCTTACCATGCCTGATCTCTCTTATTCTATACAACATCTTAGTCAATTCCTGAGTTCTCCAAGACTTCCGCATTTGCAAGCTGCTTTGCACATTGTTAGATACTTGAAGCACACCATCAATTGGGGTCTGTTTTACCCAAGTGAGTTTTCTATTTCTCTTGCTGCCTACAATGACGCTGATTGGGGAGCATGTCAATTCTCTGCTCGATCGTTGTCGGGTTATTGTGTCTTCTTTGGTCCCTCCCTCATCATTTCTTGGAAGACCAAGAAACAGAAGACGATTTCTAAGTCAAGTGCTGAGTCCGAATACAGGTGTATGTCAACTGCAACCGGTGAAGTGGTATGGATAACCGGGCTCCTTCAGGACTTGTCTGTTGTTGTACGTACATATGCCAGTTACAATCTTTTGCGACAATAAGCTAGGCTGCCCAACACATAGCTGCTCATCCAGTCTATCACGAACGCACCAAACACCTCAACATTTACTGCCACTACATTAGAGAACGCATTGATGATGGGGTGATCCAAACTGCTCATGTTCAGTCATCAGCTCAGCTTGCTGACATACTTACCAAGCCATTGGGAGAGGTCCAACATAGGCACTTATCCTTCAAGTTGGGTTTGGTGGATACTCCCCCAAGTCCAACTTGAGGGGAAGGGGGTATGGACTAGTTTAGCTTAGCTCAGATCAGCTAGGACTACTAGCTCGGGTAAGGGTGGTTCAATGAGAGCTAGGAGCTAGATGGATGAGCGGCACGTGTATGGTGAGGATGTGTTTGGCAGTTTGGTGTGAAGGCCTATATAAGGCTTGATCCTCCTCTGTAACAAACAAGACGGAAGGGGAATGAATCCCAATTTTCATATCTCACTTTGCCTCCATTTTCTCCTTTCAATTGAGTTCTGAACTGGTGTTTCCAGTTCATAGACTTTCATACCAAATTTTCTAGATCAATTGGGAAAAAATAGCTGCTAAAGCTTGATTGCCCGATAAGAGGAACATGCCAACATTTCGGAGAACAGATGGAGATTTGGATTGAAACCGGTAGTCACAAGACATCAGGAAACCAAACAGAACCTGGGGATATTTTATCGAATAGTGGTAGGCACCAGGCAGTGTCCACGGAGCCAAAAATTCCAGATAGCATCAGCGTGTCCACTATCGGATGCCGCCATCAATCAGAACAAATGAATTCGTGAGAAACTCATTAAAAATTAGGCACTGCCACAATAAACACATTACATTCTAGGTTATGGAACTTCTCAGCAAACAGTGCAAGACATGACTCGCTTAACAGTAAAGAGAGCAAGGTTTTCGATGATGGCATTGAGGGCAACAGAGAGGCTTTACAAGTCGCCGGTGACGGAGCTTGGATCCAACACTTTCTTTACTTCTGAGCTTCGGTGGTGAGGAGTCGAGAATGGAGATCTGAAAGCGAGGAGAGATGATTGCCAGGAGATATGAAAGGAGCCGAGAATGGAGGCCTTCCATCCAATGTTCTAAACAATGCTTGACGGGTGCTCGACGGCGAGGTACCGCCAAGCGTCAAGACGGTTCAGCGGTCTTATTAGCGAATTCTTGGCGGTCAAAACGTTTTCTTAATATTTTCTTATATTTAGCACCTGTACTAGGACTATAATACATATGATGTAATAATTATTCATTTCTAAAGTGTTTAGCCTCACTACATTAACAAAACACAATGCAAATGAAAGTTAAGTGATTAAGTCATGACCATTTTAACGTCATTTGGCTCAAAACGAACCATTAGTAACCATTGACAAAAGACTTTACTAATCACAAACAAACAAAGTTGCTGATCAATACTAATAGTCAAATAGATAAATATACAGACAATACAAGTTATACATTATACTCGAATTCACAAACAAACAGTGAAATTCAGCCTATTCTCTTGGTCACTTGTTCGTTGTGAATCAGATCAGTGCTGTTCGTTTTGAATCTCAAACTCTCAATCAACAGATGCTCAACCTATTCGTCCAAATTTCACCAACAAAGAACCATCCCTGCTGGCTGTTGTTTGTAATCAAGTAATCACAAAACACAATTCACAAATTCACAATTGTTGTTGTCCTGCTGTTCGTTAAACCATTCTGCAACTGCACTGCAACTTGTTTGAGTTGTTTCTTTTAATCGTTCTTTCAATTGAGAGCGGGCGAACTGGCGGAGAGAGAGGAGAGCGAGTGAGCGAGAGACATACCGTGAAATCGTGAATCTAGTCGAGCACCACCGTACTAGACCAAGTGCACCACCGCCGACCGTGATCCACCACCACCAGAGAATCAAGCAGAGACACCGGCAAAGATGGAAGAAGTCGAAGGGGCAATCAACGATCGATTCACAATTGGAAAAACAGATTTGATGAAGAAAAGCCTAAAAGGCTTGATTTATTTTCCAATTCGAACATCCAAACCGCCACGACTGTCCCATCCCGCCAAGGCCGGCAAGGCTCGTTCCGCGCCCGCCCTAAGCCCACCAAGCTCGCCTATCACGGCCGCCAAGGTCTGCTTCCACCATGAATGCCCCGCCAAGGCCCATATCATAGCGGGAGGTCACCGCCAACTGTCTTGGCGGCCGCCAAGACCGAATTTTAGAACACTGCTTCCATCTCCAATCGGTGTGCCAAATTTCTCCCACCCCTTCCATTTTCAAAATGAAAATACTTAGGCCCTGTTTTCCTAGAAAAAAAAGGGTGGAAGGGGTTCTACTGGGTGGGGGTGGTTTGGGAGTGACTAATAAGGTTGCACACATTTTTGCTACTCTAACAGGGGAATCGATTTAGTTAATGATCCAGGTCTCCTTGACCTCATTCGTCAGGATGCTCTCGAGTAGAAGCCACAGTGTCTTCCAATCAATTTTACCAGCCTAGGAAGACCGCACACTATTTTCAACCTGAGCCAACCGTAGAAGCTTACTTAATTTACCACCACTTATATATTATCATCATTGTCAAACGTAACACAGAAATCCATGGGATGTTGAGACATATATACACAGATTTCAGCAAGATAGTCATGTTTTTTCCACAATCAGATCAACCACTTTGTCTACGGCCAACACGTAATTAATTAAACACCCCCATAGTTACCAATCTTTTCCATCAAATTAATTTTATATTTCATGTATCCACGTACGTACACTTATTTTTGATCCGAGATGAACACTATTGACGATGCCTCCCGCTCTGAGTAGGATCTGGGGATCGAGATGTATGCACCATTTTTCTGACTAATTCGAGAGGATGTTTCCTGTACAAGTATAGTTGAGTTGAATTTGGTAATTAAGGTGGCCGGCCGAATTTTGGCAACTTACAAGAAGACATTGTTGTAATCAATGGAAGTTGTGCAAACTCATACATAATACATTGTTCATAACGGCAAGTATTTCACATTTTATATAGATCTATTTTGAACTTTAATCAAGGACTGCAAACGGTAATCAAGATTCAAATTTGAGGATATTTTTGTTACATCATAGGTTATTTAATTTGTTTGCATATATTGATTAATCAGAAGCAAATATGTTGGCCCACACAAACATATCACCAAATATGGCATCTTCTTCAAGGATTCCGAAAACCTCCTGTCTTCTTCCTTCTTCCTTCGAATCACCATTCCCCATTGCAAGGTTCCCCAATGAAAATAAGGCATCGCGTCTCTCACTTACAAGGGTGCACTGAAAACTCGGTCTTACTAGCATTGTCCACTCTACCCGAACTTCCCTCTCATAGATCCCGCGTCTCTGAAGCGCTTCCCCAACAACCTCAGGCTATGTAGTTTTGTTGAAAAAGTATGATCAATATTGTCATTGTATTGGTGTACTTGTTAATTAGACGAAGTGATCGAAACAAATAAGTACAAGCATCTATATAAAAAGATTTGTGAAGTGAACGTACAAGCACTTTGAGGTAGTTGATGGAGTAATGCAATCCTAGGAGGCTGAGGACTACATTGAGCTTCACATCGAAGAGAAATAGCTCAACATCACTGAAACTATATTGGACTGAAGCTAGCTGCTCGTGCGCTCTTCTGTAGCGTTGTAGGTTGATCGAGTCCGATCCCACAAATGTCACAACTGACGCTGTCATTGACGCTATCTCTTTGTGCCTTTTCGCATAAAATCCCTTCCAGTCCTATATATGTATATGGACAATAGATTATCTGTAAACACCTCTTTTGAGTTCGTCACCAAATGGTAATAAAGATGGTGACACTGACACGAATATAGAATACTTCATACTAACCAAATCCTTTTGAGTTCGTCACCATACTTTTACTTGATGTAGTCTTATCGATCACTCAAATGGTAGTATACTCGATCAAATTAAACCTTTGAATCGATATTGTATCCGAAATTTCAATGGAGAGAGAAAAAAGAGGGCAAGTATACCTTGATGGGAGGATCCGAAGCAAGTAGTTGAGACGGGTGGGCGAAGAGAGAAGGCCACCTCTTCATGGAGAGGGAAACCCAGATAGAATCCGACCCGCAAATCTCCCTCCATTTCCTGCTGCAACTTCCAAGCGCACAGATATTTTTATCCTAGCATCAAATTCAAATCAATCATATGTTTCTAACTAAACAGATCGATTTAAGGAGAAATAGAAACACATTGCAATTCAGACCGGAAGAGAAGACGCGATCTTCAGAGCGACGTCGAGAGGGAGATAGTTTGGGATGTTAATTACAATGTTGCTCTCCAGGGCTAACATTTTTATTGGATTGTAGTTTCAGACTTTGAATAGGCGATTGCCTCGTTTATTTTAATTTATAGTGCAAAGCTAAGAATCTTCAACGTTTTCAAGACAAATAGAATTTGTTTTTCTTGTTAGAATGCGTCAACTATGGTGTATTATAAAAAGGATTCAGATAGCACCCAAAAAAAAAAAAAAAAGGATTCAGTACCAAATCAAACTCACTATAAAATATTGACCTTTAGCTCCCTTGCTGAGCCAAACGTTATTCTTTTAGCCTTGTACTCGTGTAGCTTGCCTACTGTCCATCGACATTGGTTATGCTTAGGGGTGTTATTCGAGCCGAACGAGCCGAGCTTGACATGTTCAAGCTTGTTCATTTGTTAAACGAGCTCGAGCCGAGCCCAAATTTTAAACGAGCTTTCTTTTTTGTTCAAGCTCGGCTTGTTTCAGTAAATGAACGAGCTCGAGCCAAGCTTTAAGTAGTTTTACTTTGTCATAACGTATTAACTTAAAGAAAATTTTAGAAATTCATATTATTCGAGCTATTCGAGCCTAAATCGAACGAGCCGAGCTTTCAACCGAGCTTAATATCATGTTCAGGCTCGGCTTGTTTAGGTAAGTGAACGAGCTCGAGTCGAGCTTTTTTCGAGCCGATCCCGAGCCGAGCTCGAACTGTTCAGCTCATATAACAACCCTAGTTATGCTACAAACCTTTGTTTAAGTGGGGTGGGATGTCATTTAGTATGTCTAATATTGACCTTTCCACTCATATATATATATATATATATATATATATATATATATATATATATATATATATAATACGAATCAAATGTTAACAACTCTTACGGTGTTAAATGTTAACAAATCAATATTCGGTAAAATTTATCAAATATTCATCACAATAACTCAATTATTGATCAAAGCTTTTCGACAACATTTAAGAGATTCATTTCAATTAATAACTATTGCCAATTAAAAAAAATTATCACCAAAAAAACTCAAACCCTTACGTGTGTATCCACCCCCCAATCCCGTAATTGTGTTACTGTGATGAATATTTCTTAAATGTTGTCGAATATTGATGAATATTTGGAAAATTGTGAATAATTGAGGGATTGATGAATATTTTAGTGATTGTGATGAATATTTGATTAATTTTAACAAAAGCTTTGATGAATAATTTTCCCCGAGTGAATACCGTTGTGAATTTCCCCGAGTGAATACCGTTAAAGAGAAGGAGAATGAACAATAGGACACAAAGGATTTCCGTGTTCTGCTAAGAACCGCACAGAACACCCTGCAGAGAAAAAACCTCTCTACAGCTAGAGTTTCTTATTATTGTGATGCTTTTCTAGATACACAGACACTACATAATTCAACCCTACACCCTCTATTTATAATAGAGAACTTTCTATAGATAAACCTAGATATAGATAAACCTACCTTATCTAGAACCTATTATAGATAAAACCATCTATAATAAACAACCTATATATAAAACCATATATAGATAAAACTTGCTGTAGATAAATTGACTTGGACCCCAATCCAATTTATCTATCTACCTAGGATGTTTATTTGTCTCCTACAACAATCTCCACATAGACAAATAATCTATCTATAACAACGAACAAAGACATCTTTAGGACCTTCTCTGCTTCAGGTCCTCCCGTGCTCTGCTCCTTGGGGCTCCTTTCTTGAATATCATCAAGTGATGTTGATCAAGTCCAAGTAGCGCTCCTTGAACTTCTTCCTGATGGCATGCATCACCAGTCCGGCACCCTGCACCATCTTCCATCTTGACAACCTTTGCAGTAGATACAACTTGTTGGACAAAGACTTTGACTTATACTTCTTCTCCGATTGCACCTGAATCTTCTTCAAAGATTTCATGTCAATCACGTGGTATATCACTTTATCCGCCCGACAAAGTCGAATATCCGACGATGCCTTCTCTTGTATCCCATTCATCATCTTTCACCGAATCAACTTTTGACTCTTTAGTTCTCTTCAACATCCCCTTCCATGTCAGGAGACTCTTCACTCGCAATTGCCAAAGACTGAAATCTCTAGTGCCATCGAATTGGGGGGGGGGGGGGGGGGGGGCTCGAATTCAACACTAAATGTCATCGTCTAACCTGGCTCTGATACCAATTGTTGTGAATTTTCCCGAGTGAATACCGTTAAAGAGAAGGAGAATGAACAATAGGACACAAAGAATTTTCGTGTTCTGGCAAGAACCGCGCAGAACACCCTGCAGAGAAAAACCTCTCTGCAGCTAGAGTTTCTTATTATTGTGATGCTTTAATGGATACACGGGCACACCATAATTCAACCCTACACCCTCTATTTATAATAGAGAACCTCCTATAGATAAACCTCCTAGGTTTATCTATAGGAGGTTCTCTATTATAAATAGAGGGTGTAGGGTTGAATTATGGTGTGCCTGTGTATCCATCAAAGCATCACAATAATAAGAAACTCTAGCTGCAGAGAGGTCTTTCTCTGCAGGGTGTTCTGCGCGGTTCTTGCCAGAACACGGAAATCTTTTGTGTCCTATTGTTCATTCTCTTTCTCTTTAACGGTATTCACTCGGGGAAATTCACAACAGTGACTGTGATGAATACTTGATCAGTTTTGCCGAATATTGATTTGTTAACATTTAACACCGTAAGAGTTGTTAACACATGACCCAACCTATATATATCCAATTTAATTTCTCAAGGCCATATGAATGTTTGCTTTAAGTTTTTCAATAATTTTTTAGCAGTGGAACAATCGTAGTAGGTGTGTAATGAACTATGTGTTGTGGTGTTGGCCTACTGATCATGTACTGGTGTGTGTATTAAGGTCTGTGTACCCGAATGCAATCTTGCAGTGTGTCATTTTGATTGCATTAGTCTATTGTAATCCTTAACCTAGGGGCAATCTTTCCATGTAATATTTTGATTGCTATCCCTATGATATGGTTGTCAAGTACTTGCAAATCTCTTATGCTTAAAGCTTGTTTACATTTCAAGAACCCCTACCATGGTGTTCAGTTGCAAATTTGCTGCCCCTCTTGCTACTTGTGCTCTTGGCGTAGTTATTTGGGATGTTAATCCTGGTGCAAGTGGGCATGGACCACAATGCTCGTCTCGGAGGTGCGGGAGCTTTGCTGCCCTCGATTACGGCCCAGTCATCAAGAGGAATAGAATCGAACAATAGCAGTAGCTTCAACCATTGTTCGTCTCTACTGCTTTGGACCGACTGGGTTTAGTGAAAACAATGATGATAAATCTAAGCTATTCTACCTTTCGAAGGTATTGTCGATTATATATATAGAAAATTTACGCCGAAGACGTAAATTTTCGGTCAAATTAATTAATTGTCCCCAACCTCTTCCAAATTAGCTAAAAGTCCATGACCTAAATCTGTGTCCCCCTCCCCTAAACCTCGCTTGCAGCATCGGTTCTCTGGATTTCAGCGCGTCGTTCTCCATCGCTCCATCACCAGACCTCGCCGTCGACTACTCCCTCTCTGCAGATGGACAAAGACGATCAAAGATTAGATCAGGCGCCTTCCTCTCTTGCAATCGTCGCAGCCATTGTTGTACATGGTGGCTCGCTTCCTCTCTTGCCATTATCGCCGCCATTGCTGTCCATGGTGGCTCGCTTCCTCTCTTGCCATCGTCACCGTTGTTTGCTGTCCATGGTGGCTCGGATCCAGCGCCTGATCTCGCTGTCTTCCTCAGCCGGCTCCTCCATCTCAAGACCGGCTTCGCAAGAGATGACGGAGGGAACGGCCACCGCAAGATCCGCCTCGGCGTGCTCCACGCCGGCGAGGGACTCGATCTGTTTCCTTGATTGGACTCAATCTGTCTGATCTGTTTCCTTGCTTCGAACTATTTGATTCCGCTGCAGCAACCCTGGTATTTTCTTTCCTCCGCCCACTCCCAAAAAATCAGTTGCCTACCTTCTTCATCTGCAAAGCCAAAACGTTAATTCACCGGCCAATTCAAATACATTCGAGTCTCTTTCTTGCAATTGACAATCGAAGATGGTGCAGAAGGGCAAGAGTAAGTGAAACCCTAATTCATCTCTTCATGAATTCAGCAGTGCTGTTTTTCCCCTATTTCCCGATTTGATTTGGTTTTTTGGTTGCAGAGTGTAAGAGCAAGCGAGTTTCTCTGAAGCAGAAGCACAAGATTATAAGAAAGGTGAAGGAGCATCCCCAATGACTGGCCACACAAGGAACAGGAGCTCGAGGCCCTTAAAACTCGACGTGCTCGCGCCATTGAAATGCTTGAGCTGAAGAAAATTGCCACCAAGGAGAGAGTAATCTATTTTCTTCTTCTTCTGGATTAGTCTATGTTTTGATTTCAATTTCCTTGGTATTTGTGAGTTGTGCACTTAATTTGTAAACTACAGCTTCCGATTGTCTTGTTGTTTAAGATTGGGTCTGTGAATGAAAGATGTAATGTTATGTGTTTACTTTTCTCAGCTTTTCCTTTGGCATGTAATATTATTTTATGTATGCTTGGACATGTATATGTGTATGATGATTATACAGGTAACTTATAGTATATGTTATACATATATGATGCACTATAGTGTGTGTCTCGACTGACTCGTATTGAGCCTCTTTAGGCTTGATCCTCTAACGAGACCATAACTATAGCGGAGTTAACATATATGCATAAAATATATTATATATGTTATTTTGTATAAGGTATGGTGGAAGATGTAACATAACCTGGTATTGGGCTTTAGCCCATTACTCGGCCCATTGATCTCGAAGCCAGATGAGCTGGTAGCCCAGCCTAGTGACGCCGGAAGCTGACCTACCTCTCTTAGCTGGAACGCTGCGTTTTGGTGTTGGGCGCTTGACCTAGCTATAAAGCTCCGCTTCCTGTCCTTGGAGCGAGATACTTCAGCTTCTGTCTTCTCTCTCCTCACAACCGCTTTCTCTCCGATTAGGGTTTCTAGGGTTTGGAGTTTCTCTCCTTCTTTTGCCGTCGGTTCTTGAGCGCTCGGAGAAGAAAGGTTGCTGGCGGCTTCTCTGGAAGGTGGATCGAGCTCCGGCGTCCTCCTGGGTGGCCGCTCTCCTCGTCTTCTGAGATCTCGGGTTCTAGAGATCGATTTCTTCATCGATCTTCTAGTTTTATCCCATACAGGGTTTTTTTTTCTTCTTCCTTGTACCTCTGATTCACATGCATGTTAGTTTAGGGTTGCTTGCTTTCATTGCTTGTATCATCCCTTGTACGAACTCTCTTATAGTGGATTCGGCCATCTCTTGAGGCCCCGTGGATGTAGGTATTATACCGAACCACGTAAAACCGCTTGTGTGTTCTATTGCATGTGATTCTTGCTTGATCTTTCATTTATCGTTTAGATCTAATTCGCTTCCGCTTATCAAAACCGATTTCTAGACGAATCTAGGTTTTACAAAAGATAAAAATTTGCATCAGTTTTGAGCTTCTGAAATCAATTTTTGCTTCTAAACGAGGGCTTCTTTTGTTTTTTGATAAGGCATGTTTCCAATAGGCATTATAGGTTAGTTTCGGTGCATTTCATTGTTATATAATCATGTTTTAGTGTTGATTAGATTAGCATTCATTTTGTGAAAAAGTTCGGAATCTACGCTATTTCGATGGTTTTATGTAGATTCGTAGATCCGAGGCAAAGAACACGAGGAACAGAGCTAAGTAAGGCTAAGGCGAGACTTGGGAGAGCTTAAGGAAGAAGTCCTGAAGAGAATGGAACAACCTAAGGAGCAACGGAGTACGAAATTGAGGTCTAAGAGAGAAAACAAGGACGAGTCGCGAAAGCTGTCCGCTCGCCGAGCTGAACTTGTAACGCACTTTCCGGAGGCCTCGGATGTCCGATCGACGCATATGAGCATGCGTTGGAAAGCTCTTTTGAAGATCTACGTGATGGTGTTCTGTTGGATTTTCGCTGCCAGCGAATGCCTTTCCGCTGCAGCGAATCAAGTCAGCAACAACATGTGCGAGAAGGTGGCCGGCCTGAGCATGAGTCGCTTCCAGCGAATGGCATCTCGCTGACAGCGACTGGAGTCAGCGGAAGCATGTCCAGGAGAAGCATGACTCGCTGCCAGCGAAAGGAAACTCGCTGCCAGCGAATGGAGTCGCTGCCAGCGGACGACCGGATTCGCTGCAGCGGATGTAAGCTCTCGCGGCAGCGAATGGAGACTCTCGCGGCAGCGGAAGGGTGGACTCGCGGAAGCGGAACCGAAGAAGCTGAAAATTTTCTAGGGCATGGACATTCGCTGCCAGCGAGTGTGGTAGCGAAAATCCAACAGGAGCTTGATTGACGCCATTCGTTGTCAGCGGAAATTTTCGCTGCCAGCGGAATTTGACGCTGAATTAAATTTGGAAAGTCTATCTTCTATCTAGTTTGTTTAGGAAGTTTCTATCTAGTTTATCTATCTTTTACCTTATTTATGGAAGACATTAGACTTATAAATAGGATGTTCTAGGCTTAAGTTCGAATTAATTCCAAGTAGAGAAATCACCATTGAAGAGAAGAAAGTTTAGGTAAGCCATGTTTGGCTAATTTTGTAGTTTTCGCCTACACATTCGAGACTTGGTTGGTGGTTTGTGAGTTTCTAATATAAGTTATTTTTCCTCTATAATTCTTTCAACTTCTTTGTGTGATATTGATTATGTTATTGGTGTTATCTTGATTAGCTACCTGGATAATATTGATTTCATGCTAGGACTTAATACTTTCGTATTTGTGTTATTTCCGTAGTAGCACGCATAAGAATGTGGATTCCGTGTTTGAAGCATGATTATGTAGGAAGTTGACATATGTCTTAAACATTGATTTACCGTGTTTAATTGGTGTTATTTATATGCTCAAGTTCTTGGGACTATTTGCTATCTCTTTGTTAAATCTTGACCGTGTTAAGGTTGCATTGAGGTGTAAGGGATTAATTGGACTCGTAGGACTTTTAATCTACTTAAACCAAGACGGGAGGAATTCGTAGGAAAAGATAATAACTTGAAAAGGATTCGATGATCAATAAAATTACCAACCAAAGTCGAGAACTTGTAGGTGGAAACGCTTTTCTTCTATCCTTTATTTGCTTTTGTCAATATTATTTTCTTTTATTTTCATTCATAAAAATCGTTTCTTTTATATTGATAAATACACAATATTTAGAAATACTTGATTCTCTAGGGTTCGACCCCTTACTTGCATACTATACTAGGTTGTTTGTTTGGGATTTATTTTTTTGACGAGGTGAATCAACGACTTTTCCTCCGTCAAAAATTGGCGCCGTTGCCGGGGAATCAAGTTTATTTCTTTGTTTTGTGTATTTATTAATATTTTTATATATATCTATCCCCGTCGTGGACCTATCTTACGGTTCACGACACCTCGGTTCTAATTGTTTGCAATGAAGTTGGAGTTATGGCAATACCAAGGAGAATACTTTCACCATTACCTCGCAAGAGTGCAAGATTTAGTGGACGACCGTGCTTCACGGGGTATCCAAGATGATTTGAAAGAACAAGTACTTTGCGTTCAAGATGGCATGCTTCCCGAGATACGAGAATTCGCTCAATCTTTGAAAAACGAAGGCTTTTATGGTTTGGATTGGCCGGAATTGTGGGATATTTTCCTTTGTGTGGGTGACATGGCAAAGGTGGAAGAAGAATACATGTTGGCATCCACACCCTTACCTTTCAAACCAATGGCGGGCGTGATACATGAGGAAAGCCAAGACGCAAGTACCCATGGTTCATTCGAAGATGGAGAAGAGAGCCCTATGCCTCTTGACATGAAGTCTCATGAGTGCACGCATGAGGAAGCATGTATTTTGGCACCTACTCCACCAATAGAAGTCATCCCCAACGCACCTATTGAGGAACCAAGTCTGGAGCCGATTTCTGTGGCTTTTGAGAAAGGTAATGATATTTTTGACACTTTTGTGGATTTTGGTGAATATGTAGATCCTTGGGAGCATTACTTCAACAAACCACCAACAGAACTGTGTTGGTGGTACTACATACCCTCGACGAGAAGTCACGCTCGAGCATATGAAGAGTTGGAGACCTTCTTCAACATCACATCTTTTGACTTCGGCTTCTTCATATGTGGTGCTTGCCTACCTAGATGGTGTGCACCGGAGTTTGATTTGCTAAAGAGGGCATTGGCGATGTCCGAGTGAGTCTTGAACACATGAACAAATAAACCGTCGAGTCTATGACGATAAACAAGGACGCTTCTCGGGAGGCAACCCGAGGTAAGTTTTCCTAAATTAGTTATTTAAATTCCTAGTTATTTAATTAGTTTTGTTGTTTAAAAAAATTAGAAATTTCCTAATTATTCTATATGGTAGATAGATGCTTTCGGATATTTTTGAGATAACCATGCAGAAAAAAAAAAAGATCAAAGAATAGAGAATCTGGGCTCAATTCGCTGCCAGCGAATCATGATTCGCTACCAGCGAGTCCAGCCTCCCAGATGTCATAGGAGCTGATTTCATCCGCTGCCAGCGAACCAAAACTCGCTGCCAGCGAATTCAGCAGCGATGCTAAGTGTCCAAAGCTAGGACTAGCCGCGCTTGCGGCTTGATCAACCGCGCTCATGGCTCATGCCCAGTCTTCGTCCATTTTCGTCGCAACACATCTTATTCATTCTTTGTCATCTTCATTCATCCGTGCTCGTTGTTCTTCAGTCTTCGTTGTTGTCGTTCTTCACCGTTCTTCTTCCGAGCTTCATCATCTTCGCCATCAAAACTTTTCCCATGATGTGAGTTATTCTTTACCCTCTTTCTCTCATATTTTTATGATTTTTTGTCTTTGATTTTCATTGAGGACAATGAAGAATTTAAGTGTGGGGGAGGGTTGCATTCATAGATTCATGCATCCATTCATATTTATTTTTCCGTTATGCATTCATGTTTATTTTTTCGGCTATTTTATTGCATCGGAAAAAAAAAAATCCAAAAAGATCATGCATTGCATATATGTGTTATTCAAATACCCATCTTGCCTTAGTTTGTCCTCTATTTTATTTTTATGAGTTTTACCATATATGTTCCATAATATGATTGAATTACCTAGCCTTGTCACATATTTGAAATGATTTTTTTTTGGGAGCTTGACTTGTTAGTTCAATTGAGCAAGTATGATTCCTAGTTTTTGGCATTATTGAAATCCAACAAAACTTGTCCTAGTGAGAATTTTTGGCCTTATAAGGATTTTCATCATATTTATTCCCTTTTGCTTTCTTGTGTGACATTATACTCTCCTTATGCAATTACCTCTTGAGATTGACATTGTTATCTATATTTGAGGCCGATGTTATATGTCTATTGCTTATGAGTTTCAAATGATAGAGGCATGATTTTCTTAGCCATATTATTATCCATATCCACCCTACACTACTAAAATTTTGTCATTTAACATCGGGTAATAGCCGATGTCTTTCAAAAAAAAAATCGATGTCTATGTGGGTGATGTAAAAAGTCAAAACTTTTTAACATCGGATAATAGCCGGTGTCTTTGTATGTTATAACATCGGTTATATTTTTAAATCCGATGTTGTTCATATGTTATAATATCGATTATAAAATATACCCGATGTTATAACACACAAAGACATCGGCTATTACCCGATGTTAAAAAGTTTTTACTTTTAACATCACCTACATAGACATCGATTTTTTTTCCCAAAAGACATCAGCTATTACCTGATGTTAAATAGCACATTTGTAGTTTTTTTATTATTATCGTAGCCTACGCGGGATTTGAACCCGCATCTTTGTGTCTGAACACAACGCTCTACCATTTGAGCTAATAGGCTTTAAATTAGATAAAATGTTCTTACACAATACCAAAAAAAACATATAACAAATAGCTCGAAACAAAACACTAAAAATAGAAGTTTAGGCAAATGTAAAGCACATGATCATAAGCCTAGTTAACTAACATGCTGTAATGAACACAAACATGCTGGAAAATACATCATTTCAACGAAAAGAATCCATATGAATGAGCAGCACTGAGTTGCAAAGTTTGCACACAAATTAAGATAAAGTGTTTCAAGTCCCTTAGCTCCATTAGCAAGACAAAAATAATAACAAGAATCTGTCATCATCAATAAATTAGATCAAATTTGTATAGCCAGTGAAAAGCAAAACACACAGACACGGATACATAACTACAACCACAAAGCTCAGTTCTCACAAGTATGATGATGAACTTAGCTATAAAAGGGAAAAGAGGGAGAATAACAAATTCATCTCTATCCAAGAAAAGATCAATAAGCAAATGCAATTATGCAAACAATAAGGAATGGTTTAAACTTGGAGCCACTACTGTACTCATTAACTATTGGTTGCAATTGATTTAGTACTTGTGATTGCAAGCTAACGAGTTAGGATAAATTAGATTCAATCCCCCTTGAATGAGTAAATGATGAAGACAAATAACAAACCTTGAGCTCGAGAATTCTTTGGAATTCCGAAGGGGCTCCCTCTCACAGTAGAGCACGATATGTATCTGCTACAGAATCAATGGGAGAAAGTATTACCTGAAAAACAGAAACAGATGTTGGAAATGAATACAACATAGTAAAAACAATCAAGGAAAAGTATGCCATGAAATGCACCTTCAGTAGTGCTTCATCTTTACTCATCTCCCGGCTAACAAACTTGCAGTAGCTAGCAGCCCCGGATTTCTGCTAAGAACACGTTAATAATAGTATTAAACATATCAGATAGGGTGCTTATTAATGGTGCCAAATTTCCATGAAATACTTGTTCTCAAGATTCCAAGAAATGTGACATGCAAGCAGTGAAAAGGAAAATTGGCAAGATTTTATAATCTCAAGGAACACAAAATCTTGCCTTATTTCAGAGGGAAGGAACCTCTAGAAGAACTATTTTGACTGCTTGAATATCCAAAAAAGCATCTGAAATAAAACCTAAGTGTGTCATACTTGCAATATTGAAGTTGAGATTGTCTTTTGTACATAGAACAATTTGTATTATTAGCCCCGACATAATTTAGACTCAAGACTGCATTTGTGCTCAGTAAAACTGATTTTAATCCACTATCACATGCTTAAGTTTGTAAAAAATTCATGAGTAGGGACACCATATAATAACCTCAATACAAAATGCTGACATGAATGGAAAGGGAATGATTGAATAACATCTACTAACATCATAATAAGCTGACTATGTAACGGCCATACAAATTAACTCACTATAACTCCAAATTATTCGGAAGAAACAGACACACTAGAAGTTGGATAGAGGCACAACACGAATTCCTTCAGTTGTGATACCAATTCCCTAATACTCATAATAGATAAGTCTTCTGATTATATATGCTTTTATAGTACACCACTTTGGTCAATTTGAGATTAAACAATCTTGTAAAAGAAGAGGGAAGAAGAGGTTATCCTACTTGTTGGGCCCCAGTTTCTGATATCAGCTTGCACCTGAAAATGTTGAGACAGAATTGGGGACCGAGAGATGACGCCAACTGCATAAATTGAAGGGCAAGGTTAGTTAAGTATACATATATAAACACAAGAATATGGACTTGTAAATAATAGATTATGTCATTGTTATATTTATCATATAAGTAAACAATTTGACTTGAAAAAAGAGGAACATACAATAGCAGAGAAAAGACCCTCTTAAGAATCACCTTGTCAAGGAAAAACTGGAAGTATATGGGAGAAAGTGGACTCCCAAGCACAGGTATACTAGTCGTAAGTATGTTGTTTATACCGTTGACTCAAATTACATTTTAATTTCTAACAGCTGATGTAGATAGTGTAGAAACAAAAAAGGATGCAGCAGGTAGAACACAGAACACTTGTCTTAGTATAACAGATGATGTACATATTTTTCTTACATACTAATGCACAAAATTTAATCAGGAAATGCAAAGTTAAGCAATCCTCAAAACTCAAATAGAGAGTGACAAATGATAGTCAAAACACACCTCTAAACTCTTAACAAAAATTGACTAGAAAATGTAGTGTATACGAGCTCCACCAGATAGCTCAGATGTAGATATCTCTTCATGCTTGCCTTCAATCATTGAAGGAAAAGCTGTTCACAAACACATAAAAAAAGTCACTTGAGTTAAAAGGGCAGCTAGAACAAGAGTAAAGGCAGCAATTTTCTAACTATTACCTTCTGAATATTTTGAGAGAATGTTTAAGATAACACATTAACACTTCCCTGAGTAGCATGTTGACAGAAAAATAGAGCCATTAACAATAATTGAGTGGAGATTGTCTGTAACAACAGTTGGGTTAAGCTTTTTTTTTTTTTTTTGGTGAAAACAATTGGGGTTAAGCTTTATTCTCATATTATGAAAATAACTAAGTGGTTTTGACAAATCAATATCAAGTGTTATATACAATGATGATACTTTTAAGACAATTCTCAACTTTTTGATAAAGAGAAACACACTATATCTTCCCCAAAAACAGGTCGTGGAATGTGCTCAATGTGTTCAAGTTTTCAATTAAATATTACAAACCAGAAACCACAAATAATCTGCCCTTTTCGATTAATATAAGAAACTAATTGAAAAGGGCAGATTATAAGCCAACCTAAAATTGATCGAAATTACCTAAAATGGAATGAAATAGATGTTAGTTGAGGCCCTATTCCTTTGGTTTTATATGTAAAAAATATTTATCAGCATATATATTTCCCACACAAAACATAGAGTAGGTTATCACTTAGCAGTTACTTGGGCTTTCTACACATTTTATTGACACATGCAACTCACAATTCATTTGTAGCCTAATTTTTTGACCTTGATATTAGCCGCTCTTTGGGCATGGAGTGCAGTATCACGATGAATAATTCTCTTACCGAAGAGCCCCGTTTTTGCATTTAGACTCTGCAATCATTTAACTAAAAGAGGAAGATCTTCTATAGAATTTATAGAACAATTACATCAAACTATGTACCTATTCAGTCCACACATATTAATGCTGAAAGAATGTTGCAGTTGGGATGCATGATAAGACATTCAAATGATAAACACTGCAGTCATTTAGTGAAGTGAGTTATTTTATTATGAAGCTTCAAACTAAAAGACTATCTAACACAAATGCAACACAAACTTACTAGCTTTTTTCCAAGAGGGTTTCGATCTAGGAAGAAGTGCATTGGTGTGAAGATCCTCTTTCCTGTAACTAAGGATCTAGTTTTTTAGTTAGATGAACAAGATTCCAAAGCTTATTTAGAGCAACCAACAAATGAACATATATATCACTAACCTTCCACCTTCAACAAGCCCTTCTGCAGCTTCTCAAGAGCTAAAAAAAATTGGGGCAGTTGGCTCCTAAATATAAAATTTCAACATGAGTTAAAAATGGGGCAGTTGGCTTCAATCATACTTTAACAAATATGACTGAAGGAAATGCTACGCTACTAAAAAGAAGCACTTCTATATCAATTAATGGAGAAGAAAAGTTTTAAAACATAAACAAAACCAGATTCATCAATCGAGTTATACCACGAGTGGCCAGATTGCCAGAATCACTTCATGTACAAAGCAACAGCAACAGCAAGAGCAAGAGCAAGAGCAATCTGCATGGACAAAAAAGATACAAAGATCAATGTCAAGCCGGATGTTAAGAAAAAGACCAAGCAAGCAACTAGGATCATTAGCAGGAAATGTAGTCCTCGAAGATATCGTATGCCTATATCAATAGCTACAGAAAATGGGTAGATTAGACCATAGAAATCGATTTCACAAATGAAAATCTATAAATCAAATTCACACAATAAACCCTAAAAATCTAATTCACAGACAAATAGACTTCATAAATAATCAAATCCCTAAATTGAAACCCTAAACCACTGACTTCTAAATAATCAAAATCTCTGAACTCCAAAAAATTAAAACCTTAAGCCCTAAATCCCTAACCTCGAATTGAAAAGCAATTTCAAATAGATCATGAAAAGTGGAAATCCAAACCTAATCTAAATAGGAACAAATGAATCGAAGGCAGCAATCTTTCTTTCTCGAAAAATTTCAGCGGCTACCAATCTTTCTTTCTCGAAATTTAGGCATGGATTTGGTCAGAAGAAGGCAGCAAAATGGACAATTTGGGCACTTGAGCGTGCAGAGAAGAGGTCATGAAGAGTGGTCCATATTTGTGAGGATGAGGTGCAGTCGATGATTTGGGCGAGGACGGTTTTCGTCAATGAAGAGGTAAGGATGGCCATTGCCATTTGATTCTTGGTGTGCCACTTTTTGTGGTCTGGGTTTTCAGCTCCGTTTAGGAGAGGTGGAGGGCAGATTTCTGTTCCATCCACAATAGAAAAGAGATTATTGGCTTGGAGGTAAGGTTGCACTTGAGCTTTCCAGAGAGGAAAGTTTGTATTGGTTAGTTTGAGGGTGAGAAAGTGAGGTGAAAGGGAGGGAAGGTTGAGGGAGTTTTGTGGGATTAGTGCCATGGATGCTTAGGATTACAGAGAAAGGAAGAAAAGAAAAAGGTTGAAGAAGGATAAAGGATTCAACTTTTTTTTTTGACAGAAGTGGACGTTTGTCCTATGTAGCTCTGACACCATAGTGGAACATTGTGTTGATTTGAAGTGCCGTGTTTTGGATTCACACATTGACTTTACAAGTGCCAGAAGATTACAATATATAGCTAGAGTAGCTAGGTTACAGTAGAGTAATTGTGGGCTGATTATACATTGTTCTAATGGGCCAAACATGCCATAGCCCATGGGCTACTAAATAGACATTAGCTAGAAAAGAGGCGGAAAGAAATTATGTAACCTGCAACCTTCGACTGAGAGAGACGAGGCGAAAACTGGGATGTGCGAGAGCGGGCGATGGCTGAAAGGGTGAGAGACACGAGGCAAGCACAACCTAGTGAGGGGAAAAGAATCGGAGAAGGTATAGAACGGAAACATCGCGCAACCTGCGAGAGAGAGAATCTGCGCCAGTGACTGTGAGAGAGAGAACGTCGCGCAACCTTGTGTGTGCAATGGTGGTGATTGGTGGAGAATCTGCTAGAGATGAAAGAGGGCGAGTACCAGTTTAGATGAAAGAGGGCGAGTTGAGGATGAAATGGAAATGACCTGGGGATAAATGGGAAGTGGGTTTCAATTTTCAAATTGGGTAAGTGTTTTCATTGAATTTTTTTTGAGGTATTGGAATTGGAGGGAATCAGAGTTTTAGAAGGCAAAAAATTTATAAAGAGTTGAAATTAGGATAGCGCGCTTCAAAAATAATTGAGGACATGAATGGCGCGCTTAGAATTTTTTTCTCAAAACTTTTTTTTTAACATCCGTCGATGAAATTGGACGGTGTCTATTTGATTTTCAACATCACAAATTTAACCAGCGGTGTTAAAAACATATTTAACATGGCTGGTTTTTCTGAGGGATGTTAATTAGCCGATGTTAAATAACAGATTTCTAGTAGTGCTACATATGTGTCCTTTGCTTGTAGCCAAGCTTGAGCCTTAGCCTTTTCTTTGAAGCTCCACAAAAATTTATCTTAGCCGATGATGAGCCTTACCCTATCCGGGAATTAGGATTAGAATTGGGGAATGATTGATCTAGTTGAGTGGAAAAGAAGATATTGTTAAGAGAGTTACAAGTTTTGGACGAGTGTGTAATTTTGGTTTTAGTCCTCACATTGTGCATTATTGTTTTGGTTCTAAAGAAAACAAAATTAGAAGAAAAAAAAGTGAAAGAAAAAGAGAAAGAAAAAAAAGCATGAATAAGAGCCTTTTATTTTCATTATGTATGTGAGAGTTGGAAAAAATGTATGGTTGAGAGAAAGTTCTTTTGTTGAGTGTTTTAAGAGTGAAAGTTTGAGTTATCTTGGTTTTGGAAGTATTTGGTTTTTGATGTTCTTCCGGTTGTTCTTAGGGATCCCTTTTTCCCGGATTTTTAGCACCACAAGCCTAAATATTTTCCTACCTTAATTCCTTACCAAGCCCCATTACAACCTTGATAAAAGACCTTTTGATGTTTCTTATAAGTGATGGCATCCACGGTGGAGAATATGTGATATATGTGTCAATTTCTATGTAGCTTTTTGCATTTTGGATTGAGTTGAGAGATAGATTGTTAAGCCTATACACACGAGAGTGAGAGTAAACACATAATCCCGGTGAGGTTGGATGAGATGTGCCTTTACTTTGAATCGCTCATATACTTGCTAGGATGTTAACTTTCATACTCATGGATCCTCCACTTTGATGTTGCTTTTGACAAGGTTAGTGCTTGAAGATCATATTTGTGGTATGATGGTTTTGCTCTTGTTTTTGTATTGCTTGAGGACAAGCAAAAGGTTAAGTGTGGGGGAGTTTGATAAGGCATGTTTCCAATAGGCATTATAGGTTAGTTTCGGTGCATTTCATTGTTATATAATCATGTTTTAGTGTTGATTAGATTAGCATTCATTTTGTGGAAAAGTTCGGAATCTACGCTATTTCGATGGTTTTATGTAGATTCGTAGATCCGAGGCAAAGAACACGAGGAACGGAGCTAAGTAAGGCTAAGGCGAGACTTGGGAGAGCTTAAGGAAGAAGTCCTGAAGAGAATGGAACAACCTAAGGAGCAACGGAGTACGAAATTGAGGTCTAAGAGAGAAAACAAGGACGAGTCGCGAAGGCTGTCCGCTCGGCGAGCTGAACTTGTAACGCACTTTCCGGAGGCGGTGTCCGATCGACGCATATGAACATGCGTTGGAAAGCTCTTTCGAAGATCTACGTGATGGTGTTCTGTTGGATTTTCGCTGCCAGCGAATGCCTTTCCGCTGCAGCGAATCAAGTCAGCAACAACATGTGCGAGAAGGTGGCCGGCCTGAGCATGAGTCGCTTCCAGCGAATGGCATCTCGCTGACAGCGACTGGAGTCAGCGGAAGCATGTCCAGGAGCAGCATAACTCGCTGCCAGCGAAAGGAAACTCGCTGCCAGCGAATGGAGTCGCTGCCAGCGGACGACCGGATTCGCTGCAGCGGATGTAAGCTCTCGCGGCAGCGAATGGAGACTCTCGCGGCAGCGGAAGGGTGGACTCGCGGAAGCGGAACCGAAGAAGCTGAAAATTTTCTAAGGCATGGACATTCGCTGCCAGCGAGTGTGGTAGCGAGTGTGGTAGCGAAAATCCAACAGGAGCTTGATTGACGCCATTCGCTGCCAGCGGAAATTTTCGCTGCCAGCGGAATTTGACGCTGAATTAAATTTGGAAAGTCTATCTTCTATCTAGTTTGTTTAGGAAGTTTCTATCTAGTTTATCTATCTTTTACCTTATTTATGGAAGACATTAGACTTATAAATAGGATGTTCTAGGCTTAAGTTCGAATTAATTCCAAGTAGAGAAATCACCATTGAAGAGAAGAAAGTTTAGGTAAGCCATGTTTGGCTAATTTTGTAGTTTTCGCCTACACTTTCGAGACTTGGTTGGTGGTTTGTGTTTCGCCTACACTTTCGAGACTTGGTTGGTGGTTTGTGAGTTTCTAATATAAGTTATTTTTCCTCTATAATTCTTTCAACTTCTTTGTGTGATATTGATTATGTTATTGGTGTTATCTTGATTAGCTACCTGGATAATATTGATTTCATGCTAGGACTTAATACTTTCGTATTTGTGTTATTTCCGTAGTAGCACGCATAAGAATGTGGATTCCGTGTTTGAAGCATGATTATGTAGGAAGTTGACATATGTCTTAAACATTGATTTACCGTATTTAATTGGTGTTATTTATATGCTCAAGTTCTTGGGACTATTTGCTATCTCTTTGTTAAATCTTGACCGTGTTAAGGTTGCATTGAGGTGTAAGGGATTAATTGGACTCGTAGGACTTTTAATCTACTTAAACCAAGACGGGAGGAATTCGTAGGAAAAGATAATAACTTGAAAAGGATTCGATGATCAATAAAATTACCAACCAAAGTCGAGAACTTGTAGGTGGAAACGCTTTTCTTCTATCCTTTATTTGCTTTTGTCAATATTATTTTCTTTTATTTTCATTCATAAAAATCGTTTCTTTTATATTGATAAATACACAATATTTAGAAATACTTGATTCTCTAGGGTTCGACCCCTTACTTGCATACTATACTAGGTTGTTTGTTTGGGATTTATTTTTTTGACGAGGTGAATCAACGACTTTTCCTTCGTCAGTTTTGCTAGCTATGGAGAGTAGAAACCTAATGCCCGTACTGGCAAGTCAATGATGATCAAAATTTTATCTGATGTTGTATGAGTTCTTCTATGTTATCTCGAGCGTGATTCCAGGCAGATCTCACTGATTTCCGCATCTCTTCCATGGTCTTTTTCTGTATCTCATCGATCTATGAACTCGAGTCCACATCTCATATCCAGGTACATATTATGTTTTCAAATATGAATTCAAATATGAAATATGAATTTGTGTTGAATTTGTGTTTCTCTTTTCGATTAGCAATCTGTATTTGTGTTGAATCTTCTCCAATCTCACAAATTGAGATCGAATAGGCTTCTGATGATTTTGAATCTCCTCCTATTTGTGTTGAACATCAGGTAGGCATTTGGTGGATTCATATGGTTATCGCTTTGGGTGGTGAGATGTCATACCTCCTATGTTTGGTTGCCTATAAGCTAATTAATTCGCATTTGTTTTTTCTGATTTGAGGTTTGGTACAATTTCATCATTTTATGATTTGAGGTTTGGTAGTTTTTTCTGATTGAATGAAATTGATCCTTAATGAATGAATTCATCAAGGGGATGATTAATTAGCTTATATAGACATTAAATTAATCTCAATAACATATATATGTCTATAGATTTTGATCAATTTTTTGAGTTTAGATCTTGGCAATTTCAACGGTTGCTGAAATGCGGATTGAAGTTTCAGCAATTGCTGAAATGCGGACTGCAATGAATTTTGATGTTCGTTGCTTTAAATCTCCTTTAAAAGCCTCTTAGCTCAGCGGTAGAGTGACGTGCTTATGCGTAAATATGTGGGTTTGAATCCCGCATATGCTAAATTTTATATCTCGCAACACGGTTTCAGAAACCTCGATGTGGTAGTGCGACGAAAAAAAAGAAAAAAAAAGGCAATTCCGATTTCAGCAACCCGGTTTCAGCAACCCCGACGTCGTAGTGTTGACGGAAAAAAAAGGCAACTCCAGTTTCATCCACTTGGGTTCAACAACCCTGGTGTCGAAGTGCTGACGCGAAAAAAAAAAAGAAAAAAAAATCAACTCCGGTTTCAGCAATACGGTTTCCGCAACTCCGGTGTCAAAGTGGTGACGATAAAAAAAAGAAAGAAAAAAAGCAAATCCGATTTCAGCGACTCTGATTTCAGCAAATCCGGCGTTGAAGTGATGGCACGAAAAAAAAAAAGCAATTCCGGTTGCTGAAATCGAATGTGCTGAAACCCCTGTTTCAGCAACGCGGTAAAAAAAACCCCACTGAAACAGGGGTTGCTGAAACCGAATCTGCTGAAACAAGAGTTTCAACAACACAGAAAAAAAAAACAAAAAAAGACGCTGAAACATGAGGGAGGGCACATGAGGCACACGTGGGGGGCACAGGGGCATAAGGGGGCGGTGGACATTTTGCTAATTTGGAGCACTTGGGAGACATTTTACTAATAAAGCCCATAAATATGGACATTCTAGAAATCACCCCTTATATTTAAGCCTTCTATAAGTTTTCGAGACGTAAATCTACAGAGTAAACCTTCTACGATTCATGATCATTTCTACCCGCTTGATCATGATTCCGATACAAATGATTAATGAAGATCTCTTACTGAAACTTGAGAAGTATTGGAAGTAATTTTTTTTGGATAGAAATTAAATCGATGAGAATCAATGAACATGTGCAAATAATGGCTACCGTCGAGAACAAAACAGGAAAAATCCATGTTGACAACTGCTGGCAGAGTATTGGGTTCACTAATGCCGTGTGGTCACTAGGCAATGGGCGCTCGGGAGGATTAGGAATAATGTGGAATGAGAATAGTCTTATAAATGAATGCATCTTTGTGAAAATTCATCTTCCCCGCATCATTGGCCTCAAGTATTCCGATCGTGAGAGGAATTTCTCATGTCTTATATTGTTTGTTTACGGGCCGCCTCATACGACTTATAAAGATGGTTTTTGGGAAACTTTAAAGAATATCATCCAAACAGAAACCCTCGCTTGCATGGTAATTGGAGATCTAAATGAGATAAGATCAAGTAGTGAAAAGTGGGGTGGGGCTGAATCCTCCGTCAACAGATTCCATTGCCTTACGAAATTTATGAGCGAATGTGCATTACTTGACTTACCCACCTCTGAAAACGAATTCACTTGGCGTAAGAAAGTAGATGGGGACGACAACATTATGGAGAAGCAAAGATATGGAGCAAGCATTCTTTTGGCAATATATTTAGGCAACTCGCTGTTGTAGACAAAAACCTGTTCGGTAGGGGTGGGCCTCGTATCCCATTTCACGCCTTTGCCGATGATATTATTCTCTTTAGCAAAGGAAAATTGACGACATGTCAGAAGGCAAAGGATATCATAGATAAATTCTGTAGAATGTTGGGAAAAAATGTCAATTACCATAAGTCGGCATTTCATGTCTCTCCTGGAATCCCTAGGTCTAGAATTAGCCAAATCGAAAGCTGCTTAAACATCTCAAAGGAAACTAATTTAGACAAGTACTTAAGTTGTCCGGTCATTAAAGGTAGAGTCAATAGATCCACTTTCGAAGATATAATTGTTAAATCTGGTAATCAACTTACTAAATGGAGAGAAAATTCTCTATCTCAACAAGGTAGAGCTACCCTTATCAAAACAAACTTGTCATCTAAACCCCTTTACTCAATGCAAAGTTTTATGCTACCAACTCATGTGCAAAATAAACTAGACCAGATAAATAGATCTTTCTTTTGGAATAAAGATCTAAGCTATAAACCACTCATTAGTTGGGATAAAATGTGCAGGCATAAAAACAATGGAGGCCTAGGTATTCGAAAATCGAAACAAATGAATGACGCTCTACAGCTAAAACTCCTGTGAAAAATTCTGATGGAACTAGATAATGCTTGGGTAAGGATCATAGAGCATAAATATCTAAAGAAAACTAACATCCTTGAATATATCAGTAAGGGGGGGGGGGGGGGGTCATTTCGTTGTTTAAAGAAGGCCTCTCTTGGACGGTTGGTAATGGAAAAACAATTAATTTCTTGCAGGACAATTGGATTCAACCGGGTGGTTTGCAATGACAATGTACTTGCCCAGATAATGCCAACCTAAATGAAAAGGTCTGCGCCTACATAAGTAACAACATATGGGACAACAACAAATTAAATGAGGTCTTACCACAAAACATTGTTTATCGAATTATGGACATTGCTCTCCCTATCAATCCTATCGAAGACAAAATCTATTGGTGGCCTGATAAGAAGGGCTGGTTCACTATAACTAGCGCTTACAACATAGCTTCACTATCTTCAAGATAGACCCTTGATGATAACGCATGGATTTGGAGGGTCAACATTCCTCCAAAAATTAAAAACTTTATGTGAAACATAAGTCAGAATGGCCTACCGACTGCAGCTCGACTATCTAAAAGAGGTGTTTCCATTCCCCCATATTGTCCAGTAAACAACCACCATGAAGAAGATGCTACCCACGTCTTCTTTGAATGTAATTTCAGCACTTTCTTCCAAAGTATGAAGATCCAACATATAAATCACATCATAAATGGACTAGGAGCTAGCAGAGACTGTAAACAAATCGTGGCGTACCTAGGACACATATTGTCCAACACGGAAAAAATCCACCTAGCTTTTAGCCGGTGGACTACGTGGAACATTAGAAATAACTTTGTGTTCATAAATGAAAGGCTACCAACTATAGATGGATTCAACAGAACAGTTTACTGGAATATGACGAACTAGGGACGTGCGGAAAGCAACTGCACGGAAGATGACACAATAAAATCGTCCTCTCAGAGTGTAAAAAGATACAATTTGAGGTCACAAAAGGAGAAACCAACAAAGTGGAAGCTACCCCCGTGTGGGATCTATAAACTAAAATTTTATGGGTCGACCGTTTCTAACAGTAACAGTTCAGTCGGATTTATCATTCTTGATTGGCTGGGAAACCCTATTTCTTATGGAGGCCGAAAAATAGGGAAGGAAAGCCCGATCTATGCTGAAGCAATGGCACTGAGAGATGGCATTATAAAAGCGATTGACTTGGGATGTAAATATGTAATTATTGAAGAGGATTCACTAATCATTATTAACTATTTTAAACACGGCTCTAAATGCCCATGGGAAGTAGAAATGCTGCCATCAGACATAAAAACACTTCTCACATAGATTAATGCTGCTACTTTCTTTCATATCCCTCGAAACGGGAATTGCGTGGCTGATAGGGTTGCACAACTTGGACACCTTTTTGGAGATAGTAGGATGAACTCTGACCCAGGTCTTATTAACCTCATCCTAAAGAATGCTCTCGGATAGCGACCTGCGGCTTGCATCCGAAAATTTTCCTAAAAAAAACTCACTATAAAATATGTTTGTCTGTTAGATTATTAATAACATGTATCCTAGCTTTATATATATACAGGACATTTTGTGTAAATAAAAGAAAGTGCTATCTGTGTTTATAAATAGCCTTTCTCTGTAACTGAACAAGCTCAATTCAGTTACACAATTCATCCATCTAAGAACTCTCTCTCTTTCTCTCTCTCTCTCTCTCTCTCTCTCTCTCTCTCTCTCTCGATTTAGTTTTTTGCTTCCGCATTCAATTTCTCTGATTGATCTCTCAGATCAATATGGCATCAGAGTGAATGATCTGATCAGATCATGTTCGCTCGGGTTCAAATTCTCTTTGGATTATTGCGATTTGTGCTCTCTGCAATGAGTTTGGTTTTCGATGGCTACTCTAACAAATGATCATCGTTGAGAGTTGATTTCAGCCATGGATTTACAGAATCCCTTATTCATACACCCTTCCAACAACTTAGGCATGATTCTCACTTCAATTCAGCTAACTACTGAAAATTATTTAAGGTGGAAATGTGCGATGTCGAAGGCTTTGTCTGTGAAGAATAAAATGAGAAGAGTTGATGGATCTTTGTCTGAAACTGTTGAAAACTCATTGCAATGGAAACGATGCAATGATATTGTTGCATCCTGGATCCTGAATACAGTTTCAAAAGAAATATATTCGACATTGGATGTGTTTGATTCTGCAAAGGACATGTGGGATGACTTCAGTGAAAGCTTTGGACAATGAAATAGTCCATTGATTTTTCAGATCAAGAAAGAAATCCAAGATTGTCTTCAAAGTGGTGCAAAAGTGTCTGACTACTTCACTCAGCTTAAGCGCTATTGGAAACAACTGTTCGGGATTGCTACACTAATTAGATGCACTTGTGGGAAATGCGAGTGTAGTCTAAACAACTAGATGTTGCATAGCAAGAAGACAAGCTCACAAAGTTTCTAATGGGCCTTTGTGATCAGTATGGAGTTGCAAGAACACAGTTTTTGCTGTCAACCCCTCTTCCTATAGCTAGTCAAGCTCATGCTTTGCTTGTTCAAGATGAAACAAGCACATCACTATCTCAGGTCCATCGGCAACAAAATGAGTCTACTACCTTGATGAGTAATTAAGGGGGTGATAAATACAAGCCAAGAAGAGAGAAATGTCAACATTGCAATGCCAACCATAGGTCTAACAAGTGTTGGGAGATGTTTGGCTACCCAAGCTGGCATTCACAGAGCAAGACCAAACCTCAAGTTGGAGCTGATAGCAAAGGTAGATACAGGAATGTAAGCGCAAATATGGTTGAGAATAAGGAAAATTTAGCTGATAGCCTTTGCGCATTCCAAAATCCGTCCTTGGAAAATCAGAAGCTCATGACATCTCGCCTACAATAGCTAATTAATCAGACTAACAAAGCTCCAGATGCAAATATGGTAGGTAAAGTTCTAAGTTGACGTGCCATGGCATGTAAACTCTTATGTTGTAGTGCCTCAAAAAATCCTAGAAGTGTGCATATCCGATCAGTCATAAAGTGTGCACATCAATAACTCAAGCTCATATAATCATCTTGTCTCGTATTAATGTTCATATAATAAATCAAGCTCGCAAGATCAACTCATGGAGGACAAAACCCGATGAAGTTGGGTGTCCTATGACCATAACAACGACTCTAATGGCTCACATATAACGGTCGTTTTGTAGCAAATGCATTTAGTAATTAAACAGATGTTCATTCAAATAGTGCAACCTAAGCATGATACTACACGATCATGGTTTCATGCACACGCAACACCTAGTATACCATGTGACTACATGCATATGGGAATCCATCTGAGTAAGCTCCATGATGGAACTTACCTGCAAAGCCGAACAAAAAAGGCAATAACAAGTAGCAGAAGTCCAATCAACCACTAAGCACCTAGCATAAATGAATTATAAGGAATGCGATAAGTCTAACAATCACACTAACTAAGCATAGAGAAAACACACTCAAAAGCATTACAGAAAGCATCCGATATGTCAAAACTTTTAAAACACTCAATATGTTAGAAACTTCCGAAAGCCGAGATATCCAAGATCGAGTTTAATTATTTCATATCAATTTCCTTAACCCATCATCATAATTAATCCGTTAAATGTCTAAATATCAGTGATAGCACGGATTTAGATGGTCATAATAGGTTGTATTTATCTTAGCTAAGTTGCATAACGTGCATGATTTAAGTATAATTTGCATATTTGTTCTCTATATATGTTGGTGGAGTCAGAATCTACACACTTTTATTAATTATTTTAGGTAAATGTGGATCTGAGGATGAAACATGGGTTGATAACGCATTGATTGAGAAAGTCAAGTTGATCAAAGAATCTGAAATGAAAATCTAAAGAGGTCATGACAAGAAGAAGAAAGTCTAAATGAAGAACAAGTTTGGAGAAGTTGTCGTTAGACAAGCTGAACTTGTTTTGCACGTTTTGGAGGCCTCAGTTGTTCAATTGACTATTACGACCATGCGTTGGAAAGATCTTTCAGAGAGCTACAACTTTGGTGTTGACGGAAAGAGATGAATCGAACTGGATTTCTCGTGAATGATAGATGCAGAGGCCGCCGCATGGTCGCAGTCAGAGGAGTCAAGGGAAAAGCCAGGTAGCGGCCACGACATGTGTGCAACGGTTGCGGCATGTTCCGTCGGCGCTTCAGTTGGAAGCGACACGTTTTTATCTGCCCGAACCCTATTTTTATCTATTGGTTATGCCGACTCTTAGCACGATTAGAAGAGGGGATTAGCCCTAGTTCTATATATCTAACATTCAGCCATTAACATTAGTTTTCATTCATCATTCACAATTTGGTTTAGATTGAGAGTGATGTTCGCCATGGGCGATTAAACTCTCTTCGTTTTACTTGCAATTTGAAAATTTATTTGGATTGAGTTATGAGTTTCTGAATCTTGTTTCTTATTTCCTATATTAATGTTTCGACTTCTTTGTGCTTGATTGTTGATTGTTTTATTCTATCTTGCCTAATAAACTTGGTAAAATCAATTCAATTGCTAGGGTTTTTGTAGATTCTTGGTTGTGAACCTTATCCCAAGTGACAAACTTATCCCTTTAGGATTGGTTGAACTAATTGGATGGGTAGAAAGTTGAATGTGTTGTTAAATCCCTCTTTAGGGACGATCAATACCTTGGTTGATCTCTGAACTTAAAGCTATTAATTGAGCTAAATCCTTCTTTACGGACAACTCGTGAAATAAGGGTTTCTAGGACTTGTTGGACTAGTAACTATATTAGGTCGGGACCAGGACATTCATAGGAAAACGAAAAGGACAAGAGGAAGTTACAATATCAACTTAACCGCCAAATAAAGTGGATAGTATAGGTAGAGCGATATTCTCTAAATTGTTTTGCACGAACTTTGATTATAGTTTATTTTGTTTTATTTCTATTTCAATCATCAAAAACCCCCCCTTTCACTAATTGGTAAATACACACTGCTTAGAAATACTTGATTCTATGTGGGATCGACCTCTTACTTACTTGATATACTAGTTATAAGTTTGAGTTATATTTTGATAGGAGACACAATGATTAGTAAGCATCACTCTACCGACCAAGTTAAGCGACTTCATTTTCCAGCTTGCGAGGCAATTCTTGACCTTGTCAAGGAGGGGCACAAAAGTCTCTTAGTCAATACGGGAGTGCATAACCTGCATCCCAAGGTAGCTACCAAGATTTTGAGTCACACCGAAACCACAGTTTGCGTACAGCTCCTCAACCACACTCGACGAAACAGTAGGAGAAACAAACTACTTTGATTTCCCTTTGTTTATCCGTTGTCCCGAAACCTCACAAAATGTCTTTAGCAATCCTTGGATATTTATAAGCTGAGAAATCGGCGCTTCCGCCACAAGGATAATTTCATCTACAAATAACACATGAGAAATCTCAGGGGGGGCCTCTAGCTAATTTGTTGGTTTCCAGGACCTATTTTCATCCGCTCTCATGATGATTTGGATCAATCTCTTAATACATAACACAAAGAGGTAAGGAGAAATCGGGTCTCCTTGTCTAATACCTCTCGTTGGTATGAATTCACCCATCATCTCCCCATTCACCAAGACCCTCATACGAACGGTCCAGATGCATTCACCAATCCCATTTATCCAATACTCCGGAAACCCAACATCTTCAAGTGTTTCACAAATGAAATCCCATCTAAGCATATCATAAGCCTTTTCCAAGTCAATCTTCAATATCATCCAACCATTCTTTCCCTTTTTCCTTCTCATCGAATGAACCAACTCTTGTATGATAATAATGTTGTCGGTAATATTTCTTCCTGGAATGAAGCTCCCTTGCATAGGCGGATAGGCCCAATCAACCGAGGGAATAAGGGTGTCGACCAACTAGTTAACACCTTCGTCGTCGTCTTATACAAGCCATTACACAAGCTTATAGGCCTAAACTTATAAACCAGTTCGGGCCTCGCCACCTTAGCCAAGAGGACGATAAGTGTGTCATTAACACTGCTAAGCATAATAGGCGATGCAAAGAAACTCCTGACAAAATCAACAACGGTTTTGCCAACAGTACTCCAACACTTTTAGAAGAAAACCAACCATCAATTTCATGCACCTTGAAAGTTCCCATATCCATGATGCGGAGGGAAATCAAAATATAAAATCAAACTTACTTCCTGTCTCATCAAATAAATTACAAGAAACCTTCTTGTTGTAGTAGTAGGGTATTCAGGATCGTATCCATGAGGAAGCTTGTCAGCACTCGCCTTTCTCGTTCCAGAAAGCTCTCGAATTCGACTCAGGAAGTACTCGACGTCAACTAGTGTCCTCGACGTCGACCACTCAGTCGCGTAAAACTGCAAAACAGAAGCAAAGAAATGCAAAACAAAAACAGAAAGTAGTCGATCTTGAGTAAAGGTACTCGACGTCGACCACTGTAGCACTCGACGTCGACCAGTGTCGTCGATATCGAGTAGTGCAAAATCAAAAATCGCAACGAAAGACAAGACCAAAGAAAGAAATAAACACGAAATAGGTGGAAATAAAATCAATAAACTAAAGGACTTCCAAGATCGGGGTATCGACATCAGAACGATAACCGTATAAATAATGCATAAGGTATAAAAGATCATGCCTTTTCATCAAATAACTTTCGTTATTAACAAGAAGGAAGATAGAGGCTTTCGCATAAACCCTAATTGTTACTAACCCTTTTCACATAATTATTCCAAGTTATATTAAGATCACTTTCGATTCAATAACAAAAACAAGGATCACCTTCAACTTTCGCAAAAGAATCATGCTCATAGGGATAGAAGATGAAATCGCATCAAAAGATTGTACCTTTATCGCCTTTACCTTACATGGCTACCGTCGCGCCCACCCTGTAAAGGCTCGAAATTTCAAATCCTAAATTTCTGGAAAAGGGAAATTAAAAATGAACTTAACGTGAATTTAAAATTCATTTAACAGATTTCGACCGAAATATAAAATTTTGCGAATAATTTCCGTCGTTTAAAATTCATTTAACAGATTTCGACCGAAATACAAAAATCTAATTCATCGAGAAAGCGAGATTCGGGGAAACTAACATTCGGAAAACTAATTGCGGGATTCAAAATTCGCGTATTCGGGATTTATTTTCGGGTATTAGTTAAACCAAGTCAACACTCCACTCTCACCCACTCCCATCACCTCACCATACCCTTCAAATGGAACTCATTCCCTCCCTCTCCCGTCACCTTCCCGTATTCACCACCACACCTCTGCCATCACCTCCCCCCACCCACGCCTCTGCCATCACCTCCCCCCACCCACGCCATTCTGCCTTTCACCATCACCAATTCCCCTCGCTCCCTCACCGTTTCCGCACCTTCAACCACCACCATATCCGCACCATCTCCACCGTTGCTCCTGGTCGCCACCATCGACGCCATCTCCATCTCCATCACATCCCTGCCACCCATCTTTCTTCCTTTCTTGTTCTGAAGGGCCGACGCAACTTCAACAGTGGCCATTCTATCCACCTCCGACGTCCCTTCTTCCACCTCGGAGCCACCAGTAGCTGCCGCAGCATCCCGCGAAGCCACCAACAACAGCGGAGCCACCACTGGAGCAACTACATGAGCCACCGCAGCCCCGATGTCCTCCTCGTTCCCCTGTTTCCATCTCCGAGTTCAGTGAATTCGATCTCTCATTAGGCTGATCCCGATATTCCTCCTTCTCCGACGCAGTGAATCGAGCCTCTGGCGAGCTTCGACGAAGCTCTGATGTCCGCGAACACCTCGGTGAGCCTCATTCATTGGGGTGTCTGGGAGGATGAGAGGGGTCTTCTTCCTCTGCCGTCGAACCAGTCCGACAACGGAGGAAGAAGACGAACGCCGCGGGCGCAGCTAGTTGCCGCGGGCGCAGCCATATGTCACGGGTGCAGCAAGACGCCGTGGGCGCAGCCATGTATGGCGGTCGCGACACTGTCCTTCCGGGTGGATTTGGTTGCGTGTTGGCGGTTCGATTTTTTTATTAAAATTAGTTGTTTAAATAATTAATATAATTTAGGGATTAAGGTATTAAAATATTATTTTTGGAGAATTTATAAAAATTTGGAAAGTGATTTAAGAAATAAATTGAAAAAGGAATTTAGCGAGTATTTTCAATGGTCGGAATCCTTAACTATTTGACTCGGATTTTGAAACGGTTTTGGAAATAACTTGGGAATTATACTTGTTCGGTGACTAACTAGCATGTTGATATGATTGTTTGACTAACGGTATGATATGTGTGACTAATAGCATGACCTGTGGTGAATTGTTATGAGAGATTAAATATTGGATAATTATGACGAGGTAGTAGGATTTTATATCACACAAATTATGTCTTATGATTTTGATGAACTGTTGAGGTATATGCGGAAATGATGTATATGAACATGCGGAATTGGTTGAATGATTTATGGAGAATGATGTGGTCTCGTGGAGTGGATTATGCGATGAAATGACTTTCATAATGTGTTATTTGTTCTATGGATTGAGGAGTGCTTGAGTGCTTAATAGTTGGATGTAGACTTATGTATATTCCATTATGTACTAGGTGATACTCTGTGATTGTGACTATTGTGTGCTGGATTCTTCTGTTGCCGATTTGCTAGCCAGGTAAGTCCTCCGGGGCTTACTCACTAACCAGTACCTCCTGCCTGATGTGTCATATAGTATGTAGGTGTTACATATGCATAAAAGCATGTCATGTAGTATCATGCATAGGAATTGCACTTACGAATGAGCATCCTTATTCTGGTTGTGTTTGAATACAGAACGGCCATTATCTGTGAGTCCTAGAGTCCTTGCTAGGGTCATAGGACAACCCATCTCCATCGGGTTTCGTCCTGAGCCATTCGAGTCATTGGAACACCATTACTATTATCAAACATTATTATTTTATTTTCGCTAGATCCACGATTTGACGATGAGATTCGATATGCTATAGAATCGAACTGGCCAGTCTCCACCCTATATGGAAGAGGGGCGGTGGTAGAAGAGGATATACCACTTGGTATTCTTTGTTAAGGCCTTACTTAATATTATGCGTATATGAATTAGGAGCATGATAGTGTGGTTAATATTTCAGTACTGCAAGAAGGCATCCTTTATTCTAGGTATAGGCGTAGTATATGTCCTCATCATGGTCAGAGGACCCGTGGGTGGACTCCTGGCCTGACTTTGTGGTATAGTTTCAAGTACCCATTTCACTGCTTGATTTCGTGGTGTTATGACGGGGTCCATTCATATGGCGGAGAGTGAGTGTTGAACCCTGACTTCACAAAATTTATACTTTTTGGGATTTCTCTCTACTTATACTCTGTTTTGACCCGGCTCTGCCATGGCGCCCATTGTATCGTTTCCAAAACTTATGCACTTTGCATGATAAGGGATTTTCCGCGTTGTAGACTTAGGACAGGTACATGGGTTTAGCCCGGGGTCACCAACGGACCTTCCGGATTTAGGTGCGAAATCCCACTTTAAACTACACATCTTCGACTTCAAACCTTCAACATGTACTCGGGGCATAAGATCCCAATGAGGGGTTTCATCCCTCGAAACATAACTCGGGAATCATAATCCCGAGCCGTTACAAAGGTGGTATCAGAGTTGAGGTTTTGCAATCCGAGTGAAATAGGTTGAAGATGGTTTTGAAAATCGCCCAATGTTTTCAAATGGTTTTGGAACATGTTTATAAAAGGGTGAAATGAATTTAACTGGAATTAAACCTAAATGAATAAGGAGAAACAATCTTATGGGTAGATACCAAAGCGATAGACATACTTTATGCATGTAGAACTCGGGAAACGGTAGGCAAAATACTAGCTTTTATTTACAAATGGGCCTAGAAGACTCCAAAGAACACCCCGGAGGTTGGAGTATTCAGTTAGGAGGCTGTGATGTTCTTTTCCCTCCGGTCAGTCATCCCTCGAAGGGCGGCATAGATCGTCTCTGTGCTTAGGATAGCGAACTAATTGGGCCCGAGGGCGATCCTCCTCGAAGAGGATCATATTAATCTTGTTGATTGCTTCCGTGTTGAGTGCTATTGTGCTTAGGATAGCGAACTAATCAGTATGTCTTGACTTGAATCATGTGTTGAATAACCGTGAAAACGGGATAGCGGGAGAAAACCTTGTTCCTATGGAATCAGATTTTCTGATTTTGTCGTCCGTCCCACCAAAGCACCTGGATGTGTTAGTAAGGGTCGAGAGTGTTTGTTCCTCTTGAGTTGAGTCCTATTTGTATTCCAACCATAGATGTCCATCGAGTCTCATACCTAATGTCAACGTTCTCTACGGGAAATTGGGTCGGTCAACTAACTACTTTCGGGGATTGTGTATGATGTGAGGGTTACCTAGGGTTGATTAATGACATTATTTCGAGTTAGGAGTGCATTGTCTTATGGAGTCACCCCTCTTGAGTCTCGTAATGGTCAACCGTGTCTCCTTGCCAAAAGAGTCTAAACATGAATTCTACCCTCACCTCCCGGAAACGACATGAATGTCCTTGTGTCCAGCGATTCATACTAGCGTCCCATGGGGAAACGGGGTGGTGATTCGGTGATTGTCCTTAGAGAATTGTGTCAAGTTATAATGATAGCCTCCTTGTGATTTCATGACATGCTATATTGGTATAATTCAGCATGACTTGCCTGGTACCTTGCATGGTTTCACTTGTGACTAGATGCATATGTATTGAATTCCCATGATTACTGTCTCCCTATAAACTAGGTCCATGATAGTGTGGCCAACTCTCGTTGCATGTTTAACACGTGAATCAGATGACTTAGCATGCCAGATTAACCCAATTGGACCTCATTGATTGTGTACATGTTTAATGAGTATTCCTAGTATCATTTAAGACATATACCTCCCAGTTATAGGCCCTCGTATGATTATGTGACGTCCTAGTCTTACTATGCGAATATGGATGTATGTGATGAGATAGTTGCTATACCAACCCTAGATGAACTGACCATACCCTTAGCATGATTTTTAGGGTACATCTTAGAATGCTTTCCGTAATATTATGACTTGTTTAATTGTGTATCTAAATGAGTGATAAGTCGTGCATATGATATCCTGTGGTGTTTGCTAGATCTTGCTTTACTTATGCCATATATGCCCCATGTCAGTCGGTGCATACATGTTCTTAGTCTGTCAAGCATGATTGGTGAATGAAATGATAGGTTGCTAGCTTGTTCTGCGCACATATAAAGATGATTATAGGAAGTTGTGTTGTCCGCCCTTGTCTCTCCCCTATCTCCGTAACTTCTAACCCTTATAATATTTCGATGAGTGCCGACGTGCAAGAAAGGACCGACAACCAAGTGGCACCTGAGCGGCGCAACAGAAGTGTGATGGGTCCATGACCCCTAGGCCCCAGGAACAACGTCACCGATGGCAAAAAGGACGAATATGCTTCAAAGATGACAATCGTGAACAGGTTCCTCCCAGCTGACACGAGGAAGAGCATTCTTAATTCAAATTGTGGATTCTTCTATACTAATCGGAATTGATGTTGTGTGATATGCCTAGAACTGACATAATTGAATGTATGATGACGGATGTGCTAAACTGGTGGCAAGTTATTGTCTAACTAACTTCTTTCTATGATGGTGTGCCTCGATGCTTGGTGTACTCATTTCCTGGTAAATAGATTATGAGTTATATATATGGTAGTTCTTTCTTCTTGAGCTTGAGTTGTGATATTCTTCGGTGAGACAGGTTGAAAGTGGCAGGTGGATTGAGGTCTTCGGATTGGGTCTTTGGTTGTGTGAGATGGGGTGCAGTATGGATGCGTTAGCTTGGGTAGAGCCGAGTGAGTTGGGATTGGTCGGAGATAGTGGTCAGTGAGTATAGTTGAGCTACAAGCATGTCTTAGGTGAGGAGTGGAGTAGTATGGCAAGACTTCAAGGGAAATGTTCTAGTGAGAAGTGGTAGTCTAGGCAGGTAGTGTGTGCAGGTAGTATAAGAGAGTGGCTAGCTGAGGTCTAGACTAGTTTCATTAGGGTGATCTTGAGATTGGGGGTGGGTAGAGGTAGTTAGAATAGTTCTAGAGGTGGATGGGTGAGCTAGGAGTTGATTGGGGGATTCTTGAGGGGAGGTGTTGTGAGACGCATTGGTGTGCTAAGGAAGGTGTCTAGATAGTCTAGGAGCGGATAGTGGGAGGTGTCGAGGATGATCGATGAAGGAACGTCTAAGGAATCGTACAATTTGGGACTAGGTTGTGTGTGTTGATTTCGGTAAAGGATGAGGTTGAGGAATTGCCAAGGAAGAGTAGTATGAGGTTGCTTGGGAAATTATAGATCGGGGATATTAGGTTGTTCACATCAGGGTTGTTCATGTGATGAGTATTTGGGGTTGTTTAGATAGGATTGGTAATTCTTGGGGAAATTATGAGTGAAGAATTTCTAGATCGTTGTTGGAGGATTTTGGCATAGGGAATGAATTGGGATTTATGGGTGGAGGTTATTGTGGCAATTGAGGTATTTGAGGATAAGAGATTTTAGAAGGTCGGTGAAGTTGCGGTACTTAGGAAATTCGGACGAGGATGTTATAGGAATTCGGTGAAAATGATGATTGGTACATAAGAGTTTAAGTGGTAGAGATTTCGAAGTTTAAGGAAGCGTGATCTGAGGCAATTTGGGGAAACATGCGGAGTTGAGAGAACTAGTCCAGGTAGAGTATGCTGGGAAGAGGATCTAGAGTGGGTCGGCTTGAGGGTCATGGTGATTCGTGGTTGTGAGTACCACGAGATGGATTTTTGCATTAGAGTTGGTCGAGAGTGACAGGTGTGAGATGATTAGTATGAGTTGGATTCTTAGAGGTGGATGGTTAGTGAGAGTGGTCAGTGGTGCGTGGAATATGATCAGGTTAGCAAGGTGATTCGAGATATCTCTTTAGGGGATGATGTTCAGGCAGAGTCTTTAGAGCCTAGGAAGAGTAAGCGAGATTGTTAAGCAGTGTCTAGATCAATCGTGAGAGCGGTTCAGTTGAGGGCTCGAAATTTTCTATTAGAGGGTAAAGATGGGACTGATAGAGGACCCTTAGGGCAAGGACGTGTTATATATGGAGTCTTGGTAGTTGGTCGAGTTGTTAAGCTTGTCGAATCAAGAAACCGTGTGATTGGGAACTCCGAGAAATAGTTTAGATGGTCGAGTAGAAGGTAGGACTTGAGATCGGGATGTCGAAGTGGGCTGACCCTTAGATGACTTGATAGCATAAGATTTGGGATACCTAGTAGTTGGTTGGGTAATTGGCCTTGATTGCCGGCAGTTATGAGGAAGGTTGTATGTGAGCGGGATGCAATGGTGTCTAGAACTAGTAGTGATTTTAGTTAGTAGACCTCAGTGAATTTGATCGTAATGCAAGAGCTGATAGGTAGTTATAGGCAGGTTCTCTTGAGGATGTGATATAGCGTATGCTTTACTTGAGGCCGAATGTGGGGCGAATTCTATGCTATAGACGATGTTGATTCTATGATGTATTGTCACTGACAATAGTGAACTGTTAGTACCAACATAGTTATCCCCTGAACTCGATGGAATGCTAGTGTATGGAAATAATTGTTTGCCTCTAATGCGATGACGCTTGGCAGTAGCATGAGTATGATGTGCTTACTTGATTGATATGATGTGCTTATCTGTTTGATATGATGTGCTTATCTAATTGATATGGTGTGTAACTTCTGTGAGATTATGTGATAAATCCTACCAAGAACGATATGATTGCTATGTTGAACAATTGCTATGATATATGATGCCTTGAATTGGAAATGCTAGGGTTATAGAACCGAATTGATGAGATTTGATTCTGACTTGAAACCTAGGAAGGAAATATGGGATTAGCCCTTAGAGGTGGATGATTCCACCTCTTGAGATTTGAAAATTGCTTGATTAACGTTGGGTTAGAGAATTTTGAATGGTGTTTAAAAAGGACTGAGTTGGATCTAGAGAAATCGAATGCGATCGATAACAGTAATGATTTTGAGACCAAACCTTTTTCAAACTAAGGACCCTCTTGAAATTTTCTAACCGAGCTTGCATTATGACGCCCCACGAAGTGGATACAGGCATTTTATAGGGGTCGTTATAGACTGCTTACTAAGATGTAGTGGAGATGCTGTAATGTTTTTCGAGTTATGATATAGCCGGGAAGTCTATTCTAGGAGGAAATCGAGTTCAAAATATAAGAATATAAATCAAACCAGATCTTGCCCACGCAAATAATTACAAGACTTCCTCCCGATGTAGTAACAAGAAGTCAGGATCGATCCTCGATGAAGCATGTCAGCGGATCTCAGGTAGCGGCAAAATCTCACGGCCAGGAATCGACCACAGAGTACTCGACCTCGACTAAGGGTAGTCGACAGGGGTCGGGCAAGTCGAATTCGAGCAAGCAGAAGTCACTTATGTTGGTCGATCTCGAGGAAGCAACTCGACGTCAAGGAGATTTTGGTCAACTTCGAGGAACCTTGTCGATATCGAGTAACCTGCAGAGACAGAAACAAAAGTGATCTTGTTCGATTGAGAATCAGTAGTCGACGTCGACCAAGGTTGGTCGAAATCGAGGAAAAACAGTAACGAAACAAAAGCTAAAGTTCGCAAATTTCGGAATAAACAATGTATGAAAAAGAACTTCCAAGATCAGGGTTTGCAACAACGATAACCAAACATGCATAAGGCAAGACAAAGAGAAATAATCATGCAATCACCTCAAAGGATCAAGCTTTCGTCTTTTCCAACAATTAGACAACTCTTTCAAGAAACCCTAATTGTATCTACCCATTTTATGTTTATAATCCAAGTTGTTAACTTGAATCTCTATTGAATAAGTAATAAACATATAAAGGGTAGTGGACGATCAAAGCACGATAAAAGTCAAATCTTTACCTCAAGCACGCTTGGCTATCGTCAGGCTCGCCCCGACCCTAGAAGTGGGTGAACTACTCGCTCTTCATTGCAAGGAAAGACATTAATAATAAAAGAAAACTAAATTGCATTAATGAATTAAACAAAGCTTACAACCGATCGAAGCCAAATTGCTCTCGCTCCTTAATTCTCAATCGGCCTCCACTCTCTCTCTTCACTCGCTACCTCTCTTCCTCCTACTGAAATTGAATTGAATAAAAACTAGCTAGCCCCATGGGCTTTATTTATAGGCCTTAATTCTTGCTAATCAAGGTAAGGAATATTTATCTTCTATCTAAAGATATAATTCTACTTGGAAATAAATAAATCTAATTTAGATAAAACAAGATAAATCCTATAGGGTAATTACTTGTTCCACCCTTAGGATAAATAAAATGGTAAAAAGGTAAATCTTCAAGTCTTCATGTGTAAGCAATCTTCTCTTGGAAATATCTCCATTGGATTTTGGATAGAACTTTGAGTAGAGCTCGAAATTGACTGGGACTCGACACTGCAAGTTGGTCGATATCGACAACGTCTGGTCGATATCGAGTCACCTTTCTCAGCTTCACTTCAGTCCCTCGATCTCGGCTCTAGAAGGAATCTCAAGTGGTCTTTGGTTGATATCGACCAAAACTGGTCGATATTGTCATGTCATCTTTTCTGCTGGGCATCTCGAGTCGATCTGGAGAATTTCGACCACAATCTGGTCGATATCGAGTAGGTCTGGTCGATATCGACCACTTTCTCAGCATTCTGCTCTGTTCTTTAAACGCACTTTCCCGAGTCCTCGTTCGTCGGATTGACGCATATGAACATGCATTGGAAATCTCTTTTCGAGGGATACAATTTTCATGAAGACATCAGAACTTGACTCAGAATGATGAATGCCGAAAAATGGCCTTTTCTTCGGCTGCACCATTCTTAGCTTCTTCATGACTTTCCTTTAAGCTCCAAAGTGCGTCCGATTTCTGTGAAATTAAACAAAAACTAGTGTAGACTCCATAATTTGGCAAATAAGCATAAACTACATAGATTTTGTACTATTCTAACCCAAATGCATGAAATGTATACATAAATCGATATAAAAGTCAATATAAAACATGGCACAAAACATGGACATCAAAGTCGGAGTAAGGATGTGTTAGAGGCCCATATTACATTCTTGCTACGATCTATTGGAGATATTATGATTATGAAAATGGTACTGTGAGGATCTCATAGGGGTGCTTATGAGGTGCTTACGGGATCAATGACATGATCCTTGGACTCACCAATTTCAAACTTCAGGGACGAGACTTGTTTTTAGAGGTGGATGATGTAAAGGCTCGGAATTTCAAATCCTAAATTTCTGGAAAAGGGAAATTAAAAATGAACTTAAACTGAATTTAAAACTCATTTAGCAGATTCCGACCGAAATATGAAATTTGGCGAATAATTTCCGTCGTTTTACCTCGAAAATTCAAAATAATTATTGGATGGCGATATCCTTTTCAATTTTAAAAATCTAATTGATCGAGAAAGCGAGATTCAGGGAAACTAACATTTGGGAAACTAATTGCAGGATTCAAAATTCGCGTATTCGGGATTTATTTTCGGGTATTAGTTAAACCAAGTCAACACTCCACCCTCACCCACTCACATCACCTCACCATACCCTTAAATTGGAACATATTCCCTTCCTCTCCCATCCCCTTCGCGTCTTCACCACCACACCTCTTCCATCACCTCCCCCCACCCACGCCATTCTACCTTTCACCATCACCAATTCCCCTCGCTCCCTCACCGTTTCCGCACCTTCAACCACCACCATCACCGCACCATCTCCATCGTTGCTCCTGGTCGCCACCATCGACGCCATCTCCATCTTCATCACATCCCTGCCACCCATCTTTCTTCCTTCCTTGTTCTGAAGGGCCGAAGCAACTTCAAAAGTGGCCATTCTACCCACCTCTGACATCCCTCCTTCCACCTCGGAGCCACCAGTAGCTGCCACAGCATCCCGCGAAGCCACCAATAGCAGATGAGCCACCTCCGGAGCAACCACATGAGCTACCTCAACCCCGGCGTCCTCCCCGTTCCCCTGTTTCCATCTCTGAGTTCGGTGAGTTCGATCTCTCGTTCGATCTAAAGTCTCATGAACTCGCACTCCTTTAACCATCCTTTATTCTCGCTAGGCTGATCCCGATATTCCCCCCTCTTTGACGCAGCGAATCGAGCCTCCAGTGAGCTCCGACGTCCGCGAACACCTCGATGAGCCTCGTTCATTTCTTTCCTTTAGCTTCATTCCATGTGTGTTTGTGTCTTTGGTGGTTGGGATTAGAGTGTCTAAGAGGATGAGAGGGGTCGGGAATTGGAGGGGTTCAAGCTCCAACGTGGAGGACCGAACCAGTCCGACAGCAGAGGAAGAAGACGAACGTCGCGGGCGCATCCATATGTCGTAGGCGCAGCCATACGCAGCGGGCGCAGCAAGACGTCGTGGGCGCTGCCATGTGCGGCGACCGCAACATTCATGCCGTGTCACTGTCCTTCTAGGTGGATTTGGTTGCGTGTTGGCTGATGTCCATGTTTCATGCCATGTTTTATATCTACTTTTATATCGATTTCTGCATGCATTTCATGCATTTGGGTTAGATTTATACAGAATCTATGTAGTTTATGCTTAATTGTCAAATTATAGAGTCTACACTAGGTTTTGTTCAAATTCGCAGAAATCGGACGCACTTTGGAGCTTAAAGGAAAACTCATGAAGAAGCTAAGGATGGTGCAGCTGGAGAAAATGCCATTTTTCGGCATTCATCATTCTAAGTCAAGTTCTGATGTCTTCATGAGAGTTGTATTCCTCGAAAATATCTTTCCAACGCATGCTCATTTGCATCAATCCGACGAACGAGGACTCGGGAAAGTGCGTTTAAAGAACAGAACGAGAAGCTGAGCACGGAACGAGAAACTGAGCACGGGTCAATATCGACACATCCTAGTCAATATCGACTCAATCTGGTCGAAAATTCAAGAGTCAAACCGATATGTACCAGAAGCAAGAAGTGAAGAAAAGGGAAACTCGATATCGACTTCACTAAGTCAATATCGACCAGAAAAATCGACTCAATATTTTCCTCAGAAACCAAAACCGAGCCAAGACGGAGAGAAGCTGAAGACTTTACTCGATATCGACTTAACTTAGTCGATATCGACAAAAAAGTCACTCGGTATTCGTCCCAGGAGCCGGAATCGAGTAGCAAAGAAGAAAAGCCGAGAAAAGTCACTCGATATCGACATAACTTGGTCGATATCGACTCACACCCAGTGACGTCACCAATTCGATTCCGAGCTTTACTTAAAGTTTTATCCCGAATCCGATGGAGATATTTTTGAGAGGAGATTCCTTGCGCATGAAGACTTGAGAGATTTTATCCTTTTTATCTTTTTATTTATCCTAAGGGTTAAAACAATTAAATTACCCTAGGATTTATCATGTTTTATCTAGTTTGGATTTAATTATTTCTAGTAGGATTATATCTTCTATAATAGATAGATAGATATAGATATAGATAGAGTTTCTTTCCTAGATTAGCTTGGAATAAAGCCTATAAATAAAGTCAATGGGGCTAGTTTTTCATTTATTCAATTTCGTAGAGAAGTAGGGGAGAGAGAGAGTGGAGGCCAAGAGGAATTTGTAAAGCGAGAGCGGAATTGCCTTCCTTTGGTTGTAAGCTCTATTTGGTTTAATTTAATGCAAGTTTCTTTTCAATCAATGATGTCTGCGATTGCAATGAAGAGCGAGTAGTCCACCCACTTCTAGGGTCGGGGCGAGCCCGACGATAGCCATGCGTGTTTGAGGAAAAGATCCGACCTTTATCATGTTTTGAGCATCTACTACCTTTTATGTGTTTATTACCCATTCAATGGAGATCCATGCTAACAAATTGGATTGTAAACATAAAATCGATAGATAATATTAGGCTTTCTTCAAAGAGTTGTCTAATTGTTGGAAAAGGCGAAAGCTTGATCCTTCGATGCAATTTGCATGATTATCGTTATTTATCTTGCCTTATGCATGCTTGGTTATTGTCGTTGCAAACCCGAATCTTGGAAGTTTTCTTTTACATAAAGTTTATTCCGAAATCTACAAAAGCTTTGTTCTTTATTTTTCCTACTGTTGCCCTGCTCGATATTGACCTTGTTGTGAGCCTAATTTTCCATGTTTTACACTTACTTTTATATCGATTTCTGCATACATTGCATTCATTTGGGTTAGAATAATACATAATCTGTGTATTTTACACTTATTTGCAATATATGGAGGTCTACACAAGTTTTGGTTATATTTCGCAGAAATCGGACGCACTTTGGAGCTTAAAGAAAACTCATGGAGAAGCTAAGAATGGTGCAGCTGGAGAAAATGCCATTTTTCGGTATTCACCATTCAGAATCAAGCTTTGATGTCTTCATGAAAGTTGTAGCCCTCAAAAAGAGCTTTCGAACGCATGGTCATATGCATCAATCCGACAAACGAGGACTCAGGAAAGTGCGTTTCAAGAACAGAGCAGAAAGCTGAGAGAACTCTACTCGAGATCGACTAGCCTCTACTCGATCTCGACAAAGGTTGTCCGAGCACACCTGGTCGAGGAGAGCTGATCGAGGACACTGAGTCAGAGACAACCCGATCTCGGAACCCTACTCGATCTCGATGAGGCCTTGTCGAGATCGACCACACTTCGACGCCGTGTCCGGAGTCGACGAGCTGTGCCAAGTCGAGAAGCCGAAAACGGAGAAGCCGAGCACCACCTCTACTCGATCTCGAGGAGGCTTGGTCGATATCGACGAGCCAAGAGCCAAGATCCGAGCCATGTCGAGCAGAGCCGCCCAGCCAGCCCCAATCGACAACCACCGTACTTGATCTCGAGGAGCCCTACTCGAGATCGACGAGCCGCGTCCTGAAAACCGCGTACGCGCCTTGAGCTGTCCGTGTCGAGTTGGGAGTCCTTGGGGCCGAAGGAGATCGAGATGGCCGAGATCTATCCTACATCTATCAAGTTCTATCCATGAAAGTCAAGATCTATCAACATGAAGACATCTTACCTATTTTAGATTTATCTTTCCCTTTTTTGATTTAATTCCTAAATTTCTTTTATTTATCTTTTAAGCCTTTAGATATAGATTTAGATAAAGATAGATATCTTCTATCCTTGAATAGCAAGGAATTGAAGGCTATAAATAAAGCCCTAGGGGCTGGTTTTTCATTCATTCAATTTCAGTCAGAGATACAATTACACATAGAGGTTTTTAGAAGTTCAAAGGTTTTAGGGTTTTGGCATTCTGCGAAAGTTTGATTGCCGGGATTGTAAAGGCTTTGAATATAGTTTAATGCAAGTTTCTTTTTATCAATCAATGTCTGCGATTGCGTTGAGGCGTGAGTAGTTCACCCACTTCTGGGGCTGGGGTGAGCCCGACGGTGGCCATGTGAGGTGATGCGGTAAAGGTCAGATCTTGTTATACAATTCGTCTTCTATCCCTATAAGCATGATTCTTTTGCGAGAGTTGAAGGTGATCCTTGTTTGTATTATTGAAGCGAAAGTGATCTTAATACAACTTGGATTAATTATGTGAAAAGGGTTAGTAACAATTAGGGTTTATGCGAAAGCCTTTATATGCCTATTTGTTAGTAACGAAAGTTATTTTGATGGAAAGCATGATATTTTATGCCTTTATGTATTACTTTGCATGGTTATCGTTGTGGTGTCAATACCCTGGCTTTGGAAGTTCTTTATTGGTTATCGTTGTTGTGTCAATACCCTGGCTTTGGAAGTTCTTTATTATATTGAGTTTATTTCTGTCGAATTTCTGAGTTCTGTGTTCGAATCTGCAAATTTTCAACTTTCTGTGTTTTAGTCGATACAGAGTAGAGTTTAGTCGATACAGAGGAGGGGCTTGTCGAGATCGAGTAGGACCTTACTCGATCTCGAGTTGGCTCTTGTCTACGTCGAGTTGAGTTTCTGTTTCTGTTTTCGATTCCGAAATGTTTGTTTTTATTATTTCTAGTCGATCTCGAGTTATGCTTGTCGAGATCGAGTACTGTGTTGTCTGAGTCGAGTTTCTTTCATCGTTTTTCAGTTTCTGTCTTTACTATTCCTTGTCGATCTGGAGTTACTGCTCGTCGAGATCGAGTAAAGTTGCTGTCCTGCTTTTATTCCTTGTCTTCGTTTGTTATTTCTGTTATTTCTTTCTTTGTTCCTTTGTTTCTGTCTTCTGTTTGCTTTTCTGTGAGATTTACAGCTGTCTAGGATTCGCTGACACGCTTCCTAGTGGATTCGATCCTGACTTACTCTTACTGCATTGGAGGAGTCTTGTATTTGTTTGCGTGGGCCTAAATCTGGTTTGATTTATTTTATTATATTTCATACTTCATTTCCTCCTCACAACAGACCTCCTATAGGTCGATATTGACTTCTGACTCTCGATCCAGAAATATCGCTCCTCATTTGTGTCTCTGCATAACAGGTCAATTTTGAGGAATGACCAGTCGATATTGAGTCTGTTGAGTCGATATTGAGTGACCCTGACCAGAAATCGACTGATTTGCTGAGAACTGCCCAAAAACCGACTGAACTAAGTCGATATTGACTGCCTCTAGTCGATATTGAGTTGTTCCCTGGAGTCGAAATCGAGTGAGATTCTTCTGCTGCCTAGGATCCGCTGACCAGCTTCCTCGAGGATCGAACCTGACTTCCTTTTGCTACATCGGGAGGAAATCTTGAACATTATTTGCTCGGAACGGAATCGGATTGCTTATTTTATTTACATTCTATTTGCAATTTTCGATTTCCTCCTACAACATTGGCGGGTCGGTTTTGTTATTAAAATTTGTTGTTTAAATAATTAATATAATTTGGGGATTAAGGTATTAAAATATTATTTTTGGAGATTTTATAAAAAGTTGGAAAGTGATTTAAGAAATAAATTGAAAAATGAATTTAGCTAGTATTTTCAAGGGTTGGAATCCTTAACTATTAGACTCGGATTTTGAAACGGTTTTGGAACTAACCTGGGAATTATACTTGTTCATTGGTAACTAGCATGATGATATGATCGTTTGACTAATGGTATGATATGTGTGACTAATAGCATGACCTGTGGTGAATTATTATGAGAGATTAAATATTGAATAATTATGACGAGGTAGTAGGATTTTATATCACACAAATTATGTCTTATGATTTTGATGAACTGTTGAGGTATATGCGGAAATGATGTATATGAACATGCGGAATTGGTTGAATGATTTATGGAGAACGATGTGGTCTCGTGGAGCGGATGATGCGATGAAATGACTTTCATAATGTGTTATTTGTTCTATGGATTGAGGTGTGCTTGAGTGCATAATAGTTGGATGTAGACTTATGTATATTCCATTATGTACTAGGTGATACTCTTTGATTGTGATTACTGTGTGCTGGATTCTTCTGTTGCCAATCTCCTAGCCAGGTAAGTCCTCCGGGGCTTTCTCAGTAACCAGTACCTCCTACCTGATGTGTCATATAGTATGTAGGTGTTGCATATGCATAAAAACATGTCATGTAGTATCATGCTTAGGAATTGCACTTACGAATGATCATCCTTATTCTGGTTGCGTTCGAATACAGAACGACCGTTATATGCGAGTCCTTGCTAGGGTCATAGGACAACCCGGCTCCATCGGGTTTCGTCCTGAGCCATTCGAGTCGTTGGAACGCCTTTACTATTATCAAACATTATTATTTTCTTTTCGCAAGATCCACGAAATGATGATGAGATTCGATATGATATAGAATCGAACTGGCCAGTCTCCACCCTATTTGGAAGAGGGGTGGTGGTAGAAGAGTGATATACCACTTGATATTCTTTGTTAAGGCCTTACTAAAAATAATGCGTGTATGAATTAGGAGCATGTTAGTGTGGTTAATATTTCAGTACTGCATGAAGGCATCCATTATTCTAGGTATAGGCGTATTATATGTCCTCAGCGCGGTCAGAGGACCCGCGGGCGGACTCTTGGCCTGACATTGTGGTATAGTTTCAGGTACCCATTTCACTGCTTGATTTCGTGCTGTTATGAAGGGGTCCATTCATATGGAGGAGAGTGAGTGTTGAACCCTGACTTCACCAAATTTATACTTTTGGGATTTCTCCCTACTTATACTCTGTTTTGACCCGCTCTGCCGTGGTGCCCGTTGTATCGTTTTCATAACTTATGCCCTTTGCATGATAAGGAATTTTCCGCGTTGTAGACTTAGGACATGTATAGGGGTTTACCCCAGGGTCTCCAACGGACCTTCCGGATTTAGGTGCGAAATCCCACTTTAAACTACACATCTTCGATTTCAAACCTTCAACCTGTACTCGAGGCGCAAGATCCCAACGAGGGGTTTCATCCCTTGAAACGTAACTCGGGAATCATAATCCCGGGCCGTTACACACACCGACCCTAGAAGTTGGGTGACTACTCGCTCTTCATCATAACAAAACTCATCAACAACAAAAGGGAACTAAATTGCATTAATAAAATAAAATAAAGCTTACAACCGATCGAAGCCAATTCCGCTCTCGCCAAACAAACTCCACTCGGCCAAGCCTTCTCTCTCTACTCGCTATATGCAATGAATTGTGTATTGAAAGATACCTAAAGCTCAGCCCCTAGGGCCTTAGTTATAGTGTTCAATCCCTGCTAATCAAGGAAAGAACAATATATCTATATCTAATTCTATCTATCTAAAGACATAAGTAAAGTGTGTAAATAAAACAATTAAATCTCTAATTTAAAGTAAACAATGTGGATAAATCCCTTCTTCTCTTGATAGATCTTCATGTGGATGGATAGAATTCCACATATCTTCACTTGCAAGCAATCTATCTTCTTGGCATATACTCGATCTCGGACTCGGTTTGCTGACTGGGGTACTCGACTTCGACTAGGTGTAGTCGACGTCGACTAGCGTCTTCTTGTCCTCGGTTGCACTCGAGCTCGGGAAACTTCTGGACGCTCGACATCGAGTAGGGTTACTCGACGTCGACTAACTCTTGGCTCCTCGAGTGGATCTCTACTCGACTTGCTCGTTTTCGACTGGGTGGCACTCGATATCGACTAGAGTTGGTTGATATCGACTAGCTGTGTCGAGTGCTTCCTTCCTTGTTTCTTGCTCTTTCATCCTTTCTCTGAATCGTTGTAAATTGCCTCGATTTCTGCGAAATTAAACAGAAACTAGTGTAGACTCCATAATTTGGCAAATAAGCATACACTACATAGAATCTGTACAATTCTAACTCAAATGCAAGAAATGCATACATAAATCGATATAAAAGTCAATGTAAAACATGGCAAATTAGGCTCACAACAATCCATCACAACCTTTCTAATCTCTTCATCAGGTAACGGTTTCTGCAGCTCAGCCCAATCCTCCATGTCGATCTGCGGAAACAGCCCCTTACTCATACTTCCTTCAACCCTCCTGACATCTGCAAAAGTGTAGAGAACCTTAATGAAGTTCACAACCAAACCTTCGATCTCCTTTCCATCGAGAACCTTAGTCCAATTGACACCCTTGAGCACATTGATGTGATTCCGTTGTCTCCGAATAATAGTGGAAATATGAAAAAATGACGTATTTTGATTCCCCGCCATAAGCTGGTTCTCCCTCGACTTCTGGAACCAAAGCAACTCTTCTTCCTCAAACGTGCGGTTCAATTCCTCCTACACCTTAGCCTCCTCTTCCAAGTGTTGATCAGACAACCCTCTACTAACTTGCTCCCTGACTCTTTTGAGATCCCTAATTAACTTCGTCTTTCTTTCAAGAATATTCCCAAACACTTCACGGTTCCAATCCAAAAGGTAGCTCCTGAGAAACTCCAGCGCAACCGTCACCTTGGCACCCTCACGCCACGAATCCTTAACTAAGTCTTTAAACCACCGGATGTGTCAGCCAAGCCGCTTGGGTTCGAAACGGCCTGCGCTTCTTCAATGTTTGTTTTTGGGTGTCAATTAAGCACCAGCAACATTGGATTGTGGTTTGAGCAAAGCCTAGGAAGGTAACGATTCATGGCCTCCGGCCAATTCAAGCACACATTCGCGTTATCCAACACCCTGTCTGGCCTCCTAGCTTTATAATTCTCCACGGTCTTGCCACGCGACCATGTAAAAGTCGGGCCAACAAACCCCAAGTCGATCAAGCTCGCCCTATCAATCCAAGCCTTAAAGTCTGTGTCAGGCGATAAATCCCTTATATCATCCGATTGCTCCCAGCTTTGTAAAATGCAAAAAATCACCACAAATAAAGATTGGGCCCAGAATATCGTCCGTAACTCTCATCACTTCCATCCAAAACTCCCTGCGGTCCCTAGCACAGGGATGCTCGTACACCACCAACAGGTGAAAGTCCTTAGCCTCGATCATAGCAGACCTTAGCCAATATAAACTTGTCATAAGTTCTAACATTAGTAACATCCAACTTCTCTTTGTTCCAGGGGAGCCAAACCCCTCCTCTAAAACCATTGGCTTCCACCAAAAATCTATCCGAAAACTCCAATCTATCACACACACAGACACACTCCTCGCCTGATCGCATGAAATCTTGGGTTCAATTAGCGCAAGCACATCAATCTTATGATGTCTAACTAATTATCTAATCGATCTGCGGAAACCAACCTTATTGGTGCAACAACAGTTCCATAGAAGAAAATTCATGATTAACATAAGCAAAGGAAACCGACTCCATACCTCATTGGGTTCAAAGATCGTGTTACACTTTTGTGCTAAAGTCTTTCTTTGACTACAATTCGAGCTTGATCGCCAGAGCTGATTGATGGTGGATTATATTTCTGATTGAAGCTTAAAGGCTCTCGGTATGACGAGTTCAAATTGGAGGCTTTTACAACTATTCCTCAGGAGTTCCTTTGCATGCACTTTCTTTGGTTCCCTCCCAGAAGTTTATCGCTCCTGTTTCCTTTCATTTTAACTTTGTACTGGCTTCCTCGGTACGTTTGATTTACTTGTTATTTATGGCTTTGTGTCTGATTGTCTCTATTTGTTTGTAGTCTTTTATTCTCTATGTTTTATGATGGTTGGTGAGCTGGATGGACTAAATTTTTTCTATCTATTTTTTGATTTTTTTTTTTAAATAAAAATGGCACAGGCCGCCATTCTAGGAAATTTTTTTCGAAATGGTCAAAAAATCAAAAGAATTTAGGAAAATAGTCAAGAATCGAAAATATTTTGGGATTTAGCCAAAGTAGGGTTAAGTCGCTGTTTCAAACAGCGACTTTAGCCCTACTCTATAAAAAAAATATTAAAATAACAAAGTCGTTGTTTAAATTTTTTTTTAAAAAAAAAAAGCAGAAAAAATAATTATATGGGAGACTGGGAGAGTCCCTTTTTTATTATTTTTCCCCTCCATTTACGGTAAAAGTAGTATGGAATCATGCATATTGGTGATTTGGGCCGGATGAAATTTGGGCCCAAGTATGGTCTGTAGCTTTCTTTTTCATTCATTCCAATATTGCATTCTGCCGGATTTGGCTAAATGGGAGAGTCACTATTTTATGAAATAGGGTAAATTAAATCCCAAAATATTTTCGATCCTTGACTATTTTCCTAAATTCTTTTGATTTTTTTACCATTTCGAAAAAAAATTCCCATTCTAGTTATTATAGTCTGTAAAGTAGACGTGGATACCTATGTGTGATAGGTTAGTTTAACCACCCTCCATTGGAAATCAAATTTGAGAATTGAGATTGGGTTAAGTCTCCGGACGTCCTCATCCTACCAAGTCACAACAAGAAGTGAGCATATATAATAAACCTTATCTACTAAATCTCCCATCTAATTGGTCTCCTAGTGTAGGGTTGTAACAGCTGTTTGACCCTGTCGCAAATATGACTATTCAAATTAAGGCTCCAATGATGCCAAAAACTCACATAAACACTTGATTAAGACAGCATGTTAAAGTCACGTAGGAATACATGTAGAGAACGCAACATATATGAAGAATCCACAACACAACAAGATTAACTCGGAAAACTAAAACACGCTTAGGGGTGCACCCTTCGGTAGAGCGAGTGGGCATTGGAAAGGACCAACAAGACGAGCACGAAGAAAGCAACGAGAGCCACGACTATAGAGCTACCTACATGGCGGCAGAACTTGCCATAGATGTGGCAGATCTTGACCCATCCTACGTGAGAGTTGCCGTGAATGCCTATGTACGCCACCCCTCCAGCCGTGCCTGTGGCAGACGCCACTATGCTCAGCATCAGCTGCATACGTTCAATCCCTGGACACTTTAGCTTCTTTCAAGTTTAAGGAGATTCGACACGACAGGTAGTTAAGGCAGAAAGGTTTTACTTACTACGTCGAGAGTGATGAGGGTGAGTAGCCATTTTGGAGGGATGGAGGGCTTCCAGACGATGGACAACGACACGAGTCCAGTGAGGATGCTGTACAAGGCACTCACACTGAACGCTACCACAAAGTATCTGATCAAGTGATGCATCAAACTGTACTTTTAGATACTCGTATGGTAGCGCACATTATTTTGATTATCGGAATTGATTACTTTCAGAAACTCGTATGACAGCGCATATTTCAACCAACATTATTTTGATTATCGGAATTGATGGTTACTCTGTTGTTTCATAGTTTGTTAGGTAGGTTTTTAGGTCATTACAATACATGAAAATGGTATTCAAATTCGTATCCTATTGGTCATTACATGTAATTCTTTCTAGCTAAGCTAGTAAGGTTTAACAGCTGGTTACTTACTAGTCAATTATTAGCAAAATTGGACGTCGTTTCATTTGTTTTGTTAGTAAAATACATACTTGTGTAGGACTATATGTGCATTTCGGCGTTACTGTCGAATTAAATATCTATGAAATTGATTGATCCGATCACTTTTTCAACCGTATATGATTTCACCCCAAATATACGAAACCAAAATGAATGGTTGTCTTTAATAACAGAAGTTATAGGGAGTATTAATTATTTTAAAAAACAAACGTGTCGTTTTAAGACAAAATTTTGTCTAAAAAATCATATTAAATATTTTTGTGTCTATTTTTTAATAAATTGAAAAAATAAAGTAATAATTAAGAATATATATAAATATATTTTTATCTTAAAATATGCATATTTTTAAGATGATATAGTTTAGTTAACAAATTTTTGTCTAATTGAACCCGGTAGACATTCCCATCTCACATATGTGTGTTGTAATTTTTTTAATTATATTGTCTTTTACATTCATAAAAAATAATTGTGAGAAATAATAAATTAAGAATCATTTTGAAAAAAAATAGTGCCTTAAAATTCGAAATAACATCTATTTCATCATAATTTTTTTTTTAAGTTATATGTATCCGTTATCATTGATATGATTCATATAATTTTTTTTTAAAAAAAATTACTACAATTTTAGGTTTCAAATAATTTCATGTAACATCAGAGTGAGATGACCAGTCTCAGTTTGACGTCTCATTAAATTATTTGAAACCTAAATTCTTGTAATAAGTTATAAAAAGTTGTCTTTCATTGTTTCTCCTTATTAGTTTTTTTATCTAGGTGTACGTGTATATATATGTGATAATAATAACTCTTAAAAATTTATTCATTGTATATTTTATTTTTCTCTTTATTAGTTTTTTTTTTCTGTATGGGTGTGTTATATTAATAACTCTTAAAAATATGTTCATTATAAGGATTTCAGTGTATTCTAAATTTTTGGTCCGTGCCCGGAGCATATTATATGAGACCCGCGCCTTGGTTGGAATTGGTTAAAACTTATCCGTTTAATTCCATCATATAGATTTATTCATTATAAACTATTATTATTATTATTATTATGTATTTATTTATTTATTTTATTATTATTATAAAAGGAAAATATTTACAAGATTTATTATTATTATTATTATTATTATTATTAATAAAAAAGAATAACTTGTAATTGATATGAATTACTCACATGAAAGCGGGAGAATCAGAGAATTTGGCAGTACGAGGGATGGGGAAAGTGATCCTGGGATCCATGATCAGCTCAGTTTCCTTGCTGGTAACCACGACGACGATCACCACCACCGACGCCACAAGCAGCAACACCCTCAGAAATAAATCCGATGCTGATAACTTGAATTCCAAGGCCGGAGGGGATGGCGGCGAGACTCCCTTCACGTACTCTGCTGTAGTCGTAGCAGTTGTCGTAGTGGTAGTAGTTTCCGTCGACGCCATATATATATGGCTGATATCGAACAACCAAATAATTTTATGTGTATCAAATATTTTGTGTGCAAAGGAATATTTAGATAGGAGTTATAATATAGTCCAAGAGAGTAGGAGTGTAGGACCATATATATATAGATAGGCTATCCTTTCTTTTCATCTATTTTTTACTTGTATTGTTGACGGATTCAAGAAAATTTTAATTTAATTGATTATATTAAAAATGAAATACAATTGATATAAATACACGATAAAAACAGAGAAACAACTCTGGTACACAACACCAAATCAAAATTTCTTGAATAAACTAACAAACACAAAGGAAGTAAAATGTGACCCCAGAGTTGAGAAATTGAATTATCTTCAACAAGCAAAGAAAAAACACTACTAGAACTTGAACACCAAACCATCACAACCAGTGGCGGCCACAGAACTTCCTGAAAGGTGGGGCGGAATTCCAAGCTAAAGTGTTGCATCGTCAATTAGTTAACAAAATAACATTCAATGTTACAAGTCTACAAATAAATCCAAATGTTCAACAAAACCATTTAAGGTGAATACATATTGAAGATTTAACAATACATAATATAAGTTCAATTTCATGACGAAGGAAGTAAATCCACCCTGCGGGTTCTCATGGCTTGATAATGCATGCTCCAAAATAGGTTCATTGTCGATGTTGTTGAAGATATCTTTCTCAACGTAACACACAAGATTGTCAGAGAGGTGATCATCTGACATCTTGTTACGCAAATCTGACTTGACGATATTCATCGCAGAAAATACTCTTTCAACAGAAGCAGTCGCAACCGGTAACACCAAAACCAACTCCAAAAGCCGATAAACCAAAGGAAAAACACTATGAATTCCTACCTTAACCATCTGTTTAGTGATATCTCCAATATCTTCTAACCCCGAAAAGTTGTTTCCTTCCCTCATGTGAACAATCCACGTATCAAGTTGATCTTGAAGCTGAATTAGCTCCAATTCAGTGAAGTCTCGTGGATATAATTTTGCAACTTGGAGCGCCTTTGAGATACTGAAATTGGAGAAAGAATTCCTAGGATCAAGACACCCTATACATGTAAGTAGTTCGGTGTTTGTCTCACTGAAACGGTTCTCCATCTCTTGACTAAGTTTATCAATAACCTACAATTTACAGTTGCATAGAAATAAAATTAGTAGCTAGAAATGATATAAAATTAGTAGTAGTGGTTTACAATTGCATAGAAATAATAAATTACCTCACAGAATATGTCGACACGGAAGTGGTGGTAGTATGTAATGGGAGGACGTCTACAATGGAATTGGCCTACAACATCATCCTCCATGTTGACAATGACAATCTTATTCCTTTCACAGAAATTGTTGACATCAATTACCAAGTCATCCCATCCATTGTCCCTCACTTGCTGAATCTGCCTTTTACAAGTTCGAACAAGATTCACAGCTTCCAGAATATTCTGATCCTTCTTTTGCAAGAATTGTGATAACGAATTTGTGATCCTGAGTACGATCTGCATTAAGTGAGCAATAAAAACGAACTGATATGTGTGCATCTTCTCAATCAAGCCAAAGGCACCACCACGACCATTGATATCACCTCCATCATCATACACATTGTAAAGCACATGAATAACAGAAGACCACAAATGCAGAAGACGGGTAAGAGTCATATAGTGCGAACCCCATCGTGTAGTTCCTGGTCGAGCCAAAGAGGTCTCTTGATTCAATCCTCTCCCGGATAAGATTTCACCTCTTTCTAGCTTCTCCACCATCTCATCATGTGCTTTTTGCCGCATTTGGTCTTTTCGTTTGCAAGAAGATCCAGCCATATTAATAATCATGGTCAAGAACGTGAAGAAATCACTCACAAGTCTATTACCCTTGCAAACAGCAACAACGACTAACTGGAGTTGGTGAGCAAAACAATGTATATACCTTGCATATGGATTTTCATCTAATATAAGACGCTTCAATCCACCAAGCTCACCTCGCATGTTAGAAGCTCCATCATATCCTTGACCTCTGAGCTGAGAGATTAACAAAGAATACTTAGCAAAGAAATAATCAATTACACTCTTCAAAGAATCGGCTTTGGTGTCAACAACATGAACAACACCTAAGAAACGCTCCATCCCTCCACCATGGTTGTTTACATATCTAACCACAATAGCCATTTGCTCTTGAATTGAATTATCACGAGCCTCATCAACTAATAGAGAGAAGAATTTGACTCCAATATCAGCAACAATTGCTCTTCTCGTCAATGCCCCACACGAGGCCACAAGATCATCTTGAGTACGATGACTAGTGAGTTTGAGATTCATAGGTGCATTCTCCATCGCTTTTGCAAGGTCTGGCATTCTTTGACGACACCAAGCATGCCACGATAAAAAATTGCCTCTATTTAGTGAGTCTTCCTACTCATCATGCCCACGAAATGCCTGCCCTTGTACAAGGAGTTGTCTAGTAAGATCCAAAGAGAAAGACAAACGAGTGCGATAATGAACTTGTGCAGAATGTGATTCAACAGACATCCCTCTTTCCACACATTGTTTCTGATTAATGAAATCAAAGTACAATATTCGAGCTTCGTTATGCACACCGCCAGCTCCACCGACATGATCTCTAAACCTCTCAGGACCATGCCTCCAATTACGAAATCCTGATTTCACAAAAGCATCATTCAAGTTCTTACCTTTGGTCGCCCCTTTGAAAAGATAACACCAAAAACAAAAGGCGGCATCAGCAGATACACTGTACTCTAACCATATCCATTCCTTGAACCACTTTCCCAGAAAATCTCTTTTTGACCTATCTCGAGGAAAGTTATGCGATAAAGGTTGGCAAGGACCTTTAGTCGCATACTCTCTCCTTACAACATCCCTAATTGAAGGTTCATACTCCATTAAAGGCTTCCGCAATGCAGGATCACTAAGAATATTCAAATTATCAATTCTGGTTTTTTTCTGAATTTGACTATCGGCATCATCTCTCACACTTGGTCGGCTTGGAGCCTCCTCACTACCATCAACAACATCATCTCCATTGTCAAACTCAACACCGTCTCCATCAACAACCTCAACATTATCAATCAAAAGACTAGGAGTTGAATTATCCACATTAGCATCATCAACATTTGCAACTACATTGCGAGGGGTGGATGATCCAACACTTGGTATTTTGTTGATTCGAGCAAAATATCTATCCATACCGGAATCCCTATTCAAAATTCATAAGCAATAACAATGAAAAAAAGCCCCAATTCAATCTTCACACTTCAAATCACTTACAAAACTCAATCCCTAAACAAAGAACAACAATTTCAATTCTCCAAATCTCTAATCCTAATTCATTCATAAACAATGACATAAACAATTTATAATAATCAAAATCCCCAATTTTCACACTTCAAATCTCAAACCCTAAAACCTAACAAAATTTCAATTCTCCAATCCTCCAAATCAATTCACATTTCAAACCTATCAATTGCAAAGAAATCAAATTCACCAACTCAATTCAAGAGGCAAGTAACTAAAATTAACAAAATAGGAGCAAAATTACCGATTTGGCGATTTCGAGTCGAAGACTAGTGCGAGACTGAGAGTCGAGACTCGAGAGTCACAGCAGAGCAGTGCAGGCGGCCGCGCCGGGCCGGTGGACGACTGGTGGTCACTGGTCGGAATGGTCCAGGCGGTCGGGGCGGATGGTCAGGCAGCGCAGGCGCGCAGCCAGGAGCCAGCCCTTCGCTCGTTCGCCCTTCGCTCGCTCGCTTCGCGTCTCAGGCTCTCAGCGTCTTTCCTCTCTGTCTCTCCTGCGCGTATCTTTTGAGAAAATTAAAACCCTGGTCAAAACGACGTCGTTTTGACTTTTTTTTTTTTTAAACCTAGGGTACCCGCGGCTCGAAAGGTGGGGCGGGCGCGTACGCCCGCACCACCCCAGGGCCGCCCCTGATCACAACTATAAATAATTAGAAACCAGATACAGATGAAAGATGACAAACCAAAAGGAAGGAAACAAAACTACCACAAGGGGTAAAATCACCCAAAGGCTTCTACAAACTAAACGTAGATGTTTTTATCAAACCCTTTGGTTACTACAGTGTCAGAGGAATAATTAGAGATCATGGTGGTCCAGCCATTGATATTTTACAGTATGCAATCCCATTTCGGTCAGTATTACAAAAAAAACCAGCAGCAGCGAGACCCGAGCCAACCTTAATTTGCTCTGTCAAGACCAAGACACTCCGCTTGAACAACGGAAACCTTCCCATGACCGCAGGCACCGTAAGAGAGGTCTACCCCCGGCTATCACGAATGAAAAAACCAGCAGCAGCAAGACCAGATTAGCCAACCTTTGCTTCGTCAAAATTGAGTTTCACAAATATCTTGGATGGTTTTTTCCATTTTACAAGTTTATGTTTTTTCATCCTCTTTTGATGGGAGTTTGGTCTCATATAGTCTTTGTGTCGTCTTCTTGTTTCTCAGTTGGTGCTTTTTCTCCAGTTTATCCTGTACTGCGTAATATCTTTTATCCAGTCTTCCATCTTCCTAATGTCATTGTTGTCGAAGAGGATTCTATTTCTCATTGACCAAACACCCCATAAGGAGAAAGCCAAAATCGATTTCTACTCCGATGATAGATTTGCAAAGATCTTCGTTATTATATTCTCACATGGTTTGTTATCTATCTCAGTGTTTCGGATTATACGTTCGATTTGTCTGTCCGGCCATTCTCCCAACAAAGGTTAAAGTAGTCTGACATTCTGTAAAGATGTGAGTAGCATCTTCTCCATTATAGTTACAAAGAAGGCATTCCAAATGGTACATATACTCCTTTTCTTTGTAGTATGACTTTCGTTAAGGTTTCGTTTAGCAGGTTTTTCCATAGGAAATTTTTGATATTTGGCGGACAATCAATTTTCTAAATCGAGTCGAGTGGATCATAATTGGTTCTACTGTTCCTCGTGATGTGGCCTAAAACACTAGCAGTTGAGAACAAACCATTTATATTAGGTGTCGAGTATAATCTATATATCTTCAATTTCATTTGTAGGAATACGAACTTCAAGAATTTTTTCGATGATGTCCATAAGGAGGGATTCTTTTAATCTTTCATTGTTACATGTTTTATGAATTGGTCGGTCGTTTCTTGTTCATCAAAGTGGAGACTTTTTTCTCGGAGGTTGGTGTCAAAATGTAGCCATTTGTCTTTCAAATCTTTATGGTTTCCTCATTTCCTATTTGCCAGATTAAGACAGAGCAGAAGTCCTCTTTAATCTCAATTAGTTTTGCTCATTAATTGCTATGAGGTGTTCTTTTTCTTTTTGTAGTCCCAAATATTCTCGTCCTTTAGGTATTTTTCTCGAATAATTCCCACCCATTGGTTTTGTGGTTCCTCAAGTATTTTCCAATGTAATTTCATTTGCAGCGCTTTGTTCATGTCTTTTGTCTTATTTAGTCCTAAACCACCATCACTCTTTGGTCTGAAACTTTATATCTTCCGATAAGTGGTCTATATCTTAGGTCCTTGTTCCATAAGAAGCATATGTTGATTCAATCATGGTCGCTGTGAATACTCACGAGGACCATGAAGTTTTGCATAATGTAACTCGGTTTGGCTGCTAGGTCAGCTTTTACTAGTACCGCTCTTCCTTGTTGGGTTAGTTCATGTGCTCTCTATTTTGTTAATTGGTTCTTTGATTTTCTAAGGACTTCGTCAAACATGTTCTTGTTCACTCTGCCATTAATAATAAGGCAGCCGAGATATTTTTCTAATTTGATTTGGCTAGAAATTTGTAAACAAGATTAGATTCGTTGCTTTTGGTCGTTTGTAATTCCTTTTGTATCTTGGAAAGTGGATTTTTGAAAATTTACTTTTTGGTTGGAAATATTGCAGTACGTATTCATTGAGTATAGTTTTCCCTGTCAGGCATGCTTCTGAAGCCGCTTTGGAGCAAATCATTATATCATCTGTAAAGTAGAGGAATGTAGTTGTAGTTTCAATTCTAGATATGGGGTTGGAAATCGCTTTGCCGTTGGAGCTTTCTTACGAGGATCTCAACACCTATGGTGAATAGGTAGGAAGATATGGGGTCGCCTTGTCTGAGTGCCCTGTGAGGGTGGAATGTTTCAGTTGGTTCGTCATTCACGAGAATAGAGAATGATACTGTTTGAATACATTATCTAATCCATCCATAGAATTTTTGACATAATCCGAATTTCGACATTATAGAAGAAAAAAAAAGTAAGTCCCAGTTCATCCTGTCATATGTTTCGTCCATATCAAGTTAGATTGCGATCCATCCATCCTGTCATATCTGAATTTGAATCGCTTGAATAGAGCACTGTTTTTAAATTTTGGAAAAAAAAAACACATTTTAACATCGGTCAGAAAAATAAAGTGGTGTTTGGTTTGCAAAAATATACCTGTTTTGTGAGAATAACAAAAATAGGATATGTGAGTCATTTTTGCTAAAAAATAATGATTGATTTTACCTTTAAATTTAAATGTAAAAATCTTTAAAAGGAGAATCTATATATAACCTTAATTTAGAAGACTTTCCTTACGTGTCAATCTTAAAGGAGTTTTATGAATATTGACCAATTATGTTTTTTTCCTTGATTTTTTTTATTTCTCCTTTTTCTTTTCTTTTTTCCATTAATTTTTTTACTCCTCCATTCTCTTTTATTCTTAACATATTTACTAACAATCTATATATAACCTTAATTTAGAAGACTTTGCTTACGTGTCGATCTTAAAGGAGTTTTAGGAATATTGACCAATTATGTTTTTTTCCTTGATTTTTTTATTTCTCCTTTTTCTTTTTTTTTCCATTAATTTTTTTACTCCTCCATTCTCTTTTATTCTTAACATATTTACTAACTATTGAGCTTAATTCAAAACATCTGTAACGGCCCGGGATTATGATTCCCGAGTTACGTTTCGAGGGATTAAACCCTTCGTTAGGACCTTGCGCCCCGAGTACAGGTTGAAGGTTTCAAAACTTACTTTAATGTTTTCAAAGGGGGGATTTCATACCCAAGATCGAAGGGATCGTTGGAATCCCCGGGGAAGTCCCATGTACCTGTCGTAAGTCTAAGCGTGGAAATCAGAAATCATGCGACTAGCGAAACAAGTGTAATACAAAAGTGTGCAACGGCAGAGCCGGGTCAAAACGGAGTCTAAAGTGTAAATCCGAAAAAGTATAATCAGAGTCTGGTGAAGTCTATAACTCCAGCGCTCACTCTCCGCCGACAAAATGACCCGCGCAATAAGCAAACAGCACCGATAGGATGAACATAAATAATACCTAAAAAAAATTGATATGGGGCGGGATCAGATCGATGCCCACTTTAGCTCTGCATCCCAACCATACGCACACATATACGCTATACCTAATAAAGATGCTTCTAGATGCATGGCGGAATATTAACACACTAACATGCTCCTAAGATCAAGTACATAATAATAATAAGGCCTTAGCACAGAATACCAAGTGGTATATCCCTCTCCTACCTCCACCCCCTTTCGATAGGGCAGACACTGGTCAGCTCGTGAATGCATTCATTCATAATAGGGCGGCACGCATGCCTAACCCGCTCCAAAATAAAGCCCGCAGGCATCTCATAATATAAGGAAGTGCATGACTCGATTGACTCAGGACGGGACCCGATGAGACTGGGTCGTCCTATGACCCTAGCAATGACTCTAGTTACTTCACAGATAACGGCCGTTCTGTTTACATACGCATAAAGAAATAGGATGCTCAACGTAGATGCAACCTAGCATGGTACTACATGGCATGCTGATCATGAATGCAACACCTAGTATATCATGCACCTAAATCAGGGAATAGCTCTATTCAATCTGAGTAAGCTCCGAAGAGACTTACCTGGCTTTGCAGAACAGCAGAATAAAGGGTCCAGCACACATAAATCACAGTCACAAGTATCACCTAAATACATATCATAACACATATATAAGTCTACGTCTAATCATTCAAGCATTCCAACACACATCAATATTTAACAAGAATAACAATCATATCGCAATCATCAACACATCAAGTTCAACCACTCATCATGATGCCACATCCCACAATACCATATCGCTCTCATCATTCCATTATGTCACATTGATATATTCATAACCATATATTTGCATATCATATAGCTCAAGTGCATCATATTCATCATATCTCAACGCACAAGTTAACGATACATAATCTTAACATTTCATCATCTTGTTAGTCAACACAAATCATGATATTAGACAATCATTCACATCAATCATGCTAGTTAGTCATCGATCACAAAATTTCCAAGTTAGTCGCGAAAGCCGTTTCAAAGTCCGAGTCAAATAGTTAGAAATCCCGACTTTGGAAATATTCGTCAAATATCTTTTTCGAGTTAAATCCGATAAGACCCTTATTTTATAAAAATTACAAACCAACCTCCTTTATTTTATTAATGACCAAACCGACTTCATTTGATGGAAATAGACCCCTTTTATTAAAATCACTAATAGCCAAAACCTTTGATATAATTAGGCCCAATCATTTGATTTTAAAACAACAAGTTCCAACCCACAAAATTAGGCCCAAAATCAGCCTTTGAAGAAATTAGGCCCAATCAACATTCATTTCTTTCATTTCACTTGAATCATTTCATCCGTAAAGGAAAAGAAGAGTGGGGCGCATGCCTAGTTGGCATCTAATTTGGCAATGGGGCCCACGGTGGAGAAGGAGGGATGGGGGATGGGAGCACTGTTCATCATCTCCCATAGCCACTCCCTGCGTTCGAAAAAAAATGAAGGAAGAAAGGAGCTTTGGAAGCTCGCCGGCGACGGTGACCAACTCCGACTCCGGCCGTGACTCTGACACCCATACCCACACATGAATAGGAAACAATGGAAGAAGAAGGAAGAAATGGGCTCACCGAGAGGGGTCTCGATGCTCGTCGGGAAAACGCCGTCGGAGTTCCTCGAGGCTCGCCGGAGATGGATCTTGATCGGGATCCATCTAGGGAGGGAGGGGAAAGGTTAAAGGCGGAAACTTTTCTCGATTTGAAAGTGAAGGAGGGGAAGAACGAGCGAAACGGAGCTTACCGAGACCGAAATCAAAAACAGGGCGGGAGGAGGTGTTCGGCGGCGTCAGCTCCAGGGAATGCTCCGGGCTGCTGCTTCTGGGTGGCTCGAGAGGAAGGAGGTCGGACGAAAAAGAGGAGCAAGGCGGGGCTGGGCTCGGTGTTTCCTAGCTCTCGGCGAAACAGGGAGAGGAGTGGGGCTGCGGTGTTGGTCGGCTGGCGACGGGAAGTGGTGGCGGTGTAGCTGGTGGAAGCGCCGACGGGTGGTAGCTGCGGGAGAGACTGGTGGTGACGGGGGCGCCTGATGGTGGTGGTGTAGCGAGATGGGCTGAGCAATGGAGGAGGAAATGGGGTCCCTTCCTCTTGGCAACTCAACGGGAGAGAAGAGGGCAAGGGGTTGTTTGGATTCTTGTGTTTGGGTGAGTGAAAAGTATGGTCAAACCTCACATTTTATGGAACGAAATTTGGATTTCCTTTGCTGTAAAAATCAGATAGGGCATAGGGATAGGGCATAGGCAAGGGTTTGTCCGCATTTGGTGAGTTCAAGCAAGGGGAAAGAAAAAGGTGTGTGTGGGTGTTGGGTTAATTGGGGAAAGAGGGAAAGAGAATGGGAAAATTGAAATTAAATCTCACAATGTAGGGAACCAAGATTGAATTTTGGATCAGGATGGAAGAAAAGATGAAAACTTTTGGCCTCAGTGTCAAAAATTTGAAATCCCGAAATTAAATCTCGAAACCCGCTCTCTCGATCTACTCCCGACTCGATCAAATTTGATTTTCAAAAATCCGAGGAAGGTGGCTCCATTAAAAGTTACTTTTCAAAATTTTATTTTAGGTTGGAAATCCGCTTTACGAGATTAAAGTTCGAGTTAGAGAGTTTCTCCGTTAAATTCCGCTTTAAAATTCATTTTGATTTTCTTTTTCCACGAAATAAGGATTTAAATATCCGAGCCTTTACATCATCCACCTCTAAAAACAAGTCTCGTCCCCGAGACTAAAATCCAAAACAAGTAGGGGATGAAGTTGGAAGTAGGTGAGTCCAAGGACCATTACATTGATCCCGTAAGTGCCTCATAAGTGCCCCTATGAGATCCCCACAGTATCGTCGTCATGATCACAATATCCCCGATAGTTCGTAGCGAGAGTGTGATATGGGCCCTTACCACATCCTTACCCCGACTTCTCGGTCATATCATAACTCGAAAAAAAACTAACGGCATCTCCACTAGGTCTTAGCAAACAATCTATAAGGGCCCTTATAAAATGCTTGTATCCACTTCGTGGGGCGTCATAATGCAAGCTTGGGTCGAAAAAGTTTCAAAAGGAGTCCTCAGTTCGAAAAGGATGTGTCTCAAAATCATTGAAATTCTCAAACGCGTTCGATTCATCAAATCCAAGTTAGTCATTTTTAAACACCGTTCAAACCCCTTAAATTCGACGTTAGTCAAGCAAATTCCAAATCTCATAAGGTGGAATCATCCACCTCAAAGGCTAATCCCATATTTCTTTCCTAGGTTCCAAGTTATAATCAAATTCATCAATTCGGTTCTATCATCCTAGCAATTCCAATTCAGGGCACCATACACATGGCACTCGTACATCATAGAAATTGTATCACACATTTATAAACAGATCATACTCATGTCAAAGATAGTTACGTACCATAACAGATCTAGCATCGTACCATACATAGAAGGGTTCATCACATCACATCACAGAGGTTGCACATCATATCAATCAGATAATCACATCATATACTAACTACCAAGCATCATCATCACATTTAGAGGCATCAAGTACCTCCGCACACCAGCATTCCATCGAGTTCAGGGGTAACTATGTTAGTACTAACAATTCACTATCGCCTATGGAACACATCAGAGACTCAACATTGTCTATAACATAGAACTTTCATATCACTCAGTCCCAAGTATCGCATAACCATAAGCTACATCCTCAAGAAAACATGCCTATAATTTCCAACCACATTAGAACACGATCGCCACTCATCATCAAAAATTCTCAGGACAAGACTAACGTTACCTAGGTCAACCAACCCCCATGCCATCAAGCCATCTAAGACTCTCTATAAAGCACACCCTCGTCCTAGGGGTTCCCAACCAGTCCCATCTTTACCATTTAAGAGAAACCTCAAGTCCTCAACTAAGCCGCCCTCACGGTCGATCTAGACACTTCTCAACAATCTCGCTGACTCTTCCTAGGCTCTCAAGACTCCGCCTGACCATCACCTCCCAAAGAGATATCTCGAATCACTTTCTAACTTGATTATACTTCCCGCACCACTAACCACTCTCACTAACCATCCACCTCTAAGAACCCAACTCATAATAACTAGCTCACACCTGACACTCCCATCATTATCCTCGGCATCACCAACACAAGCATCCTACCTTGCTAGAACCCACTCAACCGCCTACTCTCGACAACCCTAACGCAGAAAATCGTCTAGTACTAAATCATAACCACGAATAACCGAGTTCCTCATCACCCGCGTCTATCCTCAATGACCGATCACAGATTCTACCTACTTGTCCCATTCCGAATATCACAAAACCTAACCTTCCACAACTCCTCAGCCGACCTATTCTAGATCATCGTCTCAGCATATTCCCAAATTTCCTTATTCCAAATCTTACTCAACCTTAGTCGTTCGAAATCCTCGAGTCGTCCTACTCCAGTTCCTCATCTCTTCATATTCCTAACATGCCTCAAGCTCATACTTCTTAACCCTAACACCTTACCGTCCCAAGCCCTCTTTTACTAATCATCATTTCCACAGAATCCCTAAATCGTCCTCATTCGAGTTTTCCAAGGACCGCCATTCCGCCAACCTTTTAAAATCCTTCACCCTCTAACGTTCCCAAAACATTATGCCCTACTCAATTCCCAATTCCAATCTCTGAATCTGTCTACCTCAACCTCAAGCCCACAATCTTACTAGAAACCCCAACGACATTCTTGCCTAGCTAGCAGCCTTTCCCCGAAGATTCATCTCATATCCTCAATCGCCACAATAATTTCCATACATCAATCTCGAATTCCTTCCCTATGCTAGAATCCTCCGACAACGCATCCAGAATCCCTCACTCACAACTTCGCCAAGCATTCCTACTCTTATATAAACCACCCCAATACTCATCTCACACACAGTCCTGATATGAACAACCTAATCCCCAAGATCTATGATTTCCCAAACAACTCTATACTACTCATTCTTAGCACTTTCTCAACCTCATCCTTTACCAAAACCGCTCCCAATCACCGCACACACAACCTAGTTCCAGATTCTATGATTTCTTAGACATTCCATAATCGGTCAACCACAACGTCGCCCACGATCCTCCCCTAGACTACCTAGACATTCTCAATCTCCTAGCACACTAACCCGTCCATCAACACATCCCGTCAAGAATCCTCCCAATCCACTCCTAACTCACTCATCCACCTCTAGAACTACACTACCCGCACACGCTATTGCCCCACACTACCTCTAACGAAGACCTTTCCCTCAGAATCTCGCCATACTACTCTATTTCTCACCTATAACCCCCTCACCTAAGACCTACCTGGAAGCTCAACTTTACTCGCTCTCTACTATCTCCGACAAATCCCAACTCACTCGGCTCTACTCTTGCTGGCATATCTTCCATGCACCCCATCTCACACAATCAGTACCCCATCCGAAGACCTCAATCTACCTGCCACTTTCCGACCTAGCTCACCGAAGAACCTCGCGACTCATACTCAAGAGAGAACGCCATCAACCATATATACCCTACATCTTACTTACTAGCACATCAGTATACTAGAGCATTAAAGCATATCATCATAGCCACAAGTCAGCCAGGCAATCATTAAATACCATTTCAGCACATTAGTCGTCACACCTCCAATTATGTTAGTTCTAGGTCTATTGCAAAACATTAATTTCGATTAATATAGAAGGATCCGCGATTTGAATTAAGAATGCTCTTCCTCAAGTCAGCTGGGAGAATCCTGTTTACGACTGCCATCTTTGAAGCACATCCGTCCTTTTTGCCATCTGTGATGTCGTCCTCGGAGTCTATGAGTCATGGACCTACCACGCTTCCGTTGCGCCATTTTGGTACCACTTGGTCGTCAGCTCTTCCTTTTGTGTCGACGTTCATCAAGGGATCGCAAAAGTTAGAAGTTACGGAGATAGGGGAGAGACAAGGGAAGACGACACACACCCTCAAGGATTTCAGACATGCACCAAAACTAGGGACGACGAGATCGAAGATAGAATCCCAACCCGCGGATTACAACGATGCCCTTAGGGTGTTCCATGAGGTTATAATTGTGGCACACAAACACATAAAAATCACGGATATCTCAACAACATTATTCCACACTAGCATGTACCTATCTCAAGGAATAACGACCTATGAGTCCACAACACGTTCATCTAATCAAAATTTTCATGCACGCAAAACAAGCAAGTACCCTATCATTTCATTTACTAATCATGCTTGAGATATATATTAAGATAATATATGCACAAACCAACAAAAGACATATAGAGAATGAGTTATGTACGACATAGCGGGCATTGTAGAATGTCACAGGTATGATTCATCACTCATTTTAGGTACACACGTAAGCATGTCGATATAATATGAAGTCAATTACGAGCATGTTGAGATGCACCCTAATAATCATGCTAGAGGATATGGTAAGGTTATATAGGCATAGTAACTATCACATAAAATACAACCATGTTCATATAATAAGACAAGTAAGGCACACAATCATGCGAGGGCCTATAATGGGGATGTGTATGTCCTACATGGTACTAGCAACACTCATCAAGCATGTAAACAGTCAAAGAGGTCCAATATTAGATCAATTCAGCATGCTAAGACATTCATTTCTCATTTTAAACATACATCGAGGGCTGATCACACTATCATGGACCTAATTCATGGAAAGATAATAATCCTAGAAGTTTCATACATATGCCACAAATATCTCCACATAGGAGCAACCGTGCAAGCTATCAGGCAAGTCATGCGGAAACACACCAACATATCATGTCATGAAGTTATAAAGGAGGCTATCATTATAACCAGACAAAATTCTCTAAGGGTAATCACTAACTAATCACCCCATTTCCCCGTGGGACGCTAGTATGAATCGCTTGGTAAGACACAGAGGCCTTGCACTGTTTCTGAGAGGTGAGGGTAAAACTCGGTCTTAGACTCTTGCGGAGAGAAGACATGGCTAACCGTTACGAGGATCAAAAGGGGTGACTCCATGAGACAACTCACTCCTAACTCAAAACTACTTCATTCATCATTCTCACTAACATACTCAGGTAACCCTCACACCCGACATGATTTTCGAAGGTAATTAGTTAACCAACCCAAATTTCCCGTGGAAGACACCAACTTTCGGTACAGGACTTGGTAGAAGCATAGATGGTGGGGTACCAAACAGGACTCGAAACGGAGAGAGCGGACGTTCTTCGACCCTTGCTAACATGCCTAAATGTTTTGGTGGGACGGTTGACGGAGTCAAAATCATCAGAGGTTTGAATTATGGAAGAGCTATTTCGACAGGACAGGAATTTCAATGACATAAGAACGAGGTATTCTCCCTCTATCCCGTTTGCACAGTTATTCAATACATGATTCAAGTCAAAGCATACTGATTAGTTCTCTATCCTAAGCATAATAGCACTCCGCATGGAAGTAATCAACATGATTAATATGATCCCCTTCGAGGAGGATCGCCCTCGGGCCCAGTTGGATATAATGCATATAATCACATAACGATCTATGTCATCCTTCGAGGGACGACTGACCGGAGGGGCAAATACCTCACGGCCCCCTAGCCCAAGCTACTCCAACCCTCGGGCTCCTTGGAGTCTTCAAACCTCATCTGTAAAAGAAGCTAGGATTTTGCCCACCCGTTCCCAACTACATCAGATAAGGATGGTCTAGCGCCTTTACTACCCCGCCGTTTCCCTTTGTTTGATTACTGGATTTATTGAGTCAAGTTCATATGTAGTCCATTTGAGTTAGCCATTTTAAATTCATTTTGCCCTTTCTAAAACATAGTGAAAGCCATTTGAAAACCTTGCGCCATTTTCAAAACCACTTCAACCTATCATACTCGGTTTGCACAACCTCAGCTCTGATACCATCTTTGTAACGGCCCGGGATTATGATTCCCGAGTTACGTTTCGAGGGATTAAACCCCTCGTTAGGACCTTGCGCCCCGAGTACAGGTTGAAGGTTTCAAAACTTACTTTAATGTTTTCAAAGGGGGGATTTCATACCCAAGATCGAAGGGATCGTTGGAATCCCCGGGGAAGTCCCCTGTACCTGTCGTAAGTCTAAGCGTGGAAATCAGAAATCATGCGACTAGCGAAACAAGTGTAATACAAAAGTGTGCCACGGCAGAGCCGGGTCAAAACGGAGTCTAAAGTGTAAATCCGAAAAAGTATAATCAGAGTCTGGTGAAGTCTATAACTCCAGCGCTCACTCTCCGCCGACAAAATGACCCGCGCAATAAGCAAACAGCACCGATAGGATGAACATAAATAATACCTAAAAAAAATTGATATGGGGCGGGATCAGATCGATGCCCACTTTAGCTCTGCATCCCAACCATAAGCACACATATACGTTATACCTAATAAAGATGCTTCTAGATGCATGGCGGAATATTAACACACTAACATGCTCCTAAGATCAAGTACATAATAATAATAAGGCCTTAGCACAGAATACCAAGTGGTGTATCCCTCTCCTACCTCCACCCCCTTCCGATAGGGCAGAGACTGGCCAGCTCGTGAATGCATTCATTCATAATAGGGCGGCACGCATGCCTAACCCGCTCCACAATAAAGCCTGCAGGCATCTCATAATATAAGGAAGTGCATGACTCGATTGACTCAGGACGGGACCCGATGAGACTGGGTCATCCTATGACCCTAGCAATGACTCTAGTTACTTCACAGATAACGGCCGTTCTGTTTACATACGCATAAAGAAATAGGATGCTCAACGTAGATGCAACCTAGCATGGTACTACATGGCATGCTGATCATGAATGCAACACCTAGTATATCATGCACCTAAATCAGGGAATATCTCTATTCAATCTGAGTAAGCTCCGAAGAGACTTACCTGGCTTTGCAGAACAGCAGAATAAAGGGTCCAACACACATAAATCACAGTCACAAGTATCACCTAAATACATATCATAACACATATATAAGTCTACGTCTAATCATTCAAGCATTCCAACACACATCAATATTTAACAAGAATAACAATCATATCGCAATCATCAACACATCAAGTTCAACCACTCATCATGATGTCACATCCCACAATACCATATCGCTCTCATCATTCCATTAAGTCACATTGATATATTCATAACCATATATTTGCATATCATATAGCTCAAGTGCATCATATTCATCATATCTCAACGCACAAGTTAACGATACATAATCTTAACATTTCATCATGTCGTTAGTCAACACAAATCATGATATTAGACAATCATTCACATCAATCATGCTAGTTAGTCATCGATCACAAAATTCCCAAGTTAGTCGCGAAAGCCGTTTCAAAGTCCGAGTCAAATAGTTAGAAATCCCGACTTTGGAAATATTCGCCAAATATCTTTTTCGAGTTAAATCCGATAAGACCCTTATTTTATAAAAATTACAAACCAACCTCCTTTATTTTATTAATGACCAAACCGACTTCATTTGATGGAAATAGACCCCTTTTATTAAAATCTCTAATAGCCAAAACCTTTGATAGAATTAGGCCCAATCATTTGATTTTAAAACAAGTTCCAACCCACAAAATTAGGCCCAAAATCAGTCTTTGAAGAAATTAGGCCCAATCAACATTCATTTCTTTCATTTCACTTGAATCATTTCATCCGTAAAGGAAAAGAAGAGTGGGGCCCATGCCTAGTTGGCATCTAATTTGGCAATGGGGCCCACGGTGGAGGAGGAGGGATGGGGGATGGGAGCACTGTTCATCATCTCCCATAGCCACTCCCTGCGTTCGAAAAAAAATGAAGGAAGAAAGGAGCTTTGGAAGCTCGCCGGCGACGGTGACCAACTCCGACTCCGGCCGTGACTCTGACACCCATACCCACACATGAATAGGAAACAATGGAAGAAGAAGGAAGAAATGGGCTCACCGAGAGGGGTCTCGATGCTCGTCGGGAAAACGCCGTCGGAGTTCCTCGAGGCTCGCCGGAGATGAATCTTGATCGGGATCCATCTAGGGAGGGAAGGGAAAGGTTAAAGGCGGAAACTTTTCTCGATTTGAAAGTGAAAGAGGGGAAGAACGAGCGAAACGGAGCTTACCGAGACCGAAATCAAAAACAGGGCGGGAGGAGGTGTTCGGCGGCGTCAGCTCCAGGGAATGCTCCGGGCTGCTGCATCTGGGTGGCTCGAGAGGAAGGAGGTCGGACGAAAAAGAGGAGCAAGGCGGGGCTGGGCTTGGTGTTTCCTAGCTCTCGGCAAAACAGGGAGAGGAGTGGGGCTGCGGTGTTGGTCGGCTGGCGGCGGGAAGTGGTGGCGGTGTGGCTGGTGGAAGCGCCGACGGGTGGTGGCTGCGGGAGAGACCGGTGGTGACGGGGGCACCTGATGGTGGTGGTGTGGCGAGATGGGCTGAGCAATGGAGGAGGAAATGGGGTCCCTTCCTCTTGGCAACTCAACGGGAGAGAAGAGGGCAAGGGGTTGTTTGGATTCTTGTGTTTGGGTGAGTGAAAAGTATGGTCAAACCTCACATTTTATGGAACGAAATTTGGATTTCCTTTGCTGTAAAAATCAGATAGGGCATAGGGATAGGGCATAGGCAAGGGTTTGTCCGCATTTGGTGAGTTCAAGCAAGGGGAAAGAAAAAGGTGTGTGTGGGTGTTGGGTTAATTGGGGAAAGAGGGAAAGAGAATGGACAAATTGAAATTAAATCTCACAATGTAGGGAACCAAGATTGAATTTTGGATCAGGATGGAAGAAAAGACGAAAACTTTTGGCCTCAGTGTCAAAAATTTGAAATCCCGAAATTAAATCTCGAAACCCGCTCTCTCGATCTACTCCCGACTCGATCAAATTTGATTTTCAAAAATCCGAGGAAGATGGCTCCATTAAAAGTTAGTTTTCAAAATTTTATTTTAGGTTGGAAATCCGCTTTACGAGATTAAAGTCCGAGTTAGAGAGTTTCTCCGTTAAATTCCGCTTTAAAATTCATTTTGATTTTCTTTTTCCGCGAAATAAGGATTTAAATATCCGAGCCTTTACAACATCTATATATAACCTTAATTTAGAAGACTTTGCGTACGTGTCAATCTTAAAGGAGTTTTAGGAATATTGACCAATTATGTTTTTTTCCTTGATTTTTTTATTTCTCCTTTTTCTTTTTTTTTTCCATTAATTTTTTTACTCCTCCATTCTCTTTTATTCTTAACATATTTACTAACAATCTATATATAACCTTAATTTAGAAGACTTTGCTTACGTGTCAATCTTAAAGGAGTTTTAGGAATATTGACCAATTATGTTTTTTTCCTTGATTTTTTTATTTCTCCTTTTTCTTTTTTTTTCCATTAATTTTTTTACTCCTCCATTCTCTTTTATTCTTAACATATTTACTAACAATTGAGCTTAATTCAAAACATTGAATTCAATCTAATATAACCATTAGGCTTAACTCTCATTTATGTACTAACAATCTATATATAACCTTAATTTAGAAGACTTTTCTTACGTGTCAATCTTAGAGGAGTTTTAGGAATATTGACCAATTATGTTTTTTTCCTTGATTTTTTTATTTCTCCTTTTCTCTTTTTTTCCATTAATTTTTTTACTCCTCCATTCTTTTTTTATTCTTAACATATTTACTAACAATCTATATATAACCTTAATTTAGAAGACTTTGCTTACGTGTCAATCTTAGAGGAGTTTTAGAAATATTGACCAATTATGTTTTTTTTCCTTGATTTTTTTATTTCTTATTTTCTCTTTTTTTCCATTCATTTTTTTTCCTCCTCCATTCTCTTTTATTCTTAACATATTTACTAAAAATCTGTATATAACCTTACTTTAGAAGATTTTGCTTACGTGTCAATCTTAGAGGAATTATAGGAATATTGACCAATTATGTTTTTTCCTTGATTTTTTTATTTCTCCTTTTCTCTTTTTTTTTCCATTAATTTTTTTACTCCTCCATTCTCTTTTATTCTTAACATATTTACTAACAATCTATATATAACCTTAATTTAAAGACTTTTCTTCTCCTATGGTGGAAAATTCAAAGGTAGGGCTTTCAAATTAGGATTTAGCCTCACATGTTAGTGCATCTAATTTGTAAATTAAGGTTATATCTTTAATTAACTCAGTATTTTTTCAGTTGTGTTTACATATTGTGGATATGATCAAGAACAAAATCCCCTTTTTAGGTGTATTTTCTTATTGGCATTGAGGACTTGACGCTACCTCAAGGAATGCTTCAAATATTCGGTGATCAAATCACTCATTAACCCTCTAAAAAGGTTTTCTATGCCTTTATCTATTCACTTTTCTCCTGATTTTCTTTTGATCGCAATGTTGATTTTTCCCTTTTATTTTGATTTTTTTAAGAGTCTTAAGATTTGTTTTTGTGTAACTTGATTTTCTATTGTGACTATGAACCACAGAGGCTCTAAGAGGTTCAGTTCCAAATAGTAGACGAACTGGTTAAGGACAGGACCAAATGCGCGCCTAATTAACCTTACTGCATCATGCCTGTCAATTACAAGGTATTTAGTGATCAACTATAATTTTGTGTTTTTTCCCTTCTTCTGAATCCCTTCACCGAGTATATTTTTACTGGAATATAGTTTTTACTAATTTTAGATTGTTGGATTAGCTTATCATTGATATTCAGCATGAAAATTCTTATTTGTTGGATATTATTTGGTAATTGGTAGAGCTACTTTAGATAACGAATGGGTTTTGTTGTGTTGATTTAATGAAAATTTAGCATGCATGTAAATTCTTTTAGGTTATCCGTTTGTTCTAAAACTATGATTGCATATCTATTAGTTTCTGGAGTTTGGCATCTATTTATCACTATTGATTGGTTCTTATCAATCTTCGATCCTTCATATATAAAAGCTTCATTAAAATTGAGTTGAATAGCTAATCAAGAAGGGATGAATTTACTGAAATATAAGTTTATGTTTGTAATATACTAATATATGAGTTGTATTTATATATCTAGAAACTTGGATTGAGATTTTTTTTTAGTATCAGTGGTTTGAAATTCTGTCGTGGTCATGTTGTTTTTACCTTCCTTGCAGTTTCTTTGAACCAACTGCTTTAGTTTTATTTTCAAACTATGATGATGTCTTCCCTCTTCTTATGATCCTGGTTCATTTGCTTTTAGCATTCCTACTGGAGTGGAGACTCCTGATGTTATTCATCTTCGTAAGCATCATACGAAATTAAGAACATGAGAGACCACTTTAACAGGTAAGAAATTTAATTGTGAGGCTTTGTTTTGATTTTTTCTTTTCTTGCTATTTTATGAATAATTACTGCCAAAATTATGTTATCTTAAATGTTTGTAGCTCGAAACATGCTGATTGAGATATATTTGAGGGTATACTTGTCCTATATGAATGCTTTGGTTTATCAAACATTGTTTTTTTTTTCGTTTAATTGTAAATCCTTTTTTTTATTTGTTTACTACCTGGCTTTATAATTTAGGTGCAATTTAGCTGGCTCTAGAACACTCAAATCATTTATGTTTTGTAATTTCATTGGCAAATCCACTTCTGTAATTTTGATTTTTTTTTTTTGTGTGTTTGATTCCCAATACTTTTTTACTTGCAGGTTTGTAAGTTACCCAAATTAGTGTAGCTGATTACCTAGAACTTACTTGCAATTGATAAATATTACTCACTTGCTCTCTTTTACCTAGAGAGTGTCTTATCTTAGACGTTTAAATTGTTTACTTCCGTGCAGGGTTTAATGTTGAAATTGTGGCATACGAGATCATAAGCTTTGATGTTTGGGATGTTGGGGCTCAAGACAAGGTGTATATATAGATACCTAGACCACCAACTCGAATGTGCCATTTTTGTACACTTATGTTGTCCCCGAACAATATTATTGTCTTGAACTTTTCAAACGTTTGTTCATATTGTTATTTCGTTATTCCTTATAATCAATATTTTATATTCTATTTTTCTTTTTCTTCTCTTCGCAAACGCGTCATGGCGCGGGAATTACACTAGTTATGAATTAAAAGAAAAGTAAAAAAATATTTTAAAAAATAACATATATATTAAAATAATGCTTTTAATATTTTTTCAAGAATATTAAAAATAAAAAAACTAACCGGATGAAAAACATTGGCATAGTAAGAGATTAGAAAAGGAAAGTGAATACGTCTGTAACCACACTATTAAAATTTCACTTTGACAGGATATATATATATGTTCTTAATTACAAAGTTGAGAATTAATACTAACAGGATAGAATCTAGTATATAGACCATATTCATTAATTGGAGAGGTAAATAGACCCCTTTCTTATTTTTATTATAATTTAGACCTTGTTAATTTGTAATAACATAAATACCCTTCGTTTTGATATCCATTACAAAATTAATTTGTAATTTTTTTTTTTTATAAAACGGGGTATTGAAAAATCTTAACCAATTCCATATCGGAGAAGTCATAGGATCTCAACAACTTCTATGAGATTTATAATACAATTCAAAGGCCAAGACCGAAATAGATGATTGCCAAATTAATTAACATTTTATTAAAATTAGAGTTTGGGGTGATATTATAAGTCCTTACAATATTACACTAAATTTTAGTGTAATAAAAAAGAAAGTTTAATAATCAATGATAAACAGCAAGAGGAAATCATGAAAATTCTTGAAAGCATACTAAGTACATATACCTCTAGCAATTCAAACATATAGAGATTGATGGAATTATGAAAGAAAAGTGCAGATTTCGAGAGGAACCAATTAGAAACTCTTTAAAAGTGTATAATTATGGATTGAAGATAACTCCTTTTATTATAATCTTATTTTTAAAGATTTTTTAAAATCATTTTCAAATTTTATTTTTTTAATTCTGTTAATTTTTTAATACAAAAAAATCATTTAAGGGTAAATAAGTAATAACTTCATTAAAAAGGTCTATTTACTTAAAAAAAATTATATGTGGGGTTTATAAACTACTAAAATGATTGAATAGGGTCTTGATCATCCAATTCTCTAGAGAAGAATCTATAATAGGGAAGAGAATAAATATACGATTTATCCATACTATAACTAGAAATTAAAGGCATGTTGAAGATGACAAAGTTATTTGTTTTAACTGGTAGAATGCATGTTCATACTTCATAGTGACAAAATACATGTTTACGTTGACATGATTGAATCTATAATCGGGGAGAGATTCACTAAAGATACAGTAAATCATATCTTTAGGATTATTAACCATATTTACAAAAGAATTGTCCATAATGACTTCCTCCGCGGGTGAGGTTATGGCTTTAGAGGGTGAGGGCGGCGAGTCGGAGCTGGAGCCGGAGGTTGAAAGAGGGCTAAGGTCGGAGGGTCGGACTACTCCTGGGGTCGGGCATGAACTACTTGCGGGCTAAGACGATGCATAGGGTAAGGGCGGTTCCGTGAACTGATTGCGTCGGAGGGTGAGGGCGGCGAGCCAGAGCCGGAGGCTTAGGGCAGGCTAAGGTCGGATGGATGGGGTTCGTTGTTAGGGATTGGGGTCGGGGCTCGATGTGCATTCTGATTAGGAAGAAGAAAGGATTAACTCTTTTTTTTTTTTTGGAAATTATAGATTTTTTTATTATTTAATTATTTAATATAATTTAAAAATAAGAAAAGGGATAAATATCAAAAATATTTAACCTTTTTTTTCCTGATTTTTTGGGGTGGTGGGTAGTTTTGATAATTAAATAAAGTATTTTTGCAAATTTTCAATTGTGGATGCAATTGTTTTTAAATCTATGTATTTTTTGCAAACCAATTATCAAAGTGGGGTATTTACTAGTAATTTTCCTAATTTTTATGTCACAAATTTTAAAATTAATGTTATAAGTTTATTTAACATCGTGTATTTTTCTGACTTGTGTTAAACCCCCGATGTTAAATGGCATAATTCTAGTAGTGTAAATAATATAAAAGAAAGAAGATGTGGTAACTACAAAAACAAGTGTCACCAAAGGAAAAAAAACCGCATATATCACACTGTCACCACACAAATAATCAACTATAACAATGAAATAGCAAGAGAAACATCAAATCTCCATATGGAGTATAATGGAAAAAAAAAAACAACATATATATAACATAAAAGAAAATATTGTAAACACAAAACCAAAGAATAAGAACAAAAACATGTATCATACTGTTACCAAACAGGTAACCTACTGTAATCAAGCATCAGAACGAGATACAACAAATGTCCCCAAATGCAAAAATCAGTTCAAGGAATAAATTTAAAAATGCATCATATCACAAATCGATAAACCTCATAGAAAAATAAAATCAAAACACAAACACTAATTGTTGCATAAAAGGATAAAATCACAAAAACCAAACCAAAATCAAAAACGAAATGAAGAGAAGCAAAGAAAAATATGCAGCAAATGGAAGGAGAAGTCCAAATGGAAATAGAAATTGCAAAAACCTAAGAAAAATCTGTGTTCGATTACAACAACATTGAAAGAGAACTTGATGTCGATGCCATTAGAAGAAGGAAAAGCAACACGAAATCGAAATGGAAGATAAAAGCAGTCGAACTATGGAAGAAGTTCAAGGATAAACGATGAGAGAAAGAGGAAGAGGCGTGCAACCGTTGTTGAAATGGAGCAAACGGAGAGAGGCGAGTGATGATGGAACCGCTACAAGCCTGCAACTGCAGGAACTGTAAAGTCGGTAATGATTAGAGGGGGGGCGGGGATTTGAAAAACAAAAGGGAAGGGCAAAAGGGGTATTATGAAGAAAAAAAAATTGGACAATTAGTTCAAAGTGGGATTAAGGTAGACAATTAGCAAAAAGTTTATATGAAAAATGCATATTTGGCCAAATTATTTCTAAATTAAGTATCTCGTTTATTTTTTCCAACCATAAATCAAGTTAAAAATGTTGATATGTAATTGATCAAATAATATTATTCTCATTAGACCAATTCAATATCATATATCCAAAATATATATAACAAGATCTTAATTCCAATGCTTATATCTAACCTGTCAAAACACAACCCGACCGACCCGAAAAAATTTCGGTCCGAACCCGAAAATTTCGACCCGAATTTTTTTTTCGACCCGAACCCGAAAAACCCAAAATTTTCTGGGTAATCATGGTTTCGACCCGGTGACCCGATTGACCCGGTAATTTTGACCCGGTTGATTTGTAATTATATATAATTAAATTTTTATATATAGAATTAAAATTTATCACAAAGTTATCAAATCATGATTTTTTTAATTTAAAAAAGAAAAAAGTGACAAACCCGAAATCGACCCGAAACCCGGTCAAACCCGAGTTTGAGTCAAACCGAAAAACCCGAAACCCGTTTTACCCGAAACCCGAAGTGACCCGGCCCGAACCCGACCCGAATGACCCGTTTGACAGTATGTGAGTGTTTTATATGGGATTTATGGTAAGAAAAAAATAGTGGAGATACTTTACCACCTCTATTAAAGTTTGATTATGTTTCTTGCAATTGAAATGTGAATCAATTTTTTTAACCCCTCTAAAATTCTGATTATTTTAATTAGTTTAGCCTAACAAAAATTATCGACTTCCTTCATTTTTACATTTGAGAAACCCAGTGCATTTATTTTGGGTACACAATTAAATGAGAAAAGTTCATGTTGACCTCAAAAAAATGCTTTTACAATGAAGATTTTTTTCCAAAACAAATATTAAAATAAAACTTCTAGTTAATTTAGGGGGGGGGGTGGGGGGGGTGGGGGGGTATGATGATTAATAACGCAATCGTTATAGTAGATGATATATGAAATATCCATATATGGGCCATGGATATCCTATTAACTCCTCTACTCTAGCTACCACAAATCAGCTGAGGAGCTGGTATGTGTCTCAATCAACAAGTAAATAATCTTAGCATCTATCATCAGTTTATACCAATATATGGAGATCAATTAAGATCGAGCAAGAGCATGCGATCTCAAGTCCAACACTTCCTATATAAGTATATAACATATTGCAAATTGAAGTGCACCTCGATCACATAATCTAGCTAGCTAGCAACCTACAAATCAAAATGGAGGAACGTACAAGTGATGGGGTGGAGTCCAAGGGAGGTGGCCGCAGGGGATGCAGTAACGGCGCTGAAGTGGCGCTTAGGGTTATGGCGATGCTCCTAACCCTAACCGCTGCATTAGTGGTTGCGTTAACCAAACAGACTACGACGGTTTCCGTTCCTGTCCTCCACGACTTCTCCATTCCTTTCCCTCTTACTGCCAAGTTCTCTAACGTTTCTGCTTTCATGTAAGTATTCTAATCTCTCTTCTGTTTTTTGAAGCAAGCGTCAAAAGTCACTTGGGGTAGATGACATACAGAGGTGGCATTCGGGCTATTCGGGTCGGGTTCGATTATTTGAATATACCCAGTCGAGTTTGGTCATGTGTCGAGTATATTATATGTTCAGTCGGATATGAATCAGGCCACGTAAGTTTTCGGGTTGGGTAAGGGTTATATATAGATTTCGGGTTTGGGTTGGGTCAAGTCGGGTAAAATTTTATTTTATTATAAAATGATTACGGAGTATTATTTTTTGTTCATCTTAATTATTGACTGTTATACTTATTTTATTTAGTTATATTATGTCTTGTTATATGTAATTCATATTATTTGAGTTTTTAAAAGTACAAAAATTAAAGTAATTATAAGGATGTCTCGGGTCACGGACGGGTCGGGTATGGGTCTGGTCAAACTGGTCGGATTTGTCTATGTTTGTAGGGCGGATCTAGAAAACTTTTCGGGGTGGACACAATTTTTTATGGATAATTTTGATATTATTTTTATTAGAAATAATTTTTAAAAACTATATATGAAGAGAATATCTTTAATTTGCAAGAAAAATTATTATTATTTAATTGTAAAGTACCAGATAAATTATAAGAATTTTAAAATAATGAAAAATGGATCGAGGAAAAAAATAAATGAAAATATGTGCCTAGTGAGATTTCAATAACGGTTAATAGAATTCTATTTAAATGGGGTGAGCTTAACCACTAAACCACTTGCTTCAAAATGGGGTGAGCTTAATAAAATTCTATTTAAAAGGGTTAATAGAATTTTATTTTACCCTTCAATTTTTTTTACATAACACATATATTTTTGTATTTTTTTTCCTGACCGGGGTAGGCGATGACCCGGTTTCGTCCACCTTTTAGATCTTTTTATTTTACCCTTCAATTTTTTTACATAACACATATATTTTTGTATTTTTTTTTCCTGACCGGGGTAGGCGATGGCCCGGTTTCGTCCACCTTTTAGATCTTTTTATTTTACCCTTCAATTTTTTTACATAACACATATATTTTTGTATTTTTTTTTCCCGGCCGGTGATACATAGCAATTGGCTCGGCAAGCCAATTGCTAAATAAAAAAGCCGAATTTGCTAATTACTCCCTCCATTCGGCAAAACTTGACGTTTTACTATTCACGCACGCTTTTTTTAGGAGATAAAAACTATATTAAATATCAAGTTTTTTAAATAATTTTTTAAACAATTTCGTAGTTATATATATATATATATATATATATGATGGAAGCAATTGCAGGAGGCTCCAATCACGCAAGGGCTTTCGATCGATCATGTGACGGTGGGTCTCGATCGGTGATGGAGTGGTGGCAAGGGGACAGTAGCGGTGGACAGGTAGGGTTGTCGGTGGATGTGTTTCTAGATGGTAGTGTTTGAAGGCTTCAGTGGTGTGGAGGATGAAGAGAACGTACGTAGATGATGACGAACGTAAAAGAGGCAAGGGCGATTAGGGTTGATGAATTGAAGAGAAAGCACTTAGTCAAATGTTACTCTTTTAATTTCAACCTCATTAAAATGAAGACAAATTATAACTTAAATAAGGAAAGATGTTAAGTGAGATTGGCTCATCTGCAAAGAAACCCTAGTTATCTCACAATTAAAAATAACTAGTACGATCATCGCGCCATGACGCGATTTTTTTATAAATAATATTTAGATATAGATAAATCATATACATTAGATTTAATTCAATATTTTTAATTAAACCCATTGATTAGTAAATGTGTTGAAAATAATAGGAAAAAAATACACTTGGGTTAAAGAGATAGAAAAATAAATAATAAATAGTGAAAGATAAAAGTTTTGAATTAATCTCATTGGTTAAAACTTTGAACATGGAGAGGGCACATGTGACATAAATTAATACTCTTTAGTATATAGACATAGATAGTTAGTAAATGAATTTGAGTTAAGCTCAATAGTTATATTAGATTGAATTTAATGTTTTGAATTAAGCCCAATAGTTAGTAAGATTAAAGGGAAAAAAAATTAAAAGAAAAAAAAAGAATTAAAAAAGGGATGAAAGAGAAAAAAGTAAATTATAATTGGTCAAAACTCCTAATTAAAATCCCTCTAATGTTGACACCTCAGCATAAACTCTTCTAAATTAATACTTAGTAAGATTAAAGGAAATAAAATTAAAAGAAAAAAAAAATAAAAAAAAAAGATTAAATAGAAAAAAAAAATTATAATTGGTCAAAACCCCTAAAATCTCTCTAATGTTGACACATCAGCATAAACTCTTCTAAATTAAGAGTTTATATAGATAGTATATAGATATAGATATTTAGTAAATGAATTTGAGTTAAGCTTAATAGTTATATTAGATTGAATTCAATGTTTTGAATTAAGCCAAATAGTTAGTAAGATTAAAGGGAAAAAATTAAAAGAAAAAAAGAATTAAAAAAAGGATTAAAGAGAAAAAAAGAAAATTATAATTGGTCAAAACCCCTGAAATCTCTCTAATGTTGACATCTCAGCATAAACTCTTCTAAATTAAGAGTATATATAGATTAACTAAAAATCCTAAGATAAATACTAATAATATTCTATCTATCTAAAATGACTAAAAATAGGTAAAAATAATAGTTTCTTAATGAGCAAGGAGATAAATATCTCCTTAATATTATTCTTCTAAATAACTAAATAAAAATAATTAAAATAGAGAGAAATAGATAAAATAATTCTCCAAGCCAAAACCGGCCACTCCTACCGAACCCTTGGCGCCGAGCCTAGGACCCTCGAGGTCGACCCTTCAACAAGCTTGAATTGAATTCATGGTGGCGCCTTCTTCTTTCTCGGGATGATTGGGTCCTCGAACCGCCTTAGCGGCTTAGTCCAAAGAAGACCCATCTTGATGGCATCAACCGGGGTAGGCGATGGCCCGGTTTCGTCCACCTTTTAGATCCGCCAATGTGAATTGTATTCATTCGAGTTAGGACAAAATGGGTACATTGGGCTTGGGTTTGAGTTCGGATTACGGATAACACTAGATTTTCGGACTTCGATCGCTTTAAATTTGGGAATCGGGTTCTTGGGTCAGCTCATAATAATGATCGAATAGGTTTTTGTGCGAGCTCGCTTGATATGCTCAGCCGATCCTATTCATTGATACATTCGGGTGATATATATATATATAAAAGCCCCAACAATCATCAAAAAAAGAAATATTTAGTATTATTATTTCATAAAATTTAGGTTATTTTCATAATTAGAAAAATATTTGAAGTTTTAGAAATATATGTATAATATTCGAAATATATGTTTTGAAAATTTGGAAATGTTCATAATAAATACAGTACTATACCAAAAAAAAATTATCAAGAGGTGGGTGACCGATGGAAGTTGGTTTTATTCATATAATTAAATGCAACGAATCTACCAAAATACAAGCAAAATAAATTGGACAAATATGTGACCATATGTGACACTATGAGAGTTCAATTTAGGGTTGGGCCATAACTACGTACATACCTAGCTTCAAGGGCAATCCCCACATGAAAGTCTGCAACTCCGTATTCCATTTGAAGCATGTTAATTTGCGGTCCAATTTTCATGTAACATCATTCAAAATATATAATGTAGCCCTCTATGTTGGTTTAATTTGATTGCTGAATTTACTTTTATACTGTATTATTTTATTTATAAATAAAAAAAATTCTATTCAACTCATAAATCTATGACCAATCACAATAAAAGACTACATTTTCAAAATTTGACGTTCATTTTAAATTGAATATACAAAAAAATCAAAGCCCTACATCAAAGAATCTCCCATCATCTGTCATATCATAATTTAGGGCTAGTTTGTTTATATGAGAGGGAATATAAAGGAAATTAATTAAATTTTACATATAAAATATACATGATCATCATTTTTTATGAGCATGTACAAAGGGACGGGGTAAATCATTACAATTTTACACAAAAACAAACCGGGGGGGGGGGGTGTTAATATATATGAATTATAACGGAATGAAAACAAATTTTGTATAAGAAAATATATCGTAGCTATTTTTTGTGTGAAAAATAAGAAATGATGGGTAAATAATTAGAGGACTATAGGAATATGATTACTCCTCGTTCAAATGGAGGATTGAAAGAGGATAAACAATACCAGTTTTAATTGTATATGAAAAATTGAAAGAATAGAGTAATGATTAAATTTTTTTTTAACAATTTATCTTGACCTATAAATTAATTACTACATTCATTTTTACTTTTCCAAAATTTAAACCAAAGTAACAGTCATTTGATTTCAATAATAAAATGACATTTGAAAAAAAATTTGCTAGCTACGTACTAAATGTACACTTAGGAAAACTCTCTCCTCTCTCTAACTTCTAGAGAGAGGGAGCTCAACCCCCTTTCATGGGGCAAAATCCTCGCTGAGCGGGGTCGAACCACCAAAGCCTCCGTGCTTTTCGACCCGGTTTCCACCTCGGAACCTCTGTCGCCCTCTCCCTAGCTCCCAACCTCATCCTCCTCTGTCCTCTTCAGAGGCCGCCTCGGTTTCTTTTCGATTCAGGAGGTTTGAGATCCAATCCCTTGAACCCGGTGTTTTTGACCCGGGACCCGAAATCGATCCAAACCTGAATTACCTCGGTATTTTTAGGGTCAAGACCCGGTAACCCGTTGGGTCAAAATCGATCCTGTGAGTTTGTAGACGCCACAAAGGCACCGGATTGACCCCACACAGATTCGTGATGCAATCGTATTCGTTAAAGTCAGTCATAAGTTAAATAACTTATATATTTTATAACTATAGTATGTTTAGAACACTTATTTGTATAAATATGATTTTTTATGCTTAAAATATTAATATAATAATATTAGTATAATGATATTTATAAATTTAATTATAATATTATTATTTAGTTTAATTTGACATATTTATATTACAATTTAATTTTGATTTTATTTTAATATTTAAAAAAAACATCAAAAAGTTTATGTTTTTGGACCCGGTGGGTCGACCCGAACCCAGGACAAACCCGATTTGACTCGATCCGGAATGACCGGTAACCCGATTGACCCGAAACCCGAATGACCCGAACCCGACCCGAATGACCCGATTGACAGGTCTAGTCACGCTGGTGGGTCGTTTCTGGCTTAAACTCCATCTCTCATGTCTTTGGGTGGGTAGAGTCTTCTCTTTCCCTCCATCCCTACCTGAAATCGACCTTCTACGGCGGGCCTCCGTTCCGCCTTCAATTTGTTCCGTCCTCCCGCCTTCCGCCGACGATTTACGACTCCTAAGCGCCCCCCGTCGAATCCCCGTTCACCACCTTCACCCCTGCTCTCGTGCTGCTGCCGTTGGAGGGACTCGCGCTTGTCAACGGCGCGACCGTTGGCTGTCTTCTCAGTGGTGCTGCAGGGGCTGCCGGAGTTCTCCGCTCTCTTGCTTTTGCACCGCCCCGGAATGATCGTGGTTGCTCGTTGCCGCCTCTGCTTCGCCGGGGCTCCGTTGCATCTCCGAGATTCATGTGGAAAGTTGCAAGTGAAATGCTTGGCGTGCAAGGTCCACAATCTCCCTGCACGCCAAGTTCTGACAAAAAAAAAAGAAATTAAAAAATAATGTGCAAAAAATAACATGAACTTTATGGGTGATTGTGTTAGGTGGCACCAGCTTTCACAAACTTCCTAATAATTACCAACTTTAAAAGCTGGTTGTGGTTAGTAGCACAACAATTTTATTTTAAAAGCACACCCTTTATTAGCATTTTATTTACAAAAAAATTATATTTTTCCATTGTTTTTTTTAACCCACTCACAATTTTCTTCTTTTGTTAAAAAAAACGATTTTCATGTTTATAAACTCAATTTCAATTTTTCAAAAAACATCATTTTAAAAAAAACATAATTGTGATATTAATTGGTATCTTTTTAAGACACACATTTTTCATTTTAAAGACATTACTTATTATTTAATTTTTTCAAAAAAATTGAGTCTATGGAGAAAATAAAATTAGTTCTTTTTTTTTTAACTGGGTGTAAATAATGAGTGCATTCTTTTAAGAAAGAAATTTGAAAAGTAGTGTTTGTAAAATAAATTATATTTTTTTAAAATTAAAAATGAAAATGGATTATTTTTAAAAATGAAATATGGGCATATTTTTTAAATTGAAAATTGGATGATTTTTTTTCTACAAATTAATTAAGAATGTTAATAAGAGGTGATATTTCACAAAAAAAAAAAAAAAAACAATAGATGTGCCACTTATTGGAACCAGAAACAAAGTTGGTGATTATTTTTAAAATTTTAAAAGTTCATGCCATTAAACGCAATTACCCCTAAAGTTCATGCTATTTTTCAGAATTTGCCCTTATACATATATAGATATTTATATGTATAATTATTAAAAAAAACCGAAAGTATTAAAATCCCGCTAGGGTTTGGGTGCTTTATACACAGACGTTGTGTGGCTTTGCATTTGGCGGGGTCGAGCCTTCTCTTCCGCGGATGGGGTTTTAGCTGCTGGAGTCGGGACAGGCAAGGATCGTGGTAGTGTATCGATCGTGGCGACTCCTCTTTCCGGGTTGACTGTTTCCCTTGTTTCGTACTCATTGCCACAGGGTGATCGGGTCCTGATGGGTCGCTGGCATGTGGTGCTGCTTTTGGCAGTGCTTGGCTTTGTCTGTCATTTTCGTCCTCATCTTGTTTGGTTTTTCTAGTTTTGCTTTGTTTCTATAGAGCTCTCTTGTGTTTATTGTGCACCGCTTTGTATTTTATCTGTTTGACAATTCACCGTTTGTCGATTTTATCGGTCATCGACTTGATGGCCGATAAAATCGAGGTTCAGGCTTGTCTGACCTCGATGGCATCGACACGGAGACTTGAACCTCGATGGCGTCGAGGTTCAGGCCTGTCTGACGTCGAATTATTACCTAATCAAAATAATAATAATAATAATAAAATGACATGTCCCTCCTTTGTTATATGGATGCAGATACTTGGTGGTGGCAAACTCAGTAGCAAGTGGCGTTGCAGCGCTGTCGCTCGTCCTATGCAGGCGGCGGGGAACCCCCAACGGCGCCCTCCTGAAGGCAGTCGGGGACCTGGTGGTGGTGGCTCTTCTCTTCTCGGCAATTGGGGCGGCCGGAGGGGTGGGAGTGATCGGCTACAAGGGCAACTCCCACTTGGATTGGGACAGAGTGTGCAACCACTTCGGCAAGTTCTGCGGCGCCATATTGGCTTCGGTCTTGCTCTCTATGTTGGCCTCCGTTGCGTTCCTGTTGCTCGTCTTGCTCGCCCTGACCAATCTGCCAAGAAATTAACTCGCTTCCGTTATTTGGTAAATTGCCTTGAGATCGTACTATTTGATTCACAATATATACGTGAATCCATTTTGTAATTCGTTTTGTTCGTTGTTCATTTCTCAACAAGTGTAATTCAGTGAGATATTGATCTTAATTATAATGATCGAGTTAATTTCAATTTCAAGGAATTACCGGCCTCTATGAAATTCACACGTTCAATCAATGAGGGTTGAAGAGATTTGAACCGATTTCTAAAGTTGGTGTATCTTGAAAGAGGAAAAGGTAGTAAATAGACAAAAATAAATAAATAAAAATTAGGGCGATTTTGGTATTGGACTTTTTTTAAATATCCAATTAGTCACCTAGCCCATAAATCAATTTAATTAGTTTTGACCTAGACCCCTTCCCAATAGGGTGGGTTGGTCAATGGTCAACCGTTTGACCATTGACCGTTGACCGGTCAACGTTGACCAACCCATTTTGATCCCAACTTTTTTTTTTTTTTTTTTTTTTTATGCCAACTTTTTTTTTTTAGTGATGCCATATTTTACCGTTTTGATGCCAAAATTTTACTATATTTTATTTTCACTTTGATGCCACTTTTTTTATGTCAATTTTTTGATAATATTTTTTTTACCGTGATGCCATATTTTTGATGATATTTTTTCAAAGTACTATTTTTGATGACATTTTTTTCTTTAATGTGATACAAAATTTTCAAAATGGCATCAATGGTCAACGTGACATTAGAGTAAACAAAAAATGTCATCAAAGTTTAAAAAAAGTGTCATCCAATAATTTAATTAGAAAAGTGGCATCAGATTGAAAATAAAATGTAATAAAATTTTGGCATCAAAACGGTAAAATATGACATCACAAAAAATGTCATCAATGTTTTAAAAAAGTGGCATTAAAAAAAAAGTCATTCAATCATTTCATTAGAAAAGTGACAATAAGGTGACAATATTTTGATTCCACGTTTTAAGTTCTTATGCCATCAATTATATAAAATTGTCACCACAAAATGTTGGCATAAAAACGGTAAAATATGGCATCACTAAAAAAAAGTTGGCATCAAAAAAAAAAAGTTGGCATCAAAAAAAAAAAAGAAAAAAAAAAGAAAAAGTTGGCATCAAACTGGGTTGACCGGTCAACGTTTACCGTTGACGGGTCAAGAGGGCTAAGCAAGCTAAAAAAATAATTAATGGGCTAAGCATACTAAAAAAAACAATTAATGGGCCTATCTAGCTAACCAAATATGCTTAAAGGGCTTTTTCACCAAATTCCCTCTAAAAATTGGCCTTTTTGTGAAAATAGACCATGAGATGTAAAATTTGTAAAACTAGCACCGGCCCAAATTTTTGGCCAAAAAGAGCAGGTTACAAGGGGGGTTTTGAAGGGCAATAGGCAGTCACCAGGGAAGTCACGCTCTCTCTCTCGACATCTCTCGCTCGCTCCTCCCCTGCACTCCAGATCCGGGTTGGCGACCTCCCTCACAATCTTCGTCCTCTCTCTTCACTAGTACAAAAGGGGGACCAGAGCACGCTTTTTTTATACATGGGAGCACACTTCTCGTACTGTGCTTATAGTGAGTGCGCTCCCAAACAAGCACACTTACTATTTAACCGTAATCTCATATTTTAAGCACGGTTTTGTGTTGAAGCGTTCTTAAAATTGTCATACGACCAATTATAAGAACGTTTCAATTGAAGTGTCCTAAAAAAAAGTTTTAGCACGGTTTTTCATATTTCCGTAAGCACGTTTTAAATAAAAACTGTGTTATTTCATATTTCTCTCAAGACCTCTTGCACACTCGAACCAAGAGTCGAACCCAAGACCTCTTGCACCCTCAAACTGAATTCGTCCACTTTACACTCCTGCCACCCGAGCTACGGAATTTTGTTGTAACTTTGTGCATTTACTTAATCTAATTACTAAAACAAACTCTAAATATATATATATAAAAAATCGAGAACGGTTTATAAAAATATATAAATGAGAATGCTTTAAAAGAAAAATGTGTTCCCTCTAGTTAAATTTGGTTTTGGGAAGACACTTTTCTTATAAAACCGTGTTCGTTTTAATTTTTTTAAGCACGCTTTACATGAAAACCGAGCTAATTATTCCTTTAGAAACAAACAAGAACGGTTCTATAGAAAAGCGTGTTAACTTTAGTTAAAGTTGGTTTTGGGAACACACTTGTAAAATGAAACCGTGTTGGTTTTAATTTATTTTTAAAGCAGGCTTCACATGAAAATCGAGCTTAATAGTTTTCAGAAATAAATGAGAACGATTTTATAGAAAAGCGTGTTCGTTTTAGTTAAATTTGATTTTGGTAACACACTTTGAGAATTAAATCGTGTTCGTTGTAATTTTGTTAAGCACGCTTTACACAAAAATCGAGTTAAATATTTTTTACAAATAAACGAGAACGGTTTTATAGCAAAGCGTGTTTGTTTTAGTCAAATCCTGGTTTTGGGAACACACTTTGAAAATTAAACCATGTTCGTTTTAAGTTTTTTTAAGCATGCTTTACACGAAAACCGGTCTAAATATTTTTTTAGAAATAAACGAGAACGGTTTTATGGAAAAGCGTGTTGCTTTTAGTTGAATTTGGGGTTGGGAACATACTTTTAATATAAAATCGTGCTTAAAATAAAAAAAATAAGCACACTTGTCAAAAACTGTACCCAACTTACCGTGCTCCACCCCCTATATTTGTACTAGTGCTTGTCAATGGCGTCCTAGCCCACGCTCAACCTGTTGCCCTCGGACGAGCCACCCACGGAATTCTGTAGAGATCGAAAGTGTTTGATGTTTCATCCAGTGAAAAAATTGTTCAAACTGGTTCTGAATCATCCCCCAAAGGGAACCTCATGTTGTGTTCCCTCCTATATGGGGGGAAGAGTCAAATGGACTAGTTTACAATGTGGTTTTTGCCATGTGAAGTTTTATCACATTTATAAAAGGGGATACCTTTCTATTTGGAAAAGTAAGAGAGAGAAACAAAGAGTGAGAAAGGGAGAAAAAGAGAGAGAGTTGGAGAAATTCATATCCAATTGTTCGGTCCATTTTAAAGTGTCCCGATCGACGACCAAACAACCTCCGATTGGGACGATTATCTGGTATGTTGTTCACCTCATCATATGCTTCATTTTGTACGGTTGGATCATCGTTTTGAACCTCCAATCTCCTATCCCCTTTGCTAGTGTCCTCTCTTGGGTTTTGTTGATTTCCACCAATTGGGTGATGAAAATTGGAGATTTGGCCAAGCTTGTTGATGCTTGATGATGTTGTATAACTCTAGCTTTGTCTAGGGAAGATTGTACCCACTTGTTATTGGTGATAGTGGAAGTTTCTGGCTCCCGTGGTTTTTTCCCCGTTTTGGGGTTTGCCACGTAAATCTGGTGTTCTTTGTGCTTGCTTATTTTATCTTTTGTTTGTGTCTGACTGTTGGTTTGGGTTACTTGAGTTTGGCTCTCTGGTTTACAGTTCTTGTCCATCCCGATTCTTGTGTGTTAAAGGGGTTTATCTGACGTCCCCTGCTTCTCGTTCACAACAAACTGGTATCAGATCATTTGGTTTAGGATGGAGGAAAAGAACAGTTTTCAGGGAATGATTGTGTTGAATTCGGGCAACTGCTCAGATTGGAAGATAAAGATGGAAGATCTTTTATATGTGAAAGATTTGTATGAGCCGATTGTGCACAAAGAGATTCCAACGGGTGCCGTTGATGTTGAATGGAAGATTCTGAATCGGAAAGTGGTAGCTACGATCAGACAATTTGTTGATGTGAGTGTGCTCCAACATATTGCCACTGACACGAATGCTTATGAGTTATGGTATAAGCTTGAGGGGATGTATGAGAGGCAGGACGCTCTCAACAAGGCGTCATTGATGAGAAAGCTTGTGAAATTAGAGTACAAAGATGGTGAGAGTATTGTTGTGCATTTGAGCACATTTCAGGGCTTTGTGAATCAGTTGGCTTATGCGAAGATGTCGTTAGATGATGAGTTGCAGGCTCTACTCACTACAAAAAAAAAAAAAAAAATTAGCAACGGCTATTTGCCGTGGCTAAAAGTCTATTTGTTGTGGCCAAAGGGTGGTAGCCACGGCTGTAGCCACGGGAAACAAGCCGTGGAGAAACATGGGGTGGCAAAAGAGAGTAACAACGGCTATAGCCGTGGCTAAAGTGCTAGCCACGGCAAAGTGACGGCAAGCTGCCGTTGCTAACTTATAAATGGGAAATTAAAAAAAAACTACTTTTTAGCCCGGAATTCTACCGGACCGGGCTAAAAAATCCCATGTTTTATTAAAAAAAAACACGCCCTAAAATAAATGACCTGTTTTGCATTTGATATCAACTAATGCAAACACAAGTATAATACAACAACAAAAATATAATATTAAATGCCAACTATTGTTCCTTTATTGACACACCACCCCTCCCGAAACTGTCAAATACATCAAACGAGTAGCTAAACTAGGTGGATCCTAACACTCACGAAAATTCAAGGCTGAAGTTTTGTTCTGCCCATTATAACTCAGCATGCTCCAAGAGATCAGCCTCATGGCGTCTTTCGTCGAGCATCTGCTGCACAGCCTCACCTTCCAGGGACATCCTGACTTGATGGGCTCGAACTCTGGCATGAACTTGAACCAATGATTGCATACACCCTAGGATCACAACAAGTAACCGAAAGGCATCTAACGTAAACCATTTTCATGCTGAGTTTCACCATAAAATGGCTAGTAGCTCTCACTGTTAGCTTCACTACAAAGTGGACACACAAATACAGAAGCTTGGGAGAATGACAAGAACATCTAAGACATGAAATCACTCAAGTCTAAACCAATCATTGTTTTTCTAGCATAATAGAATCAAGGGAACCAGCAGGGCATTACCAGAAATAAAAAGAAATGATTTTCTGCAACTACTCGCCCTCTCAACTTTTAGAGAGTGATCAACTTAATTCTGTAAAAGATAAAAATATATATATATATATAGAGAGAGAGAGAGAGATCAACTTAATTATAGAACTAGATAACGAAAGCAAGAGAATTAAAAGGAGTCATGGATAAATAAGCTAAATTAACATCCTCTTTATCAACACCAAAGCCTAGGCTCTCATTTTTACATTTCTATTATCATTTTCTATAAGTCTACAGATACCTTATGCTGATATTTGGGGTCTCCCCAATAAATTCCAGCTCCTCCGTTCCTGAATCTGCCAGAACTTCAGTTTCACAAGATACAGAGTGCTACTTGTAAATGCATAACCCTGAATGCCCCTCATGATCCACAAAGATTGCAAATATTTTTCAAAACCTACAGATACCTCCTGCTGATATTTAGGGTCTCCTATTCTCTGTGAAAGGGCAATAAATTCCAGCTGCTCCGTTCCTGAATCTGCCAGAACTTCAGTTTCACAAGATACAGAGTAATACTTGTAAATGCATAACCTTGAATGCCCCTCATATCCACAAAGATTGCAAATATTTTTCAAAACCTAGAATACACTGAAATTCAACAAACAAATATTTTTATATCTGGTTTACTTCTATGATGTGCAAAGATAAAAATAATTTCAGACACGGAATGTCTTTCATCACCAACACCTTTCATATTTATATTTCAGAAATGTGAGATCTTATAGATTACCCCTGTTCATCCAGGATTGTGTGTCCTTTCATGAGCTAAATTGATTGTGTTATATGTCAAGCGAATCATTCAAGTCAAGTTCCGCAAAAAAAAAATGGCAATAGGATAGAAAATCAATGTTGAGGGAGAAATCCAAGTTAAAAAAGGCCATAAAGGAGCACAATTTACCTTGTTGATGAAACCAACAATTTGGGTTTTAGAGAACCGAAGAAGGCAAACATCTCAGATGGCCTAGGTCTCTGCTGACTCTCATTAGGCATTGACTGGCTTGAAAATGGTCTACAAATGAAGAGATGGAAAAATGATATTAACAAAAAATGTTATTAACAAAAATGATATTAACAACCTCTGATCTAGCTTGAATGGATTCCGAATCAGAAAATATTTTTCCCTGCAGATTGATAAGCAAGAGATATATTTAATTCACATTTATGATTTATATTTTCTTAGACCACATGGGATAGAATGATCCTATGTTATACAGTTATTGCTGATGGAAATCATTCATAATGAAATGATGAATCCTACCATGGATTGAGTATACTTACAATGTCAAAAAATGGAACTGACTTTGTGCATTGCGAACTAGGATCCTCTCCATTGCATCCTAAAGAAACCAAGCATATGAATTGACTATACTTACATTAAAAAGCAGAAAGAAATCACAAGAATAAAGAAAAATGAGCATGCCTTTTTAATAGGGTGGGAACTGACTTTGTACATTGCAAGTTGGGATCCTCTCCATTGTCCTGGATGAGGAAAACAAAACCAACATGTCAAAAGTTCTATGACACAGAAGCCCAACTTTAAATATACAAACAACAATCTTACACTATAGTGAGCTTCACGGACATCCAACAGTAGTGCTAACTCTCTCACTAATCTCTCAACTTCAAGATCTAAACAAAAATACAAATTTAGCTAGAGATTCTAGGAGAATCAAATCAACAAAAGAAAACTAATTATTAAAGCCACATTTGCTGTTAAGACGTGATGCAAGACCCTAGAGATTCTTATCATCAAGCTCCAACCGATGTTGTTATTGTCCTGCCTTCCAAGTTTCCAACCAAACCCGGAAAAAAAAAAACCAATGCTATATATATGTAGACCGACTAATATTTAACTAATTTGCAATCTTATGCACTTATACAAATACAAGTAAATAACATCCATTCATATATAAGCCAAATCAGAAAGTACATTATATGTATTCTTCCTAAAATTACAAACTCTATAAGGAACTCAGTAATAAAAGTGGAAAATTTCCAACCCAAATAAGGTTATGCCACATAACTAGAGAAATGATCAATTTTCATCTCCATGTAAGCTTATGTGGTAGCATCTGAGATATAACATGATCAAGAAGGCAAGAGAGAGAACATCAGCTCAGAAAACTTCGGCTTCCAGTAAGGAACTGAATTGCAGAATATACATACAGAAATCCAGCAGGATAGACAAGAGGCCATGTATCCCTTTTCAATTTCGAATATTCTCTCTCCCTTTCAAGGAATCCACTCGCCTGTTTTGCTCAAAATAGAAAATAAACAAGCTAAGGATCATCAGACGAGAGGAAATTACTAACAAAATCATCTCAATTAGAAGCCTTTAACAAGCAAAATATTACTACATGTGACTTATAAGCATCCCAATCAATCTTTGTATCTGTCCAAAGAAATAAAACCCTAATAAGTATCATAAGTAGGTGATTATCACAAAGGTGAGAACAACGTCCAGTAAAAGAAGAGCGGAAGCAAAAACCTCGCTAGGGTTTATGCGAACCCTATAAATCAAATCATTGGGGCTTTGCGTGGAATCACTGTCCAGTAGTTAATTTCAATGCATGAGACATCTAATTAAGAAATAAAAACACTCAAACTAAAATCTTTCATCAAGCTTTCAGAAACCTAACCAAAATTTCAGGATGTTGCAATACTAAGAAATCTAATCGGCAAGGGAATCGATATGGATAACCACACAAGGTTAGACTATGCAACTTAATTCTCCAGATCTGTGGAATTTTCGTAGGGTTTCGAGAGAGATTGTGAAAACACTTACCTTTGGAGACGCGGTGGCAATGTTTGGTGTGTGCATCTGTAGCCAGAGAATGGCTTGGGAAGAGATCGAGATTTGTGGAGAGAGGCAAGAGAGATCTGTTAAGGGATCAATGGAGAGAGGCTTCTGTATAGAGGTATCGATCTGGAGAAAGAGCCAGAGGCCCAGAGAGGTGCGAGTCTGCGAGAGCTGCTTCGATCAATCGTTTAGGAGAGAGAGATCCAGAGGCGGTGGTTTTAGGGTTAGAACAAAAGCCTTATTTTTCACAAGCCGGGAATTATACCCGCCCAAACAACAATAAAATTTTCAATTTTTCAAAAAAAAAAAGTAAATTTTTTATTTTTATCAAGGAAAGAAATAAAAAAAAATATAACTGATAAAAAAAGAACTAAAAAAAATTAAAGTGGAATATATACTCCGTAGTACTGTTTCTATTTCTTTTTACTTTTTTTTTATTTTTGTTTTTTAAACAAAAATTATTTTATTCATTTAGCCACGGCAAATGCACGCCGTTGCTACGTGTATGGCTATTTCATGTTTTTGGTATGTAATGGCCACGACAAACCCTGCCGTTGCTACCATCTGTGAATAATTTGTTTTTTTCTTACTCATTGGCCACGGTAAGGATTTGCCGTTGCTATCATGCGTGGCGAATTCAATTTTTTTTTGTAGTGACTACTACTTTCCTCATTGCCGGAAAGCTAGGATACACTTGTCGTGGCACTTAGTAATTCCGCTCCGGAAGGCAAGCTGACTATGGAATGTGTGAAAGCTAGTCTTTTGAACGAAGAGACTAGAAGGAAGGAGATGGGTGTCTCCTCACCGTCAGAGGCTAATGTGACGCAGGGTTCTGGTAACAACAGAGGAAGGAGTAAACAAAGACAACAACAGAACAAAGACAAGTCCAAAGGGAGATCGAAGTCTAGAAGCAAGTACATTTGCTATTATTGTGAGAAGTCGGGTCACGTTCAAAAGTATTGCCGAAAGTTCAACAGGGACAAAGGCAAAGAACCTCAGAAGTCATAGACGTCGAGAAATCAAGAAGATAAAGACACTGCTTCTCTTACAATCAGTGATGAAATAGTGGAGTTGTTTGTGGTGGCTGATGAAGGTTCCTTGAATCTTGCAAGTGATGAGTGCACTTGGATTGTTGATTCAGCTTCTTCATATCACATTACTCCACACAAGGAGTACTTCTCGCCTTACACTTGTGGAGATTTTGGCCGTTTGAGGATGGGAAATGATGGCATGTCCAATGTTGTTGGCATGGGCACAATTTGTTTGGTGACATCCACTGGTTATAGTTTGATTTTGAGAAATGTTCTCCATGTTCCTGATATCAGATTGAATTTGATATCTTCCGGGATACTTGATGATGATGGTTATGCTCAAAATACACAAGGCGGTGTTTGGAAGTGCTCCAAAGGAAACTTGATTGTAGCCCGGGCAAAGAAGCAGAATACCATGTATGTGATGCAAGCCAAGATTTGCAGAGAAGAAGCAAATGTGATTGATGATGGTGCCGGAGAGCTATGGCACAAGCGGCTTGGACACATGAGCGGGCGGGGTTTGCAAATCCTCGCCAAGAAGGACATTCTCTTGGATATGCAAGCTATTTCTCTCAAATGCTGTGTTGATTTCATAGCTGGAAAGCAACATCGAGTAGCATTTCATACTCGACATCCATCTTGAAGAAAGCATGCATTAGATCTTTTTCATACTGATGTGTGCTCTATGGATTTCAAGTCACATGGTGGTGCACAATATTTTGTCACTTTTATTGATGACTATTCTAGAAAATTGTGGGCTTTTGTGTTGAAAAGAAAAGATCAGGTTTTGACAGTTTTCAAGGAGTTCCAAGACAGAGTTGAACGGGAGACTGGTTTGAAGTTGAAGTGTGTCAGACAAGATAATGGTGGAGAGTACATGGGTCCGTTTGAGTAGTATTGCAAGAGTCAGGGCATCAGGCTTGAGAAAACAGTTCTGAAGATGCCACAACTGAATGGACTCGCGGAGAGGATGAACAGAACCATAGCAGAAAGACTCAAAAGTGTGTTGTCGACTGCAAAGCTGCCAAAGGCCTATTGGGCGGAGGCAATGCTAACTGTTGTGTATCTCATCAACCGCTTGCCTTCAGTTCCTCTTGATGGTGATGTTCCACAGAGGGTTTGGACTAGAAGAGATGTTTCCTTCCAACATTTGAGATTCTTTGGATGCCTAACATATGTTCATGTTGCTAGAGATCAAAGATCCAAGCTTGATAGCAAGACAAAGCCATGCATCTTCCTAGGGTACTCAGATGATGAATTTGGGTACAGATTGTGGGATGTTAGAGACAAGAAAGTGGTGAGAAGCAGAGATGTTGTGTTCATGGAAGACAAGACTATTGATGACTGGAAGCTTCAGCGACCGTCGTCTTCCTCTCCTGCTCCAGTCACCTTTGATCCCGTTTTCCCTCAAGTTGTGCAGAGAAGTCCAGTTCAGAATCAGCAGGAAGATGAGCATGATGATGATGATGTTGATCCACCAGAAGTTCCACAACCTCAACAAGAGGAGCCCCCTACCCAACCTGAAACTGAGTTGAGAAGATCCACCAGAGAGAGACAGACTTCCTCACGATACTCAACCAGGGATTATGTGTTTTTGACTGATTCAGGAGAGCCTGAATGTTATGAGGAAGCTATGTCAGGTGTGCATCAGAAAGAGTGGTACAATACCATGTAGGATGAGATGAGTTCATTGCATGAGAACCACACCTATGACTTGGTGAAATTGCCTAAGGGCAAGAAAGCTCTGAAGAATAAATGGGGTTTTCGTTTGAAGTCTGGAGAAGATGGTACACCTCCCAGGTTCAAAGCCAGAGTTGTGGTGAAGGGTTTTGAGCAGAAAAATGGTGTAGATTTCAATGAGATTTTCTCTCCAGTTGTGAAGATGTCATCCATCCGGGTTGTTCTAGGCATGGCTGCTAGCATGGACCTAGAGGTCGAGCAGCTTGATGTGAAAACCGCCTTCCTTCATGGTGATTTGGAAGAAGAAATCTACATGGAGAAACCTGAAGGTTTTGAAGTCAAGGAAAAAGAGAAGATGGTTTGTCGTCTCAGAAAGAGCTTGTATGGTTTGAAACAAGCTCCTCGACAATGGTACAAGAAGTTCGAGTCTTTTATGATCGACCACAAATTCCACAAGACACATGCCAAGTTGCCAACCACTGCGTGTTTGTGAATAATTACGCCGAATGTGACTTTCTGATTCTCTTGCTTTATGTGGATGATATGCTTATTGTTGGTCGGGATACCAACAAGATTGCTAGTTTGAAGACTGCATTGAAGAAGTCCTTTGTTATGAAGGACCTTGGCCCTGCAAGACAGATTTTAGGTATGCAGATTACCCTTGACATAAAGAATCAGAAGTTGTGGATATCACAAGAAAGATACATTGATAAGGTGTTGCAAAGATTCAACATGGACAAGGCTAAACCCGTGAGTTCTCCACTTGCAGTGAACATGAAGCTGAGTTTTGATCAGTGTCCTACAAGTGAGAAAGAGAAACATTAGATGAAGAAGGTGCCTTATACTTCAGCCGTTGGTAGCCTGATGTATGCCATGGTTTGCACAAGGCCAGACATCACCTATGGAGTTGGGGTTATTAGCAGGTTCATGAGTAATCATGGAAAGGAGCATTGGGCAGCTGTGAAATGGATTTCAGTGGCACTCATAGAAAACCTATGCTTGATGGTTTTACAGATGCAGACATGTCAGGTGATATTGACACGAGCCGATTCACATCTGGATATCTGATTACATTCGCAGGGGGAGCAGTGTCATGGCAATCGAGACTGCAGAAGTGTGTTGCTCTGTCAACGACAGAAGAAAAGTATATGGCTGCAGTTGAAGCTGGTAAGGAGCTGATATGGATGAGAGCCTTCCTAGAGGAGTTGGGAATGGAGCAAGCTAGCTAGCCACTCTATTGTGTATGCATACAAAGATGTGAGTTCGACTCTCACATAGGTTAATGCGAAGTATGTGTTCATATCTCTTTGGACTTATACAATTATGAACATGGTAGGACATATATACACTAGTAGCATGACAAATTTGTGAATCTGGTAGGACAAATTTATAAATATCTCTAAACTTATAAAATTATGAACCTGGTAGGAAATACATACACTAGTGGTAGGACAAATTTGTGAACTCGGTAGGATAAATTCATAAATCTCTCTAGACTTATAAAATTATGACCCTAGTAGGAAATATATACACTAGTGGTAGGACAAATTTGTGAACCTGGTGGGACAAATTTTTTTTTTTTGTTGCATTTAAGATTTTATTAGTTCGACCCTTCAATTGTTAGTATTTAGTGGAATATATTGATTTAGGAATTTAGACACTGCAATTGTTTCATACATAAAACCGACGAAGCAATCATTATTTTTTTTGTTTTGCAATCCTTGAAAGAAAATGCAAAAGCTGATAGTTTTGCCTGTTTTGTGCGGCTGTTGAGTGACACGGTGGATAAGGGGCAAGAGCTTAGACTGAAGACGAAGGACGAAGGTTAATTTGAGGACGATTTTGATAGGGGGCGATGGCAAGGTATGGTTATTGAGTAGGCTCGTCTGATTTGATTTAAGTGTTCTGATTAGATTTTGCTGTTTTGATTAGGGGGTGAGAGAAGGTATGATTTGTCTTTTCATTTTGATAACATTAGTCGAATTCGATTAGGGCTATGTGCATTGTCTCATATTAATCTCCCACGAATTGTTTTTGAATCTATCAACTTCGGTTTATCTATTTAGATTGTGTTTGGGAAAATTTTGAATTCATCTGATTTTGATTTAGCTAATTTCGATTGTGTTTGCCTAGATTTATCAATTGTTTCTGGCTTGATTTTCCTTGAAAGCTATTTAAATTGGTAGGATAGATGCACAAAAATGGTAGGACATATGGAAACTAATGGTAGGAGCAAACAACGATATTGGTAGGATTAGAATGATAGGATAGATGAAAACTAATGGTAGGAGAAAACAATGATATTGGTAGAATGAGAATGAAAACCCAGTAATTCTTGTATAACTTGACACTAATGGTAGGATAGATGCACACTAATGGTAATATATATATATATATATATATATATATATATATATATATATATATATATATATATATATATATATATATATATATATATATATATATATATATATATGGGTTATGCTTTTTAGAACATGGGGAATTTTCGATTAGAAGATGACAAATTTACCCTTAAAGTTAAAATTAATTACCAATAAACCCTTACCTTCTCCCCTCTCAGTTGCCTTGCGTAGAACCAATGTTCTAAGAGGCGCTAGGCGGCCGCTAGGCGACGGTTGGCCACCTAGCGCCTAGGCGGATAGGCGGGTGCCTAGGCGGCGCCTAGACGGACTTAGAACAAACTTGATTATTTCCTTATATTTTGACGAATAACACTTGTCAATAATTCATATAATGTAATAATAATCCATATTATCACTCATAAACCCAACTTTGCGGTGCTTAACTAACACTAAAGTAAATAAACGCAAAAGTACATGGCTGACTAACAACTTTAAACCTCCTAAAATCCAAAACTATAAGTTCGACTAAAAAGCAAATACATCCCGACTTTGGGGATAAAAAAATCATAAGTCAACTAATCACATGCTTAGAAGCTCAAATTGAATAATCATTGACCTAGGGGGGACCATACGGTGCCTAGGCGGGTTCTAGGCGGTGCCTAGGCGGGACCAGGCGGTTCCTAAACGAATTTCCGCCTAGAGGTCCACCTAAACTTAAAAATTCCTAGGTCCTGTCCCGCCTAGCGCCTAGGCGGCGCCTAGGCGCGATTTTTAGAACACTGCGTAGAACTCCAACCCCCACCCAAATTATCAAATCTTCAATTTCACCTTCCATTCTTCATTTAATCTTAACAAATCAAGGATATATCAAAATAAAAAAAAGAATGTAAGATGTTTATTTTTGATTCTTTGAACTAATTTTGATAGTGTTCAAATGGTGATTTTCTTAGGGCATTTCTTAGATTTACACCAAATTGAGTAAAGTTGGATTAATGTTATGTATTTTGTGTTTGTTTTATACAAATATGTTATAAAATATGGTGAATTTTTCTTTTTGGTTCAAGGGAGGATAGGTTGAATTTGGTTTGATCGGCACAGCCGGAGAGGTAGAAGAAGACGCCATTTTTGGGCGTGCATCAGCCTTCTTCTTCTTTGTTTTTTTTTAATTTTAATGATGACTTTTTAGCCCGGTTCTAAGAAGAACTGTGCTAAAAGACATCACTTTTTAGCTCAGATTTTAAATAACCGAGCTGAAAAAACCCAATTTTTTTTTTTTTAAAAAAAGTTGGTCGATGCGACCTAAATGTAGTTTGGTCGTTACGACCAGGTTCGGTGCGACAATTTTGTGATTGGTCGTTGCGATCATATAATACGTGCTCATTGCGACCAAATGTTATATGGTCGTTGCGACCAAGTTTGCGTTAAACGGCAATTTTACCTTGCGCTAAACAAAATTCTCGTATATTTATACTATTGGAAATATGTAAGTGCAAATTTGGCTTTACCAAAACACAATATATCGGAGACTTATGAAAACACACTCCCTATTAGCTTGTACGATCTAGGGTTTCTCACTTCGAATAGCTCGCGATAAACTCAAGTAAAGCGATAAACATGCATAAACGAGAGACACAAGACTTTGTTTACGCGGTTCGGTTTCACTACATCCGCGGAACCTCTGGAGGGGAGGTTCACCCAATTTCACTAAGCATCCAAAGGTTCAAAGACAGATTACAAAGGTTTCAGATGCACTAGCTCTAAGACGCGATTTTAACTAAACAAGGACAAAGAAGATAAATGAGGAATAGGGTTAGAAATCGTCCATGAAGGACACCAAGAAATCTCAAGGGAGATTTCTCCTTGCAGAACCCTCCATTCTTCTTCTTCTTCGTCAGACAAGCAGGTACTCAGGTAGCATCAACCCAGAAGAGCACCCTTGAAGAGAATCGCCGGCGTCGGGTGGCCAGAAAGCCAAACCCTAGTGTTTTCTCCCAAACCCTAACCCAGTTGCCCCTTGGCTTACCAGAGAGAATGAGAGCGATGCTACAGTTCTCAGAGGTGTCCAAAGAGAGCTTATAAAGGCTAGGGTTGCAACGTTCGGAAATAAGCCAAGAGATATGGGCTCAAATTTGGGCCAAATGGAATAGGCCCAAATCTGTATGAGCTCAAACCTGCAAGCATTAAACACAAACGGACCCAACAATGAACTATAAGGCGTCATACATACTTAGCTTCACCTTATGGGTCAAGGCTAGCCATTGGTCCCTAACATGGTGCAACCATGGGTCCAATGTTCTTTTCCTTGACCATGGCAATGGCTAAGTCATGTTGAGCCTTTAGTGAACCTGTCCTAGTAGACAGTGCATCTTACAAACCAAATAAACCATTGTCTTGTTTACAACTTATTACAAGGATTACAAACATAACAAATGCCCTCCTAATCCTTGTGATACAGTTCTCCTTTGATCACTAGTAGTGAGTTCGGATTCCCTCCAGTCCGTCGTCGGTTCATGAACAGCTAAGGCACTTAGGTACTCTCCCATATGTGCAGGAAGTTCCTGCAAAAGGAGAATTTATCAGTTGTGCCAATTTTTGTACCAAAGTCAGCAGGATTAAGGTCTCCCTTAATCTTCTTCACATCTATAAGATTCTTTTCAACCTGAACACGGATGTAATGGTGTCTCACATCAATGTGTTTGGTCCTTTCATGATAGACGGGATTCTTACACAAGTACATGGCACTTTGACTATCCATATGTAAACCAGGTAAGAAAGTCATAGGGAAGATTTCACCAAGTATTCCAGTCAGCTAGGAAGCTTCTTTAGTTGCCTCAGTTGCAGCAACATACTCAGCCTCTGTAGATCACAGAGCTACAATGGACTGTAGCTGTGACTTCCATGATATGCAATTACCAGCCCAAGTGTAGACATAGGCAGAGGTTGATTTTCTATCATCTTTATTTCCTGCATAATCAGAATCAACAAACCCATGCAAATCATGCTTTGAAGCATGTTCACCAAACACAAGGCAGTAATTTTTGGTGCCACAGAGGTATCTGAGCAAATACTCCATGCCTTCCCAATGGACATTGCCAGGGTTAGACATAAATCGGCTAAGAACACTTATAGCAAATGCAAGGTCAGGTCTAGTGCATAACATAGCATACATAATAGACCCAACAATAACATCATAGGGAATTTTAGACATCTTTTGTTTTTCAGCATCTTCAGTGGGACAATGTTTCTTGGTTAAGTCTAAATGCTCTCCTAAGGGAATACTTGTAGGTCTAGAGCAATTCATGCTGAATTTATCAAGCACCTTCTGGACATGATCACTTTGAGAAAGCCACATCTGTTTCTTTTCCCTATCTCTAGTGATGTTGATGTCAAGTATTCTTTTAGCAGCTCATAAGTCTTTCATATCAAAATGCAGTTTCAAGTCCCTTTTTACAGTAGCAATGAGAACTTTAGAGTTGCATAAGATAAGAATGTCATCAATATAAAGGAGCACAAACAAAGGAGACTTAGACTTAACACCTTTAAAATATAAGCAAATGTCATAACTACTTTTCAGGAAACCAAGTTTCTTCATGCAAGAATCAAATTTCAAGTTCCATTGCCTAGGACTTTGCTTTAAACCATATATAGATTTCTTAAGAAGACAAACATGATCAGGTTTATTAGCATCAACAAATCCTTTTGGCTGGCTCATATAAATGATTTCATGCAAGTCACCATGGAGAAAAGCAGTTTTAACATCCATTTGCTCCAAATCCCAGTCATAAACAGTGGCAACAGCAAGCATTAACCTCAGTGTTTTATACTTAACCACAGGTGCAAAGATGTCATTGTAATCAATTCCCTCTTTTTGAGTAAAACCCTTGGCCACAAGCCTAGCTTTGTATCTAGGTGGTTCATGAGGGTTTACACTTTCCTTTAACTTGTAGATCCATTTACAATCTATGATCCTAGCATTTTTAGGTTTAGGAACCAACACCTAGGTATTGTTCACAAGCATAGACTATAACTCATATTGCATAGCTTTTAACCAATACTTAGAGTTTGAATTTTTCATAGCTTGATCAAAAGACTCAGGAGTATAAGATCTAACAAGTTCAACAGAAATGAAGGCAAACTCCACCAAATCAATATCTTCCAATTCAGCAAAATTAATATACCATCTGTTAGGTTTAATAGTTATAGGTTCTCTATCTCTAGTGAGTTGATAATCACTGTAACCAGGCACATGATGCACAGAAGTATCATTCACAGAGGACTCTCCAGACTGAGAGTTTGAGAGAGAGGAAGATGAACTTACTTCCCCACTAGATTTGTGGGGGTGAATGCTCTTCATTTGGATCATCAGGGTGATCTCCTTGATCATTGTGGTCATTTGAACGACCATCATCTTGGTTTGAAGGAAGCTCTGAATCATGCTCCCCACCATGAGAGGAGTTATCTTCAGGGAAGGGTCCATCCTCATCATCTGGAGGTTAGATAGCCTCATGAGGTAAGAAGAAGGTGGGATTATCCTCAGCTGCTCCAGGGGTACCTGCACACTCATCAGAACTTGTCAATTCAGCTTTATAATGGTAAGCATCCTCATCAAAAGTCACATTTCTTGAGGTTATTACTTTGAAGCCATGAGGTTGTATCAGCAATAACTCGTAACCCTTTGTGCCCTCAGGATATCCTAACATGACTGCCTTTTGGGCCCTTGGTTGCAGCTTGCCTTGAGACACATGTGTGTAGGCAGTGCATCCAAAGGGCCTAAGGTCTGTCAAGTCAGGTTTTTTCCAGACCACAACTCCTGTGGAGCCTTAAACTCCACAGCAGAAGAAGGGCACCTATTTATGAGGTATGCAGCTGTGTTGACAGCTTCACCCCATAAATAAGGTTTCATCCCAGCACTGAATAACATGCACCTTGCTTTCTCAAGCAAAGTTCTATTTATTCTCTAAGCTATACCATTTTGCTGAGGTGTGCCAGGGACTGAGAAATGCCTTTTAACACCATGATGCTTGCAAAAATCATTAAATGCACGATTACAGAATTCTAAACCATTGTCAGTCCTTAAACATTCCAACTTATGGTCAGATTCATTTTCAACATGCAACTTCCAAGTCTTAAACACATCAAAAGCTTCAGTTTTTTATTTAAGCAAGTAAACCCACACTTTTCTTGAGTAATGATCTATAAAAGATATGAAATATTTTCTACGCCCTATAGTATCAATCTGAGCAGGACCCCATAAATCAGAATGCACATACTCAACAGGTTTAGTTGCAACATAAGAAGACTTAAGAAAAGCATGTTTAGATTTCTTACCATAAATGCAATCCTCACATAGTTTCGGATCAACAAGTTTAGAATTAATCATGCCAGATTTAAACAAATGATTCAAACCATTAATGCCAATATGACCAAGTCTAGTGTGCCAAAGTTTGGTATGATCAAGTGTCACACCATCCTTAACAGTGGTACAGTTCAGTTCAAGAGTTCATATAACACAGTATAGTCCTCTTTTCTTGATACTGCGTATAAGTGTAGTCCCATTTTTAGAGACTTCCTTAATACCACTGTAAGTGTTGATGTGATACTTGGAATCATCCAAAATAGATTCAGACATTAAATTTCTCTTAAGATCAGGCGGGTTCAGGCACCCACCTGTCCTTTTGGAGAACCCTGACTTTCCCATCAAACATTCTAATAGGCACATTTCCAATACCCTTAATAGACAAAGCAGTGTCATCACCAAGCAAAACATCACCACCATCATACTCAGAAAAAGAGCTAAACATAGATCTATCAGGAGTAGCATGAATGGTGCAACTAGAGTCTAAAATCCAAGTATTAGAAGGCACGTCAGAAGAACACACAAGAAGTTGATGAGAATAATCGGTTTGTTGTTCAAGCACAACAGCAGTTTCTTTTTTCTTCTTATTTTCATCAACCTTTTTCTTTTTTATAACAGTCTTTAATGAAATGCCCAGGTTTGTCACAATAATGGCAGTTTCTATTACTGTTACCTTCCCCAGAAGAGTTAGACTCATCTTTTTCCTTATCTTTCTTCTTAGACTTCTTGTTATTGTTTTTAATCTTAGCCTTTGTAAAGAGAACCTCATATTTGTTATTGTTTTCAACTTTCTTTTCATTTTTGGTTTTGAACACTTTCATAATCTCATTTTTCTCAATAATAAACTCAAGAATTTTTTTTCTTTACTCAAGTCATCATTACTGAATTGAATCACATCCTTAAAAGTGTCAAATTGAGAAGGCAGAGAGTTCAATAACAAAACAGCTTGATGAGTATCCTTAACCTTATCATCACATCTTTCAAGCTCTTAAGTCTAAGAAATTTATCCAAGTTTTCATTTAATGACAGGTTAACATCCATTTTAAAAGTGAACAAACGACACAACAGAGATATCTTTCTAGGTAAGGACTTAGTCAAGTAGAGAGACTCAAGTGCATCCCAGAGAGTTTTAGCAGTAGTTTTGCTCACCACCTGACGAGCTACGTCGTCAACTAACCTTATTATTATTTCTGAATGAGCTTGCTCATCCATTTCAGCCTTGGATGTGTCTGTAGTGCCATGAGGATAGGCTTCTTTCACAGCCTTCCAGCACTTCTCCTTTATCAACACATCCTTCATTTTGACTTGCCACATGGCAAAGTCAGTAGTCCCATCGAAGGGCTTCATCCTCACTGTGTTCTCTTCCATAGAAAAACACAAGTATAAGTTAAAGAAAACTTGATACAAATGATCTAAAACAAGGAAGGCTAGATCTAGGAAACCCTAAAGTAAACAAAGCTATTTTTTATTTTTCTTGTTACTGTAGAACAGAAAACACAAAAGGAAAACTAAGCGAAGACAATAAACCCTAGATCTAGCGGAAGCTTAAAGAATCAAAGTCGGTTCAACTCTTTTTCGAAGACGAAAGAGAGTCAAGCCTAGGCTCTGATACCAATTTGTACGATCTAGGGTTTCTCACTTCGAATAGCTCGCGATAAACTCAAGTAAAGCGATAAAAATGCATAAACGAGAGACACAAGACTTTGTTTACGCGGTTCGGTTTCCCTACATCCGCGGAACCTCTGGAGAGGGGAGGTTCACCCAATTTCACTAAGCATCCAAAGGTTCAAAGACAGATTACAGAGGTTTCAGATGCAGTAGCTCTAAGACGTGATTCTAACTAAACAATGACAAAGAAGATAAACGAGGAATAGGGTTAGAAATCGTCCGTGAAGGACACCGAGAAATCTCAAGGGAGATTTCTCCTTGTAGAACCCTCCATTCTTCTTCTTCTTCGTCAGACAAGCAGGTACTCAAGTAGCATCAACCCAGAAGAGCACCCTTGAAGAGAATCGCCGGCGTCGGGTGGCCAGAAAGCCAAACCCTAGTGTTTTCTCCCAAACCCTAACCCAGTTGCCCCTTGGCTTACCAGAGAGAATGAGAGCGATACTACAGTTCTCAAAGGTGTCCAAAGAGAGCTTATAAAGGCTAGGGTTGCAATGTTCGGAAATAAGCCAAGAGATATGGGCTCAGATTTGGTCCAGATGGAATAGGCCCAAATCTGTATGAGCTCAAACCTGCAAGCGTCAAACACAAACGGACCCAACAATGAACTATAAGGCGTCATACATACTTAGCTTCACCTTATGGGTCAAGGCTAGCCATTGGTCCCTAACATGGTGCAACCATGGGTCCAATGTGCTTTTCCTTGACCATGACAATGGCTAAGTCATGTTGAGCCTTTAGTGAACCTGTCCTAGTAGCTAGTGCATCTTACAAACCAAATAAACCATTGTCTTGTTTACAACTTATTACAAGGATTACAAACATAACATAGCCTATGTGAGAGTTGAACTCACATCTCTGTGTGCAAACACAACACTCTACCAATTTAGCTAATAAGTTATTTTCAATTGGTACTCCTTATGATCATCTAGACATCAAGAAGTGATAAACTAACAAGGCAAGAAGCAAAATGCAGTTGCCAACCAAAGTTCAACCCACAAAACACAAAAATATAATATGCATCTACTTACCAAACATAATGAACTAATTAATTTTAGAGATCAGATTATTTCGTCAAACTGATAAATAAACTTTTGGCTAACTTTATCTCAGTTTCAAATTGATCAAGACCATGAGCTGAAGCATAGAGTTTCTTAACAGCTACTACAGTGCCATCCTTCAAGTAGCCATTGTAGACCGCTCCAAACCCACCTTTTCCAAGCTGCCTTTGGAAATGTCTAATCATAGCCTGTACCTCAGAGTAAGAAAACCCGGCCAACCCTCCCTTATTTTTGGTGTATGTAGGTTGAGGTGGGAGGTTTGTTTGTTGTGCCACTGATGGATCAAACTTCCGGTAGTTTACTTGCAAAAACATGGTGAAGTTGGATAAATCAATACATGTGTTTAAAGTGTAAGGATTTAATACAGCAGTAGGAGGGCTTTAACCACCTGCTTTCTTTCTCATGATGAGAAATGGAACTCCAATTAATGACAGTTTCAGTATTAGTATTGCAAACAAATAAAATAAAACCATGAGCTGAAGACGGAGAAAAGAAAATGACTTCAAAAAAGTCTCAGTAGTCCAAGTTTAAATAGAGGAAAACTTGACAAGACTTGTAGTGATGTTAGTCTTGAGAATGAATCTGCAATATTGCCCGTTAGCCTGCTTGATGACAAATTCCTGTTAAAAAATAAGCACAATGAGTTCCATATGTAACATTAACACACGGATCTCCTTGCCAGTTCTTTGACAAGCTATTGGCTAACGTGATTTCCACGATAGCATTGACTAAAATAAAACAACAGAACGAGAAATCAGTACACACTAGTAGACCTGAGCATGGGCCGGGCCGGGCGGGTTTGGGCCAGGCCTATGGCATTTTCGTAGCCCATTGTACCGGGTCGGGCTTTGGCCAGGCCCGGTTTTTGGGTCTACTGCCTTGCCCAAGCCTGCCCTTGTTGGCGGGCCGGGCCGCCCAACGGGCCTAGCGGGCTTTTTTTTTTAAGAAAGAATTTGGGACGGAGAAACTTTACCCGATAGCATAACTGGTTATCTAACTAAATTTTCCGTTTAGCTAATATCCAAAAATCAAAATCAATTAAAGACATAATACATATGAATCTATATATACTTTTTTTACCTATAAACCTAAACACTTTAATATATACCTAAGACATAATACACTGTTTAATACTATATATACTTTTTTTTACATAAGACATATACATTGTTTAATATATATATTAATATATTGTATACATATACACACTAGTGTATTATACGTAGTATATATATAAATATACAGAGTAATATATATAAAATTTGTATTACAATAAAAAAACATATCATTATATATATATGTATAATTATATGTATAATATTAAAATATTAAATTTATACAGGGCCGGGCCTATCGGCCCGCTTGGGCCAATTGTTCTACCCAAGCCCGCCTTTTACTCCGGGCGGGTTGGGCGGGTTAGCCCAGATCTGCTCAGGTCTAGTACACAGCAATACTGTTCTATCAACATGGCTAGTGCAATTCATTGCATAAATCATTTCTATATGAAATTCATTTTTCAGAGTTAATTCAGCAAACAGTCAAGAAAATTAAGATGATATAAAGTAAACTAAACAACCCCAAAATTAAACCTATCCTACCAACAGAACAAACATATCATTCCAATTAACCATAACTATCCTACCAAATTGATGTAGACACCAACAGCAAAGGCGGTACCGCCCTTAGACCCATGATACATCACGAGTCTCGTAGCATACCAAGTAGTGAAGGACCATAGATGTAAATGTAAATGAAGAACTAAAAAATAAAGGGATCAATGAAGATCAAACTCAAAATTCGTTTAGCTCAGACTCGGCACAATATAAGAACCCTTCCTTGTCACCATGAACATATTGATTATGAAAAGTATTCAAGAATTTGGCTAGCCGCTCCTCCCTTTCCCTCTGGACAGCCTGCATTAAGTCGTTCATCAAAACGTGTAAGATTTAAGCTATCGTTGTACTGCTCCACACAAAAGAAAAAACAAAATAAAGAGCTTAACAAACTTACCTTCAGACTTTCATGAAGCCTCTCTGAATTGTCACTTTCACTGGCTAATTCAAAAGAAGCCATTGACGTCACAGCTAGGTTAAACCGATGCAATCATATCCTAAATGCAAACAGGTTAAACCGATGCAATCATATCCTTCCAAATGATCAAGCATGTCCTACCAACTGAACAAACATATCCATCCCAAAATTAATAACTCTATTCTACCAAAAGAACAAGCATATCATGCTGAATGACCATAATTATCCTACCAAAGGTACAAAGAAATGAAAATAGGCAAAGAATTGGAAGATATCAAGCTTCTCAATCTGAAGGTTCTTGCTAGTCATTAACAACAAAAGAGAATGCATGACAAACAACAATCAGACCTTATTAGCAACTGTACCATGTGTAAGGTAAAACTTTCCAAATAGCACTTGATCAAGACTGCAACATCAAGTGGATTTGTGCCTTCGGGTAAAGGTGCATTGGGTTCTAGCTATGCATTTCATCAAACACTTAAAAGCACAAAACACATTCGGATCGCCCTGTATGTACCCCACCAAATATAGAAGTAGGATCAACAACACAAAACTCTAGATAAATAAATTCAAGTATTTGAATGTTTATCGATCACCAAACAGAAACAGCAAGGGGTTCCAATTACACGCCTCCATCTCAGAAGAATCAAAATTCACAAAGATTTTGCAGTTCTTATAACAAATTGCTAATTCAATCATCCAAAAGCCCTAAAGCAGAGAAATATCAATTCACAAAACAAACTCGATCGCAACTTCAAGTTTCAGCAAAATTAACAGATCAACCAAATCATACTGCAAAATTCAAATTGATAGTGAGACTAACTCCCAAAACAAAAATCCCGAAATTCAATACTTTGTTGGAATCCAGTGATAATTGATAGTGATTTCATACATGAGTGTCAGATTCGAAAACAACCTGGAATCTGTAGATGTAGAAGTCGTCTCCGTAAAAAGCCTTGTGACTATCGATCGGCAAGAGATTTGGATCCCAGGGAAGAAAAGGGATGCAGAGATTCACCAAAGCCCTAACCCTATCCGGCCTGAATAAGCAAAGATACCAGGCCACAACCGCGCCCCAATCGTGGCCAACGACGAACACCTTACAATCTCGTTGCCTTACACACAGAGAGCATTGCTTCCAAAGCAGCAATTGCCGTATCAATGGCTTCCAAAGCAGCAAGAGCATTTCTTTGTATCTGAATGGGTCCCCTGTACTGTCCTTCTCCTCTAACAACACTCATATCTTTCTGAAACACCAACACCTCAAACCCCTTCTTCTTGGACGCCAAGGCGAATACCAAACCCTAAATTCCTCCACCCGCCAACAGAACCCTATGTTTTGGGGATGGTTATTCCAATCTACCATCATCGGCACCGTATTCCGAATGCCAAACCCCCAATTCCGGGACGGTGATCCCACTGGCGCCTCTCTCCCTTTCTTCCCCCCCCCCCCCTCTCTTTCTTTCTTTTATGGAAGGGTTACCTATTTTATTTGCAAAAGTAGACATGGGTTACTTTTGCCAATTTTCCAAGTGATTGTCTAATTTTGTGAAGTTGTTTTTTTGGGGGAAATGGTAGTAAATACCACTTCTTTTTTTTTGCAAACTTGGCAAAACTAGCACTTTTTTATTGCAAAATAGCACAACTAACCCAAACCCCAAAATTTTGCAAAAATACCCCGGTTGATTACCTGGGGTAGGAGGTAAAGGGCCAAAAATAAAAAAGGAAAAGAAAAGAAAAGAAGGAAAAAGTGGTAAAAAAAAAAAAAAAAAAAAAAAATCAGAATACTCCCTCCCCCATTTCAGTTTTCTCTCTCTATTTCAAACGAAAGAAAAGGAAAGGGGAATGAACCGGCGATTTCGAAAGGAGGAGGCCGGAGAAGATCCACCAATGTCGGAGTGTGGAGGAGAAGCGAAGAACGCCTCTGCCGGACTATAAAGGTACGCCCCCTCTCCATCAACCCAAAATCATTCTTTCTCCTCACTGTTTTGTGCGAACGTGGGGTGTCGGATGTGTGGGTGAAGGAGTTGCAATGGGGTTTAGGGATTGAAGGGCAATGGTGGGTTGAGTGATGTGTTGTGGAGGGGTGACAATAGTGGGTGCGATTGAAGGATGAGGAGGGTGGTTTTCGGGTATGGTTAGGGGAAACATGCGGTTAATTAGGGTTTAAGGAGGCCGAAGAGGGTGACAATGGTGGGAGTCAAAATTGGGATATGGGGATGTTTTGGTGGGCGATAGAAGAAGAACGATTGAGGTTTGAGCCTGTTTGATTTGGAATTTGTTTGTTTGAAAGAGAAATTGGGTGATATGGGTTTCGAATTGGATGGGAAAGTACGTCGTTCATTCGCACATCTTCGTTTTCTGCAGAATCTGCATAACTTAGGTGACAAGGGTAAATGGACTCCTGACACGTGACATTTTCAAGGTGACACGTAAATATTGATATTTAAAGGATATTGTCCTAATATTTCGATATGAAATTAAGCGACGATTAGAATCTGATATGAATTTGAATAGTCCAACGAATACCACATATTTCCTTTGATGTCATTCCTTTATTTTTTATTTCAATTTCATTGGTTGCTGGACAAGAATGTCGTTTTTTGTTTTAATTGGGTTTGTTTTTTAATTATAAATGAGTTTTGACATACCAAGGTCAGCTTATGTTGTTTTCTGAACGCTTTTGTTCACCTTAGTCCGTATGAGTGATGCTAAAAACCTAATCCCTGCAGATGAAGGTTTTGGAGGAGGTCGTCAATGGACTGTGGGTTGCTAAAGGGGTGGGAAGAGCCGGGGAAGAAAGAGAAAGGGATGCTAGCGCTTCTTTTGACATTGATGAAGAGAATGAGGGTGATGTTGGGAAGGATGGAGCTAAACACAAACTTTTCGATGAAAAGGAAGGGATATGAGGCACGAAAGGATGAGGAGATAAGTTTTCTGCTAGGCGACATGGTATTTACGATTAAGTGACACAGGTTATAAAATCTGGGAATGTCGTATATGAATCTGTTTGTTATTAGTTTATGTGACAAGGTTTTTGCTGTTGGGTGATAGGGTTTATTTAGTTTGGTGACACGGGATAAAAAAAAAAATCTATGAATGTCGATTATATGAATCTCTATTAGTTGACAAGGTTATTGCAGTTAAGTGACATGGTTTACTTAGTTGTTATGAACTTTGTTGGGGTTGTATTTTCTAAACTTTGTTGCTCAAAACTTGTAGAATATTATGGTCTCCATTAGTTAGTAGGTGTAGTATTTTATGACATTGGTTGTGGTCAGTACATGTTAGTCTTTTATGAACATCTTATGCACTTGGGGGTTTTCTTTACGAACGTACTTGGTTTTGAAATGTTTGGGTAGAAAAACAGGCACGTTAAATCCTTCAAGTGACATGGCCATACAAATAGGTGACATGGTTCATTTCGAAAACAAATTTAAAGTGAAACCCCAAACTGTGACACGCTAATTCCTTCAGGTGACACGACCATACAAACCGGTGATAGGGGTTTTTTTTCTTAACAAATTGGAAGACACTAAGAAATGTGAAACGTCAAAATCAAACAAGTGACACGTTAAATCCATCACCTCATCCTCGACTTCCTCCCCCTCCACCGACACCCTCATACTCGTGTCCTCCTTGACACCGTACAACTCCAAATCATCCCAGTCTTCTTTGAGCTTCACTACAAATCCTTCGTCCTAATCCGAGACCCTAAAGTTGATTATGGGGTTATTTTCATGAATCCCTAACCCAACCCTATATGTTTTGTCTAAGAGGAAGGCTCTCAGAAGAAGGTGCGTGTCTCCTCTTTAACCCACAAGGTGCTCGTCTCTTATGTTCTTTGATTTCGTCTCTCATGTTATCTTTTCTTCATTTTTTTGTCCAATAATTATGCAATGGTAAAGTAAACTACCATTTCTACTGTCTAAAACCCTAGGACTAGCAAATCGAAATTTCATTGGAAACTAAAACCCCAAATGGAAACTAAACTACCATCTTTTTGTCCAATAATTATGCAATGGTAAACTAAACTACCATTTTTTCTTCATTTTTTTGTCCAATAAGATGTTGAGGATTCTTCTTTCTTTTCTTTGCAATTGGTCCAAGATGCATGTATCTAGCAAATGGAAATTTCATTGGAGATTCCACAATATTAACTCAAACTCTTGGATATATTGTAATTCTTATTTGCTTCCTATTTGTTAAAGACTAGGGTAAAAGAAGGAAGTGCTTGATTGATTGCGACTTATGTCATATAAGCAAGTGGCCAACAATATGAAGACTTGTGAATTGCTCCAAATATGAGGTAAGTTCATCTGACCTCTTCTAAAGCTTTATTACACGTATTGCCCTGTTATAGAAATTTAGGTGCATTAAGTTCACATTTACGTGCGTGTGATGCCATGTTAATAGAGTTATAGAATGGTTGGAACGTTTTTTCCATGAAGTGTTTCTTCAGTTAGGAAGCCTTACCTGATTTTCCAGTCTTCAATCAAATGAAGATATATAATTTGTTTGAATTTAGGAACTCTCATCCCTGATCCAAAGGCAAAGTTGAACTTATTTACGAATAAAGTGTTTGAGAGATACATAGCACATGAGCATGCTTCCAAGAGCCTATTTTATGAACAAAATACATGTTACATGAACATGCTCTCTATATGATTTGGCTTTAGGTCTCTTATTTTTCGTGATTAGTTTTTGTTTACCTGAGTCAAAGATCACCGGCTTGGAGTTGAGATCACCGGCGCCGTCGACAAGACTACTTCTGACCGCCCTCCCAACCGTCGACGAGCACCTACCAACCACAATCACCCCTTGTCGCCGCTCACCAACAGTCATGTCGATTTCCATCGTCATCTATCAAACGGTTCAACATTCCGCCTTTGAAACTTGTGGTAAGCACTAGGTTGAGAGGAATTTGAGTTTTATTTCAGTTTGATTTTTAACCTCTTCCCCCGGTCTATCTGTTCCAGTTCGACTTTTTGAGAGTCGACTCCCTCCGTTCTATGTCCTGTACGTGTTGGGAGGGTGTTCTGGGCATATGCATCATTGCCAAATAGACTTTAAATCTCATAGATGTAAACATCCTTGCCCTGTCTGCATTACATTTTAATTGCCAAATAGACTTCAAATCTCATTCTAGTGAAGCACAACAAAAGCACCCCTTAGATGCAAACACGCTACTGATTTATTTGTTTGTTTGTTTGAAAACCAAACAAGTAGCTTAAATCACTATTGTCATTACATCATCTAGGAACTTTTTTGCAATGCATTCTTTTCTTTTTTTTCTGAGCAACTATTGGATTTCTTGTTGACCATTACTTAGTTGTTGGAAGGTTATATAAAAGGTTTATGTTATTTAGGAATATGTCATGTTTAATATTGAAAGAAGGGGCAGTATATATTCCAACTTAGATATGATATATTAAGTTATATATATAAAGGCTTAACCATTCTTGGTCGGAATCTGATCTTTTTTATAATAGTGAGTGAGAAACTCAAAGGTGATTGAGATCTTGATAGGTTAATATTGACATTTTACAAGTTTAACTTGTCATATTTGTTGGAAATTAACCCTCAAAATCCCAATCCTCCCAAACCAAAAAAAAAGGTTTGGATGTGATTTGTGTGAGAAACTCAAAGGTGATTGAGATCTTGATAGTTTTTCGAGATGAACTAAAAGGAGATAAAGGTTTGGGTATGAAGGTTCCTGATATAAGTTAGGCCTAAGGTTTTGTGTCTTTCCTAGAACATTTTAAAGGAGCTTGATCTCATTCTGCATTGAATCCAACTAAGGTTTGTGTAGTTTTCCTTCTTATATTTGAAGAAATCTAATCTAATGCACTGCATATTTGAGGAATTGTTAATTCAATGCTTATAAATTTTTTCTTGATTTTTTTTATTCAGGAAAGGTTCTACTTTGGTGATAACATATTGCCATGCTTTGAGAGTGGTATTCTGTTGCTCAACCAAATGTTGCAACAGCTCCCTGATTCTGATAATGTACGTAAAGAGTAATTTTGGTACAAAGTTTTGTTTCTTGTTTAGAGAAAATATTACTCTGAAATGTCCACTCCTGAACTATTCTATATGTGAACTCAGTGGTGATTACTGAGCAGTCCAGTTGTGTTTCTACTACATGAAGAAAGAAGAAAAAGTTACTAAGGCAAAGTTATTGTGATGAGAACTTCCTGAATTCTTATTTAAAGTCTTGATATATAAATGCACTAACCTGATGCATTTTTATATGGTGCTTTCTCTTATTGCTTTCAGATATCCATTCCCTTTCCCGTTGATGGGGCTTGGAGAAGATTCCACAAGGAGCTACAACACTTTCCTTGGTAATTTTTCTTTCTCACACAATATGATTTCTAAATTTGCACTTTTTTTTAAATATGACTTTATAGAGTAGTCTAGTACTGGTTAGGGACCTTATTAAACTTTGCAAGTACAACATGTGTTTAATTCATTTTTAAATTCTTCTAGATTGTATGTGCAAAAGTTCGCGAGGATGACCAATGTCTAGTTCATATAAAAGAGGGTGATCCTAGAGGACGTCATGTTATGATAATTGATGAACTTGGGCAGTCTGGTGGCACACATATTGAATGCCAGGTACACTATTCTTACTTCTCTCTAAGTCGTTAGCTCATAGTTAGAACCTAGTTCTTTCGTAGCCCTTTCCCCTTGGTATTTTGCAACTGCATGTCTACCTTTCATAGCTCAGATATGCTCAACTAAATTGTATTAGATAGATAATAGCAAATTTCATTATTTGCATGATTGCATCATTTTTTTTTCATTGTCTAGTTTTATAAGCCGTAAAATAGTTACTTGGTTAATTTACTATGGTCTGCCTTCATTTCAGAAAGGAAGAAGAACTGAAGCAAAATTACAATTTGAGAAGCTGCCTGGACCACATGAAAGCTGTCATTGGGGATTATCAAAGTTGGACAGAGGAGATGGAGTAGAGGATGCGAGTTTATCAGACTTACTATGAAGGAGGAATTTAGAAGTTGGACAGAGCTATGTGCACCAGATTAGTGCGCCAAAATACACCTAGTATATATATAGACAGAGGTTATTAGTATAACCGCTATGTGAAGCTATAATTTTTTTTATTAAAAAAAAGAACATAGACAGTGGTTATTATAAAAAACCGTTGTCCTTGTCCGAATTTTAAAAAAAATAAAAAAATGAAGGATGGCATCGCTTTTTACAAATAAGCGATTTCCTTGTGTTTTTTAAGAAGGTACAGAGAACAGATCAAGAGGATGCGCCTTGGCCTTGGCTCTAATCAGTTAGCGGTCTCAAACCTGCTCCGGTTCTAATTAGTTTGAAATTTCAAATTATTTTCTCTCATTCCATCATTCATATGATCGTTCGAGTTCTTGAAATAATTTTCATTCTATTTTTTGTGTGTTTTTGTTGTTGAATGATGCTAACGAAGCGGCGAGGCTCAAGTATCAAGGGTATGTCCACTCTGCTGCTCTTAATGTTATTCTCTGTTTCACAAATCCGTATGTTTTCGGAAAGGAGGAAATCGGTCCTCTGAAATAGGGCATGGAATCCGTTGAGGGTGCATTCAAGTCCATTCTTAGTCTTGTTTACCATAAGTGTAACAGGAAACCTGATGAGGTTCTGAGATTTGTTGATTGTAAGTTAAGTCTATGCTATAAATTTTTTGTGTTTGCTTTAGTGTCCCTGTTAAGTTTTGGTTTTATGAAGCTTTTAATTGCTTGCCAATTTGATTGCTGATGTGAGCAGTTTATTGTGTGTGATTATCTACTTTCTATTGTTAAATGTTACTCCGTAAGTGACAAGTTGTAGGAATGATAGATTTAGCTATTATGCCAAAACTCTGGATTTTATCATTCTTGTTTAGTCATTAGGAAAAATATGTTACTAGATTACTCTTCATAGTCTCCATTGTCTCTGTGCTTTGTGGATTGGTATTTGGATGATTTTGCCTAGAAATTTGTTTATTGAATGACCTATTTTAGTTAAGTCGTGCTAGTATTCGAGACTTTGAGACATAACTGATCTTTGTGAACCGATATCATTCACCTGAATGAGTAAAGTGGATTAATTTTCAGGTTCTTCTATCTTTGAGATTGTTGATCATCAACCGGCGTCAGAGCTGCTGTAAGTAAATTTTGCAAGAACAAATAAGGACATTCAATTGCACTTGGAAAATAATAAACAAGGGCATTCAACTGTAAGTGGAAAGAAGTTGACCCTTGTTACAAATGATATTTCTCAATGTCCACTCTGATTGCAAGTTGAGGCTAATTTTTAAATAGCTTCATATTAATATTAAAGTTGGGCCTGAGGTTTGGTGTCTTTCCCAGAACATTTTAAAGGAGCTTGATCTTATTCTGCATTGAATCCAACTAAGGTTTGTGCAGTTTTCCTTCTTATATTTGAAGAAATCTAATCTAATGCACTGCAGATTGGAGGAACTGTTAATTCAATGCTTATAAATTTTTTCTTGGTTTTTTTTTATTCAGGAAAGGTTCTACTTTGGTGATAACATATTGCCATGCTTTGAGAGTGGTATTCTGTTGCTCAACCAAATATTGCAACAGCTCCCTGATTCTGATAATGTACGTAAAGAGTAATTTTGGTACAAAGTTTTGTTTCTTGTTTAGAGAAAATATTGCTATGAAATGTCCACTCCTGAACTATTCTATATGTGAACTCAGTGGTGATTACTGAGTAGTCCAGTTGTGTTTCTACTACATGAAGAAAGAAGGCAAAGTTACTAAGGAAAAGTTATTATGATGAGAACTTCCTGAATCCTTATTTAAAGTTGTGATATATAAATGCGCTAACCTGATGCATTTTTATATGGTGCTTTCTCTTATTGCTTTCAGATATCCATTGCCTTTCCCGTTGATGGGGCTTGGGGAAGATTCCACAAGTCGCTACAGCACTTTCCTTGGTAATTTTTCTTTCTCACAAAATATGATTTCTAAATTTGCTCTTTTTTTTGAAATATGACTTTATAGAGTAATCTAGTACTGGTTAGGGACCTTATTAAACTTCGCAAGTACAGCATGTGTTTAATTCATTTTTAAATTCTTCTAGATTGTATGTGCAAAAGTTCGGGAGGATGACCAACGTCTAGTTCATATAAAAGAGGGTGATCCTAGAGGACGTCATGTTGTGATAGTTGATGAACTTAGGCAGTCTGGTGGCACACTTATTGAATGCCAGGTACACTATTCTTACTTCTCTCTAAGTCGTTAGGTCATAGTTAGAACCTAGTTCTTTCATAGCCCTTTCCCCTTGGTATTTTGCAACTGCATGTCTACCTTTCATATCTCAGATATGCTCAACTAAATTGTATTAGATAGATTATAGCAAATTTCATTATTTGCATGATTGCATCATTTTTTTTTTCATTGTCCAGTTTTATAAGCCGTAAAATAGTTACTTGGTTAATTTACTATGGTCTGGCTTCATTTCACAAAGGAAGAAGAACTGAAGCAAAAATACAATTTGAGAAGCTGCCTGGACCACATGAAAGCTGTCATTTTTTCGAGCACCTACCCAAAAACAAAAGAAAAACAATTGCAACCCATCTTTGCTCAATGGATACAAGGGATTATCAAAGTTGGACAGAGGAGATGGAGTGGAGGATGGGAGTTTATCAGAGTTACTATGAAGGAGGAATTTAGAAGTTGGATAGAGCTATGTGCACCAGATTCGTGCGCCAAAATACACCTAGTGTGTGTGTGTGCGCGCGCGTGCGCGTGCGTGTAAGATGAAAAATTTGTGTGTGTGTGTGTAAGATGAAAAATTTGCTTAAAATGAAAATGGTCTAGTTTGAAGGTAAATGGGCCTAATTTAAAGGTAAATGGACCTAATTAAATGAGTAATAGATAAATGGGTCTATTTAATGTGTAAATGGGCCTAATTTTATGGGGTAAATGGATAAATGGGTAAATGACCCTAAATATGAGATAAATGTCGCTACCTCTCCCATACTTTCTATTTCTACGAATATTGTCCTTATTTCATTTATAAAAATTACATATTTTAGCCCGTAATTTTTATTTGAAATAATATTATAAGGTGCATCTATAAGATTACATAATGCAATAAAATATGCTACATCACATTTCTTGTCTTTATTTTAAAAAGTGAAAAATATGAGATTACAAAATATAAAGTGAACAAATAATACAATAAAGATTATTATTAATAAATGTGCATTTTCCTAATGTTAAGTAAGTTTCCTACCAAATATTTTCTTTATGGGCTGCTATTTTTATGGCGGTTTTGTACTTTAATGCGACATGTGTCATTAAAAGCCTATTAGCTCAAAATGGTATAACGATGTGCCCATGCACAAAGGTTCGAGTTCAAAATCTCGCACATGCTATTTATGATTGTCTTCTTTTTGTTCCCGTTCATGAATAAGATTATAAAATGCAATAATAAAATGATAATGTGCACAAATAAGATGATATAATGCATATATAACATTATGGTGTGCAAATATAATATTATGTTGTGCAAATATAATATTATTTTGTGCAAATGTAACATTATGTTGTGCATATCTAATAATATAATGTTACGTTGTGCACATATAATATTATGTTGTGCGAATATAACATTATATTGTGCAAATATACTTTTAAGTTGTGCAAATATAACACTATGTTTTGCAAATGTAACATTTATGTTGTGCATATCTAATAATATAATGTTACGTTGTGCACATATAATATTATGTTGTGCGAATATAACATTATATTGTGCAAATATAACTTTAAGTTGTGCAAATATAACACTATGTTTTGCAAATGTAACATTATGTTGTGCATATCTAATAATATAATGTTACATTGTGCACATATAATATTATGTTGTGCGAATATAACATTATATTGTGCAAATATAACTTTAAGTTGTGCAAATGTAACATTATGAAGTGCACAATTAAAATTATAAAGTGGAAGAATTAAATGATGAATTATTTGAATAATATTATGAAATGAATGAATAAAATGATAAAGTGCAAGAAATAAATGATGAATAAAATGATAAAGTGCATGAATAAGATTACGAAGTGCATAAATAAAATGAAAAAATGCAAGAATAAGATTATGAAGTGCACAATTACAATTATAAAGTGCAAGAATAAGATTATAAAGTGCACAATTAAGATTATGAATTGCACTTTTATCATAAAATATAACAAACTATTAAAATTAAGCAAATTGGCCTAGGTAGGAGTCGAACCCACGTCTATGTGCGTAAGCACATTGCTCTACCATTGAGCTAATATGCTTTTAAAACTTATTAATTACAAGAATAAAGATAAGAATAAAATCATTCTACCATATCATATAAGTGCAAAAATAATACTATATTAGTGCAATTTTAGAAAACAAGAGATGTCCATAGAAATATGTTCTCAACACATGTTCCCCCATTGTCTTACTCATCTCACTCACTGAGCTGTCCATAGAAACACCATCAACACACACTTTTCCTTTAGTTTCCCTTGCTGTCATATTCTCAACAATGCTTTTTCCTGCTGTTGCTGTCATACTCTCAATTAGCACTAAACACCTTGTGTTGCCGCAAATCAGACCATAAGTGTCCATTTTGAAGCAATTAGCAAGACAAACTCAATTCTTATAAATGGTTTGTGAATCAACAAACACATCTCTAAAGCTCTCAGCTTTAATTGGTTCTATTGCACGTCACCATAGATAAGAATATAAGGCTCCAACACATCTCTAAATCAATTCTAAGGCTCGAACACATCTCTAAATCAATTATATTGCACATCTCTAAGGCTCAAACACATCTCTAAATCAATTCTTATGAATGGTTCTATTGCACATCATTCTCCAGAGAATGGACAATTCAAATCCGACAGTAAATAAATATGTAGGCAATGAGAATCAAAGATAAGATATAAGCAATTTCATCAAAATCGACTCAACTTCCTCTTCTAAAAATCACGAGAATCTACTGTAAATGAAAGGGTGAGGAAGGATGATGTACTGTACTTACCTGAGTGAAATCACAATCGAGAAATTCAAAGTCACCTAGATGAACTGAAGCCACTGGACGCAGTGGCGGTTCCAACGATCGGCCATCCCAAGCACGCCTGGGATGCACTTGTTCGATTCAGGGAATCCGGAAAATGTAGACGATGCAGCCCCGTCCACGATACATTGAACAACCAATTCCGGACAGATTCATCCACAAGAACGGTCGCATTCAGGCAGAAGCAACAATGACCCCCCGATCTGCTGATCGATTTCTCCCACCTATCGGATGAAGACGAGCTCCGAAAGATTCGATACCGGTGTAGGAGGAATGCGAGGGAAGACTCCAAAAAAATTTCTACCAAATTAATCTATGGCCTGCATGAGCTACTACACTTCACAATTTCAAAATTTGTAAATATATAACATATCAGGCCGTTCAAAGCCCTGTCAATGATGTATTCACTCAATTCCAATAAGCAATTATATCAATTATAAAAAATGATAATATATTTTTTTTATGGGCCATCATGATGAGAGTCAAAAAGTTCAAAGAATCAAACACCGGTTTTTTTGTGGAGTAGCCAATGCATAAGCGGATAATCACACATGAAAGCATGATTAAAGAACAGAAAGCCTATTCAGCTCCCCTGCATAAATAATGTACTTAGTGTGTCAAGATCTGTAACAATGTAGGAACAGCAAAATGATACTACTAACCTAATCAAGTGATCAGAAAGATCGAAAATTCCCATCGATTTGAAAATCATTTGATGAAAATTGAGTTAGTGTGTAAATAAAGTAACCACACACCTTGACAACCAACTTAGACCAATCGGGGTGTATATGTTAGAATACCCTGTATATATAAACAGCACAAAAGTAAGCATTATGCACCTGTATCTTTCCTGTATGATTTGCATTCAAATTACTTTTCACCGTATGCAATTAATTATCTGAAGCCAGAACCCAAAATCCATTGCAGTGCAGGCAAAACCAAAAAAAATGCAGGATATTATCAACCAAAAGGACCTACCTCCTGCGTTTCACCAGTGCGGTAGAGCACATCCGTAGATAAGCAGTGATCCTTGAATGCTGGGTCACAGTTTGGTTCGTCTGCCAAACCAAGCAACTCATCCTATGATAGTTCGAAAAGTTTGCTAGTTAACATCTAAGTGTCCCATTCAGATTCAGAGATTCAAATGGGGAAACAAATAGCAAATGATTTATGCTTCACTAGTTCACTCGATATACACTATCAATTTAGAATCAGAGCATCAAATGGCAAATTCCAATTGAAATTAAATAAACATGTTTCAGCTTCATAATTAGAAATTGGAGCTTCACGAGTGAAGAAACCCTCGCTAGTGACATGTAACTAACAGCTGTGAGCTACATACCTGGAAATTCCAAAAATGAGAGCCTACAAAATTCGCGAAACCTCCAACTTGGACGGTGATGATTTCCTTCATGATAAACTGATGTGCAGATGGTGCGAGATTCACCTCAATCTTTTGAAATCAAAGCAAAAAACAACAGAAACTACAATGAGCGAAATTGAACACAAGCAGAAAAGGAAAATCCACACACATCCAACTAGGAAATCAAAGGTTTAAGCATCTGTACTGTATGTTCATACTTCTAGGTCAAAAAGGAGGAAAATCAATACATCTCGAAGAGGCAATTCATGGAGGAAGAATTGAGAAATTCAAAAAAAATCTTCCAAATGAATTTAACAGCGAAGGGAAGAGAAAAAGAAGATACTAGAAAGAGCTGCAAACTTCGATTGAGAGCGGAACAAGAAGAAGATTAAACTCCACCTGATCAAACGGTAGTCGACGCCGCGCTCGAAACCCGCCACCGCAGCTTTCGCGACCTCTTGAAGAGAGAGAGAGAAGACGGAAACCGGCGTAGGAAGACAATACCGGTGTATGCATAGGAATATGGTACCGGTGTAGGTGTAGGAAGACGGAACCCTAGCTCGCCGGCGCGGATGAGAAGACGGGGCAGGAGAGATCCGAGATCTGGTGCAGAAGATGTGTGCCAGAGGCACTGTCGAGAGGAGGAAGAGGTGAAGGGCCTTTTTTTAAGGCCGGTCCAGTTTTTTTTTTTTTTTAAAACCCGCGTTAGATTTTTCCCTAATTACCTCATTTTCACTTTAAGCAATTTTTTCATCTTTAAGCCCCTTTTTCACTTTAACCTCACCCTATATATATATATATCTAGACAGAGGTTATTAGTATAACCGCTATGTGAAGTTATAATTTTTTTTATATAAAAAAAAAAAACATAGGCAGCGGTTATTATAAAAAACCGTTGTCCTTGTCCGAATTTAAAAAAAATAAAAAATGAAGGATGACAACGCTTTTTACAAATAAGCGATGTCCTTGTGTTTTTTAAGAAGGTACAGAGTACAGATCAAGAGGATGCGCCTTGGCCTTGGCTCTAATCAGTTAGCGGTCTCACGCCTGCTCCGGTTCTAATTAGTTGGAAATTTAAAATTATTTTCTCTCATTCCATCATTCATGATCGTTCTTTCATTCTATTTTTTGTGTGTTTTTGTTGTTGAATGATGCTAACGAATCGGCGAGGCTCAAGTATCAAGGGTATGTCCACTCTGCTGCTCTTAATGTTATTCTCTGTTTCACAAATCCGTATGTTTTCGGAAAGGAGGAAACCAGTCCTCTGAAATAGGGCATGGAATCCGTTGAGGGTGCATTCAAGTCTATTCTTAGTCTTGTTTACCATAAGTGTAACAGTTTTCCTAATGAGGTTCTCAGATTTGTTGATTATAAGTTAAGTCTATGCTATAAATTTTTTGTGTTTGCTTTAGTGTCCCTGTTAAGTTTTGGTTTTATGAAGCTTTTAATTGCTTGCCAGTTTGATTGCTGATGTGAGCAGTTTATTGTGTGTGATTATCTACTTTCTATTGTTAAATGTTACTCCATAAGTGACAAGTTGTAGGAATGATAGATTTAGTTATTATGTCAAAACTCTGGATTTTATCATTCTTGTTTAGTCATTAGGAAAAATTATGTTACTAGATTACTCTTCATAGTCTCCATTGCCTCTGTGCTTTGTGGATTGGTATTTGGATGATTTTGCCTAGAAATTTGTTTATTGAATGACCTATTTTAGTTAAGTCGTGTTAGCATTCGAGACTTTGAGACATAACTGATCTTTGTGAACCGATATCATTCACCTGAACGAGTAAAGTGGATTAATTTTCAGGTTCTTCTATCTTTGAGATTGTTGATCATCAACCTGCGTCAGGGCTGCTGTAAGTAAATTTTGCAAGAATAAATAAGGACATTCAATTGCGCTTGGAAAAGAATAAACAAGGGCATTCAACTGTAAGTGGAAAGAAGTTGACCCTTGTCAAAAATGATATTTCTCAATGTCCACTCTGATTGCAAGTTGAGGCTAATTTTTAAATAGCTTCATATTAATATTAAAGTTAGGCCTCAGGTTTGGTGTCTTTCCTAGAACATTTTAAAGGAGCTTGATCTTATTCTGCATTGAATCCAACTAAGGTTTGTGCACTTTTCCTTCTTATATTTGAAGAAATCTAATCTAATGCACTGCATATTTGAGGAACTGTTAATTCAATGCTTATAGATTTTTTCTTGATTTTTTTTTATTCAGGAAAGGTTCTACTTTGGTGATAACATATTGCCATGCTTTGAGAGTGGTATGCTGTTGCTCAAGCAAATGTTGCAACAACTCCCTGATTCTGATAATGTACGTAAAGAGTAATTTTGGTACAAAGTTTTGTTTCTTGTTTAGAGAAAATATTGCTCTGAAATGTCCACTCCTGAACTATTCTATATGTGAACTCAGTGGTGATTACTGAGCAATCCAGTTGTGTTTCTACTACACGAAGAAAGAAGGCAAAGTTATTAAGGCAAAGTTATTGTGATGAGAACTCCCTGAATCCTTATTTAAAGTTGTAATATATAAATGCGCTAACCTGATGCATTTTTATATGGTGCTTTCTCTTATTGCTTTCAGATATCCATTGCCTTTCCCGTTGATGGGGCTTGGAGAAGATTCCACGAGTAGCTACAACACTTTCCCTGGTAATTTTTCTTTCTCACACAATATGATTTCTAAATTTGCTCTCTTATTGAAATATGACTTTATAGAGTAATCTAGTACTAGTTAGGGACCTTATTAAACTTTGCAAGTACAGCATGTGTTTAATTCATTTTTAAATTCTTCTAGATTGTATGTGCAAAAGTTCAGGAGAATGACCAATGTCTAGTTCATATAAAAGAGGGTGATCCTAGAGGACGTCATGTTGTGATAGTTGATGAACTTGGGCAGTCTGGTGGCACACTTATTGAATGTTAGGTACACTATTCTTACTTCTCTCTAAGTCGTTAGCTCATAGTTAGAACCTAGCTAGTTCTTTCATAGCCCTTTCCCCTTGGTATTTTGCAACTGCATGTCTACCTTTCATAGCTCAAATATGCTCAACTAAATTGTATTAGATAGATAATAGAAAATTTCATTATTTGCATGATTGCATCATTTTTTTTTCATTGTCCAGTTTTATAAGCCGTAAAATAGTCACTTGGTTAATTTACTATGGTCTGGCTTCATTTAAGAAAGGAAGAAGAACTGAAGCAAAAATACAATTTGAGAAGCTGCCTGGACCACATGAAAGTTGTCAATTTTTCGAGCACCTACCCAAAAACAAAAGAAAAACAATTGCAACCCATCTTTGCTCAATGGATACAAGGGATTATCAAAGTTGGACAGGGAAGATGGAGTGGTGGATGCGAGTTTATCAGAGTTACTATGAAGAAGGAATTTAGAAGTTGGACAGAGCTATGTGCACCAGATTCGTGCGCCAAAATACACCTAGTATATATATACAGACAAATGTTATTAGTATAACCGCTATGTGAAGCTATAATTTTTTTTATAAAAAAAAAGAACATAGACAACGGTTATTATAATAAAACCGTTGTCCTTGTCCGAATTTAAAAAAAAATAAAAAAAATGAAGGATGGCAGCGCTTTTTACAAATAAGCGATGTCCTTGTATTTTTTAAGAAGGTACAGAGAACAGATCAAGAGGATGCACCTTGGCCTTGGCTCTAATCAGTTAGCGGTCTCACACCTACTCCGGTTCTAATTAGTTGGAAATTTCAAATTATTTTCTCTCATTCCATCATTCATGATCGTTCAAGTTCTTGAAATCATTTGCATTCTATTTTTTGTGTGTTTTTGTTGTTGAATGATGCTAAAGAATCGGCGAGGCTCAAGTATCAAGGGTATGTCCACTCTGCTCCTCTTAATGTTATTCTATGTTTCACAAATCCGTATGTTTTCGGAAAGGAGGAAACCGGTCCTCTGAAATAGGGCATGGAATCCGTTGAGGGTGCATTCAAGTCCATTCTTAGTCTTGTTTACCATAAGTGTAACAGTTTTCCTAATGAGGTTCTCAGATTTGTTGATTGTAAGTTAAGTCTATGCTATAAATTTTTTGTGTTTGCTTTAGTGTCCCTGTTAAGTTTTGGTTTTATGAAGCTTTTAATTGCTTGCCAGTTTGATTGCTGATGTGAGCAGTTTATTATGTGTGATTATCTACTTTCTATCATTCACCTGAACGAGTAAAGTGGATTAATTTTCAGGTTCTTCTATCTTTGAGATTGTTGATCATCAACCTGCGTCAGGGCTGCTGTAAGTAAATTTTGCAAGAATAAATAGGGACATTCAATTGCGCTTGGAAAAGAATAAACAAGGGCATTCAACTGTAAGTGGAAAGAAGTTGACCCTTGTTACAAATGATATTTCTCAATGTCCACTCTGATTGAAAGTTGAGGTTAATTTTTAAATAGCTTCATATTAATATTAAAGTTGGGCCTGAGGTTTGGTGTCTTTCCTAGAACATTTTAAAGGAGCTTGATCTTATTCTGCATTGAATCCAACTAAGGTTTGTGCAGTTTTCCTTCTTATATTTGAAGAAATCTAATCTAATGCACTGCAGATTTGAGGAACTGTTAATTCAATGCTTATAAATTTTTTCTTGATTTTTTTTATTCAGGAAAGGTTCTACTTTGGTGATAACATATTGCCATGCTTTGAGAGTGGTATACTGTTGCTCAAGCAAATGTTGCAACAACTCCCTGATTCTGATAATGTACGTAAAGAGTATTTTTGGTACAAAGTTTTGTTTCTTGTTTAGAGAAAATATTGCTCTGAAATGTCCACTCCTGAACTATTCTATATGTGAACTCAGTGGTGATTACTGAGCAATCCAGTTGTGTTTCTACTACATGAAGAAAGAAGGCAAAGTTATTAAGGCAAAGTTATTGTGATGAGAACTCCCTGAATCCTTATTTAAAGTTGTGATATATAAATGCGCTAACCTGATGCATTTTTATATGGTGCTTTCTCTTATTGCTTTCAGATATCCATTGCCTTTCCCGTTGATGGGGCTTGGAGAAGATTCCACAAGTAGCTACATCACTTTCCTTGGTAATTTTTCTTTCTCACTAAATATGATTTCTAAATTTGCTCTCTTTTTGAAACATGACTTTATAGAGTAATCTAGTACTAGTTAGGGACCTTATTAAACTTTGCAAGTACAGCATGTGTTTAATTCATTTTTAAATTCTTCTAGATTGTATGTGCAAAAGTTCAGGAGGATGACCAACGTCTAGTTCATATAAAAGAGGGTGATCCTAGAGGACGTCATGTTGTGATAGTTGATGAACTTGGGCAGTCTGGTGGCACACTTATTGAATGCTAGGTACACTATTCTTACTTCTCTCTAAGTCGTTAGCTGATAGTTAGAACCTAGTTCTTTCATAGCCCTTTCCCCTTGGTATTTTGAAACTGCATGTCTATCTTTCATAGCTCAGATATGCTCAACTAAATTGTATTAGATAGATAATAGCAAATTTCATTATTTGCATGATTGCATCATTTTTTTTTCATTGTCCAGTTTTATAAGCCGTAAAATAGTTACTTGGTTAATTTCCTATGGTCTGGCTTCATTTCAGAAAGGAAGAAGAATCGAAGCAAAAATACAATTTGAGAAGTTGCCTGGACCACATGAAAGCTGTCATTGGGGATTATCAAAGTTGGACAGAGGAGATGGAGTGGAGGATGCGAGTTTATCAGAGTTACTATGAAGGAGGAATTTAGAAGTTGGACCGAGCTATGTGCACCAGATTCGTGCGCCAAAATACACCTAGTATATATATATATATACAGACAGAGGTTATTAGTATAACCGCTATGTGAAGCTATAATTTTTTTTATAAAAAAAAAAGAACATAGACAACGGTTATTATAAAAAAAAACCGTTGTCCTTGTCCGAATTTAAAAAAAAATAAAAAAAATGAAGGATGATAGCGCTTTTTACAAATAAGCGATGTCCTTGTTTTTTTTAAGAAGGTACAGAGAACAGATCAAGAGGATGTGCCTTGGCCTTGGCTCTAATCAGTTAGCGGTCTCACACCTGCTCCGGTTCTAATTAGTTGGAAATTTCAAATTGTTTTCTCTCATTCCATCATTCATGATCGTTCGAGTTCTTGAAATCATTTTCATTCTATTTTTTGTGTGTTTTTGTTGTTGAATGATGCTAACGAAGCGGTGAGGCGCAAGTATCAAGGGTATGTCCACTCTGTTGCTCTTAATGTTATTCTCTGTTTCACAAATTTGTATGTTTTCGGAAAGGAGGAAACCGGTCCTCTGAAATAGGGCATGGAATCCGTTGAGGGTGCATTCAAGACCATTCTTAGTCTTGTTTACCATAAGTGTAACAGTTTTCCTAATGAGGTTCTCAGATTTGTTGATTGTAAGTTAAGTCTATACTATAAATTTTTTGTGTTTGCTTTAGTGTCCCTGTTAAGTTTTGGTTTTATGAAGCTTTTAATTGCTTGCCAGTTTGATTTGTTGCTGATGTGAGCAGTTTATTGTGTGTGATTATCTACTTTCTATTGTTAAATGTTACTCCGTAAGTGACAAGTTGTAGGAATGATAGATTTAGCTATTATGCCAAAACTCTGGATTTTATCATTCTTGTTTAGTCATTAGGAAAAATTATGTTACTAGATTACTCTTCATAGTCTCCATTGTCTCTGTGCTTTGTGGATTGGTATTTGGATGATTTTGCCTAGAAATTTGTTTATTGAATGACATATTTTAGTTAAGCCGTGCTAGCATTCGAGACTTTGAGACATAACTGATCTTTGTTAACCGATATCATTCACCTGAACGAGTAAAGTGGATTAATTTTCAGGTTCTTCTATCTTTGAGATTGTTGATCATCAACATGCGTTAGGGCGGCTGTAAGTAAATTTTGCAAGAATAAATAAGGACATTCAATTGTGCTTGGAAAAGAATAAACAAGGGCATTCAACTGTAAGTGGAAAGAAGTTGACCCTTGTTACAAATGATATTTCTCAATGTCCACTCTGATTGCAAGTTGGGGCTAATTTTTAAATAGCTTCATATTAATATTAAAGTTGGGCCTGAGGTTTGGTGTCTTTCCTAAAACATTTTAAAGGAGCTTGATCTTATTCTGCATTGAATCCAACTAAGGTTTGTGCAGTTTTCCTTCTTATATTTGAAGAAATCTAATCTAATGCACTGCAAATTTGAGGAACTGTTAATTCAATGCTTATAAATTTTTTCTTGATTTTTTTTATTCAGGAAAGGTTCTACTTTGGTGACAACATATTGCCATGCTTTGAGAGTGGTATTCTGTTGCTCAAGCAAATGTTGCAACAACTCCCTGATTCTGATAATGTACGTAAAGAGTAATTTTGGTACAAAGTTTTGTTTCTTGTTTAGAGAAAATATTGCTCTGAAATGTCCACTCCTGAACTATTCTATATGTGAACTCAGTGGTGATTACTGAGTAGTCCAGTTGTGTTTCTACTACATGAAGAAAGAAGAAAAAGTTACTAAGGCAAAGTTATTGTGATGAGAACTTCCTGAATCCTTATTTAAAGTTGTGATATATAAATGCGCTAACCTGATGCATTTTTATATGGCGGTTTCTTTTATTGCTTTCAGATATCCATTGCCTTTCCCGTTGATGGGGCTTGGAGAAGATTCCACAAGTAGCTACAACACTTTCCTTGGTAATTTTTCTTTCTCACACTATGATTTCTAAATTTGCTCTTTTTTTGAAATATGACTTTATAGAGTAGTCTTGTACTGGTTAGGGACCTTATTAAACTTTGCAAGTACAGTATGTGTTTAATTCATTTTTAAATTCTTCTAGATTGTATGTGCAAAAGTTCGGGAGGATGACAAACGTCTAGTTCATATAAAAGAGGGTGATCCTAGAGGACGTCATGTTGTGATAATTGAGGAACTTGGGCAGTCTTGTGGCACACTTATTGAATGTCAGGTACACTATTCTTACTTCTCTCTAAGTCGTTAGCTCATAGCTAGAACCTAGTTCTTTCATAGCCCTTTCCCCTTGGTATTTTGCAACTACATGTCTACCTTTCATAGCTCAGATATGCTCAACTAACACTACTAAATATTTTTTACCTACTGTAACAATAAAATGGTAACGGTTTTTTTAATGTGTTACAATAGATAAGCTTTGGTAATGGTTTCTTAGTGGCGTTATAATAGATAAGTTATAGTAACACCATGTGTAACACTGTGTCATTGTATTACAATGATTAACCAATGCTAACGGCACTTGGTAACAATAGTAAGCATAGGTAACACTAGTCTATCTATGGCAACGGGGTAAAAACGCGGAAAAATAAAAAGAAGGGGTGCGGCCTGGCGGGTATTGAAATTTTGAGAGAGAGAATGAAATATTTAAAATTCAAAACCCTCAATTCCTTAACCTTATCCAGCCGCCCCCTTCATCTTTCCCAATTCCAATTTCTCTTTCTGCAGAATGAAAACCCACCCCACGCCTATCGCGTTGGAGAAGGAGAAAAAAGGTAGGCAATCGTCGCCATTGTTCCACCCCACACCTCCACAACACTTCCCGTGCCTCTGTCCACTCCCATCTCTCCTCTCTTCGATGCTTTCTCTTTGTGTCTTTACTGGTCGATGAATTCCGCCATTGCAAACACTCTTCGTGGACGGACACTACCTCCTCATCTCGGCGCCCTATCTCCACCTCCCTCTCCCTGGAGCTTGGAAGTTGCTCAGCCTCAAGGTGTTGTTCTTTGTTTCTACTTTGAGGTTCTGTTTTGGTACCGCCTGTATTTGTCTCGCTATCTGAACATTCAAAGTTGTTCGAGCCTTGTCGACCACCATTACACTTTGTTTGGCATTTTTCGCACTGCCAACCTATAATTGTGAGTAAATTTGTTGAATTTCTAATCTCAAAATCTTTGTTGATACTAAGTCTATAAACCCTAAATATTGTTTGTATTTGTTGTTCTATGTTTTACTTCTTCTATTGAATGTGAAGTTGAAGCAAGAAAGCTTGATTTAGTGTAGTATGTTTCGCAGGGAATCATGACCCTTGCAAGCAAAAATCACACTAGTTGATCAGGGCGGGCTGCACTTTGACATTTCTATTAAGGCTGGTATAGGTAAGTGATCTAATTTATTTGAATTTTTATTCTTCCCTTTGATTTTTTTGAACTATAATAATAGGTTTCTAGGTGTCGACACACACAATTACTCTATTTAAATAGACATGAACCAATTGAGACACTTCTTTCTTCTAGAAAGTAATCAGCTCTGATCTTATTGATGGTATAAATGTTGATTGATAAATAACTAGGAGACTTGTGTCCAAGCCCTTATAAAATTCTCTAATGAGTTTTATTTGGAATGTTCAAGCCTGTATAAATGTTGTTTTTATAAATAACAAGGAGATCGACTTGTTATATAACAAGGAGATTTGTGTCCAGCCCTTATAAATGATGATGATTTTATAATATTATTGATGGTATAAGTGTTGATTATTATATAAATATCAATTAGAATTATCTAACTAGTCTTATTTGGAATGTCCAAGCCCTTAAATCTCACGAATAGTCGAACACATTGCTTTTTATTCTTTTAATGTTTTTTTGATCATTTGTTTTACTTAGCATCTTTATAAGAGCTCATGAGCTTGATTTTGACTCAAATAGATCATTTGTTTTACTTAGCATCTTTACAAGGCTAGTTAGGAATTAGGTTATTTTTATTTATTAAAGTATGCATCATTACTCAATAGCTTGTTAGAACACTGCTGGTTTCTATTTTACTGTCTAAAAATTTGCTGTTCCTATGACATTGCAGTTGAAGAATAGTCAAGAAGAAGACAAGGGTTAGGTGAATGTTCAAATGCTAAAGGATCGTACCGTTAATTGAAGAGAACGATTTATGATTAGCATGTTTTGGTTTATCTATGAATTTTTATCTAGGTACATCAAACATGAAATAGGATAGGCATTTATATACTTGTATGTTTGTCTTCAATTGAAAAAACCTTCAGAGGTTTGGCTGTATTAAAGATGATTGTTTGAATGAAGGTGGTTCTGATTATTGCTGCCTTTCTCCGTTGCTGAACCTCTTCTAGTAAGTCCCTTCCCATCTCCCTCCTTTCAATTTCAGAAACATCCAGGAACCCTTACCCTCTTCTTTGAACTTTCTCCTCTTTCTGAATTTAAACACCCACAGGTGGCCGGATTGGGAGTATCCCTCTTGAACTGTTGTGCATCCACAATTAAGACCCCTCATTTGGTAGCATCTCTGGTGTCCCAACTTTCACCGATTCGAAGCACTTGGGTGAGTTTCTCCATCAAATTCCAATCTGATGTTGAATGTAGGTTTTGATTTAGTACTCTTATATGTTCAATGCTAATTTAGAACTACTATTGACTATTTTACATAGCAAAGTAAACATCCTAAAACCTTTATAATAGATGGAAGTGGGATCGACGAGATATATATAGTTAGTTTTTGTAATGTCATGTTTTTTATGACGGAGAATCCTAATGAATTCAATAACAGAATTATATCAATTAGGCAATGTGAATTGAGTGGTTAAGTTAGTTCTTCTTTGAAGTTGATTTCTTATTGAACTATATATTTGGTGGTATTTGGTTGCATATTTACATCACTTCTTATTTTACAGCTAGATATAGTGTAATTGGATCCTTGATTTTAGAATTCATCACATAGTTGCCTTTAGAATTTTATAAATATATTGATATTAAATGGACTAAAAGAAACCAATTGCCACTTAATTTTAGCTGTTTGGTAAAGGTTCATCCTATTTCTGCCTATTTCTTTGAAGACATCGGGCAAAGGTACTCTATTCACTTGTATTTACAGCCATTTAGCTTTGTTGTGTTATGTTAGTTTGTTTATTAACATTACTTTGGAATGTGTAAAAGTATACATTACAATCATCCAAAGGCATTTGAAAGCATAGAATATGTAGAACGTATGAAGTTAAGGTCATAACCTCTTTTCTTCTGTAGAGTCAAAACTTCAATTAACACTTCTATTAGTGTATTAATAGTTGTTCAATATTCTTTATTAAGGGAGTCACATTGATTTTTTATTGGGTAAACTGCAGAAAACCACCCCTAAAATATGTCATATTGCTCAAAACCACCACTTACATGGATAATTACCGAAAACCACCCGTTAAAGTGATTTTGGTTGTGAAAAGCCACCCTTGGCACTCTTCCGTCACAGAACTGTCAAACTTGTCCCCACATTTCATTTTTTATTTGTTTTCTTTTGAATATATTGAGATTTCTTTATATTTGAAAATGATAAAGCATATTAATGATTTAAGAAATAAGACAATCAATTAAAGCCCCATAAATCTTTTGAAGAACATCAATTTGCTTATTACAGTCAAATAAAAGACAGGAAGAAGATGAAGTACAAACCCAACAGATGATCTCTGAATTTGGGCAAATCCCCTATTTGAAATACTCACACAATAGGTAATCAAAGAAGATTAAGAACAAACCCAATGCTGAATCTTCTTCCAAGACCAAAAAAAAAAAAGGAAAACATGAAATTGGGGCAAATCCCCTATTTGAAATACTCACACAAGGGGTACCTACAGTCTCCAGAGAGGGGGAAAACATGAAATTGGGGATTCACAACCCATAATTGGAGAAACCAAGTACCAAACCTCATTGGGTTGAATTTGAAAGGAAGAGGAAGGTTCATATTCATCCGCTGAAGAGTTTTTAGCTTTTTTACTTTAGTTTCTCGCGCTCGACTTCAGAGAGAGAGAGGGGGGACATACCAAGAAAATGAAATGTTGGAATTCCAAGAACATCTAATGGATCTGAAATTTCTTGGAGTTGATTTCTATTGCTGATTAAGGTTAGATCTCTCAAAGAGCCGAACCGACCCCTATAAGATCCCACACAACCACCATCCCTTCTCCGCCGCCGACCGCTCCGAGCTCTACCTTATTCTCGAAGAACGCTTCGACCTTCACCCAAATCCCCATCGAAAATCAAAGCCTTGAGGTTTGGGCATGAAATCGCAGAGATCTAGCACCAATCTTTTTTTTCCTAATGGATTTATCGTTTTTCGTCGCCTTGTGTATTCAATATTAAACCCTTGCCTTATTTTTGATCTGTGTATGAACAACCAAACAGGTAAGTCTCCAGCTTCTTTATTTTTGGATAAATATTCCCTTTTGCTTTTATTCCTTTCAACTTTCATAGGTTAATTTGATTATTTTATATTAAAATAGGGGTAATTTTGTAATTTCGTAGATTTAACTGAAGTTTTTGACGGAAACCTGCAAAGGGTGGTTGACTGCTAACGGAACTCTTGTAAGGGGTGGTTTTCGGTAATTATGCATGTAAGGGGTGGTTTTGAGCAATACGAGGTATTTAAGGGATGGTTTTCTGCAATTTACCCTTTTTTATTAGCTAAAAATTTTAGGCTCTCACTTCCTTTTTTTATTAGCTAATATTTTTTTATGAGGTTTAATAGTTGTTCAAAGAGTAGTTCCATTTGTACGTAGGTGATAGAGTTCATCATTATGTGGATTAAATGACATTTCTATCAATTCATGTTCTTACCTTTGATTCTCTGTACAAACAATCTAATTTATGCAAGAATTTATGGAACTAAGTAGAATCACGTACTAGTTGATATTATTTATGGGTCATTATTTTTTATGACTTGGTTTTGTATAAAGTGTTTGTCTTTAATCTCTTTTCTATGATATTAACTTCTCTAAGTTTCAATGATGAAAGGTGGTTGTGATTTGCTATCATATATAGTTCAATTAGCTATAAAATAAGGTGAAAATTTTGAATTCATGGATACTTGTGCTTCTCCATCTCTTTTTCTTAAGAGGAAATGGTTGGAAACTTGAGATGCTTATTTTACTTTGTGATTTTTGTTTGGTGCAGAGGGCTTAATATATCTTGAAAGAGAATGGAGGTCATGAAGTAAGACCATGATGATCTTTTCTTGAAAGAAGCTTAAAATATTGAACGATATCAAATGCCAAAGGATCGGACCACATTTTAAAGAGCACGATTCATGATTCTATGAGGTTTTGATTTATCTATGAATTTTATCTATATATTAGACATGAAATATGATAGGTATTTATATACTTTGTTTTTTTTTTTGATCGAAAAAAAACCTTCTGGTTTGGTTGTATTGGAGATTTAATGTTTGAATGAAAGAGGTTTCAATCTTTGTGATACTTTATGTGAGTTTGTATTTGTGCTTGCTATTAATATTCGTTCAGGGGGTTTTAGAAGTGGTGGTGGGTATAATATACCCCTGTAATTTTTTTTTACGGAAATTTCACGAGGTACCCCTGAGGTAAGGGTTAATTCACGCGGTGTACAATTGTTTTACATATTTCACATGGTACCCCTGAGGTTGTGAAAATTTTTGCACCGTGCCCTTCATCGTTATATTTAACTAGTTCCGTTAGTTTGTTTAAAAAAATAAGAGAATAATTTTTAATTCAATAGAAAATGCTTCTTCTGCGAAGGGAATAGGGCTACCAGGCGCCACATATCGACGAGACGACGACGAGGAAGACGACCCTTTACTCGCCGGCGCCGGTGGTTCTGATTGGAGGGGTAGTCCAGCGACAAGGCGCTCCGACGACCGCCTGTAATTCACCGATACCGCAACAGCCCCGCAGAACCAGTCGGCGACACCAGGTCTCGTAAACAGAGCTGTTGGCGGAGAAGTGGGTGAAGCTGTCCCCATTGAAATAGACGATTACCGGCACTGGCTCCTCGAGTCCTCGGTGCTCAAAGGCTTCTCGATCTCGATGAACTCGTTATATGCTTCGATCTCAGAGGCAGGTCTGTCTGTACACCAGGTTGAGGAGATTGGAGGACTTGTCAATGACGTCAAATGAGAAAACTCCATCAATCGGGTTGGTGTTGGAGGGGACTTTCCTCTCCAAAAACTCAGCTAAGTCCCGACTGAAGCCTTGAAGGTGCTCAATTTCATAAGGTGAGAGGGGTAAGGGGGAAATTTCCCAGATATGAAAACCTAATTTTGACTTTCACCTTAAAGTCGATTTCGTCACAAACAAATCAAAAGCCAAATTAGACACCACGAAGTATCTTTGTTGCAGGTCAGCAAATCCAACCCAGAAAGATAATAAGAGATAAAAAAAAAATCCCAAATATGGAGCACCTCATTGATGGGCAACAAATTCAAGTATACAACCCAGAAAGATAATCGTTTTTTTTTTGAAACAAACTAACGGAACTAGTTAAACATAACCTTAAAGGGCACGACGTGAAAAATTTCACAACCTCAGGGGTACCAGATGAAATATGTCAAACAATTGTACACCACGTGAATTAACTTATACCTTAGGGGTACCTCGTGAAATTTCCGTTTTTTTTATATAAGAAAGTACATTTTAGCCCGGGTCTCTGAAAACCCGAGCTAAAAAGCATGTCATTACATTTGAAAAATCTATTTAACGTAACCCTTTTTTGACCTAGGGTAACATTTGTATAATTGGTGGGATGTGTTACCATAGATATCTATGGTAACGGTTGTTTGTCTATGGCAATGGATGTAGCTTATTATATTGAAGTGTTACCATAAGGTAGCATACCGTTACCATAGATCTATAGTAACGCCACCTACTGTAGCAGAGAGAAAACCGTGACCATAGACCTATAGTAACGGTTTTAATGCTTAAGGTAACTGATTTGGGGCGTTACACTAGGTCCGATATTAGATAGATAATAGCAAATTTCATTATTTGCATGATTGCATCATTTTTTTTTCATTGTCCAGTTTTATAAGCCGTAAAATAGTTACTTGGTTAATTTACTATGGTCTGGCTTCATTTCAGAAAGGAAGAAGAATCGAAGCAAAAATACAATTTGAGAAGCTGCCTGGACCACATGAAAGCTGTCATTGGGGATTATCAAAGTTGGACAGAGGAGATGGAGTGGAGGATGCGAGTTTATCAGAGTTACTATGAAGGAGGAATTTAGAAGTTGGCCAGAGCTATGTGCACCAGATTCGTGCGCCAAAATACACCTAGTGTATATATATAACATTGACAGCGGTTATTATAAAAAAAACGTTGTCCTTGTCCGAATTTAAAAAAAAATAAAAAAAATGAAGGATGACAACGCTTTTTACAAATAACCGATGTCCTTGTGTTTTTTAAGAAGGTACAGAGAACAGATCAAGAGGATGCACCTTGGCCTTGGCTCTAATCAGTTAGCGGTCTCACACCTGCTCCGGTTCTAATTAGTTGGAAATTTCAAATTGTTTTCTCTCATTCCATCTTTCATGATCGTTCGAGTTCTTGAAATCATTTTCATTCTATTTTTTGTGTGTTTTTGTTGTTGAATGATGCTAACGAAGCGGTGAGGCTCAATTATCAAGGGTATGTCCACTCTGCTGCTCTTAATGTTATTCTTTGTTTCACAAATCCGTATGTTTTCGGAAAGGAGGAAACCGGTCCTCTGAAATAGGGCATGGAATCCGTTGAGGGTGCATTCAAGACCATTCTTAGTCTTGTTTACCATAAGTGTAACAGTTTTCCTAATGAGGTTCTCAGATTTGTTGATTGTAAGTTAAGTCTATGCTATAAATTTTTTGTGTTTGCTTTAGCGTCCCTGTTAAGTTTTGGTTTTATGAAGCTTTTAATTGCTTGCCAGTTTGATGTGTTGCTGATGTGAGCAGTTTATTGTGTGTGATTATCTACTTTCTATTGTTAAATGTTACTCCGTAAGTGACAAGTTGTAGGAATGATAGATTTAGCTATTATGCCAAAACTCTGGATTTTATCATTCTTGTTTAGTCATTAGGAAAAATTATGTTACTAGATTACTCTTCATAGTCTCCATTGTCTCTGTGCTTTGTGGATTGGTATTTGGATGATTTTGCCTAGAAATTTGTTTATTGAATGACCTATTTTAGTTAAGTCGTGCTAGCATTCGAGACTTTGAGACATAAATGATCTTTGTGAACCGATATCATTCACCTGAACGAGTAAAGTGGATTAATTTTCAGGTTCTTCTATATTTGAGATTGTTGATCATCAACCTGCGTCAGGGCTGCTGTAAGTAAATTTTTCAAGAATAAATAAGGACATTCAATTGCGCTTGGAAAAGAATAAACAAGGGCATTCAACTGTAAGTGGAAAGAAGTTGACCCTTGTTACAAATGATATTTCTCAATGTCCACTCTTATTGCAAGTTGAGGCTAATTTTTAAATAGCTTCATATTAATATTAACGTTGAGGGTGACTACTGTCAACTGTTTCAGGATATCATTTTTTTAATTACATAGATGATTATCTTTCATTTTGTCTTTATTTAAGCCAGGTTGAAAAAAAATATAAATGCTAGTGAAAATTCTTATGGGAAAGTGCATTGATCTGTCATTAGTTTTAGCTATTTGGGCATCAAATTGCCATTGTTCACTTCTGTTATTTCAAAATGATTAGGATAAATGAATAACTTGAGAGTTGATGTTTAAATATTCTTCTATGTTTCATTGCACTTCTTTGATAAGGATTTTTCAGATAGTGTAAATGTGAATATATTGCATTGAGATGAATGTAGGTGAAATATTCTGAAGAGACATTGCATGGATCGGTTCATTCATAGCAAAACCGGTCTCTTAGATATTCCCTTCTCATTTATGAAATTGTGTTTATTGATCTATATTTCAAAACATTTGGAAGTGGTCACATTTCTAGACTTATGTTTTTCTTTTTTCTTTATAAAGCAAGGCATCATTTCCCAGCGAAGTTTCATGTCCTTTACTCCTCCTCATGTCGTGCAAGTGAAGATGGTTCTACTTCAATTGGACATATGACCCAATTCCTACTTCAAGTGAAGATGGTGCTAGCCTTTCCTTTTTTTTTTTGAGATGTGGCTATGAATAGCGGCATCGTATTTTGTAAATGTTACAATATGATGCTAGTATTTATTTACATGTTTTCATTAAACGGCCTATCATTTCGAAGAACAAACAAAATGCGATGTTCTATTGACAAAAGCGTGTTGTGTATCCAAATAAAAAACATCAGATTATATATAAAAATTGTAGTGCGTTCATATGTTTAACATCAGATTTGTTTATGGTAACAAATGCGAGTATAATTATACACATCAGTTCATTCATCTAAATCAATGTGCAATACCAATTTCAACATTACAATGATATATAAACTGATATATATTTATCAAAATAACATCGTTATCGACCAAATAAATCGATGTGTCATCGCAGAAATAACATCATTTTATTTTGAAAAAACTGATATAAATGTGAGAAACGACAACAGTTATGCCTATATTTCATGTGGTCGGTTAAATTAAAATAATATAAAATCATAAATTATATATCGGACATGATTATAAATGTGATCACTAAAACATAAACTGTTGTCTATCTTGTCTTATGACATTACTTATTTTATAAATAAAGATGTAAATGTCACTTTTTTGCTTTAGGAGGACATCTTCACATGTTTTCAAATGACAAATCATGGATATTAATCAACAATTGAATATGTCATAACCAAAATTTAGGGGTTGTAATTAAGAAAAGGCATCTGCTTAAAACCGATGTGAAAAGTTTGGATCTTTTACTACACGCACAAAGAGATCGGAAATTTTTTTGAAAGACATCTGTTGACAGATGTCTAATTGAAGTTTTCTAGTAGTGGGGGTTGACCCATCCTCCTCCTCCTCACTGGTAATGGATATCACCTCCAGCCCTTGACCCATGTCACCTGAAGAGCTATTCGTGTCACTCAATTAAATCACATTCAGACCCTATACCCTGTCACCTGAACATATACCCGTGCCACCTGATTTTTTACCCGTGCCTCGTCTATCACAATCTCAGCCAAATCGTCCACTTTTTGGGAGGAAGGTGGCTCACTCAGGCATTCTTCCCCCACAGGTTGCTTTACTTCAAAGCTCTCCTTTTGCAACGGACCATCATATATCGCAAGGGACCACAGATCTTCTCCATACTTCGAGTTCAGAGATTTAAACGCCTCGAACACCCAAGAACCATCGAAGATGATAGTGACACATACCAAGACGTTTCCACTTCGATATGATTTCGATGATGGCATCAATCAGCATAGTGATGGATTTGGTGACATGGTATAATATATTAGGTGACATGTATAAAACCACTTCTCTTGTTCATGGTGACAAGATAAAATAAGTTAAGTGACACGTATAATTCCATAATCTGACATGCATCATTAATAGCATAAACAGTTGTTCATACATAGAAGCTTCACATATGTGCGTAACCCCAAAGTACCAAAAGTGTCACATGTGCATAACCCCAAAGTGTCAAAAGCTTAGCATAAATATGTTAACCCCAAAGTACCAAAAGTTTGACATATTTGCTAACCCCAAAATACCAAAAGTGTGACATATGTGCTAACCGCAAAATACCAAAAGTTTGTCATGTGTGCGTGGTCCAACCCCTAACCCCAAACTGAAAATGCAAACTCAGCCTTTGTGGTGAGGCGTTGGACTACTAAAATACCTACGAACGACAACGCTTGACCCGGGGAGTTTCTCCGCGGGATGGGGATCAGGATGTCTTAGGCCGTCTGGGCCTTCTCTTCATGGGCGAGGGGAAGCACGCCATCTCCGATAGCTCTATAGGGATTCTCCATTCTGATCTTGGAGGGACCGGATATAGTACATCCGCGTAACAAGCCTTCCATGCATCAACTTTGTAGAAGTCATTGACGAGAGCGAAGACATTCGTACCTCGATGATTGGCAGCGGCTATGGCATGGGTGCACAGGAACTGGTCAATGTTGAAGCGCTTGCATGTACAGGTACGGGCACTCAAGTTCACAACCCATGACGACGGACCCTTGCGGACCATGAACTCGTGCTGGCTGAGCGCCTTCACGTCCAAGCAAATTGCCATACTATAGTTCGTCTTAATTAGCGCACCGTCCACAAAATCACTCACCAACTTACCCGGTTTGGTGCTTGTTTCTCTGCGCTCCCAAAACAATTTTGACATGGTTTCGATGACGCCATCAATCAGCGCAGTCAAGGGTAGGTCGCGGGGCTCATTGAAGACAGAGTTGAGACACTCAGAGTTGTTCGTCGTCATTATGTTGTACCGATTCCCCAAGAAGAATGCCCGAGCCCAGTTCTGGAAATCGGCCTCCTTCACATATTGGCCCGTAGGGGCTGACACCACACAGAAATCAGCGAACAACTGTTGGAACTCCACCCTCGTGTACGCCTCCGCCATCTTGAAGAACATCCTCTGCAGCCCCTATACCCCTCTATACTTGCACCTGGCGTTCTGAAATAGATTCCATGAGCAGAAGCCTTGCTTTGCAAACACACAATTGTCCCTTATACCTTGGACGATACTCAAATGGCGATTAGATCTACAAAGAAACACACGCATGCAGTTGGGAGATTAGATCTACACATTGCAAAAAAGCTTCTTACAATGTTGTTGCCAACTTCATAAAATCAACGCATGTCATCTAAAAAATCATATTTTTCAAAATTATTTGTACAAATGTGAATATAGAATGATTAATTTATTATGTTAATAGATCATACAATCCAACATGGATTAGGGAAAAGATGTAGAAAGATCACAAAACTCCCATCACTTACTGGAAAGCATGGAAAGCAGCACAATTGGCACAAGTGAGGGAAAAAAGAACACCACAGTCGAATTTTGCTGCTCTATCCTCATACTGCCACATGATTGCAGAGAAAAACCCAGGAATAATTGCTTTGTTTGCTACCGATGAGGCTGATAGATTTAAATATCTATTCCTATCATTCGGGCAATGCCAATGAGCATTCCATGTTTTGAAGAAGGTTGGTTTAATGTGTTTCATAGCATAAATATATGACGTTAGCATCTTATATGTGTGTGTATCAACATGATATAAATTCATTAAAAAAGATGTCACCATCCAATGTTTGCGTTTTTTAATGTATTTAACTCATGCTTGCATCATATTGGATGACATTAATATCACTTAAGTACCATTCTGTATGAATTCAACATCATTTTTTACATTGTCAACACAATAAAAAAGACAATCAAAATGTCTGCATTTTATAGGTTGATGTGGTTGATGGAACTGTAGGATTGTAGAATTGATGTAAAGTCCTCCTTAGGGTTTCCATTCATTGATATAACATATATATAGGTTACAAAGGTATTGGGCCTTAATGGGCTTTTAGCCCACTATACAATATTAAGACCTATGTAATCTATCAAACCCCCGCAGTCGAAACGGGAGGGGTCCTTACAGTGAGACTGGAACGAAAATCAATGAATAACTGTCGAGGTAAACCCTTGGTGAATATATCAACGTACTGATAAGAGGACGGGACATGGAGAACGTGGACATGTCCAATGGCAACCTTGTCCCTGACGAAGTGAAGATCAAGCTCAATGTGCTTCGTGCGTTGATGCTGGACTGGGTTGCTAGCCAGGTAGACGGCGGAGACGTTGTCCGTATAGACCATAGTGGCCTTCTGAAGGGGAAAACGGAGCTCAAGTAGGAGGTTCCGGAGCCAAGAGCACTCGTACACAACGTTGGCAACACCCCTGTATTCGGCCTCAGCGCTGGAGCGAGATACGACGGACTGACGCTTGGCGGACCATGACACAAGGGTGTCGTTGAGGAAGACGCAGTACCCAGACGTGGAGCGACGTGTGTCAGGACAACCACTCCAATCCGCATCAGTGTAAGCAACAAGATCGAGCTTAGAGGAAGGAGTGATCGTGGTGCCGAGCTCAAGAGCGCCGCTGATGTACCGAATGATCCGCTTCAAAGCCTGAAAGTGAGGTTCCCTAGGTGCATGCATGAACAAGCAGACCTGCTGAACGACGTAACTAATGTCAGGCCTGGTGAAAGTCAGATACTGAAGAGTACCAGCGAGGCTCCTGTACAATGTCAGGTCATCAACCAAAGGACCAGAATGAGCACTGAGCTTTTTGGATGTATCGACAGGGGTGGCGACTGGATTACAGTTGACTATCTTAGCTCGAGCAACAATCTCTGCAACATACTTACTTTGTGAGAGAAACAGACCTGACGCATGACGCTGAACAACAACTCCCAAAAAGTAAGACAACTGACCCAGATCAGACATGGCGAATTCCGCACTCAACTGCGAAATAATAGACGTCCGAAGAGCATCAGAAGAGGCGGTGAGAATGATGTCGTCGACATATAGCAACAGGAATGCCAAGTCTGAGCCTCGGTGATAGAAAAACAGATACGAATCGGAACGGCTGCCTGTGAAACCCAAACGGAGCAGATGAGAGGCAAAACGCTGGAACCAAGCCCGCGGAGCCTGTTTCAGACCATACAGAGAGCGCTTGAGGAGACAGACATGCTTCGGACGGTCAGCATCAGCAAACCCCGGCGGCTGAAACATGTAGACCGTCTCATTCAGATGGCCATGGAGAAATGCGTTCTTGACATCTAACTGATGGATGGCCCAGTTGCGCGACAGAGCTAGACTCAGGACCACTCGGATAGTGGCAGGCTTGACCACAGGGCTGAACGTCTCATCACAATCAATACCTGCCTGCTGAGATCTACCGTTCACCACAAGACGGGCCTTATAGCGCTCCAATGTCCCATCAGATCGGAACTTGTGACGAAAGAGCCACATACAACGAATGACGTTCGCCTCAGGAGGGCGAGGAACAAGAACCCAAGTACCATTCTTCGTAAGGGCCCTGTATTCGTCGAGCATAGCCGCCTGCCAATTCGGGTCTTGGAGGGTTGTTTTGTGGGAGGTGGGAATGGGGGAGAGGGAGGTCTGGGTGGAGGCAGAGGGTGATTGGGTGTCGGGACGGATGGGAGCAAGAGGGGCTAAGCATGGGGATGAGGCGGCGGGCGCAGCAGAGCTGCGGGTAAGGGGTGCAGAGGCGGTGTGGGATGCGGCGGGCGCCGCAAGTGGGTGATGCGAGACGGGGAGGGATGCGGCGGGCGCAACATGTGTTGCGGCGGGCGCAGCATGTGTTGCGGCGGGCGCCGCCAGTAGGTGATGCGATGCTGGGGGCATGGGCAATTGATAGGCTGCGGCCGCAGCAGTGTGCGGCGCCCGCGGCAGTGGTGTTTGGCGGGGGGACTGCTTTGCTAGGCCATGAGGTTGGATGGTGGGGCGATGGGTGGTAGTCATGGATACGATCTGACGGGGTCGGAAGACACCGGAGACGCTGCGGGTGTGTGGTCTGGTGGTGGGGGGTGGTGGGGTGGGGAAGGGGGAGACGCAGGAGCACCGGGAGAGCTCTCGGGAAAAAGGAAGTGAGGGAATGGTGACTCAGACTCTGACGGAGACACAGGGGGCGTGGGAGACGCAAAGGGAAATCGCGACTCATCAAAGGTGACATGACGTGAGAGAATGATCTTGTAGGTCTTGATATCGAGGCAAATGTAACCGCGATGATCAGACGGATAGCCTAGGAAGAGACATGGAGTGGAGCGCGGGTGAAACTTGTGCGGGGCTGTGGAGGATTGGTTTGGGAAACACAAGCACCCGAAGGTGCGAAGGTGATCATACCTAGGCTCGGCGTAATAAAGTGTCTGAGCTGGCGAACGATGGTGTAGGGTAGTGGAAGGGAGAATGTTTAGGAGATAACATGTGGTGGATAAGGCGTGAGGCCAATAGGGAAGGGGAATAGATGCGTGGAAGAGGAGAGAGCGCATCATGTTGGTAATGGTTCTGATGATTCTCTCTGCCTTGCCATTCTACTGAGAAGTGTAGGGGCAAGACAAGCGATAGGAGATCCCATTTGCGGCAAAGAAGGAGTGAAAGTCTTTGTTGTCAAATTCACGGCCATTGTCACATTGGAAACATTTGATGGACATGTGAAACTGTGTTTTGATGTAGGTATGGAATCTGGCAAAGATAGGAAACACTTGGGACTTGAAATGCAACGGGAAGACCCATAAGTAATGAGTGTAATCATCAAGAAACAAGAGGTAGTACTTGTGACCCTCCTTGCTAGGCACGGGAGAGGTCCAAATGTCGCTGTGAATGATATCAAAGGGAGCAAGGGTAGAGGTCAAAGACCGTTGGAACGGCAGTCTGGCATGTTTGCCTAGTTGGCAGGAAGAGCATAAACCAGAGCGTGGATCTTTAGTACAAGTGACAAGGTTTTGGGAACGGAGGACATCTAGAACGGCAGAGCTGGGATGGCCCAGGCATGCATGCCACAGGCTGGACGATGATGCCGAGAGGGCGATCGGACACGACTGACTGGACGCAGGAGGTGGTGTGATAGGGTAGAGCTCCCCGGTGCTGTTACATCTCATGCGCGTAACCCCCGTAGTAAGATCGTTCACAGAGAAACCATAGGGATCAAACGTAAGGGAAACGTTGTTGTCAGTAGTGAACCGACGGACAGAGATAAGGTTTTTGACAATCTTTGGGGCAATAAGGACATTGTTGAGGTGTAGTGGGTGGGTTGGGGTCTGTAATTTGGTGTGGCCAATTCCCGAAGTAGCAAGACGACCACCATTTCCGACGATAATAGAGTGGGCAGAGCCCTTAAAAGAAAGAGATGAGAGGTTACCTAAGGAGTTCGTCATGTGGGAGGTGGCACCAGTGTCCATGTACCAAGAAGAGTCTGAAGGTGTCGACTGCATAGAGGAGAAGGCGTGATGATGGTGCGGAGAAGGCCTAAGGAGTCCCTGTTGGATCGGGTATGACCTCGTTGGAGGGGCTGGGTAGCCGTGTGGATGGGCTCCAATGGGGGAATGCCCCCTTTGTAAATGACTGGGAGGGGCAATCATCCTGACGAGAGGTCGTTGGTGATCGTAGAAGGCCATGGTAAGTTATTTTTTTTTTTTTTGGAAGGTAAACAGGCGAGGGGGTGCGGGAGAGAGGTTGGTGAGGGCGGGATCTACTCCACCAAGATTAACAAAATCACAAAGTAATTGATCTTAATCTCATGAAAATAAATCAAAACCATCACGTTGACTTTGTTTGCACAACACACAACGAGAGAGAGGAATTCGATCGAATTCGATCGGCTAATCAAATTCGTGAGGAATGATTGGCTAATGGCGCAATTTGAGGAGGAGAGGGAGAGAGAGAGAGCGGCGGCGAGGAGACAACGCCGGCGACGGTAAGAGGATGGGTGGGGCGGAAGGATCAAATTAGGGTTCCGTGAGGAAGAAAAGGCTGTGATACCATGTAGGATTGTAGAATTGATGTAAAGTCCTCCTTAGGGTTTCCATTCATTGATATAACATATATATAGGTTACAAAGGTATTGGGCCTTAATGGGCTTTTAGCCCACTATACAATATTAAGACCTATGTAATCTATCAGGAATATTATTTACTAGAAAGTATGGGGGCACATTGCTAGGTGAAACTACGCAGGATGCGGACAAGAGTATATATCCGCTTGCATTTTGGATTGTTGATTAAGAAAACAACAATTCATGGAAGTGGTTTTTCTAGCAACTGAAAAAGGTGAAACCACAATCAAATGACCTGGTGTTTGTGTCAGACAAGCACACAAGCATAGAAAAAGCTAATTCTGAGGTTTACCCTAATGTGATACATTGCATATGCATGTGGCACCTTAAGCAAAACATAAAGGTCACTTTCAAGAAAAAGCAGTTGTGTGAATTGTTCCAACAAGCAGTAGAAAGTTACACAATCAGTGATTTCAATCACTACTTTGCTCAAATAACAAAAATCAACAAAGATTTTGATGTGTGACTATTTTACCATGTTTTACGCATACTTTTATTCCGATTCTTGTTCATATTTTATACTTCTGGGTTGGGAAAGTATGAAATTTGTGTAGTTTGTGTTTATTTGCAAGATATAGAGATCTACACAAGTTTTTTTTTTATTTCGCAGGAATTGGAAATATTTTGGAGCAATTTGGAGAAGAAAAAACCGAGCTGAAGAACCACTCGATGTCTAGTGAGATCCACTCAACATCTACTGGAGAAGAGCAGAATTTGGCTAAGTGTTGGACGAAGCAAGCTACTAGAATTCCACTCGAAATCTACTGAGTTCACACGACTTCTAGTGAAGATTTTCCATACTTAGAGCCAAGGAGAAAGGAGCCACTCGAGATCCACCTGAGCACTCGAGATCGAGTGGAGTACTCGACGTCGACTGGACCTTAGTCGATAATGAGTGAAACCCTAGTTGGGCCGAGATGCATCTTGAAGAATCCAAATTAAAGGAGACTTGCTTAAACATGAAGATAAGATCTTTTAGTTTTCCTTAACTCCTATCCTTATGGGTGAATGTCTTTTTAACCTAGGGAATTTTTTTAGTTTATGTTATTTTATTTAAGAAGTTTTATCTTTCGCAATTAGATAGATTTTATTTCCTTAAAGAGAAAGATAGGTTTACTTTAAATAAAGCCTTTGAGACTATTGTTTTAGGCATCCATTAGCACTTTAGCAATCAAGTTATAGAGTAGAGAAAGAGAGAGAGGTAGCCGAGAGTGACAGAGAAAGATTGGAGGCTTTCGGTTGTACTCTTTCGATTAGTTTTAATTCAAAGTTATTTTCTTTATGTTTATGATGATGTTCGTAATAATGAGGTGTGAGTAGTCGTCCCACTTTTAGGGTCGGAGTAAGCCCAACGATAGCCATGTAAGTATGCTTGGGTTTATGATTATTATGTGATTTGCATCTTCTATCTCAAGCTTAATCCACTGCGAAAGTAGTGGACGATTCTTTATTTATTATTTTGAAGCGAAAGTCGATCTATTATGAATTTGGATAGTAATTAGGTTTTGCTTGCGAAAGTCGGTTAACCCTAATTATGAAAAAACATATAAACAAATAGGTTTTTATGCGAGAGCCTCTATGTTTCTATTTGTTGATGACAAAAGATGTCTATTTGATAAAAAAAACATATATCTTTCATAATTCTAGTGATTTACATACATGGTTATTGTCGCGGTAATCCATTCGTATATTATACGGCCTTCTTTTCCAACGCATTGGTGTTGTGAGCTGAATCTGCCATGTTTTACAGTAACTTTTATATCGATTTCTGCATGAATTTCATTCATTTGGGCTTAGATAGTACAGAACTTATGTAGTTTATGTTTATTTGCCAAATTTTGGAATCTACACCAGTTTCTGTTTAATTCGCAGAAATCGAGGCATTTTACAGCAATTCTACAGAAGGTCGGAAAAGCTCGGAAAACCACTACAGAAGTCCAAGGTCAAAGAAGCAACGGAACCAGTCGAATCGAGCCGAGGAACTAGACTACTCGATCTCGAGTAGACCTTACTCGATCTAGACAAGCGTAGCCGAGCAGCCTTGGTCGACAGAGCCTGATCGAGAAAGCCAGACCAACCCAGCTCCGGAGGCTACTCGATCTCGACAAGACCCTAGTCAAGATCGACGAAGACCAGCACCACACCCGGAGTCCTCGAGGAGAAAGCTGATCGAGAAGCCGAGGACGAGAACCCGGACAACCCTACTCGATCTCGACAAGCCCTAGTCGAGATCGACAAGACCCACAATGCCAGTCCGAGTCCTTGCCGAGGAAGAGTTGCTCGACCAAGAAGACCACACCAGTACTCGATCTCGACGAAGCTTGGTCGAGATCGACGAGCCAGAGTCCAGATCCAGACTTGTCGAGCATACCTGCCCGAGGAGACCTAGTCGATGACCCATCCCTACTCGAGGTCAACTAGGGCTACTCGAGGTCGACGAGCGCCAGGAGCCAATTCTGAGCCACATCGAGCAGATCTAGCCGAGGAGTCCATTCGACGAAAAATCCTACTCGAGGTCGACGAGCCGTGGTCGAGGTCGAGTAGACCCAGTTCCCAGAAACGCGTCGACGTGACGAGTCCTACTCGACTTGGGATTCCTTGGGGCCGAAGGAGGAAGATTCTATCCGATTTTGAGCAAAGTTCTATCTATGGAGGGAAATCTATCAAGACATAAAGACTTACCTAGTTTAGAATTATCCTTTCCTTGTTGATTTATTTCCTTAAAACAATTTATTTATCTTTAAAGCATTAGATATAGATTTAGATATAGAGATAGATGATTATTTCCTTGATTAGCGAGGTTTGATCACTATAAATAAGGCCCTTGAGGCTGGTTTTTCATTCATTCAATTTCAGATACAATTAGTTAGTTACATAAAGAGAGGTTGTACGTTGGAGTTTATTTTATGCAAGTTAGTTCTTTTCATCAATCAATGTCCGCGATTGCAATGAGGCGTGAGTAGTCTACCCACTTCTGGGGCTGGGGTGAGCCCGACGGTGGCCATGTGAGGCGATGCAATAAAGGTCAGATCTTTTTGTGCGATTCATCTTCTATCCCTATGAGCATGATTCTTTTGCGAGAGTTGAAGGTGATCCTTGTTTGTGTTATTGAAGCGAAAGTGATCTTAATGCAACTTGGATTAATTATGTGAAAAAGGGTTAGTAACAATTAGGGTTTATGCGAAAGCCTCTATTTGCCTATTTGTTAATGACGAAAGTTATTTGATGGAAAGCATGATCTTTTATGCCTTGATGTGTTACTTTGCATGGTTATCGCTGTGGAGTTGATACCCTGGTCTTGGAAGTCTTTTATTATATTGAGTTTATTTCTGTCGAAAATCTGAATTCTACATTCGAATTTGCAATTTATATTTTCTGTCAATTCTTGTCGATACAGAGGAGATCTTGTCGATTCGATCCTGACTATTCGAATGTAGAATTCAGATTTTCGACAGAAATAAACTCAATATCTCCTCTGTATCGTTGTCTTCTGTTGTCGATTTCTGAAGTTGCTGTCTTGACTTCTGAAGTTGCTGTCTTGACTTGCCCTTGTCGATCTCGAGTAGGGTTGGTCGAGATCGAGTTGCCCTTGCCGGGTTTGCCTGTCTGCTGTGATTTTCAGTTTCGGTTGTCGACTGCTGTGGTCGATCTCGAGTACTATTTGTCGAGATCGTCGAGCCTTTGCTTTGCTTTTACTTGCTGTTTTGCTTTGTTCTTTGCTTTTGTTTGTTATTTTCTGCTTTTGTTTTTGTTGTTTCTGTCGTTTCTGTCCTTCTGCTGCTTTGCATGTGAGATCTGTAGCTACCTGAGAACTGCTGACGTGCTTTCTCGTGGATTCGATCCTGACTATTCTCTTACTACAACGGGAGGAAGTCTTGTATTTATTTGCTGAGACAGGGAAGTCAGTCTGATCTTTATTTTATATTTATTTCATACTTGACCATCCTCCTGCAACAACAATTGGCTACTGGTTTTTTTACTTGAGAACGACTGCATTCTAGTCGACATCGAGTGGATTGACACGACATCGACTGCCCTTTAGTCGACGTCGATTGTTTGCTTTTGTTTTACAGGATTGCACTAGGAATCGACAACCACAGTAGATATCGACTAAATTTCAGTTGACGTCGAGTGACTTCTATTCGATACAGAGAGCTACTTTCGGGACTATTTAAGCGAGCGCAGACACACTTCCTCGAGGATCGATCATGATTCCCTTCCACTACAGCGGGGGAGTCTTGTACTTTATCTTTGCTAGGAGACATGAGTTGGTTTGCTTACGATTCATATTTATATACATACTTTACTCCCCTACGTCAAATTTATTAACTTATTTGATAGAAGTAGGATTCGAAAAATGGTCTAGAGCACTTGCAAGAGGGCACAGATACAATATGATGACATTCAACAATGCAGAGAGCTTGAATTCTATGGTCACCGGTAAGAAATCATTACCTATAGTAGCCCTAGTAAACTATCTTAGAGAGAAGTTGACAAAATGGTTCCAAGAGAGAAGGGCGCTTGTGGAAAAGAAAACACACGGGTTGCCCAAAAATATTGTTACAATTCTTGGAGAATTGCAAACATCAGCTGAAGGGTACCATGTTCAGAAAATAAATGGTTTCCAATTTGAAGTTGTGGGAGAAGGGACAACAACAATGGTTGATTTTTCAGCAATGACATGCACTTGTAGAGTGTTTGACTTGCAAAAGATCTCATGTGTACATGCTTTTGCTGCTATAACACACAACAAAGCCATTGTAACACACTTCGTTGGAAACTTCTACACTATCGAAGCTTGGAAGATAGCATTTCATGAGACAATATGCCTAGTGCTACAAGAGAATGAAATAAATATCCCTATACAAATTAAACATAACAGATGTTTACCACCTCTGATAAGAAAAAGAAGTGGAAGACCAACTACAAAAAAGAAAAATATGCATTAGAGAATTCAAAAGAAGGACAACACAGATTACACAGTGGCTGAAAAGAGAGTAGAAACAAAAGGGCATTTAGCTGACAAAGGATGACAAAGCATCACAGGTAACTGACAAAGGCATGATAGGAAGTTGACAAAAGGATGACAGATAGCAGATAAGAATGACATCAAATAGCTAATAAAAAAAACATTTACTCGAGTATACTATTATATATTTCCTTTATTTTTACAACACAACTCTTATATAATTACTTTATAATCAACAGTTTTTATTATTAGTGTGTCAGCATATTACATATTTACCCATTACTGATCAGTTTGCAAAAGAAATTTATAAGCTAAATCAAACGCTTCATCAACTATTCATTAAACTAAATGTCAGCTATATAAACACTTTGTCAGCTTATTTTAACTACATATCAGCCAACACTGGCAGGTTCACAAGAGAGTTGCCAGCTACATAAACCACTGTATCAAGTATCCAATTATCTAAAAGTCAAATATATAATCTTACAATTTATATGATATGTTACAAATAGTGACACCGATAATAAAGAGATATAATCAATAGAAATACGCTAATCATCGCAAATGATTACCTTAATTAAGCAATTACTGATAAACGAAGAACATAAGAAATATCAAGAGAAAAATAATAAAAAACGAATGAACAGAAAAATGACAAGTTACCCAGTGAACAATTATCATATTATATCTGATCGGTGGATATACAATTTATTTAGTAAGGAATTTCCTCTTGTTATGTTGCCATAGCTTTTACAAATGTTTTATTTATGCACCAAACACTCGTTAAAATCAATATAAATCACATTATCATCATTTGAGGATCCAAATATAACTTGTCTGACAATTTAGATCACATGTAACACTTTTTGTTTTTGCTTTTTTTTTATTAGGTAAAAATTCGACACTCCGGACAGGCCCGGTGGGTCGAGAGGCCGAAAAAATCAGCGACGGATAACCCGTCAATACAAGCTGAGAGCAAACATAAAACAACACAACATAATAACCAAATTACATGAGTGCAGTTACAAACTCCGGCTAGTACTATCGATGAAGGAACGGAAGCAGTGTGCGACAACTCATCTGCCGGTTGGTAGAGACACGCAGGGAATCCCTGGGGAACTAAGTGGAAACCTCAGATTTGGACCCGGATATCAACGAGCCTTCAGGTTTCGATCACGTCCACGACCTCTCGCGCGTCGACAAAGGAGAAGAATACCACTCAAAAGCCGCTAGCCCAAAAGCCACAACCACACCGCAAGTAATCCGGCAGACCTAGCCAAATCAGTTTTCACCCTTTTTTTTAAAATTTTTATAAAAATACCCAAAACGGGTCGCTTAGGGCCCAAGGCTTTTGCCTTGGGCCCGAAGAGCAATCCGTGGGTCGCCCTCGGGCCCAAGGCTTTGCATTGGGCCCAAAGGAATGAAGTCGGGCCCAGGCCAAGAATCTCCTCCGCCGACCAGCAGCCAACGAAACCACCGAGCACATGGACGGCGGATCATCGGCAACCGGAGAAGAAGAGAAGACAACAAACCCAGACGGAACCGCAAGGAGGCAGACTCGGCGAGGAGAGAGAAGAGATTGGAGGACGAATCGAAGAAGAGGGGTTCACATTTGAGGAATTAATGAGGCTGATTTGGCCAAGGAGGTTTGATTTTTGAAGGGGGATTTAGATTAGGGGTAGTTAGGAAGGATTTCCCACTTTTGGTTTCTCATTTTTGGTTGGCAAAAAATCTAGAGAGAGGGAGAAGCCCCTCTCTCTAGATTTTCGAGTTTGTCTCTCAATGGATCAAGAGATCATGTAACACTTTTTGTGTTACACTTAGTGTTATACTTGATTTATATATAAATTCACATTAGAGAAACTAAGGATTCTAGAGAGAGGGGCTCTGCCCCTCTCTGGAATTGTGTCAAAAATTCCCAACTTCTAACTTAAAATTGGCCACAACAGTTTGTGGAATTTGTCCAATCCCAACCTCATGTGCCCCAAACTTTCATCGGCAACCCTTAATTGTATCCTCCCTCTCATTCCAATCTATCCTGGGGTGATTTGGGGGTTTTTCGGGGGTTCTAAAATATTAATTTTTGAGGCAAAATTAGCTTGTGATTTGGGGGTTTTTCGGGTCTGATTGGCCTTCCCTCAAATCTCGCTTCGTGCTCCTGGTTTTCGATCCATCGATCTAGTTTCAATCTGGTGTTGTCTATTTCAGCGCCTTTGTGTCATCCCATGGCGGCCGACTGGGAGGTTCTTCTGGTTGCCGCCTTTTGTGCTTCCGTCTCGTATCCGGTGTTGGTGGCTCGTCCTTGCCGTCGGTTGCTTGTGGCCTGCCGTTCGTTTGCTCTGGCGGCTGATGGTCATCATGTTTCTGTCCGATGAGGCTGCTTCTTGCCTGGGCCCGTTTCCTCACTTTCGCACTTGGTCCTTCGGGCCCAAGTTTGAGTCCTTCGGGCCCAAGTATGTGGGTTTGTCAAAAAAAAAAAATCTAAATTTTATAGGCTTGCAATATCCACCCGAAAGGGTTAGAGTAAACCCACTCGAAAGGGTTTGTCGATATTTTTATAGGTGAAAGCTTGTTGGCGTTTTGTTTCAGCAGTTTGCTGCTCTGCTTCTGATGTTTCTCGGAGATCTTCTGCTTGGTTGGGGGGGCGTGGAGTCTGTAGTCGGGTCTGACTCGGGTCGAGGTGGTGCGTTCAGAACGTCTCCGTATTCGGGATAGAGTTTCCTTGGAGTTCGTATGCACTACCCACAGGAGTTAGTGTCCTATTGTACTACTAGCCCGCGGTGCTACTGTTCGGTGGTGCTTGGCTGCATTCTCCGGCGGCTTCCTCAACTTTTTGGGTGTTTGGTCTTCTTGGAATGTTTTGTGGTAGAGTTTATTTCTGTTTGGTTCATTTCGCTTGTTATTTGTATTTCTGTGTTTAGGTTGTTCTATTAGACGGTTCACCGTCTGCCGACTTTGTCGGCTTTCGATGAGTCAGGTATGTCTGACCTTCGAATTTTTACTTAATCAATATATATATATATATATATATATATATATATATATATATATATATATATAAATTCACATTAAAAAATTTTAAAAATTATATTTATACACTATACACTTATATTAACATTTCTATAAACTTTAATTATTAAAATATATGTTTTTAAAAAGGGGTATGTTATGTACACCGCTAATTTTTACTATTTACACCGCAAATCCACCGCATAGGGATGCGGTGGATTAATAAAATTTTAGCCCGACATACCGCATGTACATGCGGTATGTCTGTTCACCGTATAAAAACACCGCATGTATGTGCGGTGGGTTAGGTTTAAACGGAGTCCGTAATACAATAATCCGATTGGGTCGTAGGTATCCAAAACGTACGAAACCTACCGCATGGGTATGCGGTTGGTTTTAAAATATTTTGGGTTCGAAACTACCGCATGGGCGTGCGGTGGTTTTAAAAAATACCGCATTGGTATGCGGAATGTTTTGAAATTTGGGTAAAAAATCATACCGCATGGAGATGCGGTATGATTTTTTACCGTTGGGGTCCCATTATAAATAGGCGTGGGAGCCCAGTTCTCCGACACACCGAATCTTCTCCGATTCCTTTCTTTCCGAGCCCGACTCGAATCTTCTCCCATTCCTTTCTTTCCGAGCCCGACTTTTGGTTCCGTCCATTCCCCGTCCCCATATCTACCACCACTTTGTACCCGGGTTTTGAGATGGTGAAAGATAATCGTGGAAAAGCCGCGACTGATGATGTCGGTCCTTTTCGAAGACATCCGTTACAGGTAACGTTTATAATAATCAATTTGCTTTATTTTTTAATTTGAAGGAAATAGTGTTAACATTTCATTGTTATATATAATGTAGCCGGAACCCACTATACAAAGGCGGAGGACGACAGATGTACCGCCACCGCTGGAGACACAGCCTCAGCCCACGCTATGTAAAAATTGTTATTAGGTGTAGAGAAATTGATATCGAATAAGTATATATTTATGTTATCTTAGGAATTGATAGTATTAGGTTGAAATCATTTAGAAACCTTTGGAAAATCTTGCAACATTTAGTCAGTCATATGATATAGTATCGTATTCGAGCCATAAGATTCTGACAAATACTAGGTGTAGGAAAATTGAAATTGAATAAGTATATATTTATGTTTTCTTATGAATTGTTAGTATTAAGATGATATCATTAATAAACCTTACGAAAATCTTGCCACATTTAGACAGTCATACGATATAGTATTGTAAATGAGCGATAGGATTCTGACAAATATATTTTAATTTACACAGTCTGTGTTGTCGAGAAATTTGGGAGAGAGGGTAGTTTTACAATCTGCTAGGAGAGCTGCCCTTAGGGAGAGGCAGATGTTGGAGGGTGTATCAGTTCCGATGGAGACGGATAGCGACGCGGTAGATGATGATACCGAGGCTGCCGTTAGGGAGATCCAGACGTTGGATGATGTAGTGGATCCTCCGGAGAGGGATACTGAGACTGTAGGAGCTGATACTGGGCCATCTTCTCAGTCACGTGCTGACCAGAGTGAGGGTTTGGGGCACACGTCCCAGTCGTCTATAGAGACATATCAGAGTCTGGTGCAGATTGAGCTAGCCTTGATGTCTGACCCCACAGATGACCCAGTGGTGCAGTCGACCGGAGAGTCTGGTCAAGGCGACCAAGGTATTGAGATGGTGGAGGAGTACCTACTAGGGGACCGAGCACGTCAGACGGATGAGCATGTGCACACTGGAGTTGAGAGAGTGGTAGAGAAGTTGCAGACTTATCCTGACAGTTATCGGGACTACTTTGGGACTAGGTTTGAGAGCGAACAATTGAACTCGTATGACGACACGGCACCTCTGCTCGGAGATGTGGGTGCTGGGACGAGTCATGCTCGAGGTGACGACCAGGAGCCATGGGCCGTTGGGCAGATAGATTTTGCGTCGTTCACCCCGGTCAGTTCTACGGGTGTAGGGAGGATGCCTGGGAGTCAGCATGCGGCGCCATCGTCGACGCCGAGGACCGCCGAGCCTGAGCCGACCATTGGGAGTCAGCATGCGGCGCCATCATCGACGCCGAGGACTGCCGAGCCTGAGCCGATCATTGGGAGTCAGCAGGCGGCGCCATCAGCGACACCTAGGAACTTGGAGGGTGTGCCGATTGCCGGGGGGCATGAGAGGCATGTTGTGCACAGTGCACGTCCTCCGACGATGCGAAGAAGCTGCTTTCCAGAAGTCAAAGAATCTTGATGTTGCTAGGCGTTTCAAGAACGCATGTGTTGGCTTGTTCCAATCCAGATCGGTTGAAACTTTTGCCGCTAGAAGGAGGGGTATGCATGCAGAGTGGGGGCATATTGAAGGGCTTATGCCGTATTTGGAGGCGACGTGGTTACGAGATTACTCGGAGTAGATAGTTCGTGCATGGACAGACGCAATCCAGCATTTTGGTACGACCACGACGAACAGGTGCGCCTATGTTTTCATTATAAAATTCATTATACACGTAATTTGTTTAGGTATAACGATCTTCACCTGCGATTCTCACTTATCTTTTAGGGTTGAGGCTGCTCATTCTGTGTTGAAAAAGACCTTAAACTCTGCAGTCGGTGATTTCACTCACGTGATAAACACAATCGATCTGATGATGGCAGATCAAATATGGGAGGTGAAGAATACATTGGGGAGAGCAAACAACACCTGGCCTACAGACTCCCACGCCCTATGGATTTTCGATCGAATTCGGAATATTGTGTCGAAAGAATGTTTCAATCTGTTGTTCGAAATCTACACAAAGATGGAAGCCGAGCCACCGTCGCAACCATGCAGAGATGCATATTGGAGGGACGTCTACGGTCTTCCATGCACACATGACATGCAAGCTTGTCGAGACACGCAGATACCCATCAGACCATCCCAGATACACAATTTTTGGAAGCAATTGGATTTCAAGAGGCCTCATGTTGACAACGTCCATGATAACACTCCACTCAGCAGAGCTGATGTGGGCATGTCGCGCATGATCAGTTTGTTCCAGAGCGGAGCTATGGACGAGGATACTCGTTGGAGAATCGCGTCGGCATTCAACGACGGGGATCGTCCCTCCCAGACACCGTTGACCACCCCTGACCCGGAGGACCGTAGACCGCTCGGGAGACCGAGGACTCGCCACCCCTGTCAGACGAACCCTCTACCTTTGGAATGTGAGCGTGCTCAGGCTCAACGTCGGGCAGATAGACAGGCGACCACTGGATCCGCACGAGGGCGAGGCCGAGGTCGGGGTCAACCGGCATCAAACGAAACAGATGATGTGGAAGGTACTGAGGAGGCCAATGGGTCCAACGACATTGCCATCGATGACCCTCCTAGGGGCAGAGGAGTAGGCAGAGGCTGAGGACGGGGTCGTGGAAGGGGACGTGGAAGGGGACGTGGACGAGGTCGATAAGCGTCGGAGCCAGATCCGGAGATTGTAGGTGACATTCCAACACCAGCACCTACGGCGCTTCCACCACAGAATCTACCTCGAGTAGAATTCAATTGGGGCACTGGCAACGTCGACGAATTCATGATTACTTTCGTACGAGCCGTCACAAATGTTGCAGGTGATGGTCACTATGGGCATAGGTCTTTAGCTTGTCTTCTGAACTTGGGACAAGACGCATGGCTTCGAGTTCGACGAGAGCTGGCCGTTGAGTTGCAGGTGCATTCAGATCGGTACCATTACTATCCGGCCTTAGATGAGCTCATCATGAGGGTCAACTATTTCGGCACGTGTCATGATGCTACGTATTGGATGGAGATTCCGATCGTGGGCGAGGTGTTTGCCACGCTTCACCAGCGTCCTTTGGTGATTTTGTCACAGATGATGCCTATGTTGTGCCTACCTCTGTACGCCACCGGTGGCCCGTCAGTACCGGCCTATGAGGAGCTAGACGGAATAGCTTTAGTCGGCAACAACAACCATTTCGTTCCGGTACGTTTCGTATTTCATATTCATTAATTTGTTACTGTTTTGTTTCTCTTTTCTGACATCAATATTAACCTTGTATTCACAGATTTGGTTGTTGCCTGGTTCACCTCTTCCTCCAGTCTTGATAGGCTAAAACCTACACCCACAAGTGTATGGGGTTCAGTTGTAGTATATCGAGTGTCGTATCCACAAGGACTATGTGGTATCGATTAGCAATTCAAACTGATTTTAACTAAGTCAAGAAAATAAAGGCGAAATGTTTATATGGATGGAGAAAGTAACCAACTAATGACAAACAACTATGCAAAAGTAGGTATTAAACAATGGATACGAGGCAAGTCTAGGGTAAAAGATCACCACAACGACGCTTTAGTAGATTAATATTAATATTCGTGCCACCTTGTCTGAATTTATTGAAGGTAGATTGTCTAAGGTAATCGCAAATCTCCTTTCGGAATCAAAGCGAATAAATCACCTTTCGGACTCAAGCAACCAATTTAGACCATTTAGGTTCTTAGAATTCTAGATGATAAGCATATCAACGTCGCCTTTCGGTATCGATTAATATCAAAATCATCTAAAATATCTATGACAATCTATAAATCCTCAAGAAGCTTAATTTCACTTTCGATCAACTAACTTCAGGTTTAATCCTATGGTTCCGATGGATCCAATAGCTTTTCGGCCTAAATTCACCATCTAAATTCTAATTTAGGGTTTTAGTCTTTCGATTTCAAACCCTAAATCAGTTCTAACCAATTTTAATCAATTAGGGCTGGCGCAATAGGATTAAATCACAAATCAACGGACAAACGAATATCAATCTTAACGCTACCAAATTATCATCGGGATCACCCAAACCCTAGATCGAATATTCAAGCAATCATAATATAATAGACAATGAACTAGATTATAGACAGAAATAGATCAAAGTTTAGAATAGAATGCAAACCGAAATTTCCGTCCTCGATTCAAATGTGTACCGAAAGCAAGGAAAAGCAAAAACCTAAACCTACAAAGAGGCCGAAGCCTGTGTACGGCCAAAACCAAATTCTGAACTCCCCCCTCTCAATTGTAAACACACGGGAGTATATATGTTATTTAGAAAAATTACAATTTTGGCCCACAAAATTAAATAACTAAATTGCACCCCAATACCCACTTATAAATCAACTCCACAAAACAGCTCCCACATTTTAGCAACTTCCGCACTTGGCTCTTTAGTTCCTCGCTTCCGATCCAACATGCTCTACGCTTCGTATTAAACCTTGATTTCCCTCAATATTAGCCTCAAAATGTCTGAAACACATACAAACAAGGTGTAGACTCCGAAAATGCAAAATAAAATAAATAAAGTATAAAATATGATAAATATGCATGAAAATGACCTAAACTAATATGCAAATGTATGCCTAAAATATGACTAAAATAGATGTTATCAAATCACCCCATGCTTGAACCTTGCTTGTCCTCAAGCAAGAACAAGTGTAAATATTCACAAGAAAGATTTCGGCTTCTATCCAAGCAATGTGTTTGCCCACTTAGATCTAGACATTGGGTTCAAAACAGGAGTAAGCAAATCATGCAAGAGACAAGTCAAACATCAATTCCAAGACCTCACATAGGACATTTTGTGGAACACTCTCACTCATGTGTCTAAGGTATAAAAGTTTCGCTCTAGCTCAAATCTTGAAGACTCATCTACCATAAGCTTGAATTAGAGTCCTAACTCTCCACCACTTGGACTATGCACATATACATAAATCATGAGGTCTTTTCACGGGTTGTAATGGGTCCAAGGTAATAAACAAAAGGTATGGATTCTTTGGCCATGTGGTGCTAAAATCCGGGAAATAGAATTACTTCCTAAACTTCCACCACAATTCATCTTCTTTTTCATTACATCCAAAATTTCTCACAACAACCACATCACATAATCAAATAAGCTCAAGACTCACAACTTTTGATAACCCATTCCTTTTTACAAAATATTCTCTAGTGATGAAGAAGAATTTATTCTTTTTTTTTCTTTTTCTTTTCTATTTTTTTCCTTTTTTTTTCACTTTTTCTTTCTTTCTTTCTTTATTTTATTTCTTCATCACAAGAAACTTACATTTGAAGCACCTACCCCTCACTCAATACATAATCACTCAAAGCACATATTTCTTATTGTCCACAAAACTATAGATAAATCTATTTCATCCTAATTCCCGGATGGGTAAACGAGTCTAAAATAGGCTTAAGGATAATCTCGTGGAGCTAAAAATGAATAGGCTATTAGGCTCAACGGGCTTCAAGCAAAGGATATCATAATAGGGTAGGAAGGGAATAATAGGCTAACAAAAGTTGTCTCAATCATGTTTATGCAATGCACACAAGTCATATATGAGACCTCGAGAGGTTCTAACGCAAGTTCTGAAGATAAAGCAATCAAGATGAGCAATTCACACACAAAGGAAAGAGGACTCATGAATGTCAGTCCTAGGCTCAGAAGCTCACAGGCTTTTGTCTCAGAATCTCAATCTCAACAAGTCTCAAGCAATGATCAGTTTTTGATAAAAATTATAGCACAAACCCAACAATCAAGATCATCACAAGCTTTTTAACATGCCTTAGAGGATATCATCAACCAATTTCAATCAAAGAAGTGACATGTTCTTCAAGAAGAGCAAGGAATTTTTATAGCAGGGGTTCATCTCAAAACATCTATATGCAAATGAAATGCAATGCATGAAATGCACATGAAAAAGAAAAGAAAAGAAAAGAAACAAAAAATTATATGCAAAAACAGAGTCACACAAGTAGTTCCCCACCTCATGCTTAAAATCTACTTTGTCCCCAAAGTAGAGAATGAAAGAGTAAGAGGTAGAGGAACTCACCAGAGAATCAGGCAAGATCATGAGCACAATTCAGAAATTCAGCCCATCCTAATATGAGGTAGTAGTGCAAGAAGTGTTTTGGAACCTTATGTGATATCTTACAAAATTCAGGCAGCATCTCCTTTGTTTTTGGGCCTGCGCAAAACACAAAAAAAACAGCAGTAGACACCGCCCTAGCCAGCATAGCAATATCACAACAGCAATTAGGAACCAATATTCGATAATAACAAGCACTATAACAATTGAAAGTCTAGCAGAATGATCAAAGGCTAAGCTTCATCGAAACAAATATTGCACTTTCCCTTAGTCACATGTCAATAAAAATCAATAAACTCAACTCATGTAACTTCAGGAAGTGCAAACTAAGACGTATGGTTAGAAAAAAAAAAACTCATAGCACATATCAACAAACCTCCGAGATCTTGAGACTAAAACAAACTCAGCTGATTTTAGACATGACATGCAAAAACCAATCAGCTAGAGTAGCTTAACACTGCAAAGTCTCAAAATTTCAGCAACATATAACAAATAATCAACAGCATAACAACCCAATCTCAACCAAGTTCTGCCATTCTCAAACTAGATGAATTACATTCATCACAAAACGAGGGCACAACTAAATCTGATCATATGAATGGACACATTGCACAATAATCATCCCGGATACAATTCAACCCCAAAATCAGCAGTATTGGACTAAATCGAGCATCAACCCAAATCGACATTCAGTCCATAAAATTCAAAGCAATAAGGTGAAGAGAAAGTCATACATGTACTCACCATTGAAATTGGAGGCTGAATAGGTGCGGGTGAGAGAGCAGCAGTGGAGCAGAGAGAGCATAAACATCCGGCGGTGGTGGGGGAAAAATCGCCGGAGGCTCGGGTGTGGGTTGAGCGGCGCCGGACCAAGAGAGAAGGAGAAGCTGGCTGTGCGGTAGGGGCGAGAAAAATGGCGAGGAGCAGACGCCGGAGAAAGTGATGGTGTTGAAGGTGGGCGGGAGAGAGCAAAAGTAGGGCGAAATCCGGGAGGTGAGAGAGGTGGTGCGATGGTGAGGGTTACAGCCACTGGAAGCGTAGTGCAAGGGCCTGCGGCGCCGGCAATTAGGACGAGGCGGTGGCGGCCAGGGTACCGTCGGAGCGATGAAGGCAGGAGGTATGGAGGCTGCTGGCGGAAGAGATGAACAGATAAGGAGAGGAGGGCGCCAGTTAGAGGTGAGGGGTGGCCGGATAGGGATCCGGCGAGGGAAAGAGGAGTGGCCGGCGATGTGGAAGAGAGGATGGATGGAGGGAGGCGAGACGGAATCGGAAAGAGGCCAGAAGAACACCGGAGGAGAATAATAGGTTATCAGGGAGAAAGAGAGAGAGAAAGAACGCTTCTTCCCAATTTTTTCATTTTCAATTTTTTTTTTTTTTTTTTTTTTTTGGTTGAAGGAGATTTTCACTCGGCCGAGTGGACAAAGCACTCGTCCGAGTGTCGATTTTCCAGCACCCCTGGAATTCACTCGGGCCATTCTGGAAATTACACTCGACCGAGTGGAATCAGTCTTCAATTTTTTTTTTTGACAGAAATATAGTATAAATATAATCTTATTCTTAATAAAAAAAATTCTACCTTTATTTATTATAAAATAAAATGAAATAAAAACTCACCTTGGTTACCTCGAAAGCGTTTGAACCTTCCCGAATGGATGGTCCATGACTCGACCCATCCATCAAGCATAGTCTTTTCGGAGCGGAAAAGTAGAGACCTGTTGAACTTCAAGCTCCATAGAAATGTGCTCTCTCTCTTCTTAGAATATCGTCCCTTTGTGCCTTCACTAAACTCGAAAAATGAAACCCATTCCTCGTGCTCTAAAATCTCTATGTCTTCAAAAACCTCCATGTCAAGAAAGACGATAGTGCAATCGTCATTGTCACTAACCTCACCTTCAACACAGAAAAATTTGGGAAAACATGGAACATTCATTTGTTGAGCCTCTTGGATCCGCAACATCTCATCCTCAAAAACAACTTGGATCTTTGAGAGGTGGGTTTCTAAGAAAGTGAAGTACTCTTCCATATAAATCAACTTGGACGATTTTTGTGAATTTTCTGAAGCTTGATCTCGACACCCAGGCGGTGCGTATCCCTCGGTGATATCCCTCTCGTAAGAAAGGTGAGGATGCAACGTGTAGTACACCTCTTGTTCATTCCCAAATAACACCGGGCAATCACTAGCTACATGATCAAAAGCTCCACAAAACTCACAATAATAAACATAATCCATATCAAGAGCACAAACCGTGAAAGAGAAACAAAAAGAAAAGAAATCAAAACAAAAAAGGAATAGCTTAGAAAAATCAATCTAAATAAACAACCAATACGAACAATAGTCCCCGGCAACGGCGCCAAAAACTTGATAGGCTAAAACCTACACCCACAAGTGTATGGGGTTCAGTTGTAGTATATCGAGTGTCGTATCCACAAGGACTATGTGGTATCGATTAGCAATTCAAACTGATTTTAACTAAGTCAAGAAAATAAAGGCGAAATGTTTATATGGATGGAGAAAGTAACCAACTAATGACAAACAACTATGCAAAAGTAGGTATTAAACAATGGATACGAGGCAAGTCTAGGGTAAAAGATCACCACAACGACGCTTTAGTAGATTAATATTAATATTCGTGCCACCTTGTCTGAATTTGTTGAAGGTAGATTGTCTAAGGTAATCGCAAATCTCCTTTCGGAATCAAAGCGAATGTGTCTAAATTGGTTAACAATCACCTTTCGGACTCAAGCAACCAATTTAGACCCTTTAGGTTCTTAGAATTCTAGATGATAAGCATATCAACGTCGCCTTTCGGTATCGATTAATATCAAAATCATCTAAAATATCTATGACAATCTATAAATCCTCAAGAAGCTTAATTTCACTTTCGATCAACTAACTCCAGGTTTAATCCTATGGTTCCGATGGATCCAATAGCTTTTCGGCCTAAATTCACCATCTAAATTCTAATTTAGGGTTTTAGTCTTTCGATTTCAAACCCTAAATCAGTTCTAACCAATTTTCATCAATTAGGGCTGGCGCAATAGGATTAAATCACAAATCAACGGACAAACGAATATCAATCTTAACGCTACCAAATTATCATCGGGATCACCCAAACCCTAGACCGAATATTCAAGCAATCATAATATAATAGACAATGAACTAGATTATAGACAGAAATAGATCAAAGTTTAGAATAGAATGCAAACCGAAATTTCCGTCCTCGATCCAAATGTGTACCGAAAGCAAGGAAAAGCAAAAACCTAAACCTACAAAGAGGCCGAAGCCTGTGTACGGCCAAAACCAAATTCTGAACTCCCCCCTCTCAATTGTAAACACACGGGAGTATATATGTTATTTAGAAAAATTACAATTTTGGCCCACAAAATTAAATAACTAAATTGCATCCCAATACCCACTTATAAATCAACTCCACAAAACAGCTCCCACATTTTAGCAACTTCCGCACTTGGCTCTTTAGTTCCTCGCTTCCGATCCAACATGCTCTACGCTTCGTATTAAGCCTTGATTTCCCTCAATATTAGCCTCAAAATGCCTGAAACACATACAAACAAGGTGTAGACTCCGAAAATGCAAAATAAAATAAATAAAGTATAAAATATGATAAATATGCATGAAAATGACCTAAACTAATATGCAAATGTATGCCTAAAATATGACTAAAATAGATGTTATCAAGTCTACGTCACATGGACATGGCATCACGATCGCACTGTCAACGGTTGGGACGAGGAGTTTGCAGCGAGGATTGCACGATATAGAGCTTACCGCCGTCGCGATGGTGGTCGTCCCCTACTGTATTAGCATTTCCCACTTTCTGATGTCATTTTTCGAACTTCATATGTTCAATTGGGTTGTATGTTTCTCTATTCCATTTCACAACCGAACTCCATATTTTCGGCATCGCTTATATTTATCGCACTTTCGTTTTAATCATCTTTCTTTTCAATTCAACATATGATTTTTTTCAGATCACGACGTTTATTTCAAGTTAATTCCACTGTAGTAGGATATACCATTGCAGATGTCCGTGGACTGTACGATAAATTCGCACTGTTGGCGAATACCGCATACCCATGCGGTGGGTATCGGTTCCTATCGGTCCACTCAACTCCTCCGAATAGTTTCGCGCAAATCGGGTTATCCGATACCCACCGCATGGGTATGCGGTGCCGTTGAAACGGAACGGGGGTGCACACCGCATATACATGATGTAGTTCACCGCATGTATATGCGGTAGTTCGTTGACCGTCATTAACTCACCGCATAGATATGCGGTAATTAGCGATGGAAATAGTAAAAATTAGCGGTGGAGATATCGTTTCCGTTTTAAAAAATATAAAAAAAAATTCTAAAATAATCAATCTTTTAATTATCCATAATTTTTAATAATAATTTTTCTTAATAAAATTTTATAGAATATAAATATAATTTTTATAAAAAAAATTAAGTAAATTTATAACCAAAATAATTAAGTTTAACACCGAATGTAACACCCGGTGTTATAGGATATCCATACAGCTTACCTGAGAACTTTTTTTGTGTTGTTCTTATGGAAGTGACCTGTACGTCATTGCTAACCTAGTAACCTTCCAAGTGCCAAATATTAGTCTGATAAGAAGTTTTAAATGAGATGGAGCTGGTCAATAGTCAAACATATTGGCCAACTAAATACTCGGATCTAAGAAACCACATTTACCAGAAACAAGAAGGGGAAACCAAACCAAGTACACAAAATCCAGGTTTCAAGTTTTCAGCAAAAAATGATATATAAATTTACATAAGAATATAATTCATATGATGGTAGATTCTACTTCCAATTGCACAATCTAGAAGGAGAAATACCATGAAACTTTCCAAAAAAAAAGAAAAGAGTAGTTTGTTATAGGGATCACCACTCATAATTTTACCAAAATGTTTCTTACCAATTGTAATTTTGTTCAATTGACTGTATAAAATAGGAAAATGCAGCAACAGCTGTTTGTCATCTCCCAACCCTTCCTGGCTCAGATTTGAAGCCTTCAGCAGTCAGAAGTGAAAGCACACAGAAGCGAGTCATTGAGGCAGGACCGGAGGGGAAATCATACGAGTATTGTATGATCTGCAGTGCCTGCATTTGTGTCCTAATACATGGAAGTAAGCCTCAGTCGTGTCATTGCAGTCATTACATAAGATCCACACCTGCATCACCGATTAAACCAAAAGAAAAATGCCAGCTGAAGTGCCATGTTTGCCTAAGTTTATCAAAGCAAGCCATCCCTTATGATGATCTAATCTGACACACATTGGCCTCCAAAGAAAAAGGTAAGTTTGTATATACCTTCTTGTCGCGATAGGCTTCAGGCATGATGGTTGCTTCAATCTGAAAGTGCAGAAATTATATCACAAGTCAATGAAGCATCTGAATAAATAGTTATGAAGCTCGCATAGGGAAGAACGTAAACGAGTTGGGTATCAGCTATATATGAAGCCAAGTATGGTTGCTATTGAGACTCAAATACGAATGGTTTATGAAGCATACCTCTTCATCCATTCTGTTCCAAGTTTTAGCCATGTCAACCACTGTTTTGGAGCATATTGGGCAACAATAACTGTGAATGGAACAATGAAAATCCTTTCTAGATTTACGGAAAACTCCTCATTTGCAACAACAAAAATTCAACCAAAAATAAAAAATCAAGTCTGTATCGTGCATACTTGTCACGCTTCATCATCTCATAGTAGCATTCATCGTGCATTGTGTGCCCACACTTCATGACTCTTGTGTCCTTTAACGAGTCAAAGAGAAACTAGAAAAGAAAGAAACTCGGCATAAGGTTCAATTAAGGCAGGGTATTATATCCAAAGAAAGATGAATATGAAGTACAAGGAATAGACACCTCGTAGCAAATGGGACAGTGATGATGCATGGAGTTCTCAATGCACATATGATTATCGCGTAGATGCAGTGAATAGCAAGTACCTGCAGAAGAAAAGAAAAAGCCCATTCTAACTGACTGCAAATACAGCTATTTTCAGATGCCCATGGAAGAATCTACAATGCTACATGGATATCATCCGAAAGATCACGAGTTCATGATGACTTACCACATTTCTTGCAGTGGAAGAAGTTCTCAGAGCCACCAATCCTAATTCGACATTCATAAGTATCATCAGTTTACAAAACAAATTTGTGCAAGATTGGATAAGAAAAACATGGAATGCAAGAAAATCTGGTTAAATTGCTAAATAACCTGCAAATCCCACAATCATCACAGTGAAACTGCTTTTTATCAATCTGCAAGTACACAAGCACCAAGAGACTCAATACTACAATATTCAACTTCATTAAAAGGGAAAAAAAAATCCCAAGCTCAATCATCAATCTATATTCAAGGAGAGAAGGGATTCAGAAAATACATCATCATCGAAGAACTTGCAAATCTCGCAGAAATAATCCCCCATCTTAACCCCACAGTTTGTACATACTTGGGCTACCTGAATTAACAAGACATTATTCAAATATTTCCCCAAAAATTACCCAATTTAACAAATCAGAAATTTTAGCAGAAACCAAACCAACTTACTGGCTGCTCTGTGTCACAGACTTCACATATGACCTGAGATCAAGTGCAAACCAGAGTTCAAATCACTACTATTCAAAGCTCAATAAAAACCCCCAACTAAGAAGTAAGCAACGAAACAATGTCTATTTGGCGCAATGTGCTGATTATTAAACAAACATACTTGCTTGACTTCGTATCGGTCAAGCTCATGCCGATCAGCAATTCGGCTCAACAAACTCTGAAAGAACAATGACAGAACTCAAAATCATAAACAAACAAGGGCCAGGAAATATATAAACAGTAGTTAGATATCAGAGAGATGGGATGGATTAACCGCAGCCTCGTTGTGGCAATGACGGCAGCTGAAAACCTCATTGCAGCAAGGAGCTCTAATTTTGCATCTTCTTCTGTAATGCATACACCTGCAGAGAACCCAGAAAAAGAAGCCCTAAATCCCCAAATCTAAATCCAGAACAATAGCTAAATCGGAAAGAATTAGGGAATACCCATAACCCATCTTTCCAAAATCAAGGCGCTCATTAACGGAGGCTTCCATAGCTGATCCAATCGAAGACAAACAATCAGAGATTCAATCGAGTTGGAAGGAAGCGAAGGATAGATCTCCTGAGATTGCAGATCAATGGAGTGAGCTTTGCCCTGAGTTTATGGGGGTATTGGGATTTGTCTATGAGAGCTAACAATAAAAGAGCCCCATTGATGGAAGCAAGCCCCCTCCTCCTCTCTTCAACTGAATCTCCACACAACCCACACCCATAACGGCCCCACCATACCCATCTGGACTGGAGTACTATATTTTATTGCTATGGATATATTAAAAAAAAAATGGCAAACTTTCCATATTAGTTACTCCTAAGTTTTTGGTTTAAATTTTAGTTCTACTTCAAGCAAAACTGATACAGAAGTAATCCACATTTCAAGGAATGGAATAAAGTACAGTTCTTGGAAAAAGCAAGAGCACTGTTTATAATCTTCCAGATGACCAGATGAAGAATCTGAGCAACTGGGCTGGAAAGGAGGTGATTTTGTATTCTTTTTAAAGGTCAACTTGGCAAGAAGGTGATTGGATGAAGGTGGGGGTGGTAGATGTGGGAGCCAGGGAGGACCAAGTGGACACTGAATCAAGCCAAATTTGGGTTGATTTCGTGTGGGCATTTTAAGTTTTTAACGAACAGTGAGTGTGCAAACGAACTCCTTCCCAGAATTGGATAATAAAATACGAAGTAAAATTGAAATAATTAGCTAGAAAAACAAAAAACAAAAAATATTTAGTAGACTAGCGAAACTATGTAGGGAAATAGAAGGAATTGAAGAAGTGGCTATGGAATAAATGGAACCCAAAAACCCAAATTGCACTAAGAGAACGCGCTCTCTCACGCGCGCCCCTTCACCCCCTTCCCCAAACCAAAACAAGAACACAAATCCAGGAAAAAACCTCAAATCGATCGATTTTCATAGAATAATCTGCTCTCATTCTCATCCTTTGGTTCGATCTGTCAAGTTAAAGTGTTTCTGGCACTGGATATGGCACAATAATCGGATCCCGGAGGGGGTTAAGTGTTCTCTGTTCTCTCTGCTAGGGTTCCAGCCTTACTGCTTAGTCAAATCGGCCCTATGGCCTCGTCTCTTTGCTACGATTGCTACTCCCAGAGGGCTTTCCTCTGATGTCACCTCATCTGCGCTATACGGTGGTTCTGACGGTTGCTGCTTCTTGGATTTCCTGCTTTGGGGAATCGTCGCTCAACATCGGCCCCATCATCATCATTGCTTCTCCAGTTCTCTGGAGTACTGGGCTATTGACCTCTCTACTCACAGGTATGAAATCGATCCTCTGAATATCGTTTCTAGAATCGTCTCTTTCGATTCTTTGAAATCGATCCTCTTTACTCACAGCTCTCTCCCATTTCTTCTCTGCTCTGAAATTGCAGACTGGTTTTTCTTCAACTCCACTGAATTAGCATCAATGGCTAATAACCCTCAAAAACCCAAAGGGAAGGGGATTCTCTCTGAGACTCCACCGACACCCAAAAAAACCTCTAATGGGAAACCCCCGAGTGAACCCCAAACTAAAACTAATCCCTCCAAGTCGCTCAAAATCGACAAGGGCAAAGGGAAAATCGATTTGAACTCCTTCTATAACCAACTCAAAAAATTCAAACCGAAATACAGTTTCCATACTAAAGCTATTCTCTATGGGAGGGCTCACCACAACTTTGGTTTGAAGTCCTATCTACCAGTTTACCAATTAGAACTTATTCTGACTTTCTATGCAATCTGGAGCACCTTTTGTATAAGCATTTTATGTACTTTGAGCATCAAGATCATCAGTATTATTTACTACGTTTACCATGCTGAATATCTCCATCTGATGTGTATTTTATCTAAATATATTCATCAAACCCTACAGCACTGCATATCATGCCATTTTTCTTTGTTGAGAGGGTTAACTTCTTTACCATACTTAACTATCTGCGTAACTGTATGCTTATATCAGTCACAACTAGACTTAATTAGCAGAATTTCTAACTTTGTTCGAGGGCCCTGGCCTCTTGAGCATTGGTTTGACTCATCTATGAAACAGGAAGGTCCCTACTTGCTCTTACCCATTGGCCTTGGGTGGCTTGGCATCAGTCCTCGCCTTGTCTTGGCCAAAATTATGGACAGAAGCAACGACTGGAGTTCAAGACGCCAAAAACAATCAATCGGTATTATTAATTATAGTTGTTATATAACGACTCTTACCCATGACCTTGCAAGTCCTATTAATACTACCAAGATTCAAAATAACTTGAGCAGGAAAAACCAAGTGTTGGTATATTGTGCAATCTGCCTCTTAATCAATTTGTTGTATGATCCTGAAACCAATTCAGTTTTTCTCTTTATTAACTCCATAACAGGGACATCTAGTACACAAGTTAGTGATATTTCTAAACTTATTACAACCTCAGACACTAATTGTGAGGCATGCTCATACCCCTCCCTTTTCAATTTCCATCCAAATGTGATTACTTACTACCGGTTATGGTTCTTACCTTATACTTTTACTGGTTTCATCAAGAAACCGCTCTACCTATACTGGTTGCACCTTCATGCCAAGGCTCAACACACTAATCATGCTAAGAAAACAATTCACATTATTTCCGATGACCATATTCCACCCAGTATACCCCTCAATGCTCAAACCCAACCATTAGAATCAAAATATGAGATTATAAATGTAAAACACAATATAGAATTAACACTCATGTTATATGATGTTTGCAATCTACCCTCTATAAGTAATCAAAAACTATATTATGAATTACTTCAATATCAGAATAAGGTTTTATGCTTCTTATTTGACCAGGACTCTAATTTAATGCTTATTTTCATTAGAGTTTTGCAACACTGTTATAATTTAACTACTGCATACAACCAACTTTGCATTTTCTCACCAAGGTACTGCTTTAATTATGCCATGAATGTTTGCTGTTGGTTTGTTCATGGGGAATTTCCTCTTAAACGTTCTGCTGAAAGTTATCTTACCTCATATTATGACTTATTCAGCTTCTACTCTCAACTTTTCCACATCATTCTAATGCTTGCACTTATCTATGCCTTCTTGCTAAGCAACTTAGCACAATATTACTGCCTCATACATGTTAGAATTAACCAACTTTATATGCTTAGTTTCAGTTATGAGCCTATTACAGAACAATTCACTAAACTTGCTCGAGGGAGACCTTCTCTCGACCAACATATTTACTTGCAATCCATGCAGCATATAGCTAGACACAGCTGGACTCATGGAATTACCAAGGGCGACAACTGGAAACTAGCATATGAAGAACTTAACCACACATCACCAACACTGCTGAAGCTGATCTCAGCAAGCTCTTGGACTGATAGCTGCTACCGATCATTAAATGACACAAGTAAAAACCTAAGCGGAATCTTCCAATCATCTAGTACTGGCTTCCATTGGGTGGTTTTTGTTTGTTTGCTTTATGAACCACTGCCTCACATTGTAAAACAGAGACACTATAAGCTACATAAATTGCATCAATTGGTTCCTCGGGTTGAGTCTATTTTTTTACTCAAGAAATTACACACTAGCTCTGTAAATCACGGACACTATAAAATACTTATTAGGTTTTACAGATTAACAGATAAGGTTTTGTTTCATCTTTTTTTAATTTTGACACCTAGCAAATCAGGTGGATCTTTCTCAATCCAAACACATTGCCTGGGAAAATCCCATCAGGAACAACACCCTTTATCCACATCTGTTAAAAATGCAGCAACAAACATGATTGGGTTGTGTTTTGGATTATTCATGGGAAACCGATTACCCAAATGCCATAGGACTAAATATATTATAATAAGAGCAAACTACTATATTACAATGCATGTAACCCAAAACAAACCAATTGATTGGACACTATTGTTCTCAATAGCTCCTTACCTTTCATTTTACCAATTCTCCTCAAAATTAGTTTTAAATGAAGTTTAGCTTCTGGAATGTCAGGGGGCTAAGTAGGAAGAATGTCTGGACACATATTGAATCCACTACTAAATCAGATCATATAAAGTTTCTGATGCTTGCTGAAACAAAACTAACTACTCCACCGCCTGACAAATGTTGGAGGAAACCGGGCTTTGACAGAATGTTTTTTTGCCCATCGAAGGGCCTCTCTGGAGGTCTGTGTCTCCTTTGGAAGGAATCCCACTTACATAACGAAACCTTTTCTGTACGAAGCTCTACTGATCGGATAATTCAAGTGGACTACACAAACACGGATCTAAATGTTACCATTGAGATTTTGTTTGTTTATGCAACGCCTTATGCAAACGAGAAAAACTCTTTCTGGACTTCCCTATCACATTATATTCTCAACGCTAAAAACTCTCTAATTATTTTAGGTGACTTAAATGAAATATTGGAACACAAAGATAAGCTGGGTGGAAGGTCTCCATCTGCAAATAGATTTGCAAGACTACAAGATATAATAAATACCTATAACTTAGTAGATTCCCCTACTTGTGGGAATACTTTTACTTGGAGAAAACGTGAACATGGCGCAGACAACATCTTTGAAAAACTGGATCGTGCAATCATTAGCCATTCTCTACTAAAACAATTTCCTAACCTATACACCAAGAATCATGCTTTCCTAAAATCTGATCATGCACAAATAACCTTGGACCTAAAGGATAACCGCAAACCCAAACTACAACCTTTTAAATTTGAAATGGCTTGGACAACAAGACCGGATTTTGGCTCTGTCGTTCGAAATGCATGGAGGCTAAATCCTCCAGGCTCGCAAATGTACAAACTTACAAAGAAATTACAAGAAGTCAAAAGGAAGAGTAAAATATGGAGCAAAGTAACTTTTGGAAATGTGTTCCACCAAATACAGCAAGTAGAAAAAGAACTATTGGAAATACAAAACAACCTGTGCAATGCCTATAACCACAATCTAGATAACATAATCAAAAGGCTAACAGCAAAACATACTTCACTTCTAAACTACCAACAAAAATACTGGGGGCAACGGGCTAAACGAACACATGTTAAATCCATTGATGCAAACACAAAATATTTTCACAGAATTGCTACTGGAAGACGAAACAGAAATATAATAAAACAACTACAAACAACTGCAGGTATCACTTTAACAAATGAAGAAGACATAAGAAAATTAATAAAACAAGATTTTAGCCAAAGGTACTAACTACAAACAAGACAACAAGCGCCAAGCAATTTGATCCATTATGTAGGAAACGAAATCTCAAATGAGGATAATGACTGGCTAACACGACAAGTATCAAACTTAGAAATAAAAAATGCAGTTTTTAGCCTAGCCAATGAAAAATCTCCGGGGCCTGACGGGTTCCCAGCGGGGTTTTTCAAAAAATACTGGAATATAGTTGAGCCTACTGTAATTAAGGCGGTTAAGAGTTTTTTCCTGAGTGGAAGAATACTAAAACAAACAAACCACACGTTTATAGCTTTGATTCCAAAGATAGATAACCCCACCACAACATCTCATTACAGACCAATAAGCTTATGCTCAACAACATATAAAATCATATCCAAAATACTCTCATCAAGACTGAAAAAAGTTATCCCCAAGATTATCAACCCATTACAAAGTGCTTTTACAGCAGGGAGATCTATACAAGACAATATACTAATCGCAAATGAAATATTTCACTCATTCTCTAAGAAAAATGGAAAAACTGGTTGGATGGTTGTGAAGCTAGATATGGAAAAAGCATTTGATATGGTAGACTGGGACTTCTTATTCTCCATTCTGCTTAAATTTGGGTTCTCGCCTAAATTCACATACTGGATCAAAGAATGCATTACCACGGTTACTTACTCAGTGCTGGTAAATAATGAACCAACCGAAATATTCTTTCCTAAGAGGGGTTTGCGTCAGGGAGACCCTCTCTCCCCATATCTTTTTTTAATAATATCAGAAATCTTGGCCAGAGGACTCCAATACGAGGCTTGTAAACCGCAAAGTCATCTAGGTATAAAACTAACACGTGGAGGAACTAAAATTCCTTTCTTAGCTTTCGCAGATGACATTGTCATCTTTGCTTCAGCCACAAAAACCGGTTGTGACCAAATCAACAAAATTCTACAAGAATACTCATCATTATCAGGTCAACGTATTAATAGGCACAAGTCTCAATTCCAAACATCCAAAAATGTGTTAGCCACTCAGAGAAACCTCATAAGAAATGAACTTGAAATAGCTCATACTTCAAAACTAGGTAGTTATCTGGGTTGTCCTTTAATTGAGGGTCGTATGACCAAGGACGATTTCAAAGACCTACTAATGAACACAAAGTCTCAACTACACAGATGGAAGACAAACTGCCTCTCCCAAGCAGGACGATGCACCCTAATCAAAACAACGTTATCAACAAAACCTCTACATATAATGCAATGCTTTATGTTACCCAAATCAGTCCATACAGAACTAGATAGAATAAATAGAAATTTCCTTTGGAACAAGGGACCGAATCACAAACCCTTAATCAGTTGGTTTGAAGTATGCAAAACAAAGGAAAATGGAGGGCTAGGACTACGTAGCTCAGAGGACATGAATAAAGCTCTTCAGTTGAAACTACTTTGGAAACTGCTAGCGGAACCTAGTAGCCCTTGGGTTACTCTAATTAATGAAAAATACCTTAAAAACCAAAATATCCTGCAATATAGAAAGCAAGGGGGAACTTCATGGCAATGGACATAACTAACCAAATTAATACCTTTGTTTAAACAAGGATTGAGATGGTCCATTGGGGATGGGTCGACCATTAATTTTTGGAATGACCTTTGGTTTGGCTCAATGCCTCTGAACACACTACTCACAAGAACACAACAAATCGATGACACAATCAACATAAACCATTATCTAAAAAATAATAAAACATGGGATCATGAAAAATTAAATGAGCAATTACATAACATACTACCAAATGATATAATAGAAGCAATCAAGATATCCCCAATACCACAAAACATTCATGTAGATAGATTATACTGGAAATGGAGCAAGAACGGTTGGTTCTCAACAAAATCAGCAATAGATATGATACACAAAAGCAAAAACCATGATGTTTCGGACATAAATTGGGTATGGGGACTGAATATACCGCCCAAAATAAAATCCTTTCTATGGAAAATACTTCGTAATGGTGTGCCTACTGCTGTTCGATTAGCCTCTAGGAGATTTGGCATCCCCACCAATTGCCCACACTGTGACTCTTGCTATGAAGATTTACCACATTTGCTATGGGATTGTAACATTACTAAGGAAACCATAATGGCAAAAGACCCAAGTGCATTTATGAAAATCCATGGTTGCTTCAGTAAAAAGGAAAATATAAACGAAACATTATGGGATATAAAAACCACAATTGGAAAAAAAGGATTCGAAGACCTCGCCTTTGTTTGGTGGGGAGTATGGTATTTCAGAAACAAGACATTATTCGACAACATCAATCCTGACATAAGACGTATACTGTCTTTTGTAAATGATCAAATACTCACCTGGAAAATATCTCACGTAGATGAAAATAAACAAGATACACAACTACACACGAATGTGGAACGAACTAAAATAATATCGAAAAGGAAAAGAACAAAATGGGAAGCTCCTCCTATTGGCACATATAAACTAAATTTCGACGGTTCTCTGCCATCCGATGGGTTGGGCTCTTTTGGATTTATTCTAAGAGACCACAAAGGTACCCCTATTTTCGGTGGCTCGGGGGTCTCGCCTTTTAGCTCTGTTTGTGGTTGTGAGAGCTTGGGGCTTTGGCGGGGTCTTCTGGCTGCCAAGGATCTAAACATCAGAAACCTGATTATTGAAGGAGATAACTTAACAATTATAAAAAGCCTTAAAGGTTTGGGAAAGCCTACTGGAGACTCTGAATTGATTGTCTCGGACAGTCTAGTCTCGCTGGGCTTCTTTGGTTCTGTCGAGATTCGTCATGTCTTCCGAGAAGCAAATTCTGTGGCTGATCGTCTATCGCGTATTAGCTATGCTTCACACGGACCTATGATGCCTGATGACTCTCTGTTATGTCTTCTCATCCGCAAGGATGCTCTTGGTTGATAGGGCTTAGCTCTATGGCCAAATTATTTCTGTTTCAAAAAAAAAAAAAAAAAAATGTAGGGAAATAGAAGTGGATTTTTTGCCCCAACCTGTCCGCTAAGCCGTTATATGCTATGTAAAATTTTATGCTCCCTACGGCTGTGCACGAAGAACTCGACCAGATAAACCGATCTTTCTTTTGGAATAAGGATATCCAGTACCGGCCGCTGATTAGCTGGGACAGGATCTGTAAACCAAAGCAGTGTGGGGGGTTAGGAATTCGAAAATCTAGCGACATGAACGTGGCTCTTCAAATGAAGCTATTGTGGAAAATTTTGGCCGAACCGGGTAATGTATGGGTGTCAGTGATTAGACATAAATACCTGCGTTCTGTCAGTATTTTTTATTACAAAAACAAAGGATCTAGCTCTTGGCAATGGTCCAAGTTGTCTGCTCTAATCGATAAGTTTAAAGAGGGGCTTATCAAGTTTTGGACAGACAATTGGATCTCAACCTCGCCTCTCTCAGACAGGGAAGAATGCCCTCAAAGTTACAATCAAGACGAAACTGTTAGTGATTATATTCTGGGGAGTAAGTGGTGGACAGAAAAGCTTCAAGAAGCTCTCCCAATTGATATAGTGCAGGAGATCCAGGATATCCCCCTACCTACCTCGACTATGCAAGACCGCTTATACTGGTGGCCGGACAGGGAAGGCTGGTTTACTACGGCTAGTGCATACAAATTGATTACAGCTCAGTCGGCACCACTTCCAAACCACAATGCCTGGATTTGGAAGATTAACACACCTCCGAAAGTTAAAAACTTTCTTTGGAAGATCGCTCAGGATGGCCTCCCAACCGCTTGCTGGCTGTCCAATAGGGGTGCTTCGGTCCCACCTACCTGCTCGATGTGTAATGCGGCACCTGAGGATGAGGTCCATCTGTTTCTGGTGTGTTCCTTCATCCAAGATATACATCAGCTTCCGCCGTAGAACCAGCAACAAATTGTCTGTCTGTTTGCACAGTCCCGAGATATTAAACCCATCCTATCTACCCTTGGGAAGAGCCTTCCTCCTTCCGCTCTGACCAACCTCGCTTTCTCATGGTGGACGACATGGTGTGTCAGGAACAAACATCTGTTTCAACAGGCTGCTATCCCGCAAAAAGAAATAGCCTTACGACTGATCAAATCCCATATAGATAACTGGAATAAGACATCGGTTGTTGAGGGTGACTTTGAGGAAGACTTTCGCCCGCTTCGACAATACCTTGTCAAAAAACAAAGTAAGAATCACAAAACAATTTCCTGGCGGAAGCCTCCCCTTGGCACTTTCAAACTAAACTTCGACGGTTCAACGCTTTCTAACGGCGAAAGCTCGGCAGGTACCATTATTAGGGACTGGGTTGGTCACCCGATTTCAATACATCACCAACGCCTGGGCAAGCAAAATCCACTCAAAGCGGAAGCCTTAGCTCTTAAAATAGGGATCCAACAGGTGCGGCAACTACATAGAGGAAAGATCCAGATTGAAGGCGACAGCAAGATTATCATCGATCACTTAAATAAGAAATCCAAATGCCCTTGGGAGATCGAACTAATATTGTCGGATGTTCAAGTCCTGCTATCGACTATGGAAGAAGTAGTTTTCTTCCATGTTCCTCGCATGGGCAATAGAGTGGCGGATAAGGTTGCACACCTTAGCCACTCTGCCCGAGGAGTCGATATTAAAAACGATCCAGGTCTCCTTGACCTCATCCGCAAGGATGCTGCCGGGTAGGGTCAGCCCACTCGAATTCTTTCCTTATCAAAAAAAAAAAAAAAAAAAAAGTGGATTTTTTTTAAGACACGGCCCCAGGATCCCGTTTCTTTCCTTCGCTGATAACATTATCATTTTCACAAAAGGCAGTTTGGATGCTGCTCACAAAGTTAGAACAATAGTCGATTCTTATTGTAAGATTTCTAGTCAAAAAGTGAACCATCATAAGTCAAGCTTCCAAGTAACCAAGGGAATATCAAGCTCCATAATTACTGAACTCCGTAGTCGCCTGAACATTACAAATGAAGTATAACTAGAAAAATATTTGGGCTGTCCTATTATTAATGGTAGAGTGAATAAACAAACTTTCGAAGACATCATTTGTCGATCAAGAGAACAATTAAGCAAATGGCGTGCTCACGCGCTACCACACCAGGGTCGGGCAACCCTTATCAACTCAAACCTGTCAGCCAAACCCCTATACGCAATGCAGTGCTTTATGCTACCCAACTCAGTACACAAAGAGCTTGATCAAATTAACAGAACTTTCTTTTGGAATAAAGACCTCCAACACCGACCTCTTATTGGCTCTGATAGGATTTGCAGACCCAAAAAAAAAAGGGGGACTAGGGCTTCAGAAATCCAGAGAAATGAATGAAGCACTCCAAATGAAGCTACTATGGAAAATCTTAGCTGAACCGGGCAATAGTTGGGTTACAATTATCAGACATAAGTATCTTCAGAATACTAATATTCTGGAATACAGAAAACACGGGGATACATCTTGGCAATGGACAAAAATGGTTAGCCTTATGGAGAAATTCAAATCAGGCCTGATTTGGTCCATAGGAAATGGGCGCTCAGTTAAATTCTGGGCAGATAACTGGATCACAACGTCCTCGCTAGGATCTAGGGACGTTCGGCCTGCAGATGGCAACATTAAGGAAACTGTCAGTGACTATATCATAGGAGGGAAATGGTGGGAAGAGAAACTCAACAGTGTGCTTCCACCCTTCATAGTGTCTGAGATTTTGGACATTCCACTGTCGATATCCTCTATTGAGGATCGCCTGTATTGGTGGCCTGACAGAGCTAGTTGGTTTACGACTTCGAGTGCCTATAAGCTAATCACATCACACACAAACTCCAACGTCGACATCAATAACTGGATATGGAAAATTAACATTCCACCTAAGATAAAAAACTTTCTATGGAAAGTATGCCAGGACGGGCTTCCTACATCATCTAGACTTGCTTCCCGGGGGGTTCCCGTCCCTTCCAACTGCGGCCTATATAATGGGCCCACGGAAGATGACACCCACTCTTGTTCGAATGTCCGTATGTGTGCTCACTTTTCCAGATGACTCCTAGAGTTGGCGCAACCGTTACAGGTATGATACAACAATCTCGGGAAATAAAACCGATCCTAGCTTTTCTTGGAAACAACCTCACCCCGAAGGCCATGTGTGACCTAGGTTTTGCCTGGTGGACCGCCTGGTACATTCGCAATCAATATATATTCAGACAACTTCACATCCCAAGTAGGGAGGCTACTATTCAACTGATCAAAACCCACATACGCAACTGGGGCAGAACTTCTCAAACAGAGAGTGAATTTGATGAGGAACCCATGCTGAAGGCACCCACACCAAAGCAAATAAAGAAGAAGCACAACACCCATGGTGTGCACTGGCGAAAACCTCCATTTGACACCATTAAATTAAATTTCGATGGGTCTTCCCTTCCTAATTCGGATAGCTCGGCGGGAGCTATTTTACGTGATTGGGAAGGCAGACCCATCACCATATGCTATCAAAAGTTAGGAAAGCAAAGCGCCCTCAAAGCTGAAGCGCTTGCATTAAAATTGGGGGTCCAACACGCCTTGAGACTACTAATAGACAAACTTCAAATCGAGGGAGACTCCAAGATCATAATAAATTATCTAAACGACCGTACCAAATGCCCTTGGGAAATCGAACTTATATTATCTGACATCAAAACTCGTCTATCGACCTTGAGAGAAGTTACCTTCTTTCATGTTCCCCGCATTGGCAATAGAGTGGCTGATAAGGTTGCACATCTTTGCCACTCTGCCAGGGGTGTCGATATCTACAATAACTCAGGTCTCTCTGACCTCATCCGAAAGGATGCTGCCGGGTAGAGCTCGCTCGCCCGAATTCTTTCCTAACCGAAAAAAAAAGTGGATTTTTTTTATAAATCTGATTGGTTTAGCTACATAATAAAAAAAAACTCTTTTATGGAGAGGAAGAAAAACTCTCCTATAGGTAGACCTGTCAATCGGATTCTTTGGGTATGGTTCGGGTTCGGGTTCGGGTCATTCGGGTCCCGGGTAAATCGGTTTTCAGGTCAATCGGGTTACTGGTCATTCCGGGTCGAGTCAAATCGGGTTTTTTCCGGGTTCGGATCGACCCACTAGGTCAAAAAACTTGAACTTTTTGAAGATTTTTTTAAAATATTAAAATCAAATCAAAATTACATTGTAATATAAATATGTCAAATTAAACTAAATAATAATATTATAATTAAATTTATAAATATCATTATAATAATTATATTATATTAATATTTTAAGCATAAAAAATCATATTTATACAAATAAGTGTTCTAAACATACTATAATTATAAAATATATAAGTTATTTAACTTATGAGTGACGTTAACGAATACAATTGCATGACTTATCTATGTAGGGTCAATATGGTGTCTTTGTGGCGTATACAAAGTGCTGACTCATCGGGTCGATTTTGACCCAACGGGTTACCGAGTCTTGACCCTAAAAATCTCGGGTAATTCGGGTTTTGGTCGATTTCGGGTCCCGGGTAAAAAACACCGGGTTCAAACCCATAAAATTATCAGGCGTACGGGTCGGGTTTTTCGGGTCGGGTCATGTTTTGACAGGTCTACCTATAGGAGAGCCTCTACATCCCCTTTGGGAGTCCAACCCTCCTTCAGGAGCCACCATCTTCTCCTTAGGAAGCCACGACCACCACCTATCCAGATCTCTCGTCCGGAAAACCAATGCGCTAGGGTTTCTCCCACGCACCCCCAAATTCTGTTCGACATCATCCGTATACATTAGTAATTTTATATATGTCATATTTTTTCGGCAATAATTACCCTTGGTGGAGTCTTTTGTGGTTCTATATTTGGGCTTGGAGACTAGCGGCTTTTGTGTGGTGTTCCTCTTCTTTGTCGTCTGCGAGAGGTCGCGGAAGTGATCGAAACCTGGAGGCTTGCAGTCGTCCGGGTCCAAATCTTAGGTTTCCACAAGTTCCCCAGGAGTCTCTGGTTGCCTCTACTTTCTGGCGCTCGAGTAGTTTCATTGGATACTCTTTCATCGTTCGATAGTGCTATTGTTTTTCTTTATTGCACCTTTGTTTCTCGGTTCTGCGGGGTTGCTTTACTTTGTATTTGATTGTATGATGGATTTTCCGTCGTTGTTGCTACAGCCTTTCAATCCACTGGGCCTCTCCGGTGCGTCGACTTTTTATTTAATAAAAAAAATTAGGGAAATAGAAGTGATGACTTTTTTATTTTTAATTATATAAACTAAGGGTGTTATGTGAACACAAATAGCTCGAATTTGACTCGTACTCGGCTCGATAAAACATGGCTTGAATCATTCATTTTCCAAATGAGCCAAATATGAGCACATTTTTAAGCTCGGTCCAAAGCTCGACTTGTTCGAACTCAAATAGGTCGAATTTTATGGAATTTCTAAAATTTTCTTTAAGTTAATGTATAATGAGCAAGTAGAACTGCTTAAAACTCGAAAAACGTTCGGCTCGAGCTCGTTCATTTTCTAAACGAGCCGAGTATGGACACATTTTTTAAGCTAGAGTCAAAATTAGGCTCGACTCGAGCTCGTTCATATCGTAAATGAACGGGATATGAACAAGCAATATTCGACTCGTTCGACTCGAATAACAACCCTAATATAAAGCTATCTATATTTATGCTAAATTACAAACATTATCCAAAATTTCTTATACTTGGAAAATATTGCCACGAGCTTAATATTGATTGCTTATAAATGACTTTTGGTGGTACTAACTACCATAATCTACTAACTATATTATGAATAATAAGTTTTCTGTTGTTTTAAACTCACTACGCTTTGCAACTAAAACTTCAAGCTAAAGAGATTTGACTCATACTTGAACGTAGTTACTTTGGACCGTCGGCGTTCCCATAGCTTCCGACTTTATAGAGGTGGCTAACCTTCAACCAGGCCTCCCTTAGTCCACGTTGATCACATTTTTTTTCATTTCCCACCTTGGATCGTAGTCTCTAGCTTTTTGTTTTTTATTTTGAGAGGGTGAAAGGATTGGGATCAAGAAAACAAAATGTTCATAACATAGTGTTTAATTAAGTAGCTTTCCCTTTCTTAAAAACAAACTTTTATTTAATTTGAAAGATTACAACACAAACACTCTTGAAATAAAGACATTCAAACACTCTTAACACTGATATTATATATATATATATATATATATATATATATATATATATATATATATATATATATATATATATATATATATATATATATATATATATATATATATATATATATATATATATATCTCATAGGGTTTTTGAACTTCTGAGTGATGGAGAACCAATCTACTCTGATTTCAAAAATACTTCTCTTTCTCTCCCTGACTTACAAGACTTCTTCTTTCTTGCATAAGTTTTTTCTCACTCTGGAATTCGATGCCCTTGAAGTCTGGAGGAATGCTCTATTTATAGAGCTAGTTGAAGGGCATTGGATGCCTCTTCAATAGCTAAAAACTAATGTCCGACAGGTTGGCTTATTCAAATCAGAAATGTACACACCATATAAACATTATTGAGTTCACATGCCAAACAGTAGCTTAAAGAAAAAGAAAAGACAAAGGTTGCAGGATTCTTCACGTGATGATTAGCTACATTCATCCAGATTCCATACTTTTTCTCCTATATTGGCCTCTAAGTCACCATCATCATAATCCACCTCCAAGTCATCTTGATTATCCAGATCCAGCTCTGGCATTAATCCTTTTGAGTATTCTGTATTCCAAGCGACAAGGTCTTCAATTAATTTTTCATGACCTTCCCTGGACAAGAACTTCCCTGGTTCAATTTTTATTAGATATTCTTAGATGGTTTTGATCTCTCTAAGGCTTGTTATAGTAGCCCTTTGAGCTCTGGAGAGACTGTGAAAGTTGTATTTTTGACCTTGAATATGTCACATTCAATCTTCTGTATTTGAGATATGTAATAATAGATATGGAAGAAACCCATTGCTCTGGCTATTCCTGGTGTTCTGATCCATGCTTGCCGAGTCTGTATGGGATCTTCGATGAACCTGTGCTCTTCCTTGTCAACAACCATAATTAAATAATGGGTAGCCCGAGTCTTCCCTTGGGTAACCTCCATGCAAGCACATATGGTATAACACCATTTGATCTATTTGATATTTTTCCAAGTTGCCAGTTTTGTGATGATTTCTCTTTGGTACTGGGTCATATACTGGAACATGAAGCTTTCAAGTTTAGGTCATTCATCGAAGATGAAAAGTTTAGAATATATTCCATATTTCCATGTTCTGAGGAAATCTTCATTTCTGATATAATCGAGGGGTAACATTACTCCTCCTAACCCTCTATGGTTACCTGTAAGGAACTCTCTTCTCCATTCTCTATATGGGTGGTATTGTTCTACCCATCTGTTCCTTAATCCCTCGGTAAGTTCCCAATAGAAGAATGGAAAGTCTCTGATTTTCCATTTCTAACAAATGATCTCTTGGACATCAGGTAACTTTAATACTACAATAATAATTTCCAATGTTAACAGTCTTTCAACTATCATATGCCTAGTTTGTAAGAGCCCACGACGGTATATATTTTGCGTAAATTCTCCAAAATTAACTGAAATAATTTTGCTGGGAGGGTTAACCCATCCTTGATATTCTCCTTAATTAGAGACGGTCACGATCCGTAGCTTCGAGTTCCCAAGTAGGTACCTCCGGCCACCCTCGTCTGTTTCACTGTTTGCCATTGTGATTTCAGCTAGCTCCCTTGTGAGACTGTCTACTAGAGAATTTTTAGATCCATGCACATGCTCGACTGTAAATGTAAATTGGTTAAGGGCTAATTGTCCACACATGAGTCTCCCATACACCATGGGTTATCAAGATTATTGATTATAAAGCCCAAAATTCCTTTACAATCTGTTTTGACAGTGAAAGGTTTAAGAGCTAAGAAGATTACAAATTTTTGGATTCCTCTGTATATGGCCCGAATCTCTTTCTCCATAACCGTGTAATTGCATTCTCATTTATTGAAACAGTTATTGTTATACTTGAAAAGCTTCTTATCCTTTTTTAATTTCAAAACAGCACCCCAATGATAATCACTGACATCTGTTTCTAGAACTAATTCATTATCTTCATTAGGTAAAGTCAATATTGGTAGTTTCTCACATCTCATTTTTAATTCTTGGACTATCTTAGTATCTAGCTGAGTCCAATTCCAAATTTGATCTTTCTTTAAATATTTTACCTATAAAGGCTTTCTTAGTTTAGCTAAATCTTTAATAAAATCAGAAGCATAAGTAAGACATCCTAGAAATCTTTCTAGCTGCTTTCTATCATCAATTTCATCAGGATATTTTTCCACCTTTTCTAGGATATGTTCTTGCAACACAATTTTACATGCTTTGATCTTTAATCCTAGGAACTCAATATCAGGTTAGACATAGATGCATTTTTTCTATCCTAGAATGATTCCATGATCAATACATTTTTTAGTTATAGCTTTCAAGTCATGCTTATGTTGTTCTACATTTTTAGAGAAGATTAAGATATCATCACTGTAAACAAGACAACAATGTTTAAATTCTTTGAAAACATTATCCATTCTTCTCTGGAATATATGTGGTGCATTTTTTAAACCAAATGCCATGACTATCCATTCCTAGTGTCCTTGTGGAGCACTAAATGCAACAAGTGGAATGCTTTCTTCATCCATCTTTACTTGCCTATAACCACTTTTACAATCTATTTTAGAGAACCAAGTGGCTCCCTATATTTTATTAAATAAAACTGTTTTATTAGGGATATAATATCCATAAAAAAAAACAATATTATCATTAAGCTTTTTATAGTTGATTACGATTCTTGCTTTTCCCCTTTTCTCTTTGGTCTGATTCCTAACCATAAAGGCTTACTAGAATGAGGACTTTTACTTTCTCTAATTCAATCTTTCTTTAATAGTTCATCAATTTGTTCTTTAAACTCCTGTTTTTTTTTTACAGTGGCCAAGAAGTAGATCAACAAAGCGATCTTGAAACCATGAATAGATGGTTTGAATGACTCTACGCGCAGAAGGTCGCCAATCAAAAAAGAAAAATTATCTAAGATTACAATTACAAAAAATTTAGAATTAAAAATGCTTAGAAAATTAAAACTCGTGTTTCTTCATATCAATAATTGGAGTCGTGGATTCTTGTTGAAAAGTGAGGATGATTGCAGATCTGGATCCAGCTGCGGTAAAGAGCAAGATCGCTCAGCACTATTGTTGCATGTGATGGCTCGGAATCAAAACCTTAAGATCTGAAGTTGAACAACCATGTTCATAGTATTACAATGGTGGTGATGCCAGATCTAGATCCATGGGTCATAAATCTGAGCACCATAAATTTTGGGTTTTCCAATCTAGCGGATTTTTTTATTTTTAGGGGGTTTCTCAATTTTGGAAGAAGAGGGGAGGTGGGGGGTAAAAAAGATTTGGGTAAAAAACATAATTTTGGGTTTGCATGTTGGCTAGGCCAGTTGGTTCAAATGTTTGGTGGTGGGATTTGGGGTTTCTAGGTAGAGAGGTGTAATCTGGCTTGGGGTGGGAGACAGCGAGGCCAGAGACCCACCTGAGCCGGCGAGCAGCAACTCTCGAGGGGAAGGGAGGTTTTGAACGGTAATTTGTTGTTAGATCAAGGGGTGGGGCGATACCTAGTGAGGTCGGCACAACTACATGCACCGGCTGCAGAGGCGGAAGGGAAACTCCGGGCTCAAAGAGGTGGTGAGGGAGGAGATTGGGGAGAAAGAGGAGGTCGTCGACGCCATGGACGGGCTCCCGACTGCACAACTGAAGGGAGAGTCGACGGAAGGTTTGAGGACCGGTGGATAGAGAGGACAGCGGTGGGGAGGGAGTTGATGAAGAGGTCTCCGGTGGGAAGCTTCGGGCGGTCGGGAAGGCGGAATGGGTTGCATCACCGGCGCTGCAGGCCGGGGCCCGTCACGACCAGGAACTGAGGGGGAAAGTCGATCAGATCAAGGCAGTGAGCGGGGGGTTGGATGCAGCGGAGAGCAGGGTTGTCGGAGGATGGAGCGGCGGGGAGCCGGGTGAGCAGGTTGTCGGAGGATGCTAGGGAGCGGTGGCCTGGAGACCGGAGTTCATGTTGTTGCGGCTAGGGTTAGAAAGGATAGTTTTTTGGAGAGAGTTTTTTAGATAGGAGAATTCTTTAAACTCCTGTTGATCTTTGTAAGTATAGACCATTTGCTTTACTCTGATGACAGCTTTTGGGTCTATTAATTCTATGGTAGCAAATGATTTATCTTTATTCCAAAGCTTTCAAGGATTTTCATAATATAACTCCTTGCACATTTTTTCTTGTTGCTTAAGGATTAAGGTTAATTACCATGTTTTTCTTATTCATATAGGCAACTGTTTGTTTACATTGTTATTAAACATATAAGTATATAACTATAAGTATATAATATAACTATAATTTTTATATATTAATTTTTTTTATTTTTCATATAAACAAATTATAATCAATTGTTTTTTTACTTTCAGTTTTCCGTTTTTATAAATGGATTTTTTAATAGATATAAGTATATAACAATGAAATTATATTTTAAATTTAATAGTTCTATTAAAACTATTATGTAAGAAACTAAGCAAGTGTATTCTATTATTTTTCATAACTTTGAGTATTTGAGGGGTTTCTCCACCTAAAATTTCATTGTCCATAATCCATGATTTGTATGAATTGTGATTTTTTTTTTTTTGGTGAAAATAATTATTTATATTAAAATTAATGATTTTATGGCTGTTATTTTATTTATATCTATATTATTTGTTTGGCAAAATGAATTATTTATATCTAGATTTTTTTTTCACTGTAAATGGTTATTTAAATAAAAATTTAATTTTTGAAAAATCGTAAATCATGTATGGGCTACATGGGCCAACTCATCAGAAGTAGCTAGGCTTGATTATAGCTCATGGGCCTTGTTAACAGGTAATAAAAACGAAAAAAAATAGGTCAAGTGGACCTTTTTGTTATGGACTTTTGGGATCCAAAGAAAAAAAACAAAGGTAAACTGCAGGAAACCACCCCTAAAACATATCATATTGCCCGAAACCACCCTTTATATATCAATTTATCGAAAACCACCCTTTACATTAAATCCGTTAACAGATAGCCACCCCAATGAAGTTTTCCTCACAGCACCGTTAAATCTGTAGGATTATTACTCTATATTTTAATTTTAATAATGTAAATAAGAAGTAGGAAAAAAAACAATTCCATCAATTAAAGCTAAAAAAATTAAAAGAAGAAAAAAGGAAAAGGGCTACAGGCCTAAAATTTGTTCGTCTTCTTCCTAGATTCAACATCTGCTTCTGCTTCTCTTTCTCATCCCCTAATCCATTAAAATACGAAACCCTGATATTTTTTTATTTGTCTAAGTTGATGTGCATTGTAAAGGTTTTAGCAAATTGAGCCTCTTCTAGATCTAGATCTACAATAAACCCAAGACTCAAATGCAAAACCCTAAACGGATCGATTTGTTTTTAGCATAATCAATTTGTGTGAAATTTTCGTGTGTTTCCAACCTTCAATTGTGTAATTTGTGTATTCCAACCTTCGATTTTGTATTTTCAAAGAGGATGACATAGATCTATTCATGACCGTGAGACTGCGTCGGAGGAGGCGGAGTCGCGACGGAGGGTCGGACTGGAAGGGTATGGTGCCAGTTGCTACGAACAAGGAGGAGATTCAGAATACGGTGGTCGACAGTTGCGAATGAGGAGAGTCGTTGGAACTTCCAACTTGGAAGTTGTTGCTGGTGGCGCATGAGGGCAGGTGGGGGTGGTCGACAATTGGTGGCGGCGGCGACCGTGAGGAGTGAGAGTGACAAACATCCCTATTTCAACATTAATTTTAACTTATTTTAAATTGTTAAATCTATATAATACTTTAAATCGGAAGACTTATGCTGACGTGCCAGCTTCTCCTTGATTTTAGCTCATTCAACCAATCTTTTTTTTCCTACTCTTTTATTTTTTTTCCTCTCTTACCTTTCCTTCCTTTTTTTTTATTAGGAAAGAATTCGGGTGGGCTGGCCCTACCCGGCAGCATCCTTACGGATGAGGTCAAGGAGACCTGGGTCATTTTCGATATCGACTCCTCGGGCAGAGCGGCAAAGGTGTGCAACCTTATCCGCCACTCTATTGCCCATACGAGGAACGTGAAAGAACACTACTTCTCTCACAATCGATAGCAAGACTTGAATGTCGGAAAGGATTAGTTCTATCTCCCAAGGGCATTTAGATTTTCCTTTTAAATGGTCTATGATTATCTTACAATCACCTTCAATTTGGATCCTATCTAAATTAAGTCGTAATACTTGATGAACCCCCAATTTGAGGGCAAGAGCCTCTGCAGTAAGCGGGTTCTGTTTACCAAGTTGTTGGTGGTGAATGGAGACTGGCCGACCTTCCCAATCCCTAATAACGATACCGGAAAAACTGTCACCATTAGAAAGAGAGGAACCATCGAAATTAAGTTTGAATGTGCCCCTTGGAGGCTTGCGCCACTGAATCTTTTTTTGTTTATTGTTCTTTTTTGAAGATACCCCCCGATGAGGGTGTATAACCTCCTCGAATTCCGCCTCGGCGGCGAATGTTTTGTTCCAGTTATCTATGTGAGATTTGATCAGTTTTAGGACGGAATCTTTTCGCGAAATAGCGGTCTGTTGAAATAAGTGTTGGTTCCTGATGTACCAAGTCGTCCACCAAGTGAAAGCGAGGTTAGACAGGACCGTAGGTTGTAGACTCTTCCCAAGTGCAGAAAGAATGGGTCTGAAATCCCGAGACTGGGCAATTAGACTTGCAATGGTTGATTGGTCTTGGTTTGTAAATTTGTATATTGCTTTGATGAAGTAACATTCCAAAAATAAATGGACCTCGTCCTCCGGTGCCGAATTGCACAGGGAACAAGTGGGTGGAACTGCCGAACCCCTACACGCCAGCCTGGAAGCAGTTGGCAAGCCGTATTGCGCAATCTTCCATAGGAAATTCTTAACTTTCGGACGGATATTAATCTTCCAAATCCAGGCATTACAATCAGGAGATGGTAAGGACTGAGATGTTATCAATTTGTAAGCACTGGCAGTAGTAAACCACCCCTCTCTATCCGGCCACCAATATAGACGGTCTTGTAGATTCGAAGACGGAAGAGGGATGTCTAAAATCTCTTGTACTATATTAGCAGGCAGAACCCCATGAAGTTTTTCACTCCACCACTTACCACCCAAAATATAGTCACTGACTGTCTCATCCGGATTGAAAAATTGAGGGCAATCAACTCTAGCCAGTAAGGAGGAGGTAGTGATCCAATTATCTGACCAAAACTTTATAGTGCATCCATTTCCTATCGACCAGATCAGACCCGCTTTAAAATTGTCAATTAAGTCGGACAACTTGGACCATTTCCAGGAGCAAGCCCCGGATCTTTTGTAATCGAAAATACTGGTGGGGTGCAGGTACTTATGTCTGATCACCGACACCCAGATATTGGTTGGCTCGGCCAAGATTTTCCACAGAAGCTTCATCTGGAGAGCGACATTCATATCACTAGATTTATGAATTCCCAGTCCCCCAAACTGCTTCGGTTTGCAGATCCTATCCCAGCTAATCAGAGGCCGGTACTGGAGGTCCTTATTCCAAAAGAAAGATCGGTTTATCTGGTCTAGTTCTTTATGCACATCAGCAGGAAGCAAAAAATTCTGCATCACATGCAATGGCTTAGCAGAAAGATTGGAGTTTATCAGGGTGGCACGTCCTTGTTGGGAGAGAGCATTAGCCCTCCACTTAGTCAATTGCTGTTTGGATTTACAGATGATATCTTCAAATGTGCTGTTGGTGACTCTACCATTAATAATTGGACAACCTAGATATTTTTCTATTGAATGTTCGTTTGTAATGTTGAGGCAGTTACACAGCTCCAGGATCCTGTGATTCGGAATACCCTTGGTTGCTTGGAAGCTAGATTTGTGGTAATTGACCTTCTGGCCTGATACTTTGCAGTACGAATCAACTATCATTTTCACTTTTCGCCCTGCATCCACGCTTCCTTTTGAGAATATGATGATATCGTCAGCGAAAGAAAGGAACGGAACCCGGAGCCCGTTGTGTCCAATCGGAAAACCAATGTGAGTTCTTTCAAGACTAGCTTCATCAGCCAATTTCCGAGCCAGAATCTCAGCACCTAAAATAAATAGGAAAGGAGATAATGGATTGCCCTAACGAATTCCCCTTGACGGAAGAAATAGCTCAGTAGGGCCGTTATTGACGAGTACCGAGAATGAAACAGACGTTATACATTCCATAACCCAAGAGATAAATGTATCGTGAAATCCGAACTTTTGGAGCACGCTTTTATGGAAATGCCAGTCGACACTGTCGTATGTTTTTTCCATATCTAATTTTATTGCTAGCCATCCTTCCCGGCCCCTACGACTTTTTTAGGAGTGAAAGATTTCATGGGCTATTAGGACATTGTCTTGTATAGCCCTGTCAGACACAAAGGCGCCTTGCAACGGATGAATGAGTTTACCAATAACTTTTTTCATTCTATCTGTCAGAATTTTGGAAATTATTTTGTAGATATTGGAACATAAACTAATGGGGTGGTAATGACTAGTGGATGTGGGGTTATCCGTTTTTGGGAGAAGAGAGATAAAAGTATGGTTAATTTGTCTAAGTATTTTTCCGGAGTGGAAAAACCCTTTGACTGCACAAACAACAGATTTTCCGACGATATCCCAATATTTTGTGTAGAATTCAGCTGTGAATCCATCCGGCCCCGGAGATTTGTTTTTCCCTAGATTAAAAACTGTCGTTTTAATCTCCGAGTTAGACGGGAGTGCTATGAGAAAGTTGTTTTCCTCTGACGAGATGGAAGGTTGTATTAAGTCCAACATTTCAGTGAGGAGCCTGTCATCAATTGGTTCTTTCTTGAACCTTGTCTCAAAATCCCTTTTTATTTCATTCTTTACATTTTCTTCACCCACAATCACCGTCCCAGAAGAGGAGGTCATGTTTCGAATTTGTTTCCTATGTCTTCGACCCGAAGCCACCCGGTGAAAATACGCTGTGTTGGAATCCGAGAGTTTGAGGTGTTTGGTTTTAGCCCTTTGGCTCCAGAACGATTTTTGAAATAGTAGGAGCTTTTCTCTCTTCATGATAAGCCGCTTTTCTTTGCTGTGGTATGTTTGGTAGTTTACACCAGGTCCTGCAGATTGAATACGCAAGAGCTCCGTATCCACCTCCTTTAGCTGACGGAATATATTGCCGAAACTTGTTTTATTCCATTCTTTTGCCTTTTTTTTCAGTATTTTCTGTTTAAAAATTAATTGAAACATGGCCGAGCCAGGGCAAGACGCTCGCCATGACTGTTTCACTATGTTACGAAAATCTTTCCGAAGTAGCCAAGCATTCTCAAATTTGAAAGGCAGGGCTTTGAAACTAGTATTAACTTCAAGGGAGAAAGAGATAGGGCAGTGATCTGAAGAGGAGAATGCACCGTTATAGGTTATCATATTAGGGAAAGATGCAATGACCCGTTGGTGGACAAGCACCCGGTCAAGCTTTTCACGGATATTGAAATTTTCCTCCGGGTTTTTCCTCCAAGTGAACGGATTTCCAAAGGTGGGGAGATCAATAAGTGAGCATTCTCTTACCTTTCCTTCCCTTCTACTAATCATTTTTTTTTTTCCTTTTTCCCCTTTTTATTTTTTGTAATTGAATTTCATCTTAAAAATAACCTTCAAATAACAATTGGGTTTATTTCAAAATATTAAATTAATATTAACCTACAATGGAGTTCATCTTGATTGATTTTATTATATCTTTATTTTATGAGTTTATTTGTATAATTTTAATTCAAAATATTAAACTAATATTATATTTAATTGCATAATAGTAGTATTATTTTATTTTATTTTTAAAATTTATTTTTGAAAAATCGCGCCATGGCGCGAGAACTATACTTGTTTACATTAAAACTGTAATAAACGTCGAGGGGTAAAATTGTACTTTCACATACTTAACTGAATTTTGGACGAAAAATTAACAAGGGTGGTCGTTCGCTGACAGACCTGATATAAAGGGTGGTTTTTGTTAAATAGATATTTAAAGGGTGGTTTTAGACAATATGGTATATTTTAGGGGTGGTTTTCTGCAGTTTACCCAAAAACAAATGGGTCCAGCCAGATTCTTTTTGGTTTTTTGGCCTAACCCAATATTTTAGTAGCTTCTATTCTTCTTTAAATTTTAAAATAGTTTATTTTATTTATCATCTCTTGAAAACCAAAATTACCTGAAATATTTATTTTACTTGAAAAATACTTAAATTAAAATCATTTATTTATTTATCAACTCGTGAAAACCAAAATTAACCAAATCATTTATGTTGCGTAAATTGCATATTCAATCGAATCAAAATCAATCTAAATATCTAATTATCCAAATGGACTGAATATGATTCACCCCTAAACCCAAACAAACTATACCCATTTTTATTCGAAACTCGAACGAGACCGACTCGTCTCTTGACCCGAAATCCTAACGAGCCAAACCCGTTTTGACTCGAACCCGAATGAGCATGACTTGATTTAAATCAAAACTCGACCAATCTAAAATTCATTTTGACCGAACCCGACTCAACTAGTACCTGACCACACATTTTACTCGAAGTAACCCGACCTGTCAGTAAACCCGATCCAAATGGCCTGACCCGAACCTGACCTGATCAGCCCCTTTTTCAGCTCTAGTCACAAGGGTATAAAACTTAAAGGTAGCCCAATACCAAGCTTAAATCTAGCTCTTATCTTTGACAACCCAAAGCAAACACTACATACAACATCAGTTTAAGTGGAACGAAACGTGTTGACTAGGGCTGTTGAAACTCACATGTAACCATTCAATGTGAAGCTAGTTTAAATTAAAGCTTTCACTATTGTTGTTCCAATACCAGAGAGAATGAAAAGCAAGATCGAGTCTAACAGTTTCGCAAGAACACCAAAAACATGCAAGATCTAAAAAGGAAGACAAAGAACACAAGATTTTTACGAGGTTCGGATCCACGATCCTACATCCTCGAGGCCTCAAGAGTCAGCCCTAATCCACTATCAAATAAGGGAGAAAGTACAGACCAGGCAAATCAAGAGTACAAGTACAGATCTAAGCATAAACGAAACAAACAGACACGAAAACAAGCAAGAAGAAGAAGAACTTCTTCGACAATCTCAGATCCGAGGATACAGACTCAGATCCGAGAATAGGAACCCAACACCAAGCTGTTGCCGTCCGCCAAGGGAACTCTGAACACCGGGAAGATGTCGTAGAAGATGAGCTTCACCGATCGGAGGTGGGAGGAGCTTGAATAGCAAACTCAAACCCTAGCGTCGCCTTCGCTCTCGCTCTCGCTCTCTCTTTTCTTCTGGAGGTAAGAGGAACAGTGAAGAAGCTCGCGTCGCCTGATGGAGGTTTTATGCCTTTTATAGGCAAACCCTAGTAGAAACCCGGAGAGCTCCAACAAGGCTTCCAGCAACTGGGCTAAGTGTTGGGCCGTGCTCTATGGTTTGGGCTTCAGGCCCAAGCTTGGCAGCTCCTTCTTGTTGGAGATCAAACCCACATGGCTCAATCCGATCCATCTAGACTCGAGCTAACCCCCAAGCCTGGTCCAACATCCTTAACCATATTACACCTTGATTTCATGTCACACATATAATACAAATATTACATACATATAACAATGTAAATATACTTAGGAAAATATACAAGTTCTCAACAATTGCCCCCTATATTTTTCTAAGTCCGCTCCAGGATGACTATGCCTATGTGTGGATTAGGTAACTGGGTCCGTCCTCAGCCCTCATACCTGTAGAGCCATCAGCCACCTTCACCTAAGTGAAGAAACTCCCTGCAAAACAAAAATTTATCTCTAGGCACAATTTTAGTGCCAAAGTCAGCAGGATTGAGCTTACCATCAATCTTCAGAATATGTATCACATTATCATCAACCTTCTCTCGTATAAAATGATATCTAACATCGATATGTTTAGTTCTTTCATGATACATAGGATCTCTACACAGATATAGAGCAGATTGATTGTCAATATGAAGCACAGAAGTATAAGTTTTACCTTCAATCTCACGCAGTATACCCTGCAACCAAATGGCTTCCTTGCAAGCCTCAGTTGCAGCAATATACTCAGCCTCAGTTGAAGAGAGGGCAACTATAGGCTGTTGCTGAGATTTCCAAGATATGCAATTTCCAGCCCAAGTATAGACATAAGAAGTAATAGATTTTCTAGTGTCCTTATTACTGGAAAAGTCAGAATCCACATAGCCATATAGCTTATTAGAAGATGTATGTTTAGAATAACATAATATCAACTTAGCAGATCCAAGCAAATATCTCAACAAATACTTCATAGCAAGCCAATGTTTCTGACCAGGTTCAGACATGTATCTACTTAAAGCACTAATAGAGAAAGCAAGATCAGGTCTGGTGCATATCATACAATACATCACAGAACCTACAGCAGCATCATATGGAATATTTTTCATATTCTTAGCTTCAGTAACAGATAAAGGAGCATGATTCTTAGACAAGTCAAGATGTGAACCCAAAGGAATATCATTAGGTTTAACATTCTTAATATGAAATCTCTCCAATACCTTTAGAACATAGTCAGTCTGGTCGAGCCAAAGCTTACCTTTCTGTCTATCTCCCTCTATCTTGATGCCAAGTATTTTCTTGGCAGGGCCAAGATCCTTCATGTCAAAGTGCTTTGAGAGTTCCTTCTTAACAGTGACAATATCAGTAGAAGATTTAGAAATCAAGAGAATATCATCAACATAAAGGAGCACATAAAGCACAGTACCAGACTTGGGTTTCTTAAAATATAAGCAAGTATCAAATTTACTTCTTTTAAAACCCAATTGTCTTCTCATACAGGTATCAAACTTAATATTCCATTGCCTGGGTGACTGCTTTAAACCATATATAGACTTCTTCAGTAAACAAGCAAAGTCAGGTTTAGATTTATCAATAAAACCTTTTGGTTGCCTCATATATATAGTTTCATTTAAATCCCCATGCAAGAAAGCTGTCTTAACATCCATTTGTTCAAGTTCATAGTTGTAAACAGCAGACATGGCAAGTAATAATCTCAGAGTTTTGTATTTTACCACAGGGGCAAAAATCTCATTATAATCCTCACCTTCTCTTTGAGTGAAACCCTTGGCTACAAGCCTAGCTTTGTACCTTGGGGGATCACCCTTAGAGTTACCTTCTTTAAGTTTGAACACCCACTTACTGTCAATAAACCTGGCAGTCTCAGGTTTCTTCACAAGAGTCCAGGTCTTGTTGGCCATCATGGACTCGATTTCTTCAGACATTGCTCTCTGCCAGTCACCAGAATGAGCACATCTAACAGCCTGCTCATAAGTCTCAGGAGTATAGTTGTTCACAACAGTAGAAACCACACAAGCAAACTCAACAATGCTATTGATGAACCTTTTATTTGGAATCTTAGTTCTAGGTGATCTATCTCTGGTTAATTGCCAATTTGTTAAGTCATGTCTACCAGGAGATGAAGTGCTAGAAGAGCCAGCACCATGCTCATCAGACAAAGACTCATTAGCAGTATCTAAAGACTCAGAATGGGGGGAGGGAGCATTAGAACTAGCAGAGATAGAATCATTACCAACTTCATTCACATCATCAGTAGGTTCATCATGAGCTTCCCCACCCAATTGGTGAGGTTGCACATCATCAGCATCAGTGTCTGAGGAGTCCTCTAGAGTACCTTGGGTATCCTCATCAGGATCATTGCCATCCTCATCATCTTCACCATCAGGGACATAGAAGTGGGTTGCAGATGATCCTGTGGGTACCTGCAAGGATTTCTTAACAAAAGGTGTAAACACATTTTTAAAGTGAAATTCATCCTCAACAAAGACAACATCCCTGCTGATAATAGTTTTATAAGCTCCAGGTTGGATAATAAGAAGTTTATAACCTTTAACACCTTCAGGATATCCTAACAAAACACATTTCTGAGACCTAGGATTGAGTTTACCATCACTTTTATGAGCATAGGCAACACAACCAAAAGGTCTAAGATAGTTTAAATCAGGTTTCTTATTATACCACATTTCATAAGGAGTTTTAAAACCAATGGCAGAGGATGGAGATCTATTTATGAGATGAGCATCTATCATAACAGCTTCACCCCATAAAGAGTGCCTCATGCCTGCAGAAATCAACATGCACCTTGCCTTCTCTAGGAGAGTCTTGTTCATCCTCTCAGCAGTACCATTCTGCTGAGGGGTGCCAGGAATGGTAAGGTGCCTTTTGATCCCTGCATCTTTACAATAAGAGTTAAATCTAGAATTACAAAACTCCAAGCCATTATCTGTTTTTAAGCATTTAACAAATAGACCAGTTTCAACATGAACACTTGTTACCCAATGTTTGAAAACATCAAAGGCCTCATCCTTTGTCTTCAGCAAGTAAACCCAAACTTTCCTGCTGTAATGGTCAATCAAAGACATAAAATACCTTTTGCCCCCAGAAGATTCAACCTGAGCAGGACGCCAGAGATCTGAATGAACATACTCAAGAGGTTTGTTAGCAATGTAAGAAGATTTATTAAAACTCTTCCTAGTTTGTTTACCCATCAAGCAATTATCACACATGTCAATGGTAGCAGGTTTGGAATTTAAAATGCCATGCTTATAAAGATAATGTAAACTCTTATTTCCTATATGTCCTAATCTATTATGCCAAGTAACAGATTCAGGAATGGACATACATTTATCAGAGGCGATCAACATAGAGGAGAAATTCATCTCAGGGGTGGATTGAACCTCATAGAGGCCCTTCCTTTTAATGCACTTAATAAGTACTTTACCATCCCTTGAGACAGTTCTGATCCCATTGCTGCTGTGAACATCACAGCCTAGGGATTCAAGTGTGCTCTCAGACATGAGATTTCTTCTAAGCTATGGAACCCATCTAACATCTTTAATGACCCTAATAATACCATCATGCATTTTCATAGCAACAGAACCAATACCTTTAATTTTTAGGATAGAATGATCACCAAGCATAACATCACCACCATCAAATAATCTCAAATCAGAAAACCAAGACTTATGATGAGTAGCATGCATAGTACACCCAGAATCAAGAATCCAGCAATCAGAGGCATCATTCACAAGTAAAGCTAAAACTTCATGAGTATAATAGGGGTGGGTTTCACACACAGCAGACACAGCAGATTGTTTAGCAGCCTTTTCTTCATCTCTTTTCTTTTTGTAGCAATCTTTCTCAAAATGTCCAGTTTTAGAACAATAATGACACTTCAAGTTAGACTTATCAATGCCATTAGTCTTATCAACTGCATTTTCAGGTTTAGGTTGCCCTTGCTTATCCTTTTTCTTGTTATTCCGTTTGTTACCCTTACCTCTAGGCTTAGCCATAAGGACTTCATCCTTGGCCTCAGCCTTAGGTTCAGCTTTAACACCAGCAGCAGCTTTAAAAACCTTCAGAGACTCATTCTTTTGGATCAAAGATTCAATGATATCCTTTTTAACCAAAGAAGCATTACCATATTGAATAACATCTTTAAAAGTATCAAACTGACTGGGCAAGGAATTTAACAAAAGCACACAAAGCTGAGTTTCATCCAATTTATCACCACATCTTACCAGATCTTGAGTGATAGTTAAAAAACGATCAAGATTATCCGCTAAAGTGCAAGCAGTGTTCATCTTAAAGTTAAACAACTTATTGAACAGATTTACACGAGATGGAAGAGACTTTACCATATACAAACCTTCTAGAGCCTCCCACAATTTTTCAGCAGTGGTGTGCTCTAGTACCTGCCTGGCCACTTCATCAGAAAGACGAAGCATGATCTCACTGTGAGCTTGAAGATCAGTTTCCATGATTTTTTCTTTGCTAGTTCCTTCTGGGAACTTGTTCGTTATAGCCACATGACACTTTTCTTTGATAAGTATGGCTCGCATCTTCACCTGCCACATAGCAAAGTCAGTAGTGCCATTGAAAGGTTTTATACGAACAGAATCAGACATATTGCAAAATAACAGCAAATAACTCAAGCAAAGAAATGATATATCACAAACACAAAAAACGGAAGCGAAATCTTTCAAGAACAAGCAGTAATTGAAAGACAACAAAGAACAGATCCTGTTGCGTCGCGTAGGGGGGAATGGCACCAGGCGATACACCCTATCTAGGCCCACCCGCTTCCTACGCCAGTTCCCGCTCTCTGAGATCTATAAAGACTCAGATAGGTTGGGAAGAGGACACTCAAGCGCTAGCAACAGAACACATGCTCTGATACCACATTGAAAAGCAAGATCGAGTCTAACAGTTTCGCAAGAACACCAAAAACATGCAAGATCTAAAAAGGAAGAGAAAGAACACAAGATTTTTACGAGGTTCGGATCCGCGATCCTACATCCCCGGGGCCTCAAGAGTCAGCCCTAATCCACTATCAAATAAGGGAGAAAGTACAGACCAGGCAAATCAAGAGTACAAGTACAGATCTAAGCATAAACGAAACAAACAGACACGAAAACAAGCAAGAAGAAGAAGAACTTCTTCGACAATCTCAGATCCGAGGATACAGACTCAGATCCGAGAATAGGAACCCAACACCAAGCTGTTGCCGGCCGCCAAGGGAACTCTGAACACCGGGAAGACGTCGGAGAAGATGAGCTTCACCGATCGGAGGTGAGAGGAGCTTGAATAGCAAACTCAAACCCTAGCGTTGCCTTCGCTCTCGCTCTCGCTCTCTCTTTTCTTCTGGAGGTAAGAGGAACAGTGAAGAAGCTCGCGGCGCCTGATGGAGGTTTTATGCCTTTTATAGGCAAACCCTAGTAGAAACCCGGAGAGCTCCAGCAAGGCTTCCAGCAACTGGGCTAAGTGTTGGGCCGTGCTCTATGGTTTGGGCTTCAGGCCCAAGCTTGGCAGCTCCTTCTTGTTGGAGATCAAACCCACATGGCTCAATCCGATCCATCTAGACTCGAGCTAACCCCCAAGCCTAGTCCAACATTGTAGAATTAGGTATTCTGTGAAGCGTGCCTTTTCATTAGGTAAAGGTATGTACTTATACAAGAGAATTAGGGTAAATCTATCTAAGGAAAGAGATAAGTTACAATATAAACAGAAATATATTCACAAAGATATGATATCTTCAATACTCCCCCTCAAGTTGGAGCGTGGAGATCTCGAATGCCCAACTTGCGAAGAAGAGTGTGGAACTGTGACTGTCCAAGTGCCTTGGTAAGAATGTCGGCCAGTTGAAGAGCGGAGCGAATGTGAGCAGTAACAATAGTACCGGCTTGGACATGATCACGGATAAGATGACAGTCGACCTCTATATGTTTCGTGCGCTCGTGAAAGACCGGATTAGAGGCGATATGGAGAGCGGCCTGATTGTCGCACCAGAGCCGCATTGGCTGCCGATGGAAGACGCCGAGGGAAGCGAGAAGGGACTTGAGCGAGACGAGCTCACAAGTGGTGGCGGCCATGGCCCGATATTCTGCTTCGGCTGAAGAGCGAGAGACGATAGACTGCTTCTTGGTCTTCCATGAAACTGGGGATTCGCCAACCATAATGAAAAATCCAGTGAGGGATCGGCGGGTAAGCGGACATGTAGCATAGTCCGAGTCGCAGTAGGCGTTAAGACGAAGAGCACTGGACCGAGACAGAAAGATACCCTGACCCGGGCAACCCTTCAAGTAGCGAACCACTCGCAAGGCAGCTTGCCACTGATTGGTGGTGGGAGATGCCATAAACTGAGCAAGAATGTGTACCGAGTAGCTGAGTTCGGGCCTAGTAATGGTAATGTAGATCAGACGGCCAACTAACCTGCGATATTGTTCAGGATTAGCGCAAGGAGAACTGGTGTCCAATGCGAGTTGGTGATTCTGCTCGATGGGGAAAGCTGCAGGCTTGGAGCCCAGAAGACCAGTTTCGGTTAAAATATCCAGCGCATATTTTCGTTGAGACAAGAAAATGCCAGTTGAGGAGCGACTGATTTCGATCCCAAGAAAGTACTTCAAACTTCCAAGATCTTTCATATGGAAGCGAGAGTGCATGAATGCCTTGAACCGACCAATGGTGGCTGAGTCGTTCCCCGCAATGATGAGGTCGTCGACATAAATAAGCACATGTATAACGATCCCTGAGCGCATATAGGAGAACAGCGAGTAATCAGCATAAGACTGACTGAAGCCAAAGTGTTTCAGATCATCGGCCAATTTGAAGAACCAATTTCTAGGAGCCTGCCGAAGACCATATAGAGATTTGCGAAGGTGACAGACCTTGGATGAACCCGGAATAGTGAACCCCGGGGGCATTGTCATGTAGACATCCTCGTGTAAATCACCATGGAGAAAGGCGTTGTGGACATCCATTTGATGGAGTTCCCAATCACGAATTGCAGCCACGGCGAGGAAGACCTTAACAGAAACCATCTTAGCAACGGGAGCGAAAGTTTCAGAATAGTCAGTGCCTTCCACCTGTCGATTCCCAAGAACAACCAAGCGCGCTTTATAGCGTTCAATGCTCCCATCAGCCTTGTACTTCACCCGAAAAACCCATTTGCAGCCGATAGGGGTTTTATTCGCAGGCAGCTCGACGATGTCCCATGTCCCATTGCGATACAAGGCATCAATCTCCAGGCGCATAGCATCACGCCAATGCTTGTGACGAACAACCTCGCGGAAGGAGGAAGGCTCCAGAGTGGCAGCAACAGCTGCGAGATATGTGCAATGGGACGACGACAAAGCATTATAGCTAACAAAATCAGCTAAGGGATAAACCGTACCTGAGGACGAGTCCGGAGATGGATCGGCCGAGATAGGGTGTTGTTGGCGGGAAGTGTTGCAAACAAAGTCACGGAGACGAGTACTGGGCTGCAAGGAGCGGCCACTTCGACGAGGCGGAGGAGGAGGTGGCGGAGGACGCGGGCTCCCCCTGACGACGGGAGTAGGGGTAGGGGCGAGAGCATCGTCTTCGTGGGATAGAGGAGTGGGATGAGTAGGAGTCGGAGGTGATTCGGTTGGTGGGGAAGGTGTTTGGTAGGGGAAGGTGTGTTCATGGAAGGACACATCTCGAGAGGTGAACAAAACATGGGTCTCCAAATCATACAAGCGCCATCCCTTTTGACCGAAGGGGTACCCAAGAAAGAGGCACTTGCGACCACGGGCGGCAAACTTGTTTGAGCTTCTAGGAAGTTGGGTAGAATAACAAAGACAACCAAAGACTCGAATGGGAGAGTAATCAGGCGGTTTTTGAAAGAGAAGTTCATAGGGTGTTTTACCTTGAAGAAGAGGAGTCGGGGTGCGATTGATAAGGTAGCAAGCGGTGAGCACACACTCACCCCAAAACTTAATTGGTAGTGAGGCTTGAAACATGAGAGCACGAGAGACATTAAGAATGTGACGATGCTTCCGTTCAACCCGGCCATTTTGTTGAGGGGTGCTTACACAAGATGATTCAAATAGAATGCCAGCGGATCGAAGAAAGGGCTTAAGAGCAATGAACTCAGAGCCATTGTCACTACGAAAACACTTGATAGATTTGTGGAATTGTGTTTGAACCATTGAGCAAAAATTGCGAATTAAAATTGCAACTTCATATTTGTGAGCCATAAGATAAACCCAAGTAGTACGGGAATAATCATCAACTAAAGTTAAAAAATAGGAAGCACCACAAGTAGAAGGGGTACGATAGGGCCCCCAAATGTCACAATGAAGCAAATCAAAACAAGAAATAGCACGAGACTGACTAATTGGAAAAGAAAGACGTGTTTGCTTGGCCCTATGACAAACATCACAAGGAGCCAGTTTATTTGAACTAGAAGCTGAAATAGGAAGACCCGAGACTGGCAACACCAACGAGCGAGACGGATGCCCAAGGCGTTGATGCCACAACACAGACGACTCGATTGCAGGAACATGACAGATACGACTTTGAGAGGATGGCGGTGGAGTGAGCCATCGTAGCCAAGACACCCTATCCCGAGTTTCACCCGCTCCAATCAGCGTCCTCGAAGTGCGGTCCTGTAACACAAATAGTTTGTCAGACGAGATGACCAGGCAAGAGAGTCCAGCAGACAAACACGCAGATGATAACAAGTGACAGTCTAGTCCTGGAACAAGTAACACATTCGGAAGAGTGACCCCGGGACACAAAGCGAGACTGCCGGCCTGAGTAGCAACCGAAATTGATGCATTCGGAAGTTTGATATGGCAGGGTAGCACCTCCACAACTAGGGGTGGAAATGGGGCGGGTTATGGGTGAAAATCGTCATTCCATCACCCGCCCCGCGGGTAAAAATCTTCACCCGCCCCGCTCCATCACCTGCAAATCCTTCACCCGCATCCAACCCGTGCGGGTGAGCGGGTGGTGCGGGTGATTATTGGATATCCAATAAGAAGACTAATTATTTTTATTTTAAAACATTATACGAATTTTTTCCTTATAAAAAAAACATACTAACATATCAAGTTCGGATTTAAAAATACGTGAAGTATACTGTACATAACTAATAAAATATAAAATATTTCGATTTCTACTTTAACAATACGTGGAAAATATAAAACTTATAAAATAAAAAACAATGTGACTATTCTCAAATTTAATTTTCAAATTAACTTCGTAATTTAACTGCGTAATTTAATTTTCAAATTAACTACGATATTTTCTAACATTATAAACACAAATATAAAAACACAATATAAAATTAATGTGAGGAAGTGATATCAAAACAAAGAAATTTAGGGTTTTTAAGGGATAGAAAAGTAAAATGATATGTTTAATTGGGTTATTGGATTCTTATTGGGTGATTATTGGTGCGGGTTAATGGAGCGGATTATGGGGCGGGTTATTGGAGCGGGTATTGGATGAAAAATCATCATCCATACCCGCCTCGTCACCCACTTCACCCGTCACCCGCATCATCCGTCACCCGCTTTTTGCGGGTTTTCACCCGCAAAGAAAATGCGGGTGGAGCGGGTGAATTGTTTATCCGTCCCCCATTTCCAGCCCTATCCACAACATCATGAAGCAAGCTACAATCACTGGTCATATGAAAGGATGCCCCAGAGTCGAGGATCCAAGGGATAGTGATGATACCTGACATTCGATCAGAAGAGGATTTCGTATGGAAATCCTTGAATTTGGCAAAGAGCGTGGCCCAATCATTGTCGGAGACAATCGAGCCAAAGGCGTCCCTGTCAGCAGGAGTGAGAGACTGCGAACCTGAGGAAGAGGCAGCGTTGGCGACCGCTGCGTGCATTGCAGAGCCACGAGTGACGCCGTTGGTGGAGCCTGGAGCAGGAGGCGGAGTGCCTCGACCACGGCCAGCAGCAGGAGGAGCACCAGTCAGGGGATCAGCGACACCCTTGCCATGATTCCACCAGTCCGGGAATCCGATCAATTTGAAACAAGAGGAGGAATCGTGGCCAGTGCGGCCACAGTGAGTACAGAGAAGACCACTCTTGTCCGGCTTGTCTGATTTTCCAGAAGAAGAGCGAGCAGGAGGTCTCGCCGCCATAGCAAATGAATCGGAACGGGATTCCCGATCCTTGGCGATTGTCTGTAAGCGCTCTTCTTGAACAGCAAGCGAATAGATCCGATTGAGAGGAGGTAAGGGGTCCTGAGCGACAATCGTGGACCGAATAGTGGAGAAGGAGGCGTCATCAAGACCCATCAGAAATTGATGAGCCCGTTCGACCTCCCGCTCCTTGAGAGCATTGCCGCAGGTGCACGCCGTTGCAGTGGTGTAAGTGGCAAGTTCATCCCAAAGCTTCTTGAGACGTCCGAAATAGGCAGCGACCGACCGTCCCTCTTGACGACAACGGGCAATCTCAGAGCGGATCTGGAGAATGTGAGGACCATTGCCGACAGAAAAGCGTTGATCTAGATCGTCCCAGAGTTCCTTGGCCGTGGCAAAGTAGGTGATGCTAGATCGGAGGGATGGCTCAAGAGATTGAGCGATCCAACCGATAAGCATCGAATTCACCCGCTTCCAGTAAGCGGCATCAGTAGAGTCAGCGGCCGGCGCTTTGATAGAGCCATCAAGGAACCCATCCTTGAACTTGGCAGAGCAGGCGTTCATCATAGCGGTTTTCCATTCAGGAAAATTTTCACCACGCAGGATCACGGGGCAGATAGCCAAGCCAGGGTGATCGGAAGGGTGAAGGTAGTAGGGTGAGGCCGGAGTGAGAACTGCATGAGGGACGGCAGCCATGGTAGGGTAGGTGTTCTTAGGTGTTTAGGATTTAGGGCCCGTTTGGTATCACTGAAATTGGGAATGGGAATGGGAATCACTCATTCCCATTTTAGTGTTTGGTATGCCGAAATCGGGAATCAAAGTCATTCCCGGTAATCTCCCCATTCCCAATTTTGAGCCATTTCTATTCCCATGTCAAAAGCTAGGTAATCACTGATTTCCATTTTTGCCATCTCCTTCCCTTTTTTTTTATCTTTTCTGGTGAACCGTGAACCCATCTCCTTCCTCAGTTAACCTCCATCGCGCCGGCCAGATCTGCCGTCTTCAGCGCCACCGCCGCCGCTACCGCCACAGTCCAACGTCGCCGCCACCGCCCCCGCCACTGTCATCCTCCAGATCTGTTGAAGACGACGCTGCCAACCTCCTTCAATGGCATCTCTCTGTCGAGATCTGACGACGACGCTGCCAACCTCCTTCAATGATGCCGCCACTGCCATCCTCCAGATCTGTCGAGATCTTCTCCTTCGACCTCTGTAAATTTGTCCCTAATTTGTCGAGATCTCCTCCGCCAGGTTTGTCCCTAATTTGTCCAGATCTGTCGAGATCTCCTCCGCCACTGCCCCTCTCTCTATGTAAATTTATCCCTAATTTGTCTCCCTCAACCTCCTTCAATGGCGTCTCAAGATCTTCCCAATCATCTTCATCCCGTTGGATTAGGGTTTCCTTAGTGGACCACCATCCATGTTTCAGATCTACAATTTGTTAAAATTTGTTTATTTTTTGATGAATTTATGACTTTTGTATGTTGAATTTGTGTGTTTTTATCCTTAATTTGGGAGATATTGAATTTGTTTGCCCTTGAATTTGATAATTTGAATTTTTGGATATTTAGGTTGAATTTGTGAAATTTTCATTCCGATATTATACCAAACAACTTGCTTAGGTAATCGCTCATTCCGATTTTTTATTCCCATTCCGATTCTCATTCCGATTACTGCATTGATACCAAACGGGGCCTTAGAGGATCGGAAAGCCTGATACCATGTAGAATTAGGTATTCTGTGAAGCGTGCCTTTTCATTAGGTAAAGGTATGTACTTATACAAGAGAATTAGGGTAAATCTATCTAAGGAAAGAGATAAGTTACAATATAAACAGAAATATATTCACAAAGATATGATATCTTCAATAAACATCCTTAACCATATTACACCTTGATTTCATGTCACACATATAATACAAATATTACATGCATATAACAATGTAAATATACTTAGGAAAATATACAAGTTCTCAACAGAGAAAATCGTTGAGAGCTATTCTTGGGTGTCACCAATAAAGCTCGATGACGAACTTGCTATAGAGATTTACCTCCCCTCGATGCCATAAGCAAGAAGACGCATAAATCCATCATCATGGATGATGGACACTACCTCCATTATCTTGTGAAAAACGTAGGTTCAATTTCTAACACTAGACATATGACTATATGAGACTCTTCTATCTCTCTCTTCTTAATCTGTGATTAAGATTATGTACTCTAGACTAGATCTACTTGCCACATACACATATATTGCAATCTTTGTCTGTAACCTTACTTTTGCTTTGTGGATTTTTAGGCGTAGGTCTCCTCTCTTTAGATACCTTACGAATATATGTAGTGACCTTCATACAACAATCTCCTTACCATCACTTCAGATAAACCAAGTTCGGCCTACATCCACTAATTCTTACAGGAAAATTTTGTTTTGGGTCATTGCCTAACAAAACGTACACTTGATGTGTCTTCTATGTGTTTGTGTATGATTTTGTCTCGTTTTTGTTTTTAAATGCCATTGCAAATCAACATATATAGAAATTCCAAGTTCTTGAACTCCACATTAGAGGTTTGAGATCTTACAATTTTCTATATATAGATACTTATTTATCTTTTAAAATATTATCTCTTGCAGTGGAAGTCAAAGTTTGTGAGGGCACCTAGTATCTTTTTTGCCCAAATTCCGGGTCTTTAATTTAAGAATTGCACATTAATAAATATATTTTATTGTCTTTACTCAATCTAGGTCTTCCTTAGAAGGAATGAAGGATCCACAAATATTCCAATCTTATACAGACAACTAGATAAGGCCCCTACTCACTAAGATCGAACAGGGCCGGTCGTCATTCATTTTATCAAGTAATCCAACACACATTTTTAATCACCTTTTTTGTCCATTAAATGGAATTTCAACCCATTTTATTGTGAGCTTGATGCAATTTTTTCTATTCTATATGATCCATTCTAAACTTTTCTATTGGTATATACTCTATAGAGTTGGTAAAATCTGGCCTAATCTGAAAACTCGACTGATCTCTTTTGAACTCACACTCGACCGAAGTAAAAAATCTAGCATCATGTGCAATCCGAGTGTGGCCCATTTTAACCTGATACCCCAAATGGATACGAACAAAGATAGATCCAACCCAATAGGGATGGCAATGGGTCGTTGGTGGATGGATGATCTACTTCTGTCACCCAACCCACCATCCAGAACCCTTCACCCTGTCCGATTCATCACCCACAAAATATTTTACCCGCCCCGTCCACCCATTATCCACCGGTTGATCGGGTGGATCGGGTGACAATTCGGGTGAAATACACCTCGTCTAATTCAACAACAAAAAAATTATAGAAAAACATACGTCGAACACTTCGATGAATAAACAACTAACAAATTTAGTCAAATTCGCTCAAACACGTGTAAAGATCCACGCAACTATCAACATTTCAAGCTAGAAGCATGTTTGGTACGTAGGTTTGTTTAATTAGGGTCTGGGTGTATATTGGTAATTTTGTATATATAATCTTCACCCAAATCCGACCCAACCCATCACTCGTTCACCCATCACCCATTTAATATCTGCTTTATAGCGTATTTTCACCTACTTTTTTGGGTCAGGTGAGACGGATATCCGTCAGGTGAGGGTAAAATTGCCATCCCTACAACCTGACTCACACCGGACCCATCTTTGACCCGACCCGAATAAGACCCGACTCATCTTTGTAATTATTTTGATTTTCTCATTTTTAAACACCACATCAATAATGTGAATTACCTGCAATGAGACACATAGTATAACTAAATAAATAAAGTTTAGGGAAATTCCGTTTGGTACCCCCGAGTTTTTGACAATTCCGGATGGTGTCCCACACTTTTTTTTTGTCCGGATGGTACCCCTGAGTTTTGTCAAAAGTCCAGCTCATGCCCAAAACTCATAGTTTCTTCTTTTTAATGAATAAAACCACCCATTATTTTTATTTTTTCATAAATATGCCCATTTACTTTTAACATTAAACAAAACTACTTACTACGTATCATTTAACTAAATTCAAAACAAAATTGACAAAATCACCTTTATTTTTTAAAATTAATAAGATCACACATTATTGCCAAAGTTGTAGCAAAAAATACCCATTCTTTCCAAAAAATTTTTTGAGGAAAATCAACTATTATTTTTGACATTACACAAAAGATCCGTTACATATTTTTCATATTTTATAAAAAAATAAATCTCATTATTTGTCAAATATTGCATGTACATAATCACCCATTATTTACAAAATTTATGCACAAATCCACTATCTTATTATGTGAACAAAAATAGTTAACCTATACATTATAAAAAAATACTTTGTAAAACCATTCTTTGTGTAAAACCACCCTTTATGCTTTAAAAAATGCACAAAATCATTTCTTGTGTAATAAAAGAAGGTGTTATTCATTTCTTTTGTTTGGAATACATAAAACCTAATAAAATAAGAATGATTAATCTCTTATTATATTTTTCTTTTACAAGAAGAAAAATAAATAAATAAAATTTACTTTTCTTTTTCAAAAAAATTATAATCAAGCATTTGGTTAAATTGATCAATCACATTTACAAATGTTTAAAGTTAATGAGATATAAGTTAAATATTGTTTTGAAAAATAATATGTGTTAAAAATATTGCAATAAAAAATTTTGGAAATATTGCAATAAAAATTTTGAAAATAATATGTGATTTTGTAAAATTTTAAAAAATAAAGTTGGTTTTGTCACTTTTGTGTTGAATTTTGTTAATTAATATGTAGTTTTGTTCAATGTTAAAAGTAAATGGGCATATTTATGAAAAAATAAAAATAATGGGTGGTTTTATTCATTAAAAAGAAGAAACTATGAGTTTCCGGAATTGTCAAAAACTCGGGGGTACCAAACGGAATTTCCCTAAAATTTAATAATAATTAAGATAAATAAAAAAATAGTCATCATTTTATAATAAAGCAAAATGTGACTCGACCCTACCCTGACCCCGAGTCAACTAACTCGAAATTCTTTTTGACCCGAAGTTACCCGACTCGAGCTTACCTGACTCAAATCCGATCCAATCCGAACACATAATGTACTTGACATATAACATAATCCAACATTGATCGAACCCGAATGGATATAACTAAACCCGACTCAATCAACTGAATTGCTACCTCTAATACTAACCGTCTATGTATATTTTTGTCGCTTGATCTAACTATATGGCACTAAATATCATTTGTTTTTCTCCTTGATATTACTTTAATTTACAATGGTACCTCTAATATCATTTGTTTGAAGTTCGAGATTCGCCATAACACACAAGAAAATAACGAATAACGAAAGGGCACACACGATTTGTTGACGCAGTTCGGGTAAACCCTACTCTGCGGGATCTCAAGAGGGGAGATCCGATCCCAGAGTTCACTATGTTGCAAGGAGAGTTACAAGCCAAGCAATGGCGGCAGAGCACAGAAACAAGTAACCCGGGAACCTCAAAACCAAGCTAAGAGACAACAGTAAGAGAGAGGAAGAAGAGAAGCCCCCTGAAAGGCAACCGAGAATCTTCAGAGAAGATTCTCACGGAGATCGAGCCACCCAACCACCAGGGATGGTCGTCGGACCACCGTATTCAAGGTTGAGCTCACATCAGAGCTTTCGCCGCCAGACGCTCTCTCTGGATGTATCTAGGGTTTTGTCAAATGAGGCTCCAAGGTCTACAGTACCCGGAAAGGAGCTTATATACCCCTACAAATTAGGGTTAAGTAAGCCATCTCCAACGGTACTAAAGCCCATGGACTTAAGACAATTCCACAAATCTGAGATGGCCCAACAAATAGGCCCAAATCAGACAAAGCTCGGTTTTGAGCCTTTGATAATGAAATTATACACATGCTTCATATGATATAATGTGGTTGCAAGTTTAGGTCAAGTGATCCATACTTAGACATATAAATGTCTAAGGGTACTTGCAACCTAATATGCATCCAAAACATTATAACATGTACATGTATACAATTCCATTACCTTGTAAGGTCCTAAAGTTAACTTAAATGTTAAATTGCTCATGCCACACATTGTTCTAGCTATTACAATAACAAGTTTAAATCACAACAATTGCCCTCTTAAACTTGTCATCAGTACTCTTGACTTGCCATCATAGGATCCTGGTTGCATCTCTCGTCCGTCCTCGATCCAAGTGTGTGTCAGTGGCTAAGGGGCATCCCAAATGTGCAGGGCATCCCTGCAGTAAGCAAATTTGTCAACTGTGACAATTTTGGTGCCAAAATCAGAAGGGTTCAATTCACTTTTAATCTTGCACACATCAAGAACTTTATGCTTCACTTTCTTTCTGATATAATGGAATCTGACATCTATATGCTTAGTTCTTTCATGATAAAGAGGATCCTTGCACAAATATATAGCACTTTGGTTATCAAGATAGACAATAGGCAGATAAGACTTCTTTTCTATTTCCTCTAGAAGCCCCCTGAGCCAAATAGCTTCCTTGGCTGCCTCAGAGGCAGCCATATATTCAACTTCAATGGAGGAAAGAGCTACTACAGATTGCTGTTGAGATTTCCAAGACACACAGTTACCAGCCCAAGTAAAATAATAAGCAGTGGTTGATTTTCTATTATCCTTATTTCCAGCATAATCAGAATCAACAAAGCCTATCAAGTTGTTTCTAGAGCTGTGTTCAGAATAGACAAGACATTTCTGCTCAGTGCCACACATGTATATATCTCAATAGATATTTCATAGCATTCCAATGGGGTTCACCAGGGTTAGACATGAATCTACTCAATACACTGATAGCAAAGGCAATATCTGGTCTAGTGCAAAGCATAGCATACATGACAGATCCAACAGCAACATCATAAAGCACTTTGCTCATTTTCTGAATTTCAGTTTGGGATGTAGGGCATTGTTTCTTAGACAACTCTAGATGCCCTCCTAAGGGTACCACAGCAGGTTTAGAGTTAGCCATTTGAAACCTATCCAAGACTTTATGAACATATTCAGATTGGGACAACCACATAAGTTTTCTTTTTCTGTCTCTGTTGATTTTAATACCAAGGATTTTCTGAGCCTGACCTAAATCTTTCATGTCAAAATGCATTTTCAAGTCCCTCTTAACTCCAGCAATGCTAATATACAGAACCTTGAAGGGAAAAAAAGGGGAAAAAAACTTTTTTTTTTCTCTTTTACTCTTGGCTTCAAATATAAAAGGACATGCAAAATAAGAAGAAAACAAAATCTCATGCAAACAGGGGCGGATCCTTTAAAGGACCGGGGGTGGCAAATCAAAAATGAAATTTAATATACATATTCATCTCGTCGATAGCTTCGATTTGATATATTATAAGCTCAAATCCGATAATTGAGTAAAAAGTTATAAACGTTTCAAGACTGAAGCGATATAAATTATTTTTCACATCATTTACCAAATTAATACACTTCTATCATACTCATCATTTGTTAAACTTCATAACTTAATACTATAATTAAACCCGAAAACTTCAAATATTGATGATATTTTCGAAAAAAAATTAGAGATCAATTTTTCGCCCCCTTAACTAAACGCTTCAGGATCCGCCACTGCCTGCAAACTTCTGGATTACTAAATTTCCACCCTTAATTGCAGAAACTTATGAGCATCAACTGCTCCCTTTTTTTTTTTTGAAGCAAGATAAGAATTCGCTACTCTAGACAAGCCTAGAGAAAACGAGAGACCGGACAAGCCGGTGGATGGACTAACCATCGGGTACAACCAGAACCAACAGAATAAAATGACAGAAAGGGAAAAACACAAATAAAATCCGGATGCAGCCGGAATCTAGACAAAAGCAAAACAAACAATAAAATAAACCAGATGAGAAGCCAACACAAGAGGCGGAAGCTTTCAAACTTGAATGAGCAAAGGGCTGACTAGCAGAGCAGCAGCAACACCGAAACGTGTGAAACACAAACGGCAAGGAGCTCAAATAAAGCAACGAAATCCCAAGTATTGGTCAATGGGAATCATCCGAAGAAACCGAGGTAGTCAACAACATCACAAACCAACGCCACAACCCACCCACCAAACCGCCCCAAGAACACAAAAGCAATAGAAAATTGCAACCCAAAACCACACCCTTCCATCCCCCGAACCACACCACCTCAACCAAGCACTAGAAATCAAACCAATCTGCCACCGATACACCCCTAAATCAAAACATAAAGAAGAAGGGAAGCATCGTACCCAACAGGGAAACTCTCGAAGCTGCGAAACAACGACCAAGCGAGTCCGACTACGACAGGGCAGACACCACCAACAACGGATCGACGGTGGGAAAACAACCAGAACAAGCGAGGCAGGCAGAACAGAAGAAGAAAGGGAAGACCCGAGCAACAAAAATCAAAAGCAACAGTAGAGACCACGACGGAAAGGCAAAAAAGAACAGCAAAGGAGAAGATGCAGTACACCTAAGCCACCAAGAGGTAGCTGCGAGGCTGGAGAACCGAACCGAGAGAGACCGTAGCCATAGATGGAGACCTAAAAAGCTTTGTAGGTGCAAGCACGAAGGGTGAAACCGGCGCCCCAAGGAGCACAACAAAGGTGGCCCTCGGACGAAATGATCGGATGGGAATCCATGGGTTCGCACCCATAGCCGAGGAGGAGCGTCGACCAAGCTGGAAGCCGGCCAAGAGTCGAAGAGCGAAATCGACGGAGGAGCCAAAAGGAGCGAATCCGATGGTGACAAGGGAAGGCGGCGGAAGACTGGTGAGGGCGACGGGATTGCGCGCGGAGCCGAGAGATCCACCGCGGTGGCCAGAAACCAGGGCGGAGCCGAGGTAGGAGGCAAGGGCGGAGCTGCGGGAACAGACTCGGTGGACGCGACCCAGGGAGGCTGACGCCGAGAGGGCTGTAGGCTAGTAGGCGAGACGGTGGTGTCGACGGTGGCCAAGCGCGGGTGATGTCAGGTGATCAGCGGCCAAGTGATGAAGTTGGGAGGACAACTGTGGAAGCGGTTTCTTGTTTGGTGATGGATGGTGAAGCGGCGGCGACCGAGAGCAAAAGCTCTCTAGGTCAGCCCATTCCTATCAACTGCTCCCTTTGAAACCACATGAATCAGAGACAAGAAGCCATACGTTCATAGCTCTAATCCCAAAGATAGATAACCCAACCAGAACATCTCACTATAGGCCTATTAGTCTCTGCACAACAACATATAAAATTATATCCAAAATTCTAGCTTCAAGACTCAAAAGGGTAATCCCCAAAGTAACCAATCCACTACAAAGCGCATTCTCTTCAGGCAGATCAATACAAGATAACATCCTAATCGCAAATGAAGTCTTCCACTCCTTCTCAAAGAAAAATGGAAAATCTGGTTGGATGGCTGTAAAACTTGATATGGAAAAAGCATTCGATATGGTCGACTGGAATTTCTTAATCTCCATTATGTCAAAATGTGGGTTCTCGCCCAAGTTCACTCTTTGGATCAAAGAATGCATAACCACTGTCACCTACTCGGTACTAGTAAATAATGAACCTACTGAAATTTTCTTTCCTGAGAGGGGAATACGTCAAGGGTGCCCGCTTTCCCCTTATCTCTTCTTGATCATTTCGGAAATTCTGGCCCGTGGGTTACAACATGAATCGAAAAAACCACAGAGTCACCTAGGTATCAAACTGACGCGAGGAGGAACAAAAATTCCTTTCTTAGCCTTCGCAGACGATATCGTCATCTTTGCATCAGCAACCAAAACCGGTTGCGACCAAATTAACAAAATTCTAACTGATTACTCTGCTATTTCAGGACAAAAGGTAAATAGGCATAAATCCCAATTCCAAGCATCTAAAAACGTAACAACCACACAAAAAAATCTAATTAGAAACGAGCTAGAAATAGCACACACCCCCAAGATGGGTACATATTTGGGCTGCCCCCTAATCGAAGGAAGAATGAAAAAGGAAGAATTTACGGAACTTCTAACAAACACCAAATCACAACTCCACAGATGGAAGGCGAATTGCCTCTCTCAAGCTGGACGTTGCACTCTAATCAAAACAACACTATCAGCCAAGCCTCTACACATAATGCAATGCTTTATGCTGCCAAAATCAGTCCATACAGAGCTTGATAAGATCAACCGAAACTTCCTCTGGAACAAGGGACCCAACCACAAACCCCTCATCGGTTGGTTTGAGGTTTGCAAAACAAAGGAAAATGGAGGACTAGGGCTGCGTAGCTCCGAGGATATGAATTTTGCACTTCAGATGAAATTGCTGTGGAAACTACTAGCGGAACCAACTAGCCCTTGGGTCAAACTAATCAAAGAAAAATACATTAAAAACCAAAACATACTCACATATCAAAAACAGGGTACCTCTTCCTGGCAATGGACTCAGCTAATAAAATTAATACCGTTGTTTAAACAAGGACTAAATTGGTCTATTGGAGACGGAGCCTCTATTAAGTTATGGCAAGACCAATGGTTAGGCCAAACACCGATTAAATCGGCTATCTTAGGAAATCAACACATAGACGATACAATCAACATAAAATATTTTCTCAACGACGACAAAACTTGGAACCAAAATAAACTACACGCAGAATTACAAAACATAATTCCAAACAACCTAATTGAAATTATCAAAACGATACCAGTACCACAGCACATCCATGTTGACATGCTTTATTGGAAATGGAGCAGGAATGGCTGGTTCAGCACCAAGTCTGCAATCGATATGATACACAACCACAAGAAGCATGAAATATCAAATACAAATTGGGTATGGGGACTTGATATCCCACCGAAAATAAAAACATTCCTATGGAAAATCCTGAAGAACGCAGTGCCCACCTCTGTCAAACTAGCTTCTCGACACCTTGGGATTCCGACAAACTGTCCTCACTGTGACTCTTGCTATGAAGATCTAAACCATCTTCTTTGGAATTGTCCGATTACGAGGGAAACCCTAATTGCAAATAACCCGGGAACGTTTCGAAAAATAAATGGTTGCTTCAAAGAAGATAAGCACTTGAACACTACTCTTTGGGAAATCAAAAATACGATAGGAACAAAAAGCTTTGAAGATCTCGCCTTTTCTTGGTGGGGTATGTGGTACATCAGAAACAAAACACTTTTTGAAAATATAAACCCGGACATAAGACGCATATTATCTTTTATAAGGGAACAAAGATATGTCTGGAAGACTGCAAATTTAAACTGCCCGGACTACTGCAAAATTGACAAAAACAACCCACCAAGAGAGGAGAAACAAAGGTCAATATCAAAGAGAAAGAGAACCAAATGGGAACCTCCTCCAAATGGAACTTATAAACTAAATTTTGATGGTTCGCTTTCCACAGATGGTTTGGGCTCTTTTGGATTTATCATTCGTGATTCCGAAGGATCCCCGATTTTCTCTGGTAATGGACCATCAGCAACCAAAACTGTCTGTGGCTGTGAAAGTTTGGGTCTCTGGAAGGGACTGCAGGCTGCGACAGAACTAAAAATAAAAAACCTTATTATTGAAGGAGACAATCTAACAATAATAAAAAGTATGAAAGGTATGGGGAAGCCTACTGGAGACTGTGAAATGATTGTCTCGGACAGTCTAGTCTCACTGGGCTTTTTTTGTTCTGTTGAGATTCGTCATGTCTTCCGTGAGGCAAATTTGGTAGCTGATCGCTTGTCCCGTATCACTCCATTCTTCTACGGAATCTGGACTCCTGATGACTCTCTGTTGCGTAGTCTCATCCGCAAGGATGCTCTTGGCTGAGCTCTATGGTCAAATTTTTTCCGTTTCAAAAAAAAAAAAAAAAAAAAAAAAAAGACAAGAAGCCTTGTAGTGAAAATGTTAATTTCTTTGTTTTAATCTGTAAATTCCCGGGGGGAAACATGTGCTTATTATGTATGATATTGATAACAATTAAGAAATAAATAATTATAATTCAACATGCTGAAAAAATATATACATTTGAGAGAAGAGGCAGGCTGGGCTCAAACCCTAATTTTTGTAGTAGGGTTATTAAATAAAGGAAAAATGATCGAAATAATACGAACTATCGAGGGTGAACCAAAAATAATACAAACTTTCAAAATCATAAATTCGTATACAAACTATCAGCTATTAAACCAATGTCCATAATTCACAAGGGAAAAATTAATTTGTATCCAAAACATAATAAATAAGAAACTTTGGTTTACATTTGAAAATTTTGAGAGTAAACATTACTGTTCATCATCTTCTTAAACAACCCATTTTGACCATTTCCCCTGAAGTTCTTGTATTCATAATGAATTCCATTTTAATTTTATACTGTATATTGTAGAGATGAAGAAATTGATTCAACCGAGTGATTTGAATTTCTTCATCTATGTTTCGTTGAAGAATAAACATGAGTAAAACCCTAAATCCAAAAATTGATTTTCGAATTTTGAGCAAAATCGAAATTAAAGTTGGGGCTTTAGGTATTTCTTGGTTCATAATCCCAATTTCATCTATCCTCTTGCCTAATTCGAGCAGCCATAGCCCAGATTTCATCACTTTGCTTCGCTTCTCGCCGACCTCGAGCCTTAAATCCCTAAACCGACTGCTTCCTTCCCCTCGCCCATCATTCTGTCTGACCTTGTCGGTGGCGCCGACGGCTCCAGTTGCTCCGATATGGAGTCCGAGGGCTGTCCGTCGCCGCGTGCTGTCGGGGTTCGAATCCATTCCCCAGCTCTTCACGCTCGGGATCCTCTTCCTACTCCCTCAGGATCGTCCGCTCGTCGTCGCCCATCCCTGGCTGACCCTGGTGGTGCTACCCTCGGCCTGTCCTGGTCGGTTCGCCGATGGCAAACTCACTCCGGCGTGCAAGTTGCAGTGATGAGTTGTTTAAGAAAGATGATGAACAGTAATGTTTACTCTCAAATTTTGAGATTGTAAACCAAAGTTTCTTATTTATTACTCCCTCTGTTAATTAAAACTTGTCGTTTACTATTCATGCACGCTTTTTTAAAACGATAAAAACTATATAAAATATTAAGTTTTTGTTACATTTGTTTTTATAAACTCATACCTAATAGTACTAAGTATGATATTATTTAAAAAAATTATTAAAAAAGTCAATATTTTATATAGTTTTTAACACCTAAAAATGCGTGCGTGAATAGTAAAACGTCAAGTTTTAATTAACGGAGGGAGTATGTTTTGGGTACAAATTAATTTTTCCTTTGTGAATTATGGAGATTGTATTAATATTGGTTTAATAGGTGATAGTTTGTATACGAATTTATGATTTTGAAAGTTTGTATTATTTTTGGTTCACCCTCGATAGTTCGTATTAATTTCGGTCATTTTTCCTTAAATAAAACAGGTTAATTTTTGGTGGTTTTAAATTGAATTATTTTGGATGTTGAATAGGGATTATGGATTGCACCCAAAATAAAGTAAGCATTTTTATTTGTTATATAATAATTTAAATTTAAATAACATATAATACAAGTGATAATTTAACAATTAAGCATTTTAAAGCCAATCATGACATGTTCTTTTAAAAAAATCTAGTTTGTGGGAGGATTAATTCTTCATAAATTTTTACTTTATGAGTGGCTTAATTTGTTACAGTATAAAAAATAAATAAATAAAAAAGGTCCTATATTTTAAGAGTGGTTTTATGAAAATTTAACCTAAATAAATGCATATTTATTTTGTCATTATCTCCCACTCCATGATCACCATATCAACCTATATTTAAAAGGAGCTGCACCAACCAACCAGGCAACCACCCTTCATCTTCAAAACACAACACACTCCACAGAATCTTGTGTTGACACTGAAAATGCCCATCGAGAAAGCCTCTGATAAGCCCTCCAACACCATAAACCTAGGGTGTCCGATCCCAACAACAGCTGATCAAGTAGCCATGGCCATGGCTATGGGAATGGACTTCCCACTCATCCTCCAGAGGAACATGTCTCTCTCCAAGCCCAGCAAGCGTCGGGACCGGCAAAAGCAGGCTGAGCCAGGGCGATTTCTTGGAGTCCGGAAGCGGCCATGGGGCAGATATGCAGCTGAGATCAGAGACCCAACCACCAAGGAGAGGCACTGGCTGGGCACATTTGACACTGCCCATGAAGCTGCCCTTGCCTATGATAGAGCTGCCTTCTCAATCAAGGGCGTCCTTGCAAGGACCAACTTTGTATACTCTAACCTTGGAACTCATTTTTCCTTTGATTCCCAAACAGCCCTTTTCCCTCCTCACTTCCTTCAAGCCACTGCACCTAAACAACCCATCACCCAGACACATGGGAGTGTGGTACCCAAGCCTGAAACCCGTTTTGTCCGATCAGAAACTGGCACGTCGGTTCCTGAATCATCCTCTAACGCTGGCTACTTGGGTTGCATTGTCCCTGAGAACTGTCTACGCCCACCACCTTCACCTTCGTCCCCTGAAGCAAATGAGCAAACAAATGCGTTACCGCTACACGAGCTTACAAGCATGGGAGGGGTAGTGGCGTGTGAATATCCCAGCCTCGACGATGATCAGTGCTCTGGCTTTGGATGGGGTGGTACTGACTCTTCCGCCTTGATCATGGAGGATCCATTGGTGGTGGACAAAGGTTGCATTACGGGAGCTTGGTATCCAGTGGTTGAGATGTCTGATTGTGTGCCCTTTCCATATGATCATGGTCATGGGTATCAGACTGCTGCATCTACAACTGATGTGGGCGATTTCGGATACCCGTTATTTTAAAACAGATCGCCGTTGCAAGCTGTTTGGGAGGACCCATTTCAAGGTTTTATGCTAGGTAGGTATGTTAAACGTTTAACTTGCTTGCAACAGAAAGCGATTTAATCCTCAGCCAGTCAAGTCTCCCAAGTGCTGCTTTTTGATATGGTAGCATGTAACTAGACAAAGGACTAAAGGAGACACTAAGAATGTATGGTTTAGAATTTTTCGCCTGGTCAAATAGACAGCTATCAAGTATTGCTGTCGTTCTCAAACCAGATATATCGAATACATGAGCTATCAACCCTCAGATTGCAGGTGATCTACCAACCACTCAAAAGATGCATACCTATGAATATTTTCAGCATGTTGCGTTGTGGTTAGAAATGTATTCACCAAATATAAGTGAAAATTCGGGCATGAGTACGAAATCAACAAATGAGTTGCATCGAGAAGAACCAAACTGAAGCTTGATAGACAAGCAGGTTTCTGGAAGTGAGTTAATCAACCAAACAACACCCAATTGAAGTACCTTAACATCTCAAACTAGGGAAACTATTTAGGAAGAGGGCAAGGCATTCTCTAACCAAATGCATAAATCATGAACAGATTGCAACCTACCCACTCTTTTTGCCTGTCCACCATCTATAGAAAACCAAAACCCATCAGAGAACAGGACCAATAAGTCTTAACTGGCTTTTTCTACAAGCATTCGGAATCAGAAATATTGTTCCCTTGAAGCTTAAAATCTGGGAGCAATGTAAATCATGGGTTACCCCTGGCTAACCGATCCTGGGATTGGGAGAGGCGTGAATGGGATGATGCCAAATCGCCAATGGAAGTTGGCGACGACTCACTTCACTCTATACACCCGTTCATCGGGTCCAGAGCAGGGAAACAAAATGACAATGCACTACAGAACGACAAGAATTGTATTGGTGATCATAAATGGGGGAATTTGGGTAGTTAAGGGTCTTCCCACTTAATATTTAATTCATATGATGCCAACAACAAAGAGGGTAATGCATTTAGATTTAAGACCCAGATCTACCAGACTACACCACTCTAAATTAACCCTTCATAACTTCTGATAAGCACAATAGCCTCCGAGTTAGATGGATATTCATGCCTAAGACCCCACAAAACTACCAATTTCAGGTGGCCTAATAGTCAGTGGCAAAGGGCAATCAATATGCCTAAATAAAACTGAATGATGGCTGTAGACTACAGAAAAGGAGGAAAACTTTTCAAAATGCTATAAATTTTAGCACTTACCTCAAACCAGATTGAACCATAGCGATGAGTTCCTGCAAACGGAATTATTATGGCAAGAAACTGGAGTGGAAGATAAATAATGAGTAGCAATGAGAGAAGAGAGTATAAAAACTCTGCTCTTTTTTATACAATGTTCGAAAACCTGTTTGAATTTTTATGTATTCCTATAATAAAATTACCAGAACCATTTCAAGGGATTTTCTTGAAAATCCTCACAACACATGAAATAAAGGCAGCAGCAGTGAAGCCTCCTTCGAAATCTTCTTCTCGAAATGACTCTTTTTCCTGTGAGAATAATCGTTGTAAGCGGGCAAAAAAAAAAAAAAAAGTGGGAAACACCAGTACTTCCACAATTTCCATTGTAAAGTTGGAATTGGAAGCTTTGTCCCCGGGGTGTCTGGCAAGGGTACTAAGAAGATGGAATGAATCCATTTGACCAAGGATAGGGGAAATGACTGAGACCCTAGATTGATCACTCTCTCTTCAACTTTCAAAAAGGATTACAAGCATAAATAGACGACGCCTCTTGGAGTCAGGGCAGGAGAGTTTGGAAGGGGCAGAATCTCTTTTGGATGAGATGTAGCCCTGATTATTTGAGTTGGAGCTTTACTAGGAAGGTACAAAATGTGGTTTATTAAAAGGTGAAGAAAAAGATGGTTATATTGTATATCGACACAAGAATAAAATAGCTGTCTAAGGGCAGTGCAATGTCGAAAATGTGGTGAGATGATTGTAGTCCCGGCTTGGTAACAAAGAAAAAGAATAAGGAGACTTTCCATCTCATAAATTTCACCAGGGGAGATAAATAAGGAGCACAGTGCTTCAGAGCAAATAGCTTCAAGCATGTGTATCGTCTCCTTGCTCACTTGTGCGACTGGGGCTAGCCTTTGTAGTAGAGCTCTGGCCAGGCTGTTGGGTCCCAGATTGCAGATCAGAACCATTCTTGGGCAAAACATTGTCACTTGGTGAGGCATAAATTGTGGTAGGGTTATAGCTGGATCCAGTAATAACTTCAGTCCGTAAATCTGAAGATGAGGATGCTGGGGCAAGAGTGACCATTGAAGATCCCACTGGGTATGGAGCGATGGGCATATCAGACAGAGATGAAGTAGATGGACTGTAACTCAGTGAACCCATAGGATGATTATACTTGCATGTTGGTCCAAACTTGCAAATTCCATGTTGCATAAAGAAAGAACATGGTGCAGCACCCTGGCAAACAGAGATTATAAAAGATTAAACACTTTTGCATGTATTGGAAAGATTATTGCTTTACTCAGAGAAGAGTGATATTCAATATTTAGATAGCTAATAACGGTACTAGTGTAATATTAATAAATTTTATGACCCGCAAGCATCATGAAGTACTTCTGAAAACCTAATTAGTAAACATTTTTGGAGTTGAAATTATTACTAAGGGGAGACCCATCCTTTACTAAAGAACATGCAAACCATCTGCACAGCATCAGCCAACTTTGGAAAATTCTTCCAAGTTTGGCAAGCACACGAGATTGCACGCGCCTCCATCACAACTTAAACAGATCCATAACACTTTTGCCATTAGGTAAAGCAAACACAAAAATCAGAACACAAATATACTAACTGCCCTAGTACGCGCTTTTCATCATGCAATAAACTCGTACAAAAAGCATGCACTTTGCTGTACTCTTTTTCTTCTTCGAATTTTAATTTTGATGTGGCTACTTGAAACATAAATCACGAGTAAGGATGCATATACTAGCCACAATTCTCAACCTTTGCTAACATTTCAAAAAGAAAGGGGGGGTCTCCTTATACTCAATTCATGAGCTAACCTGCTTGATCAAGCCTTTTTTAGTGAATTATATTGCGGTAATGGTTTTAGTCAAAGAATGATAATCATAATAATCACAGGTGATAATTATCAATAGTTTAAGTGAAAGGCTGATGGTTCTCTACTTGTCAGCTCAGTGATTTTCACCAAGTGATAGGTGGAACATAATGATCATTCCTCTCAAAATACTCTACTTGGCAACTTAATCTAAACTAACAGTTGCAAATCATTTCTCAGCATCCAAGTCATCTTTCGGCTCTGCTTAAAAAACCCGTGGAAAGATCACAACCATGCACCAAGCCCTCCAATGACAGTGGACTTACTTAAAGTCTCCAGGTAAGACTTAATTATTCAGAAAATGAAAGTGACTAAACTTATTCTACATTTTGGGTAGGGTGCAACTTAAGTTCTCATTGCAATTATATCAGACAAGTGAGACAACATTAACAAAATAGTTCTCATGAAAGTGGGACACAAGGAAAAATGCATACCGGGCGAGATGGAAGACCCATAGGTGTGAGACTGAAACTTTCTCTCTGTGCAGTCCGTTCTGCTGGATGGTGGTATCTACATGAAGGGCCGTATTTACACTCACCTGTTCTCATGTAATGCTGGCATTCAGGTTGACCAGGCCTTTCAGGATAAGATGGCTCCTTCTGGATACTACTTGAAGGACCGGAAGAAGAAGAGATGGCTGGATAAGGTCCAGTTCCCCTAGTATATGCAGGTGCCTTAGCAGACAGCCTAGATGTGGATGGAATACCATATAGTTGACCAGCCTCAACAGTTGATCCAGTAGATGGCGCAGGCACTGCACTAACAGATACCTATAAATGCAGGGCAACCAGAAAAGGAAACGGATTATCAATACAATGAGTTTGCAATTAGACTTCCTTTCTCAGATACTCTAAATCACTTACTGGATAGGGAGTCCAGCCACCAAAAGGAACTACCCCAGTGGGTAGAAGCATTGGTCCATAAGGCCCCTGAATGTATGAACCGGGAACTATAGGAGGCCTTGCCACCTGCCAGCTCCCCGCCGCAATTCCATACTGAGATGGAGTCGCAGAAGATTGACCTGTAGGGTATACAACAGGTGCAGTTATAGCAGAAGGTCCTGGTGCAGGATTGGAGGTAGATGTGGGTAGTTGTACACCAGCAGGCAATGGATGATGAAATTTGCAGGTCTCACCAAACTTGCACTGCCCAGTTTTCATGTAGTAAGTACACTCTTTCTCACCCTGCATTACATGCAAAACGAGCACATGTCAATCACAAGCACCACTTTGCAATGTAGCATCAACACTATACTTCCAAAATCCCCCTTTTCCAAAGGAATAATTGCAGTTAGAGTATCCTACCGGCCTTAGCGGATATCCATAAATACTCAATGGCACAGCAGTTGCAGAACCAACATCATGCCTCGGATGATGGTACTTACAGGAGGAACCAAACTTACAAGAACCAGTCCTCATGTAATACTGCATTGCACAATAATCACTAATGTTAAAACCAACTAACTGAAAATCCACCAAAAAATCTGTTATATGAGACAGCATATTGCAGCATACAACACAACAAAACAAAATAAAACAAAATAAAACAAAACAGATTTGGCATTTATTCCATAAACAAACATGTGAATCATAAGCAGAATCTAGCTAAAAACTTTTAGCCAATGTAGATTATCATTACCTGACAAACGGGCTGTCCGTCCCGCTCGGGGTAGTCCCCTCCAGCTCCACCAGCCCTTCCACCTCCATAGGTCACCTGACGAGCAACAAACAATCTCGCATTATCAGAGTTCAGTAAGCAAAATCGGTTCTTCAACCACAAAGCTAATGCTTTTTTCCCCTCTTCCAACAATGATCAAACAAAACCACTTGCAATTTCGATTCTCACGGTTAAATTGGCAGAAATTCGACCAAAAATAGCATTTCAATGGAAGGAATGGTAAACTGGTACCAGAGAGTCAGAGACACGTAACAAAAACTCCATAGTGAAACCCTAACTCCAACAAATAAATAAATAAACAAAAAAGCGGAAACGAACAGCAAGAGATATAAAATTCAGAAAAACGATACACTGACCTCACCACGATCACGAGGATGATTGAAACGGCACCGCTCACCGTACCCACAGAAACCTGTCCTCATATAATAAATGCAATTGGCTTCCCCGGGACGCTCAGGATACGATGATTCCCCTCCACCAACACCACCGACACCGGCAGTTCCTCCTCCTCCCTCTCCCAACCCCATGTTCCACATCGATTCTACCTCATCGAGAAGGAAAAATCCACATCAAAATCAGAATCAATTCGATCCCTCGCATTCCAAACACAAACACAACCCCATACCCCCAGCACCAGAAGAAAAGCCAAAAAAAAAAAAACCGAAATTCCTATTTAAATTTAAAAAAAATAAGAAACTGAAATGCAGGATCGAAGAACTCACCTCCAACGCCGGAATCGCCTCCCTCACCCGACCCCTCCGTTACAGGATCCGGTTCGGACCTCTCCGATTGCCCGTACTCCATCGTACTCACACGATCTCCCTTTATTTTAATCAATTTTCCCCCTTTTTTTTTCCTCTCTTTCTTCTTCACTGTGCCGAAGAAAGCAAACGCACCAGCTCTGAATGCCGTACGATCGCCAAATCCGACGGCGCTGGTTGAGCGGCAGAGAAGAAGAGAGAGAGAGAGAGCTCTCAAAGACGCATCAACAAGTCATCTCTCTCCGTGCTTTCTACTACTGGGCCTCCACACCCCCTCTCTCTCTCTCTCTCTCTACAGAGCTTGCTCTTGCAGTTTTTTCTCTCTCAAAAGCGTTCGATCTTTTCACGCTTTTCCATTTCTTTATTTGTTTTTATTTTTCGTGTGAGCAATTAATATTTATTTATTCATTTATTTTTATTTTTATGGAGGGGGTTATATGTACGCGCCAAACACATGAGAGAGGGGAGGGGAGGAGGGTAGGAGAGATTTTAGATACCGAGTTTGCCCCTGGTACTTTGCCGTTTTTGCATGTCCAGCCACCCAGGTGCTCTTTTTGTTAATCCCCATTTTGCCCCTTCATTGTACGGTATTTTGTATGGAGTTTGAGTGTGGATACTAGTTCTCACTTTTCAGCGTGGGCGGCTCCCGCCCTCAACAAATGGACCCACCCTCTTTAATGCTAAAATCTGCCACTTTAGCCGACTAAATTCCAATTTTTATAAACTTTGGCTATTCTAATTTAGGAAATCTTGGCTTTTTTTTTAATTCGGTTTTTCTATTATGCCCTTAGTATAGGATAAGACTCTAAATTAAAAAAGATCCCTATAAAAAAACCGATTCTAAAAATCTAATTAAAAAAAAACTAAATTAATTAAAATTTTAAAAAAAAATCTAAATTTAGGATTTTATTGAAAAATCGTTTTAAATTTATGAAGTAAAAATTTAAAATATCAAACAAATTACTCTGTATTAGCCAATAAATTGGAAGGTCGAGTGAGTAGGGGTGGGGGCTCTCTTTCCTCTATGTGTGAAAACCCAATGGTGATCTTAACTCTTGTTCAATCGATTTTGTCTCATCCTCTATCAACCCTTCAATGGATCCTCCACCTCAATCAACCCTGCAATTGGCCAATTCAGCATTCCAAAAATAATTTTACGGATCCATCTCCTCCTATCGCTTTCTTTCCCTGGGTGTTTTGTGGCCGATTTTCCGCCGAAAAATCGCCGAAATTGGGTGGTTTCTACCTTTCATCCTCTTTGTGCAAACCACTTCAGGGATTTGGGGTCTTCCTGTCGAGTCTCGATTCCAAACTTCTAATCGATCCCCTCAACATTCATCTTCTGTTCAAGGTCGTCCGACTTGATGGCGTTGAACTCATCTTCCCCATCTCATCTCCTCCTCCGGCTTCCCTCGGCGTCGGTGCTTGTTCCTCCCTCTCTTGAGTTCTCTCGGTGTCGCGTCTCCTTCGATTCTCTGTGTTAATTTTTTTTCCCTAGTTATCTCTGTCCTTCCTCACTGGATCGAGGCTTCCCTCGACTTTCGTAGCAGCTGCCGCCAGTCGGGTTTCCGCTTGTTCTGGTCGTTTTCCTCCATCATTGTCTGGTCGGCCTGATGGTGGTTCGTTGTGCCTTGGCGGAGGCGTTGGACTTGCCCCTATCATTTGCCTGACATTTTCCTTGGCTACACTCCTCCTGGTCACCCTTGGTCCTTCTGGCCCAAGTTTGTGAAATTCTTTTTAAAAAAAATGTCTAAAAGGGTCTTATTTAAATCCATAAAGGGTTGACCATAATTCCGAAAGGGTTTGATAAAAATCTCGAAAAGGATTAGAAAATAATTTTAATAATATTATAATTATTAATTTCTCCCTTGACATTTCAATTTGGTTCCGGGTTAACACACAAATTTTCGTGTGATGCATGATTGATTTCCTCCCTGGTTTGGCACGTAGTAGTCCCTCTGTTGGCGTCGGTTCGTTGCTTTGGCGTGGGTACGTTTAGTTCCGAGTTGGGTTGGAGCATCGGGCGTCCTGTATGATCGAGAGGATCGTGGTTGTGTTCGTTGTTTTCGAAGATCCCTCATCTAGGTGGGGGCAACATCGGTGACCTGCACTTCCGCAGGTTTCGACCTTTCCGAATGCGGGTTGTTGTTCTCCGCCTTCTCATCGCCGAGACGCCGTGCGAGTAGTCGCGCTCTCCCATGTTCTCGGCATTCGTGGCTCGCCTTAGATCTTCCTCGTCTCCTCCGCTCGTTGATGGATTTTATGGGTTATTTGGGGGTTTCTTTCATTTTGGTTATTTTTTGTTATTTAGGTTGTTGTATGTTGAGTTGTTGACGGTTTTTCCGTCTGTCGATTCGTTGGCATATTGAGTTATCATACAACGTATTGTCTGGTTCTCAAATTCTCACCTAATCAAAAAAAAAATGGAAGGTTGAAAACGGCTAACAAATAAACAGTCATGAAATAATTAAGAAAAAAAAACAACAATGACAAAAAAAATGATATATAAGCACAGATGGTCAGGATCCCGTGGAGTTGAAATCCGTGAAGTTGGTAGGATTACCCAATAAACATGCATCGACCCTAGAAAGTAAATTAAAAAATGGCTACATGCATTTAAATCTAAATCATTTATTTAGAATTAAATGGTTAGGATTTAACCAACTTCACATGAAGTTATTTTACCAACTCCATGGGATCCAAAGTGAGGCACAGAAGATTCCAACAGATTCAAGCTAGTGGAGTGGAAATCAAGAAAAAAAAACATAAATGCTGAGAGTATGGAAGAGTTCAAAGACTGGTGTGACATTTTGATATCGGGTAAATGGAAGCATAAACTCAACAACAGAAATAGGCGTCTCCTATGGAAATGTGGATCGACGATGTTCCCCTTACCCAAATAAGGGATCTTCGGAAAATCTTAAACACTCCTATGATCAACATGATCAAAATGTGCTCATGACTACAACCTCATTTGAAACTAAATGCGATCGCACCAAAGTACGACACCACTCAATGGGACAAATTCAACACAGGTTAGAAAGAACAGGTCAAAATGATCAATGAATCCTACAATTCCATAGGAGCCTATTCCCTCCTGGTTCAAACTAGTTACTTTTAGCGCGTGTTTAGCAAAAGGGGTCTTTTTTAGGGGTTGTGTGTTTTTTAGGAGGTGGATATTATTTTCGGGGTTTATAGAGGTGTGAGAGGTGGAGTTTATTTTTTAAAATAACCTTATAAAAAACCTGAATGGTGTTTGGTGGTGATAGGGTTTGGGAAATATTTTTATGGTTAAAATTACTGAAATGCCCTTATAAAAATCCTCACATAACCTCCTTGAAAAAACCAGTGCAAGATTCAATTGAAAACCCTAAAGGCCGGCCTCCATCTCCTCTAGACGTCATTCATTGTCGTCGGCGCCGGTGTGGAAGTGCAGCTTGGCGTGGGTGGTGGCTCGCTGGCTACGGGTTTTGGCGTTCAAGGTACGGTCTTCAGGTCCTCCTCTTCCCCAAACGCAGTCATCACCTCCTTCTTCCCCCAAATCCTCCTCCTCCTTCCGAGCTTCCAGATCCCTCAATCCCCTCCAATCGCAGCAAGATTTGATGATTCAAATCTCCAATTGATTCAAATCACAATCTAAGATGATGAATGTATGGAGTTCCAATGAAAACGTGGCTTTCGCCGCAGCCTTCAGGTCCGTCGACGCTTCCGCCGCCGCCTCCTGGCCGCCGATGCCGCACTCAAACAGCCTTTATGGCCGCCTATCGCTGCTTTCATAATATGTAGATGAATCCGGCGGAGGTGTTCAACCAGGACAGCCTCTAGCAACGACTGCAGGCGCTGATTGACGTTGTTAGGGAGACTGGACCTCAATTTGTTGGTCAGGGGCAAAAAAGAACAACGTAATTGGCACCTGATAAAAAACCTCTGGAAGCTACCCTCCCCAGGCTTCCAAATTCCATGAATTTCAACTCTTCAAACCTGTAACTGCACCTCTCCGCACCTCTTTGCCAAACACCAGCGGACAAGCTTATTTTTTTTAGGAAGCTGATGAAAGCTAATAAAACCTATTGAAAGATGATGCCAAACACATGCTTAGTTTCTTAAAAATCTTAGCATTATTAATACTACCTCCATAATATTTAAGTTGTTAATTAAAAAAAGTCATTTTAGTAAAATGTAAATCTTATTAAATAAAATATATTTAAAATATTTTGGTGTTACTTTTCTTAAATGGGTTTTGTAATAAGAGGAAATTGCACAAAATAGGCCAAAAAATGGGCCTATTTGCACAAATAGCTAAGAGGGCAAAAAATGGGCCAAAATAGCCGGGCCATATTTTGCAAATATAAAAACCGGTATTTTACAACTGTTTGTAACCGGCAATTGAGGGTAACAATGAGGGCGTGGGATTAGGGGTGGTGCGCTCCTCTTACCCAGAGTTGTCCCCTTCCCTCTCTCCGTGTTCTGGGGTTTGCGGCGATTAGGGGTGGTGCGCTCCTCGAATCATCCCAATTCTTCCAATGGACACTGATGGCTCCTCCATTCCTCCGCCACCGGCAGTCCAGCCTTCTTACACGGTGTTGCAGCCGCCATCTGCGCAGCAGCCGTCGCCTGCAGATGCGGTCGCGACGTTGGATGAGAAGGCCAGGAAGTGGATGCAACTCAACAATTCACAACCCTTTATTACAGTGACAAATACACCAGCCGAGAAAAATCGAAGGATTCAGCGAACTCAATACTTAAAGGCGCCATTGGAGGGTTGAAGCCAACGAAAATGGAAAGAAGAGAGATAATTCATCACTGGATTCGAGCCGATTCGTCCGATTTCAGAGGCACCATTCCTTCATCTCGAAGGTCATTTCTACTTTTTTTTTTTGTTAATCAACTTCTTCGCTCCAGTTTTTCTTGCGGTTGCGGCGAAAATCGTCTTCCTTGGATCAATGAAGTTCTGAAAATTGCATTTCCTCGGTTTCGATTTTTGCAATTCTCAGTGGTCACAGCGCCGTCAACATAGGGAATACGAAGATCATAGTCTTTGGCGGCCTCGTTGACAAGCGATTCCTCAACGACATTGCTGTTTATGACGCTGGTACTCTTTTTGACTTCTTCCTTTCTCTTCAATTTGGATGATATTTTTGGATTTTGAGTTACAGTAAGGAAATTATGATCTTCAGATTATAGTTCAGCCTGATTGACGAGCGGTGATAAATGATGACTTGATAAACTATGTTTGTGTATACACCATATTCTAAATTATGTTTTACTTTTAGAGAAATTTATCTTCGACAATAATAAATGTGCAAAGTGTCATTACATGCTTTAAGATAGTCCAGTTCTTAAAGAGCAACAGGCTTTCACTGCCTGTAGTCTTTTAGATGAAAATTCCTTTATTCTAGCCTTCTAGGCATCTGATTGAATGTATTCTATTGCTTTAGAGCTGCCAAATCTCTAACTCCTTGTTTGTTTTTCACGAATTAAGCAATGTTTCCGGAGAACACTAATACACTAAATCATTCTGTTCCTGAACTTCTTGAACAAAGAACATTCACCATTAAGCATTGTTTCACAAGAACTGTAAATTCCTACTGGAAGCCTTCTGATATGCGTGTGCGTGGAACTAATACCCTCATCTACTTTGTGATGATTTTATATGGCATAGGTTGAGTTTTGTTGACTTGATAGATACCAGTAATTAGATAACAATACATGGACTTTGTTTATTCAATTTAGGGATCATTGCTTCCACCTTTTGATGATGAAGAACCTCCATTGGATTATGCTGACAACGTTTTAGATGTGGATCCCTTGGAGCCAATTCAGCTAGAATTGGATGAGGAAGAAGATTATGCTGTGTACACTTGGTTCTACGACCACAAGCCTCTTGTGAAAACAAAACTTATAAATGGTCCAAGTTACTGGAGATGGCATCTCTTTTTGCTGGTGGGCTAGTCTGCTATTATCAATATCATCTTTCGTACAGTCCTGGTTCCTTCTCTCTCCTCGTAAGTTACTTGGTAAATTAGCTTTCTGGTTGGATACTCATGCATTTGATTTTGTAGAGAACCACTTTTTATTCTGTTGGGTTTCTTGAGATATCATTATAAGAGTGTTCGGTGAACCTCTTTTTATTGGGTTCGAAGTAAAATAGCCTATTAGCTCAATTGGTAGAGCGTTGTGTTTGCACACAAAGATGTGAGTTCGACTCTCACATAGACTAATACGGAGTATGCGTTCATATCTCTATAGACTTATACGATTGAACATGGTAGGAAATATATACACTAATGGCATGACAAATTTATGAATCTGGTACGACAAATTTATGAATTATGAATATCTCTGAACATATAAAATAATGAACTTGGTAGGAAATATATAGACTAGTGGTAGGACAAATTTGTGAACCTGGTAGGATAAATATACGATATTGGTATAATAAAAATGTAATCACCTAAATTCCTAAGTGCATAACTTCACACTAATGGTATAATAGATGTACACGAATGGTAAGATATATTTGCACTATTGGCAAATAAGTAGAATTAATATTAACCAATCCACAAATCCCAGACTAGTAATCATTGAGGCGTGAATTGACCATAATCTCAATCTCAATTACCAATCCATAAATCCCAATCTGAATCCAATTTCTATCAATCAAAATTCATGAATCCAATCTAATTCAATCCTAGAACGACTGAATTAGAGCATCTAGCCTTGGATATAATGTTACTTAGGTTTCCTTCATCTTCTGTTGTAGACTGGAAACCCTCTACCCTTGGTTGTTTTTCTGAAAAATATGGAACATAATTTGCTATGGTTTCTAGCTTGATTTTCCTTGAAAGCTATTTAAATTGGTATGATAGATGCACAAAAATGGTAGGATAGATGAAAACTAATGGTAGGAGAAAACAACAATATCGGTAGGATCAGAATGGTAGGATTGATGGACACCAATGGTAGGAGAAAACAACGATATTGGTAGGATCATAATGGAAACCCAGTAATTCCTGTATAACTTGACACTAATGGTAGGATAGATGCACACTGATGGTACGATATATTTATACTATTGGAAAAATGTAAATGCATAATTGACTTTACGCAAAAAATTTACTTCCACGTGAATCTCAGAAAAGCAAAAGGAGAAGGCAGGCTCCACAGGCAGAGACTGAAGTTATATGAACCACAGATACAAAAGTTATACATGGATATATCATGTGTGATGATGAATCTCAAGCTATGGTCCCTATCCTGGATAAAGTTAGTGCTGCACTGAACCACATATATTTCATGTCATGTTCATAATCGTATAAGTTCATAGAGATTTATGAATTTGTCCTAACATGTTCATAAATTTGTCCTACCATTAGTATATATATTTTCTGTCAGGTTCATAATTGTATAAGTTTAGAGAGATTCATGAACACATACTCCGTATTAGCCTATGTGAGAGTCGAACTCACATCTTTGTGTGCAAACACAACACTCTACCAATTAAGCTAATAGACTATTTTCAATGGGTCCTTATGATCGTCTAGGCATTAAGAAGTGATAATTTTGCAGGAAGTAAAAATAGCGCTTGAATTCGTAATCTTAATTTGCAAGTTATGCAATTGATCAAAAAGAGAGAGTGTAAATTACGAACTTTCTGCAACTGGTCTTGTGAAACCATCATCTTGAGGTAGTTCTGTTATAAGAAAAAGGAAACAACTACAAAGGATAGGTACAAGATCACTTACCCATCGCTGCCACTGTCATCAGACAAACTTCTTGCATTTTTTCAGGTATGAAAGGACAGTTGTACACTATTAGTAGGACGGAAATATTCTATTGGTGAATGGGGACTGTATCGTTTTCTGGAATGAACGGGTAACTTTTTTCCCATCCTTTCCGCTTCTCTCCTATTCTGCCTCACTTTTTGCAGAACATGTTATGGTGTTTCAGATCCTCCTCTCAAGCTTATATATGTTTTGGGGGGACACCCATCAATGCAATCATTGCATTTTCCCCTCATAAATGTTTCCCCCTTTCCCTAAAGGAGGAACCCTGTTTTGGCGTCATAAATGCACCGACAGCCCGCCAAATCAGCTACAGTGAATCCCCTCTAGATTCTCTCCAAAATATCTACAGGTATGGAAAAACAGGTTTAGCCTATTGGTAGAACCAATTAATTCTATTGGTAAGATGGGCAGTCTACAGATTTCTGAAATGAACGGATGATGCCTTTTGGTGTCACAAGTCACTGACAGCTACAGTATCCCTTCCCTTCACCTGCTACTTCCTCTCCCGGTTACAATTTTTATTTGCAAAAATTAGCCACATTCTACCCCTAGCAAATAAACAAGGCACATGGCTATTTGTGCAAAGTTTTTTTTTTTGGGTCTAGTTATGCAAAATGGCCTTGTAATAATTATAGTTTTGAAAAAAGTAAAGGGTAATAAATGAGGAATTAATAATTTATTTATTAGTTTTTTTTAAATGTGTGTGATATTAAATAACATGCTTCAATTAATTAACTCTAAATATATCTCTTGTTAGGAAGGGATTTTTAAGATTTAATATTTTTTTACCAAGACGAAAATTTGGGTCCTGCTAGACCACCACCCAATAACGTCCTTACAGATGAGAACATAAATTTCGGGGTTAGAACCTAGTTGCACAGGGTGCAAAGAGTGTGCAATTGTGCAATCTGATCAGCAACCAAGTTGACCTCTCTAAAAATATGATAGCATTTTGTTGATTCAAAGTCTTGAATATAGAGAAGTATGTTCACAACCAGGATCTCAATCTCTCATGGACACTTCCAGCGATTGTTGTCCACATTGATAACAGGCAGGCTCTCATCGTCCACCTTAACCCACCTACAACCCATCTTCTATGCTGCCAAAAGGCCTTGGTGAAGGCCGAGCATTTCTACCATCAAGACTAATGATGAGCCGCAATTTTGCATCAAAGGCCACAACATATCCATAATAGTCTTGGATAATAAATCTCATCATGGCTTCTCATGTAGGTAATTTTGAACCATCAAAGTTGATTTTAAGAGTTCCTTCTATCGGGGGTTCTATCTAATTTTTTTTTTGATAAGGTAAGAATTCGAGGGCCAGACGGGCCTGACACCTTGATAGGCCGTCAAAGTTAGTAGACGGCGAACCGTCAAAACATACAATGAACAAAATAAAAGGTGCAAACTAGGCAATGACAAGCAAACAAGAATCCTTCATTTGGGTGGGCTGGTTGGGTTTGTATCTCTTGGTCAACTGGGGTCGCCGATCTTATCGTCTCGCCGCCTAGCTCGCTCTAGGCCTGGGTCGTGTCGCTCGACGGCTGCGCCTCCGACAATCCTTCATTTTGGCTCGTTGTTTCTCGCCTTGGGCCCAAGAAGACCCGGAATCTGGTGTTTTGGGCCCGAAGTCTACCCGCTAATAATAAATTTAAATAATAAATAATATTACTTTGAGTAAACCCACATAATCTAAATCCCGTTAGGTTTTGATAAAATTATGAAGGGGTTTTTTGGTGCGTTTTCTACAAGGGTGGTTATCGGCGGCATTTTCGGTTGTCTCTTGGCGGTCCTAGTCTGAGTTGGGGCTCTGGCGTCTAGTGTCGGGTCTGGCTGGGGTCGTGGCGGTGTGCATCGAGGTAACTCCGTGTTCCGGATATTTCCTTAGAGGTTCATCTTCATCGCCCATAGGGACTCCTGATGTACCGCTGGCCAACAGTGTCATCGCTTGGTGGCGCCTGGCTCCGGGCTTAGTCTACGTGGTCCACAGCTGTTTGGGTTAGGCTCGTTTGTTCGACTTGGGTTGTTTGTCTGTCGCTCTTTGTATTGCACCACTTTTTTCTTCATTGTATATTTGACGGTTTGCCGTCTGCCGACTTTGTCGGCCTCTCGAGGTTCCAGATTTGTCTGATCCTTGAATTATTACCTTATCAAAAAAGAAGAAGAGTGGAGTCTTCATTATTACATTCGCATAGGGTACACGAGATTGGAACTACAACATCTTTTTATTGGACTCATGTCTTGGTTGGGAATCCATTCACTCGGACTTTCCCCCAAAAAAAAAAACCTTGGGGAAACTATCAATATCATATATCCAATTCCTTCCACTAGATAATGCCCAACACTAGATCAAGTGCGCCGGACGTTGAGCACCAACTATTTTAGTTACACTTCCAATATAATCTATCGCAAATGTTATATAGGGTTACATTATTATTCTCAATTTTATGTGTAATCTCTACCGGTTTAGTTTTGTTCCAAGTTTTGTTAGTAATATAATATTGTACCTTCTCTTGGTCATTAATTATTTGGCTTGTTTATAGAAAATCCCTAGGGGCATCCATAGCACATTTATCCTTCCAAAAATTTATGACTCTACCAATCCCGACTTGCTAGATTAAAACTTTACAGAATTTGTCTTTTAATGTTATAATATTTGTCCATTTTCATGACAATTGTCCATATTTTTTTGTATTCCCATATCTGTTTATCATTCATGTATTTATCTTTGATAATTTTCACCCATATACTTTTAAGTTCTGCTATAATTTTCCATAATATCTTCATTTATAGTGTCTTGTTCATGTGTTCCATCTTGTTTAGCCCAAGTTCCCTAAATCTTTTAGGATTATATATTTTATCCCACTCAATGAGTGGTTTATCGCTTGAGTCTTTATTCCATAAAAAGTTCTTATTGATTTGGTCAAGTTCATGATGGATGCTTGATGGGAGCATAAAACTATGCATAATATAATTTGGTTTTGTTGCTAAGTTTGATTTAACGGAAATTTCGCCTGGTAACCTTGAGGTTTAGCCTATTTCGCGTGGTAAACAAAGGTTTCGGATATTTCGCCTGATAACCCTGTGGTTTCGAAATGTTTTGTCTTGTGCCCAAAGGTTTGTTTTTTGGTTTTGTTTCGGATATTTCGCCTGATAATTTGGTTTTTTGTAATGTTGAAAAATTAGTGGGTTTCTTTAAGAATAATTCATAAGATCTTCTAACTTATGGAAGCGATTCTAAGAGACGGGCGAAGCACATGAGAGAACACGAAGAAGATGAAAACTTGACAGACGCGAAGCACTTCAAAGCTCTGGACCTGGTGCTTGGTAACGGGGGTGGTGGTGGCGGGTCCGGCGGTGCAAGCTTTGCACTTGGCGGCGGCGGACGATAGACTTCATTTCGAAGTACTTTGAATATATGCTTTGTGTCGAAGCACAGGTGAGTTTTGTGTTTTGTGTTGAAGCACTTCGAATAGCTCCGAATTATCATCGAAATTTCTCTTCATGTATTGAAATTGATTAACATAGTATGAAATTGAGGCCAACTAGATTTCTGTAACAAAAAAAAAAATAAAAAAACAGTCAAATTACCTTCATGAATGCACAACACAAACTTCGGATCTTTCTATAGCACATCTGTATTTGTGAAGGTTTTATTGGGTACTTTCTATAGCACTCGGATAATGCACAACACAAACTTCGGATCCCTAAACCAAAAAACAGACAAATTACCTTCATGAATGAAACAGACATCTGTATTTGTGAATGGAATCATGTGTATTATATATACCCACATCTGTATTTGATTGGAGAATGAATGAAACAGAAATTACCTTCACCTCCTACAATAGTGTAGTGCATATTGTACAAATTTCGGATCCCTAAACCAAAATACCCCAAAAACCCCTAAACCAAAACCCTGAAATTTATGATTCGAAATTGGAAGCTTAAAGCCATGATTTGAGTTGGATTTCACATCTAGATCACTAATCCCACTCAATAAGAAGTAATTTGATAGATGTGATTTTGAAATTTGGGGAAAAATCAACCGAAAATTTTCAAACGAAGCAAGAACACACCTTAGCCCGGAGTTACTAGTTGCCGCCTGCACCCAGCTCCGGTCACCGCCTGCCCACCGTCGCGCCACTCGTCGCTGGACTCCACCCCGCTGGAGTTCCTCGCCACCGGCCTCTGCCCTCCCTCTACAATCGTTCTCTCCTGTATCGTGAGTTGTGATTCTCCTATTCGATCAATCTCTCTTGAATGGTTCAAATTATTGGTTTTTATGAAATACCTCCACAAACGTTATTAATATCACAATACTAACCCTCCTATAAATTTAAAACACAATTATTGGACAAATTCAAACCTTTGGGCGCGAGACAAAACATTTCAAAACCACAGGGTTACCAGGAGAAATATTTGAAACCTTTGTTTACCACGCGAAATAGGCTAAACCTCAAGGTTACCAGGCGAAATTTCCGTTGATTTAATCATAATCGATCTCTTTTGTTGAGATAGTGTCTTTGCTTTCTACTTTGTTAATTGCATTTTTATTTTCACAATTGTCTATTCAAATGTGGTTTTGTTCACTCTACCATTTATGATAGGACATCCCAGATATTTGTCAAGGCTACTTGGTTCGTAATATGTAGGATACTTTGGATTCTTTTTTTTTTGTTGAATAAAAAACTGAATGATATATATATATATATATATATATATATATATATATATATATATATATATATATATATATATATATATATATATATATATATATATATATATATATATATATATATATATATATATATATATATATATACGGTTAACCTGTGACCCATTGGATCGACATGAATCAACGATCCACCGGGTCTGGATCTACGGTTAGACAGGTTCGGGATTAGCGCTGTTATTCGAGCCGAACGAGCCGAGTATTGATTGTTCATACTCAGTTCATTTAAAATACGAACGAGCTTGAGCTGAGCCTGAATTTTGACTTGAGCTTAACAATGTGCTCATACTCGGCACGTTTAGGAAATGAACGAGCTAGAGCCTAACTTTTTTTTAGCTTTAAACAGTTCTACTTACTTATTATACAATAACTTAAAGGAAGTTTTATAAATTTTATAAAATTCGAGCTATTCGAGCTTAAATCGAACGAGCTGAGCTTTGGACCGAGCTTAGAAATGTGCTCATACTCGGCTCATTTAGAAAATGAACGAGCTCGATCTGAGTTTTTATCGAGCGAGTACGAGCCGAATTCGAGCTACTCGTGTTCACATAACACCCCTATTAATGTCAAGCCTGAGGAAACCATCGGCCCATCAAGTTGTCCTATTTAAAAAAATATGTGGCAGTTGGAAGATAGGCAACTAGTCGTTGGGTATTTTTATACTATAAATAACCTTACGTGTTTTAGTTGTTTGTGTAATTTATACAAGAATTACTTAATTTTGATCGGCCATGTTTAGCATATCGAAGAAGCATTATAGGAGCCAGAGTCGGATCCTCTGGAAGCAGATCAGTAGATGTCCCCGCCATCAAGGGAACGGCCCCATCCATCCTAACCCATGAGTATGGTCCGAACCCCAACCAGACGGAAGTGAAGAGTGTGATCTTTAAATTTCGGTTAACGGCCTTAAGCAAGATGATGAAAGTTGTGTGGCACAATGCAACTTTTTCTTAACAACTTTCAAGCATCCAAAAGGAGCTGGATATGGAAACTATACATGACTTATCAAGTGGTTCAACGGGTCGTCCCGCCGGGTGAATTTTTTTTTTTAAAAAAAAAAAACTAGTCGTTGAGAGATGTAGTAGTTCATTGGGTACTTGGATGGGCAACTAGCCATTGGTTGGAGCCTATTTTCGGTCTATAAATACTCTTCAACGATTTTATTATTTTCACTCTTTTCATTCCTACAAATTACCCTCCTGCACAAATAAATTTCTTCATTTTGTCATCGTTTTGAATTTGATATGATGGATCAAGCTCTATGTGAAGATGATGATATTATTCGAGAAGATATGTTCACATGATATTTCGAAAGAGAAGAGTGTAACACCCCTTTTTATAATTCAAGGGAATGTCACTATGCCAGTGATTACTCATATTTTAATGTCTTTGTAACCACCTTAGGCTTATAGGGACATGCAACCATGCTCCCACAAACAAGATGTTGACAGATGAATGACATAAATAAAATACAATTAAATAGCGGAAGTCTTGAAGTATAAAAATAACTCTTTATTAAATTCTCCTCTAAAATTGAGGATTTAATTGCAAATTAATTGGGAACAATACAACGGAAGACTTTAAAATAAAAATAAAATAATAAAACTCCTATACACAGTGGCGGAGCCAGAATCCGAAGAGGGTGGGGGCACACCGAAAATAAACGACAATGAATAACACGAAATCGTAAAATACATAACGTTTTCAACACTATAAAATATCGATAAAAAATAAAAGAGTTCACTAGTACAAAAAGTTTCGTCATTGTTAATTAGAGTTTTATAATGAAATATTTCAACTAGACAGGGGTAAATCCATTTTATGGACTTTTCATAACCTAAAAATGTTAAATGATATAACCTCATTAATTATTATTGCGTTTGAAAATATCTTTTTCAACTTAGCAGGCAAAACTCTCAGAGAGAAAATTTTCTCTTGTCTTGTTGCTCAAATATGGCTTGATAATACCCATAATAGGGAAAGTTCTTTCCAGTATAGTTTTTGCAGCCGGTAACGCGATGAGACGACATACTAAATCAAAAGCTTTGTGAAATTCCTACATAAATCATCTGTTTAGAAACATCACTAATATCTTGCAAAGTAGAAAATCTGACATTTTCCCTCATTTAAATTTCCGTCATTTCTTACCTAATTATCGAATGAGTAATATAACCTATAATTTCAAAGATCTGTCAAGTTAAATAAAATATAAAAGCATTGTGGGTTATTTAAATAAGATTTAAAGTGATTAATATACCTTCAATTTTCAAACACTCATAACTTTTTACTCGGATATCGGATTAATGCGTATTATATATCAAAACGAAGCTATCGACGAGGAGAATACATATAGGGGGTTCGTTGGATGAGTGTGGGGACATGTACCCCCACATGCCCCGGTTTGGATCCGTCACTGCCTATACATTATATCTAGGAATTTAAGATTTAAATACCATGTTAAAAATAACTCAAATGTCTTATCAACTCCTTTTATCTGCTCTTCTGAGACTCAACCTAAACCGGCAAGAACTGGCATGGCGTCCGGGATGAAGGACACCGATCATCCAAATAAATGACGGTTAGTTCGCGAGAACTTGCAAATGACGACTCGAAAATTGGGACTTCTCTAAATTCAAACTCAATGACCATAATACAGTATCAATCTAAACTCAAATGCAATTATTGAGAATATTTTTGTGTAGTCTCAACATTTTAAAACACGACTTTTGTGACATGGATAATCCCAAAGGATTGAGAAAGAAAGGATCTGAGCGACAAGCACTCTTATAGGAACCATACTCCGAGTACGAATGGAATATGATACAAAGCTAATTGTAATCACCGTGAAAACATTTTTCAAAACATTACTTCACTCACTTCCACGTTGAATAACTTAAACACAAATTTAATTTACACGTTTACCGCTCTTAATATGAGTCAATTGCTCCACACACATGTTGTTCATTATAATATGATACCGGCCTCTGCTCTCACTAGTAGTTAGCAGCCTACTAGCAAATTTCGGTATGAACATTTCTTAGAAATGTTGTTAGTTTCATGAAACCCTTTGTAGACCGGGTTCTCGCATCCACAGCCTGTTCCCATCACTTTTATTATATTCACACGTTACATTCACTTTGCTTTGCACTGATTGATTTTTTTTTTAATTTGATTGATCTTCATTCAATTGAGTTCTAATCATAACACGCAATCCTCACATTGTTAACTATTTACTTAAGACATTCTAGGTGATCACATAACCCAAAACAACCCATGTTATTTAGAGGTAACTTGGATGCCAAATGAAATGAAATCAAATAAAAATAAAGGATGGAAACATCAAAGAAAAGGACATGTTTCATTCTCAACCAATTAGCGTAAAGAACATGGATAAATCATGCTTGAAATAAACGATGTAACTATATTATTATCTTCTCTATACTTGTCAAATTCAAACTGAATGGTAAATAAATCACACAAGCAGGTGAATTACTACTTATTTTAATGGTTGACAAGCAATCCAAGGAAAGAAAACAACTAGACACGAAAGGCACCAAATGAGCCGAAAGGCTCGGAAAGTCACATGTCTTATTCGTCTTTTTGGATTTCGGTAACAACTATGGACTTGAAAGCACTAGGTAGAGTTGACGAAGTCTACAGATGAATCTATAGGCACTACGGACAAATTTGAGAGGGGTTTAAGCACAAAAACGATCCTTGAGGGATGAGGATTGTGATGGAGTGATCAGAAAGCTCGGAAATTGGGAGAAAGGGTGTGAGTGATTTAGAAAACGATTTTAACCCATATATACAAGGTAGGGTTTTCAAAATCGAATTGTTGAAATAGAATCCATAAAACTTCTTGACAGGGTTGTATAAAGCTATCTATAAATTCAAATCAATCCAAACCATCAAGATTTGGTCGAATTGATAAAATTTTCGATTTGGGGATAAACTTTTATTGGGGTTGTTTGGATACGAAAATCCAAAAATAATAATCCAAATATATTTATAATAACGTCTGTAGGCTTTTTTTGCAAAATGAAGAGAACGAGAAATATTTTCAGTTATCTTATTATCATATGGCGTATTGTAGGCTTTTGTAGCGGTAGCCGATAGGTTGTTTTCAGAAGTTTGTATTATTCATGATCCGTCTAGTTCGACCGGTTCATTGAACACTAGCATTGCCATTTGAATCAAGACCCTTTTCTAGATATATATTTGGCATGAAGAGATCGAGGACCTCATCGAGCCCCCACTCAAAGCTCAAAGAATATGTGTCTACTAACTTTGAGTTTTACGGTGATGAGGATGGAGATTTTGATATTTTTGAATGGTGAGGTCATGTAGAGAGGTAGGGGTGATATACGAGCCGAACGAGCCGAGCTTGACATGTTCAAGCTTGGCTCGAACGGAAAACGAGTCGAGCTCGAGCCCAAAATTTATTCGAGCTTTTTTTGGAGCTCAAGCTCGGCTCGCGAGCCTAGAGGAAAGCTCGAGCTCGGCTTGTTAAGGCTCGACCAAGCCGAACGAACGAGCTCAGGCTCGTTCGAGCTCGTCATTTGGGCTCGTTCGGATCGTTCAAGCTCGATTGGCAGCTGAAAGCCTAAATGCAAGCAGACCTAAAACAATGCAGAACACCCTTAAACAATCCATTACCAAATCAAATACAAATCCATAACCCTTTAACAATGCATAACCAAATGCAAAATTATAGAAGAAGTAATCCCAACTCTCTTAATTTTATACAAAATCAAAGAAAAAAGCCTCAAATATCACAATACAAAAACAAGATCCAACAACTAAGTAATCCCACCTCTTAATTTATACAAAATCGAAGCAAAATTAAAGCATAAATAAACAAGAAGGATAGATCGAGGGAACGAGATGAAGAACTTGGTTGGGGACTTGAAGCTAGTAAGGAACCCTAGCGGATCTCAAACCGGAGGGCGTGGTACTCAACGTCTTCACCTTCTTCAGATTTGTCCCCTTCTCTGACACTTTCCGCAGCCGCCTCCGAATCTCGAACGCGAGGGCCTGTTCTTCTTCAGATCCATCTCCTTCTCCGACTCTTGCCGCCGCTACCGCCTCTGGATCTCAAACTCAAGGGTGTGATACTCAACTCGACGCTAGCAAATCCTCACTGGAAGGTGTGCGAAACTTACCTGACGACAGCAACTTGTCGCCATCGGAAGGAGGGTGAAGGGGGAAGAGAGAGGAAGCACCGACCTGGAGATTGTCTTACCGGCAATTTGGTGAAAATTGGAGGCCCTGAACTGGAGATTTGGAGATTAGAAAGATAGGGCAAAAGCTGGACGAGGGAGGCGGCAACACATGTGAAAGAATGATGGCAGGCGGCACCACGTTATTAATAACCCTAGGGGTAATCTGGGAAATTAAAAAACTCGAGCTTTTGGGCTCGGCTCGGGCTCGGCTCGAGCTCGGTTCGGGCTCGACACGAGCTTTAAACATTGTTCAGGCTCGGCTTGTTTACCCATTTTGATCGAGCCGAGCTCGAGCTTTTTCGAGCCGAGCCCGAGCCGAACTCGAGCTGTTCAACTCACATAACAGCCCTATAGAGAGGCAGTGGTTTCCAACTTTACAATGGATCGTCTATTAAATATTTAAAGCCCTTTACTCCAATATTGCGTTAGAGAAACTATTTAGCAGAGGTGGGCAAATTCTAATGGAGAAGCAATATTTAAAGCCCTTTACTCCAATATTGCTCCCCAAGAACCTCGAATCCAAGTTTGCCTTATCGATTGAAAGGAGGTGAATATGAGAATTTAGAAGAATATTCTATCTATCGATTCGGATCCAGGGGATAGATTCGAGTTAAGAGGCTACAACAGCGGAGAGATCAGTGGATGGGGAGGGTAGTGGACTCTCAACTGATGACCAATTCGATACTTAGCGGCTTAGCAACCGAGGTAAGCAAGGTTCACAATAAAGGTAAAAGAACTACTTGAAGTTTGATTCATCTTTACGTATGCAACTGAAAAACCGGTTCAAGCCCTTCATCCCTATTTTTATCAACCATTATTCCAACACACTTTACGACAATTACATAAATGGTTTTTTTTAATAACGTGATTTTATAAAAAAAAACTATACGGAATTTTCTCCTGGGAACCCTGAGGTAAGGCTAAATTCGCCGAGTGTAAAAAGTTTTACTTAATTCACGAAATGCCCCTGAGGTTTACAATGTTTTCGCGTTGTGCCCTTCAGTTGGTTTTTACATAAAAGCGTTAACACTTCGTTAGGACTTTCGTCTTCTTCGAAATGCCATTCAGAGTTCAAGTCATTCATGATAGAGAGGCAAGGAGTGAGGAGCCGGCTACAAGACTCAACGCCGGTGGGTGACAAACGCTAGGAGAGAGGAGATCGGCGTCGAAGACTGTGGCTTCTTGAAGTAAGTCTCTCGATCTTTTCAATTTCAACTTTGGGGATATAGAGTTTGAAGGTTTAGGGGTTTTTCGATTTGGGATTTTTTTTTTTGGTATTATCGTTTTAGGATCTTCGAACTGAAGTTTGTTGGTTATTTTTATTGATCAATTATATGATAATTTGTGATATCTAATTGAGTTCAATTCCCTTCGCAACTTCGATACTGTTTTAAGGTTTGGGGAATTTAGGGCTTTATGGGTTTTTGGAGTTAGATCAATTATCATGAACATTTTGTAGGCAATTGGTATAATGATCGGGATGGAAGATATACCTCTGGAAAGGAAAACCGAGTATCTGTCTTCATTTCTCACTCCCCTTTATGGACAGGTTGAGTACTAGTTTTATTAGAACCTTGACTAATAATTTGATATCTGGGTTGGATCTTGTAAGATGGTTTCTTGGTCCAGGTTGAAGCCTTCCTTGTCAATGCCCAAGCACAGAATGTAGATAATACTCCAGGAAATTTTATGGTTGTCCAGCAAATAATTATGGCAATCAATGCACTCAACAAGGTTCTTTCTTTCATGTTTCTTGATTAAACTCCTAATATGTTGGTGCTATAGTGGGAACATTTAAGTATATTTTCCATTTTGTTTTTGGTTAAACTGAAAGTTTTATATGCTTTTAGAATAAGATATACGGTGGAATACGCTTTTCTTATTTCCTTTCACCCCCCCCCCCCTAAATTTACATTTTTTTCTATGGTTTTACTTTTTTTTTATTCTCAAACTCGTCCATTATGGTAGGGATTCAGTGAGCGTCTTGCGACTGCCAATCATCCTGCAATCGGCAATATGTTTAAGAAGGTTAGCAGAGGACTATAATTTCCTTTTAACTCTGTTCTTAATTTGATTCCCATTTGAATCTGCTGCTTTTATTCTGCTGTCTCAAATGGGGAGTGGTTAAGTGTGCACTCTTCATACATTAGCTTTAAGTGACATTCCTCAACTCTGTCAAAATATCATATTCATCTCTTGTAAAAACAACCATATATCTGTTTCGCATTTACATATTTTGTTATGTTGATTTCATGTCCACTTATTATGGTTTGGTTAGTTACGGTTAGATATATGTAATGTTCTGTATTCAATTGAGTATGTCAAGGAGACTGATCTGTGTAATGTTGTTTATGCCTCATTGAAGATAGAACATGTTAGCCTCTTGCTTTAAAATTTTTGGCTTATTAGCTCAACCGCTAAAGCATTGTGCTTAGGCACAAGATGTGGGTTCAAATCCCACATAAACCATAGATACATAGTATAAGCCTCTCGCTTTGAAAATTTTGACAAAACTTTTGTAGTGTAGGTCTTTAACAAGTCTAAATCATTATATTAGTCTATGTAGGAGTTGAACTCACATCTTGTGCATAAGCACATGCTCTACCATTTAAGCTAATAGACTTTTTAACAAGTTTCAATTGAATAAGCACATGCTCTATCATATTCTATTATTCATTATGACCATCTTGTAATTTATAAGTTTCTAAAATTTTAGTTCATGTAACTTAGCTCAGTTTCTAAAATTTCAGTTCTGTAATTTTAATTGAGCAACTCTGGAATTTTAGTTATGTAATTATATTGCTGAAATTTAGTATGTAATTTAGTTTCTGAATGGGAGTTCATGTGGGATTTGAATTCACATGTAGATTATGAAATAACCCGATCTCGTTAAAAAAAAAAAAACAAGCAAAATATGACAGCAAAAACCTGCACTTTTGATTGCAAAATATGAAAGCAAATACCTGCACATTTGACAACAAAATATCACAGCAAACATCCACAGATGATAATGTAGTTGTTCATTACATTCTTAACAAATTATATCGAATTATATTATCTTCACACCTCAAATATCTTCAAGCAATCCATCCAAACTGAACAACATTACTTTAGTTGCAGAGAACTTCATATAAGCAATTTAAATCTTAAAAAGATGGAGGAAACAACAACTGTTTACAACCTAGATTAGCTCACTAAATTGCACTCAGGAACGTGAAGAATAAGAAAATTAGTTCACTGAAAAGCAGCAAAGCATAAAAGGGATGACATGTTCTCTTCTAAAATCTTTGGGAGTACAGAAGATTTTCGACTTATGATCAAGTTCATGATTTACATGCTAATTCCGTATCAACTTTGAAGAAGTCTAATATTACAGATTTCAACAGATTAATCTTCAATTTATGACTGGAGATGAAAACCTAAAATATAAACAGTAGCTTGGAATCAGCATAAGACATCTATTTCATATTTTGGTAAGCTCCAAGAGTTGGTCGAAAGGTAGTGTTTGACAAGAACTCGGTTGATTCCAAGAGACACAGTGAGACACTTACATCTCTGCTGGTGTTTCATGTTTGCACAAATTCGCATCAAAATAGAATCGCACAAGAGAAATTAATCAAAGAAAGGATCAAATTTGCCCTAAAATCCCCAAAGTGAACTACAAAATTAGACCGACGATGATCAAATAGTGGACATGAAGAAAACCTAATCGAAATGAGTTCCCAATCAAGTGGTGAATCGATTTTGATCGGGGAGGGGGGCAAAGAGAGTTACATGTATGTGACATGTCTTTGTGAAATGAAAGAAGGACTGCGATGAGCCATTACAGAAGTATCCATCCTCAATTTGAAGTTTAGCGCAAAAAGGAGCAAGTAGAAGGCAAGTAGAACGAAAAGGACCAGCATTGTGAGGAAGAAGGGCACGCTTGAAAAACCTCTGGTTGAAGACTAGACACACCCTGAATCCCCGAACTTAGATTATACTGAGAAAAACTCACCTCCACCTTCGGCACCAACTGAGCTCCACCAGCGTTAATCTCGTCGGCGTCATTTATAAGACCCCTCGCCCTCTCTCTCTCTCTCTCTCTCTCTCTCTCTCTCTCTCTCTCTCTCTCTCTCTCTCTCTCTCTCTACCTTGACCTCCCGGAGGGGCATGAGACGAAAAAAGTTACAAACATTAGGGGTATTTCACAAATTATGTAAAACTTTCGTACACCCGGTGAATTTGGCTATACCTCAGGAGCACCAGGCGAAAATTCCAAAAAAATATATTACATAACCAACCAAGTCGACCCAATGGGTCTTATGAACCCAACGACCCATGGCTCCTAACAGTTAGGGTTTAAGTTGATGATTTTTAACCCGTGTCCTAGTGAGTTGAACACGTCAACCTGCTGGGTTCGACCCGCGGCGATGCCTACACACACTTGTTCAATGTACATGTTGAAAAAAATGTGCAGTAATCGTAAAACATATTTTATTTGTTTTAAATGTCTGAGTTCAACCCCTTTTTGTTATCATCTTGATTCGAAGTCATATTAATACCAAGACTTGAGTGGTTTTGGTGATTTGAAGATAATCAAGTCTTACGTAATTCATAGTGTTTTAGATTTTGTGTTTTGGTTTTGTTCTCATGTATGCATCATAGGATGAAGTTCAAGCCCACATTCTTGGAAGGGTAGCTCGAACAACACTCCACCCAAGTAACCTCAGCCCATGTTCTCGGAAGGGTAACTCAAGTAACCCACATATCATTTACATAGAAAACAATTTGACTTTTGATGTGGAGTTTGATTTGTTTTCATTTGAGATTTGACTTAGAGGTAAATTTGATTTTTGGTGACCGGACTCGACGAGCGGAAACTTTGTATCGAGTTGGAGTGGGCAGTTTGGTTTTTTTGATGGAAATTTTGATTTTTAGGATGACTAGTGTTAAAGAATGAATTTGAAGAAATTTGATTAAGAGTTTGGGTATGATTGGACTTGGTGAAAATTTGATTTACCTTGAGTTCCCTACGTATCCATGCCACTTGTTTGGTAGAATTAAATCATCGTAGTTTGGGACAAAAGAAGTTTTGTATTTGGGTTTGATCATGAGATCATTTGAGTGTGATGATTGAACTCATCGAGCTTGTAGCTTTATGTCGAGTGATCTATGTATCCGAAAAATCGGAATTAAATCGGATGTAGTTTTGAAGGAACCAATTTAATTTGTCTTTGGCTTGGCGATTGAACCCGATGAACTTTGATTTTGTATCGAGTGTCCTACGCACCCTTTTAAAAGGGATCAAATCACCCGTAGTTCCGCTTATAAGACAAATTTAATTTAATATGGGAAATGCATGCAACTGAAATCGATGTATGTAGAATTTGACACCGAATTTCTTATATGTAACTCATGAAAGAGTATCAAGTCTTTACGTAGCTCTTTAAGGAATCGATTTAATATTTGGTTAGACGACTTAGCTTCATTTGGAAACGAAGAAATTCTTTTTTAGAATTTTGATTGAACTCGAAGGGCTTTCGCTTGACATCGAGTTTCCTACATATCCGATAAAGAGGAATCAAATCTTATATAGTTCTTTTGAAAAGATCCAGTTTGATTTGGTTTTGATCGTTTGAGGACCGTGTAATTGAACCCGATGATTGATAGTTTTGTACGAGTGTCCTACCTGTCTCTTGGAAGAGAATCAAATTACCCATAATTCGACATTTATAACTGATTAAATTTGAGGAAATTTGATTTGAGATTTTGACTATTTTTTTTTTAGAAACCAACTTGAAATTGATCCACTGAAATATATTGCCAATGGAATTTTTACAGTTTAATTTTAGAGAATATTTAGTAGAATATCACCTTTGAACTTTTGATTAAGTAATTAACACCTTATAAAGTTTTTTTAGGCGTGATAACATCCGTTAATGTTTTTTTAGCCCCTTAGCACCCAGCCCCATGTACCTCTCTCTTTCTCGCTCATTTGCTCTGTTTGAGCTTTCTCTCAGACGGTTCTCCTCCTCCTCCCAGGCGCCATTGCTCCGGGCTCTCACCACGACTCCGTGAGCCACCTCCCGCGGACCGGCAACCGCCGCCGACACAACAGCTTCCCGCGCGCAGGATCCTCTCCTCTTCCTCCTCCCCGGTACGCCTCCCCGCACCCGGTCGTCACCGATCACACAGCGACCCCTAGCCCTCATTCTTTTCGATTTTTCTTCAGATCTGGTATGAAATCTCACCCTTAATCTATTTCCTTTAGTTGTTTATTTTTTATTTGAGATTTCGAGTTGGATTGGAACTACCTAGGGTTATTGGGTGCGAATATTTGCGGAAAAATTGGGGTTTTTCGCCTAGAGTTGATAATGGTGAAGTTTGTGGTTGTGTTGGATTGTTTGAATGTTGAGAAACTAATTTGCCAACAATGTTTACAAATTAGGGTTCTTCTACTTTGATTCAGTGTCAATTTCTAGGCTCAAAGAGTGTAGTTTAGTCCTCAGTTGTGCTTTATTTTAGATGCGTACTTTGCTTGTTCAGTCCGAAATTGAAGACCTAAATCAGTAGCTTCTTTGTTTGCTGTGAACTAAACCCTGCACAATTTGTCAAAATTAGTGGCTTGAGAGTTGAGTATTGGGTAGCTTGATCTTTTGTGTTCTGCCAAAATCAGTAGCTTACTCAAAAATCACAATCAGTAGCTTCTTTGTATACTTATGGATAATTGGTCGCAAGATGAATTTGGAAGCATCATCCATGTTGACTTGATTTGAGGTTGGAAACATGTGATTTCTATAATTGTGTGAAATATGTGATCCTCGAATTCTCTGCTGAGGAATTGGCGCTGCTCTGCTGAAGATTTTGATCAAACAAACAAGGGCCGTGTTTCCGTTTTTGGGCGTCGAATTTCATTTGGAACTGCAATGGTATGGTTTTCTGTTGCTTCCTTTTGAATTTCTAGCTGTTTGTGTTCCCCCCCCCCCCCCCCCGAAATTTTGTACTAATTTATGAAATAGAGCATCGGAAAGTTTTTAACTTGGCTCTAGTTTTTGCATTGTTTCTTTTGGAGGTGTTCTTATTATGGTTAATCACGTTCTGTTTCCTGAAGCTGTGTTTTGAATTTTGTCATTTGAAATTGAGTGCGGATTTGTATCAGATGCATCAGCTAAGCTGTCAGTGCAGATATTGGGGGTTTTTGATTCCGCTGTGTGTTTTTTTTTTAATTTTCTTACAGATTCTGCGTTGGTATTAAGCTTCTGAGAGCACAAGTTGGACACACAACAATTCCACAAAAAAAAAAAGCAACTCTATTTAGCAAATTTATACACAGAGAGATAGAAACATGGCTTTGGAATTCAGTGTTCTCATCAGTAAGCTTAATATGCTGTCCACTTCGGATCACTCGTCCATCGTCTCAATGAATCTCTTTGTGGCCCTCCTTTGTGGGTGTATCATTATTGGCCACCTCCTAGAGGAGAATCGGTGGATGAATGAGTCTATTACGGCTCTTCTGATTGTGAGTTGTCTTTCTAAAATTATGCTCATGAGCTTGTAATTTAAATAATCACCTTCTGTAAGGATGTTTTGTGATCATAACAAGCTTGATTTCTTTGCAGGGTATATGCATTGGAGTTGTTATTCTGATGGTTACTGGAGGAAATGATTCACATATTTTAGTATTCAGTGAAGACCTGTTCTTCATATACCTTCTTCCACCCATCATTTTCAATGCTGGGTATGTCAGTCTTCTTGCCATTCGATGTAACGGGTTCTGTTGCAGCATTTCTTACATTTTGCCAACATTGTTCATAGGCTGAGTGCAGTACTATTTAGGTTGAAGTGTATTTTCCCTTGCACCAGTACATATATCTTCCTTTGTAGAAAACCGGTTACATGCTGCATCTCTCCAATATCTCTTCAAATTTAAATTAAAAAGATATTGTGTTTAATCCGATTGGCAATTGACTTGGAAGTTGCAAACTACTTTTGTGTTTTAGAATCCCACATTTCGTATTGAATCACTCCTTATACTCATTTTAGTGATCCTGTATTATATATTATTTGGACATGATTAGAGTAAAAAATGGGTGTTGAACATTTTTGTTAACTATTCAATACTAGTATTTGGGAAAATGATCATTAGTATCACAAATAACTGCTGTGAAAAATCAGTGATTTCAAGCATTCTAATTCTTTGAAGGGGAACATTCTAATTCTTGGTCATCAATTATATAAAAATGTCACCATAAACAATTGCGATTAATGAAGTGTAATAACAAATGTCATCAATGAATAAAAGTTGTCAATAAAAGATGTAATCAATGAAATGTAATCACATTTTATATGTACTCTATGTCATCAATTATATAAAAATGTAATAAAATTGCCATCAACAAATAATGTCATCACAAATGATTGAGATTAATGAAATAAATGTCATCATGAACAAAAGTCATCATTAAAACATATATCAATGAAGTTTAATTACATTGTATGCTCTTGTCTTCTCGATTGTATGAAAATGTAATAAACATGTCACCACAAGTGATTGAATCAATGACGTGTAATCTCAAACGTGTCATCGTTGAATAAAAGTATAATCAATGAAAATATATCGATATACAATTGATTAAATTAAAAAAAGGCATCAAACGATTTGATTAAAAAAATGGCATCAAAACACTATTTTGAAAAAGTTACATCACATTAAAGAAAAAAAAATGTCATCAAAACACTACTTTGAAAAAAATTTGGCATCACGGTAAAAAAAATATCATCAAAAATTGACATAAAAAAAGTGTCATCAGCAGCCAACAGTAACAAAAAATAATGACATCAATAGTCAACCTGGACAAAAAATGTCATCACGGTAAAAATATCATCAATGGTCAACGTGACATCACTACTTTGAAAAAATATGGCATCACGGTAAAAAAATATCATCAAACATTTGACATAAAAATACGTCATCAATAGTTAACAGTAAAAAAAAAGGCATTAATGTTCAACGTGACATCACATTAAATAAAAAATGTCATCTAATTTTGAAAAAAGTGACATTTAAAAAGTGTCATCAAACCATTTCATTATAAAAGTGGCATTAAAGCGAAAATAAAATGTAGTAAAAAAGTGGCCTCAAGACGGCAAAAAATGGCATCACAAAATATGTATAAAATTTTATTTTATTTTTTTTAAAAAAAATAAAAATAAAAATAAAAATCTGATAGAGTTGGTCAACGTTTGACCGTTGACCAGTCAATGGTCAAACAGTTGACCATTTGGGAAGGGTGCTAACCCAAACTAATTAAATTAGTTTAGGTGCTAATCACCTAATAATAGGTTCAAAATAGGCTAGTTAGCAAAAACACCCTTAATTTTATGATTTTATTAAACTCAATTTCCAATTTGTGTTAATTATAATTTTTATATTTTAGTGGGTCGGTTCTGCAATTAAATAAATTTATTTTAAATATGCCGAGACATTTGTCTGTGTTGAATTTCATAAAACGTGGATTCAAATATACTCCGTCATTAAAAAAAGGAATGAGCTTGAAGAAATCGTCAAACAAACAAAAAAAGAAGAAGAAGGAGAAGAAGTTCGTCATCCATCTATATATACATATACTAAAACCGATGTATAGCGTCCTGCGTGGCGGCGTGTGAGTGAATCTGCCTACGTGGCGGCGCGTGAGTGCGTCTCGTAAAACTTTCTCCCGTCAAATAGGAAATCTGATAAAAATAATTATTTTATTTTGCCATTAACTCTTATAATTGGATAGATATGAAATATCTTATAAGGAAAAAATTATATCAATATTGCACAATCAATATAATTAATATTAAACGTACTAATAATAATTAGATATAATGTATATTCAATATAATTAGATATAATTAAACACACCGTATGTCTTTACTCTATTTCAATATAATTAAACGTATTAATAGTAATAATAAAACTAATTAAGCTATCATTTTGACGGTTGTTAGATTCAAGGTTTGAGTGTAATGGAGTTTTAGAAACACTTTGTAATCTATATCTATATTTTTTATTCTATTCTATATATACACATACTAAAATCGATGTATAGAATTTTATGTGGTGTGTTGTGGTTGTTTCTAGGGAAAAATTAATAAAAATAATATGTTATCATAGTTTATAGAAAGTTGTATAAGTCCCAATCTATCTATAAATATTTTAGTTAATTTACAAAAATATAGATAAAAAAATATTTCATGGTCAAACTTACCAAAAACATCTATAGATAAATATGTTATATTTGTTAGGTGCTATTTTATTTATATCTAGATTGTTTTTTGGTGGAAAGAATTATTTATATCAAAACCAATCATTTAATAATTGTTATTTTATTTCTATCTATATTATATTTGAGGCCAAAATAAATAATTAAAATAGTATATAGCCATAATATGTAGCTATAATCCATCCGTGTAGAGATATTTCAGTAAACTAACGTACTATATATTTAATAAAAAATAATATTGAAATATTTTTAAAAAAAACATGTATCTATTAAATTAAATGAGATTAAATTAATTGTAGAGTAGAAAAAAAAAGTACCTTATAAATGTGAATTTTATTTATATTTTGAGAGAATCTAAATAAAAGATATTTAGATTTTTATAATCTGTTGAGCTAATTTTATTTATATCTATATTAATTTTGGTGAAAATTTGATATATATTTATATTTTTTTTATTGAAATCTATCTAAATTATTTATAATATTGCATTAGTGTATTCCCCGTACATGGGACGGGGCCTACACTAGTATATGATATATCTCCAAACACATAGGAATGAGCTTAAAGCCCAATTCATTAAAAAAGGAATGAGCTTGATTAATGGGTTAAGCCCAAAATCCATTAAAGCCCAATTCAAGTTAATTTACGTTGAAAGCCTAAAGAAATAAATTTTAGAAAATAATTAAAATTAAAAGATTCAAATTTACATCTACGAGCTTTCAATTCAAAATTAATTTCTAAAAAAAAATCAAAATTCTTTTAATTATTTTTTTTTACTATTTTTAAAAAAAAAATTAAAAAAATGTATAGGAATTACTATTTTTTTGAAATTTATAGTATTAATATAATTTTTAAAAAATTATTTTTAACATTAATTTGAGGTTAAAATATAATATTGTGGGACAACGGTTTGAATGGTCTAATACTCCCTCCTCTAATTAAAAACACAATACATTGTTTTTGTTTTTTAGCATGTTTTAAAAAAAACTAAAAACTTTATAAAATATGAATTTCTTTTATATATTTTAATACTAAATTGTAAAAAATATAATAATACAATAATTTTTTTTATTGAGAATTCACAAAGGGACGCGACCGCCAAGGTTCTAAATATTACGTATCGGGGTCGTATCGGTTAGAAGTAAAAATGATCGAGATATATCGGATTTATCGGTTTCGCAAATTTTTAACTATAAATATTATATTTACTTAAAGATATAAAAATCCACATGAAAAATTAATATTTAAATTGCTAAATTATCAAATAAACTTACAGAACAAAGACAACTTAATTCATAAAGGCTAAAATTACATTATGAAAGTTGGCAGTTCTAAATATCTCCGATACATCGTCGATATTGATCCGATATATAGGGTGATAAAAGTTGAAGTTACCTTATCAAAGTCGGTAATTCTAAATATCCCCGATATTGACCCGATATATCGGAATTTACCCGATATATCCCTGATATTGACTCGATATATCGACGTTGACCCGATATATGACGTTGACCGATATTTTTCACCCGATATGCCGATATCGTAGCGGATTCTAAATATCCCCGATATTTAGAACACTTCACGCGAGTAGTAAAACTAGTTAAATATAATCCATGCATTATATATATAATGTGAAAATAGTTTATTTAAATTAATAAAGTAAAAGTCTAGAAAATAGTCTTCAATATTCCCAAAATTGTTATCATTTTATTTTCATTTAAGTAATATATAAAAGAGCAAACGGTAAAAAATAGCATGAACTTTAAGGGTGGTGGGATCTTATGACACAAACTTTCAAAAATTAAAAAATAATCATCAACTTTGGTGAGTCATTGCATCCACTGACACGAACTTATGAAATATCTAAAATAATTACCCACCTAGATTGGTTCGGTTGCATTTAGTGTCACAACTAGAATTTTTTCTTGAAATATCACCTCTTATTAACATTCTTTGAAAAAAATACCCAATTTTCATTTTTTTTTAAATTAAGATGCCCATATTTCATATTTTTTTTTTAAATTTAAAAACCCGTTTTTCATCTTTATTAACTCGATTTCAATTTTTTTTTTTAAATTTTTTTTTAAAAACTGATAATCGTGATATTATCTAAATCGATATCTTTTTAAGAAACTCATTTTTCATTTTAAAGACATTACTTAGTATTTAATTTTTTTAAAAATAAATGTTAGTTTATGAAGTAAATAAAATTAAAAAATTTTTGAACTAGGATTAAATAATGAGGGTATTTAAATTGTTGCAAAGCAACTAATCAGAGGACTAAAAAAAATCTTCAACGAAAAACAATTAGATGGAAAAGAATTCCACTAGACACGTTCAAACTCAACTTCAATGAATCAATTGTTGCGAATAACAACTTCACTGGTTTTATTATACGAGACTCTGAGGGATGACCCATTCATATTGTTTACGACAAGATAGGTAACTAGACTCCCGTAAAGACATGAGCCATTGCTCTAAGATAAGACATTACCCAATCATTGCAACTAGGTATAAACCAATTATAGATCGAAGAAGATTCCTTAATGATAATAAATCACCTTAAAACAAAAACCAAATGCCCTTTTTTTTTTGGTAAAGGGTGGCACATATTATTATATAATGTCGATCTCCGTAAGTTCGATCAAACTTTGCGGAAAAAGATCGGTAAATACATAATCGACACCGTTAGGCGGCACAAGCCTAGCCACCGAATGCGCCAAAGTATTACCACTGCGCCTTACATGTCCAAACGAAAAGGAGGACAAATCATGTGCCCTAGCTAATATATCATCAGCTAACACCCTTGAGTAAGATTTATTAAACATCCATGCACTCAAACTTCTAATGAGGTGCAGTGAATCTGATTCCAGAAAGACAGAGGATTGCCACCTTAAAACAAAAACCAAATGCCCTTGAGAAATTGAAATGAATATGACAGACATTAAAACCCTTCTGTTGAGAGTGAGAGATATGTCATTCTCTCATATACCCCGTGATGGCAACAAAGTGACTTATAAGGTTGCATACCTTTGACGCTCTGGCAACGGTCTTGATATCTACAACGATATAGGTCTCCAAGATCTCATCCGCAAGGATGTTCCGGGCAGGTCTCCCTCCAGAACTCTTACCTAATGAGAAATTTTTAATTAAAAAGGGGGGAAAGTAGTATTTTCTAAATAAATTATATATTTTAAAATTGAATAATGAAAATGGATTATTTTTAAATATGAAATATGGACATCTATATATAAAAAAATTGAAAATTGAGAATTTTTTTTGGAAAGAATATAAGAGGTGATATTAAAAAAAAAAATAGATGTGTCACTGAATGCAACTAGACCAAAGGTGGTGATTGTTTTAGATTTTTCAAAAGTTCGTGTAACTAGATACAATGACGCACCAAATATGGTGATTATTTTTAAAATTTTGAAAGTTCGTGCCATATGATACAATAATTCTTAAAGTTTGTGCTATTTTTTTTTGTAATTTTCACTACCTAAAATAATGCTATGATTAATTTTCAGGATTGAATTAAATAAAAGGCAAAATTACAGAAAACCACCCTTTAAATATGGGTGTTTTCACTTAACCACCCCTTAAATTCAAAATTACATAAAACCACCCTTTAAATGGTATTTGTTTACAACTCACCACCCATTCAACTATTTTCGTAACTTTATGATTAAATATATTATATTTTAATATTTTTAAACTCAAATTTGATTGTAAATATATTCAAATTTTGAATTTAAGGGGTTGATCATATTTTAGGGATTATTTTATTTATTTTTAAAAAATAAAATAAATATAGCCTAGAATTATTATCTTAATTTATGGTTGAAAATGTTTATAGAATTTTAAAATATTATGTAAATTACTCTTATTTAAAATTATATAAATAAATAAGAGTAATTTCCATAATATTTTAAAATTCTATAAACATTTTCAACCATAAATTAAGATAATAATTCTAGGCTATATTTATTTTATTTTTTTAAAATAAATAAAATAATCCCTAAAATATGATCAACCCCTTAAATTCAAAATTTGAATATATTTACAATCAAATTTGAGTTTAAAAATATTAAAATATAATATATTTAATCATAAAGTAACGAAAATAGTTGAATGGGTGGTGAGTTGTAAGCAAATACCATTTAAAGGGTGGTTTTATGTAATTTTGAATTTAAGGGGTGCTTAAGTGAAAACACCCATATTTAAAGGGTGGTTTTCTATAATTTTGCCTAAATAAAATTACACTTAGGAGGTTAAGTGTCTTTATCCTAAAAATTGAACTGAGTTAGAATTCATGGGGCTAGAATAGCTAGTCATAAAAATTCAAGGACCAACTTAGACATCCTCCTATATCTTAAAGCTGAGTACTTTCCGGCCCTCTCAGACTATCCACGTGGAGTGCTATCTGATTTTTTTTCTTTCCCTTTTTTCCCTTCCTTTCCTCTTTCTTTCACAAAGCTCTCTCCCACGATCTCAATCAGAGATCCGGTCGCCATGTATTACAGCCAAGGGTGGAGCGAGTCTGAGCAGAGTAGGATGCAACCGTCGGACGCCGGAGGCTCGAAACGCAACCGCCTGGAAATTGAAGAAGTGCATCACTATCTTCGACGTCTCCTCCGACATGAACGACGAACCGTAGGGCAATCGCTCTCGCTCTCTCTCAGTCTAGGGCAACCGCTCTTGCTCTCTCCCTCAGTCACACCCACGTTCAATTGATGTAAGCAACGATCTAAGGATCTCGCTCTCCATCTCTCTCTCAAGCGGTATCTTTCTCCTCTCTAATTGTCAATAGCTGCATCTTCTAAAGCAGTTTCAGTTTCCTCCTCGCGTTCTGCACTTTTTGAATTGTGGGTATCTAAATTTTGGTTCTGAATTGTAGGATGGAAGCGCCAAATTTGTGAGGGAGAAGGGGGTGTAGCTTGGAAAAGAGGGGAAGGAAATCAAGGCACCGATCTCCTGAGAGCAAAAACCTCGGAGCTAGTGGAGAGGAAGTCGTTCTCATCGCTGTGATCGTCGACTAGGTAATTCTCCAACCTAATTCGTTCTTTTGCAACTTCTCTTTGTTGATTTGCGATTTCTTGTGGATGTATTGGTTTTGAAACCTATTTTGTCCAGTTTATATTTGTACTAGATTCATGTCCAATTTTGGGATTCTTGATTCCCGATTCCCTCTTGAGTTCAATTTTCAAACTAGGTATCAGTCTATGCCTATATGGGCATTTAAGCTTGTTGCCATTGGTACTCACCATGTGCATTCAATCCTGATCATCAGTTGATTTTAAGCTTGATGAAATGTCTGTGAATTCCCCCACACCCTTGGAATTAGGATGTGTTTTAATTTTAATGATGCTGCATCTTTTGGCAATGGAGTTCTATTGAAGATGAGTATTATGTTGGCTCTTTAATTCTACATGGTAGATAATAAAGTGGATAATAGATTAAAAAAAGGGCTATTTGCACAAATATACACTTTTTTTTTGTGGGTTTGCAAAAATACCACTTTTTAAGAAAATTTACAAAAATACCATATGTGGTATTAGTGCAAATAGGATGGGGAAATTCCTAAGCCGGTTGCAGGTTGTCCCAAGGGGAGAGAGAGAGAGAGAGAGAGAGAGAGAGAGAGAGAGAGAGAGAGAGAGAGAGAGAGAGAGAGAGAGAGAGAGAGAGAGAGAGATGGGACATCGGATTTGGTGGGGGATTTTGGCGCCAAAATTGGAGAGAGAGGAGGTGAGGTGATGAGAAAGGCTTTCCCTCCATTTTTAAAGTCTAATAGGAGAGGAGGAGAGAGGCCATCAGTTTCGGTCTTCCCGTGGAAAAGAGAGCTGGAGAAGAAGGCCACCATTGGAGAATAACCCATCCGCATTAAGGTCCAGTTGCTGAGCACGTGTCGGACTCTTTATTCGTTCGTGTCGGTGTTTGTAAACTTCCGTGTCACAGAGATATCTGAGAAACCCTAATTCTCAGTTGCAATGGGTAGGCTTCTCTCCTATTTCTCGTCATGTTTCGTGAAGAGTAGATACCCATTAACAATGGTGCTGATCCGAGTTTTCAATTGCAGGGCAAAACGCCAAAGTTTGTGTCTCTCTCAACTTCAACGGGCGTTGGTTGTTCGATGGTGCGGGGTGGGTGTATTATGGTGAAACAGAGCGGAAGAATGTGATAATTGAAGAGGGCATCGACTTCGCCTCTCTGACTCAACTGTTGAGACTCAAGGTCGGCCATGATTGTTCATGTGAAGATTGGCGGTTGTCTTACATGCCAAGAGGGGAAGAAGTCGGTCATCCGATAACGATAGGTGATGATGACGACCTTGAGGCTTTTAAGTTTCTCAACTCGAAGTCTGGGGAACATCCATGGCCCATGGAGATATATGTTGGTCCAGTGGTGAAAGAGAGCCTTCAAGTACCACAACCCGGCGTCGGGGAAGAATGCTTGAGTGGGCCTCGTAACTCTCAAAAGGTGGACGAGCTGGAGGCTGAAGGTAAGCCACAACCAAACCCTATGGTTGTAGATGTGGGGTTATATGGTGGAGGAGGGGTTAGCCAGTCAATAGGGATGAGCAATGATATAAGGGTGAAAAACAATGTGGAAACGGGGTTTGGAAGGGGTGACAAAGATATATGTGAGGGTGACAAAGGTAAGGGTCCGGAGGCGATCCTCTTGGATGAGGTCATAGGGAAGAGGCAGGATCACGTTACTGAAATGGGTTTTGGAACTGGTGACAGACGTATTTTTGAAGGTGACAAGGGTAAATGTCCAAAGTCGAACCACATGGATGAGGTGATAGGGAAGAGACAGGAGGACGCTCTTGACAGCGGGTTTGGAACTGGTGAAAAGCTTAAGAGTGTAGGTGACAAGGGTAAAGGTCCGGAAATGATCCAGTTGGGTGGGGTGATAGGGAAGAGCCAAGAGCACGCAACTGACATAGGGCTTGGAACTAGTGACATGGATATTCTTGAGGGTGACAGGTGTGATGGTCTAGATGTTATCCACTTGGGTGACACGGACTCCTCTCCAGATGACACGGAAAAATGTGAAGGTGACAAGTATAAGGGGGTGAATCTCATAGCCATTAGCAGTGAGGAGGAGGAGGACTTCGATTCCGGAGTGAAGAGGGAAGAAGATTGTTCATATTATTATGACTGGGAGGATTATGAGGAAGACCCGGGTATGAGGGTGTTGACGGAGGGGGACAAAGTTGAGGAGGAGGTGATTAGGGAACTTGAAGATCGGGTTCCTAGGTCCAGCACATCCCCACCGTCGATGGAGAACATAGAAGCTATGTTGGACAAAGCAACGCATCGGATCCAGGAACCACGACGGAAGCTGACAGAAATTTCGGAGGGACAAATGTTCGCCTCGAAGGTAGAATTGCAGACTTGCCTGAAGTGGATTGCAGTGCAGAAGTGCTTCGAGTTTGTAGTGAAGAGGTCGTGTAACAAAACCTATTTAGTTGGTTGTTTGGACAGCAAGTGCACGTGAATGTTAAGGGCGTCGACTTACCGGCGCACGACTATGTGGTCCATCCGACAGTATGTCCAGGAGCATACATGTGACCTGAGCATGATGCACAACCATAGCCGACATGCTACGTCGAACATGATTGGACGCAACCTCGTGACCACGTAAGTGTTAATTTAGTTGCGAACAGCTAATTATGTCACACAACATTATTCCCCATGTCACATTACGTAACTCAACATGACACCATTATATGCAGGTTCACTGGGACTCGAAAGGACCTCGTTCCCGAGCAAGTGCAGAAAATGACGAAGTCCGAGTATGGAGTATCGTGTAGCTACTGGAAGGCACAAAGGGCACGACTGATAACGAGGGAGGTTAAGCATGGGACCGACGAAGACAGCTATCGAGATATTATTCCATGCCTGCACATGTTGGAGCAGACTAACCCCGGGACATATACTAAGTTAGAGCTGGACGAATCCCAAAGATTCAAGTACGCCTTTGTTAGCTTCGGGGTATGGCGCAAGGCGGTTCCCTACATTCGAAAGGTAATACCCCATGTCGGTACTATAATATTTCATGTCACCTAACATACATAACCATGTCACCTAACCAGCTGGTGTCGATATCCATGTCCAGGTGATTTCAGTTGATGGAAGTTTCCTGAAAGAGAAGTTCAGGGGCACGCTTCTATTTGCCACAGCCCAAGATCCAGACCACAATGTATTCCCGATTGCGTTTGCGATTGTCGATGGTGAGAATCACGGGTCATGGGGCTTCTTATTCAAGAACATGCTACATGTGGTCGAGGATACAACGGACTTAATGTTTGTCTCTGATCGGCATCTTAGTATCGTCAAAGGTTTGTGGGACCACTACGTGTTTGCCAAGCAAGGGGCCTGCCAATGGCATCTATTTCAGAATGCCAGGGTTAAGTACAAGGGGGTGACGGGCCTGCACACGTTATACTTAAAGGTGGCGAAGGCGTACACGAGGGCAGAGTTCGAGAAGCACTTTGCTGATTTCTGCGCTCAGTCACCCGCTGCGGGCCAATACCTGAAAGAGGTTGGATTCCAGAACTGGGCCCGGGCATACTTCTTGGGGATGCGCTACAACATATTGACGACGAACAACTCCGAGTGTCCGAATTCCGTGTTCAAGGAGCCCCGCGACCTACCCATCACAGCCCTTATTGATGCCGTCATCGAAACAGTATCCAAGTGGTTTTACGAGCGACGGGAAAAAAAGCACCAAAATCGGCGTCGACGGTCAGCGATTACGTTCAAGGTGAGCTGCAAACGAGCTATTCGTTGGCAACATTCATGGATGTCAGAGCCCTCAGCGCACACGAGTACACTGTCCGCAGAGGGTCCGCCACCTGGGTTGTGAACCTGTGTGCCCGGACCTGCACATGCAAGCGGTTCGACATTGACCAGTTTCCGTGTCAGCACGCCATAGCGGCTGCAAGGTTTCGAGGTAGCAATTTCTTCTCTCTCGTGAATGACTTCTACAAAGTCGCAGCATGGAAGGCGTGTTACGAGAATGTGCTATATCCGGTTCCTCCAAGAGCAGAATGGCGAATCCCCCCAGCCATGTCCTGCGCGGTGTGTCTCCCCTCGGACGTGAAGTGACGCCCTGGTCGCCCTAAGACTTGTCGATACCCATCTCGGGGGGAATTTAGCCGTTTCAAGCGCCGTCGTTCTTAGATGTGTTCCTCCATTGGTGGTCCAACGCCTTATCTCAGCAGCTGGGTATTCTTTTGCATTTGACGTATCGGGTCAGTGGTTGGACCATTCTCCGTCTATATTATTTTGTGAACGGGCTACATATTTGGTAGTGTAATTAGGTTGTTTGTATATATGACAAACTGTAAGTAGGTTGCTGTACTTTTGGGAAGGGTTTCCATACTACAGTTAAGTGGTGAAGAACTTCGTAGTACTTTTGGGGATGGTTTCAGAAAAAACCCCTGTCACCCTATTTGTATTCCCGTGTCAGGTAGAAGGGGTTATCATGTCACAGCTTTCAATTTGATGGTAGACATTTCGGTGGTTGACGCTATGACAGTGAATTCACCAATGCATTGGCACTTATTTGACAACTTGTTTACATTCCTGAGTGGTTGTGGTAGTGGTGTTAGGAATTCACCCTTGTGAACATATTGAAATCACCTTTATGACAATGTTGAAGAGGTTATTATGTAAAGTGACACGGGATTGTAAGTTTGGTGACACGGGTGATTTCCCGACAACTTATAACCAAAGTTTCGAAAATAATAACTTAGTCAACCAGTGGTCAAAGATAGACCAAATTTTGGCCAAACTTGCAAAAATAGCACAATGGGGGATAATTTGGAAAAATTGTCCCTTTTCCATTTATTTCGAAAAAGTTGCCCGTAACTCAAAAGAAAAACAAAACAAAAAAGAATATTTTCGGGTGAGTTGACACGCGTCCCGGATATCACTACACACTCTCTGTATGTATTCATCGGGACTCCATCTCTAAATTTCCATAACTCAAAACCGTTCGAAAGGGAGAGGAAGAAGAGACGCCGGCGACGAGGAACAACGGGTCGAAGAAGAGACTGCCGGGAACTGTCGGATAAGAGAAGAACGCCGACAGGAAACTCAGAAGGTACGCCCCCTATCTCTGTTGTCCGTTATCTTCGAATCTGGGGTTCGGGGTGGGTGGATGGAACAACCTACTATGGTGGTAAGGGATTGAACGTTAAGGAGCGCGGTTTTGGGGATTGTGGAGGTGGTTGCGAATGAAGGACAAGGACCCGAGTTTTGGGGATTGGAAAACCCGCGGTTAGGGTTTAGTAAGCCCGAAGAGGATGGCTATGGTGGGGTTCGAAATAGGTAATGGGGTAGATTAGGGGTTTGATTGGGAATGGGGAAGATTCGGGGTTCCATTAATTTGAAATTCAGATTTAGGAAGTTGATGTGGAATGTATGTCGTCATTGGTTTAGGAACGTTCTGACATTTGTGACATGGGTTTCCAAATTGAGTGACATGGGTTTACAAAGCTAGTGACATTGAATATAAAATTTCTCGATAACTTATTATTGCTCTTAAACTGCAGGAAACAAATGGTTCGGACAAAATTTACACAGCTATAGAATCAGCGCTTCCGCGCACGGGTAAACGAAGGGTCGAGGGTGGCGATGCTTGCCAACATCGCCAACTACGTCGAGGAGATGAACGCCGCTAGGGATATCGTGGTGAAGACACTCGAGAAGATTATGGATACCTTGGAGAAGATGGATGATAAGGTACTTCAGTCTTTCGCATTATTCACTCTCATATTGTTCTTAAGTTCAGTGACTACGGTAAATAGATTAATGACATGGGACATACAGTATGTGACACGGGATATAAAACTGTTGGAGGAGATGGTGGATTTATTGTAACAACTTCTTGTGTGCAGATAAAAGTGTTGGAGGAGAAGGTCCATGAAATGCGGGATGGAAAATTGATTGGAAGAGGCAAGGAACAAAGAGTAAGGGATAGTGAAAACGAGTTTGTACATGTTGGAATCCATCTAAGTTGTAGATCGGTTTAGCAGGTTGTTGATGTTGATGTACCAAAGGGGACCCGTACTGAAGCTGTGGAGCAGCCCCGACAAGTTGCTAAGGTACGCTCCTTGTGGCCCGTGCCATTCATCCGTTATGTTTTCAATAGTGGCATGGGGATGTTAGCAAGGCGACAGGGGTCGTTTTGTTATGTGACATGGGAAATGTTTGTTTGAATTCAGAGGTTTTTCGTCGACCAGGAATGTGAGAGTAAGGCGTGGAAGAATACGAAACCGCAGGCCTCTAAAGGGAAGGACGCCGCCGTTCCCGGTGAAGCCGTTGCAATGGGACTAGTTTCTGCGGCCGACTATGAGGCCCTACAGGTGTAAAGGCCCGGATTTTTATATAATAAATTTCAACAAATAATATAAAATGAATTTAAGTCAAAAAAAAAAATGTGTTAGATGATATAATTACTATGTTGCTATTATATGTTCTCGTAAGACGCATACACCAAGCTAGTGCATTGTTCATATATGTGATAATTGTGATGCTCAGTAAATCCCGCGTATCCTGGTTAAAGTTGTTGAGCATATCTGTTTCCATGGAATCACACACTACTAGTTTATCTCGCATGCATCCGTGTAGGACTTGATTGTGTCTTTTGGAATGAATACGCATGTTCTTTTCCCTTGAGTTAGGTACATGTTAGTGTGGGTTAGTGAAATTGATATGCTCCATGATGAATTCGTGTTACTTGTCGCGATTATAACCTAATAGACTTCCATAGGGGCAATCGTTGTCATTCTCGGGTCAAAGTCTTGTCTCTAGTCTTGTCGTTCTTTAGCCTTGGTCTATGTTTGGTTCCGAAGTGAACATTGGGTTGCCCGTCCTTGTCACCCCCCATCTCTGCTAACTTAGACTCCTCTGCGATATTTGGATGAGCGATCGCATGGGAAAGACAACGGAAGGTGGGATAACGATAGAGCGGCTCAGTAGAAGCGTGGGCCCATAACCCGCGGGTCTCAGGATCAATGATGTCGGCGGAACAAGCACGTGTCGAGGATTGCGGTTACTGAGTGTGATATAACTTGTGAGCAAGAGTGTCTTTCGTTCGAATTGATAATCCTTCTGAATTTGTTGATGACAATATTGCACTGACCTGACGATGAAATTTATGTGTTGATGTGCTGACTTGGTGATGATTGTTGCCTGATTGTCTGTTGTCTATGATGATGTGAATTGATACATTATCGTTCTAATGTGCCATGATGACTTGCTGCCATGATACTCTGAGTTACTAAGCGTTATCTAAATCCCTTGCTTATAAAATGTGATCTGCAATTGCTGAGGAATCTAAGCTGGTTATTTGATAAAGTTATGATGAAACTTGCTATCTTGACTTGATTATGTGTATATATGATTAATTGTAATAATGATTATTGAGCATGATGATAAATTGAGACTTGTTGAACCCATGATGTTATGTTTATAATTGCTAGTTGACATGATGTAGACCTTATGTTTGATGATTTTAATTATTGCTTTTTCATTAAACCTGTGGGAGAGGTCGTTGGTAGCGTGGTAGAAGAGTGGTGAAAGAGCTTGAGTGGTTAGGATGATCGGGGATGTGATGAGATAAGTCGCAAGAGAGAGATGTTGGTTTAGGTAAGACTGAGTGAACTTTAGGAATTTTGCAAGGCATGATGTTGGTGATATCTTGGGAAGTGTGGGAAGTGTAAGAAATGGCCTTAAGAGAAGTGAGGATATAGTATGAGAGGGTACTCGGGTGTGGAGTTAGAGATAGGAGTTGGATTCTTAGAGGTGGATGGTGTGTGTAAGAGTTTGGTGGAATGAGGGCGAGATTTGAGTATCGGAACGAATTGGGATTTCTTTGGGAAATTTTGTCTGAGATGACGTTGGCGGGTCTAGAAGAGATTAGTCTTGGTTTGAGAGTGGAGATGGGCGAGCGGAGATTGTGTTTTATTTTGATTGGTATGATGTGAGGATTTTCTTAATTATGTGATGTATTTATATCTGCTGGCATGATGTTAGATAGTAACCACGATGAACCTGATATGGACTGATATTACTTGTGGCTATGAAATACTGAAATCTAATTGGTAGTGACTAGTGTTATCAAGATGTATTGATGCTTGATTATGTTGTTTTAGAAGCATGTTAGGATGTGTTGTGATATGATGTATGAAATAATGATGAGTATGAACTATGAGATAATGATGTGCTATTATGTGAAAGCATTATGTTTTATTATGTGGTAGTAAGCCTGATGTGCACTATATGGTTGACAAGTATGATTATTGGTTATGTAAATGATGAATATGACGAAGTATGATCATGATTAGTATACATGAGACATGAGATAATGGTGCATGATTTCTAAATGATTGTCATTCGATATTGTGATGAGTTAAGGTGATGTCTTACAGAGCATGCTGACATTTTGGTGATTTATATACTGCCTGATCTTCACTTTTCTGAATCTTGATAACATGACTTGTTGTGTTGATTTGTTGGCAATGAGTTTTGTTTCGTTGACTTACGAGGAAATTTCGTTATGACTAACCTTGCAAGTGCCCACGTTTGGCGTGATAAACGTGTTATGATAGTGCTGGATAGAAATTGGATAGGATGACTATGTGAACTTATGCGCGAAATAAGATCATTTGTTGTGACTGGCCCTACTATGATTGTGGTGTTGATATGCAAAAGTGAGATACCTTTTTATGAATTCTGATGTGATGTCGAGATGTGTGTTATGATTTTGGCATAGGTGCATATTGTGACATTTAGTATGATGTAGAGATGTCGATGTGACCTTGTGGCACTGTGTTGGCATGTGTTGAGACTTGTCGTATGATGTGCTCGTTGATAATCGATTGCTTATGTGGTTATGCATTGCTTATGGCTTATGAATCTTGTTTGAATTGAGACTTTTGGTTATGGTACTTGAGGAGCTGTGAATAATGTTGCATGATCTGGAAACTAGGAAGAGAATATGGGATTAGCCCTTAGAGGTGGATGATTCCACCTCCGAGCTTTTGGATTTGATTGATTGATATGCGGGAAACTGGTTTGGTTTTGGAGGATTTTGACGAAATTCCGATTGAAAGGATTTGACTTGTCTGGGTGTAAAGTTGGTTAGTTAAACGTTAGATTTGAAGATTTTGAATGGTTTGAAAAGGGCTAACTTTGATTCTAAAGGAATAAACAATATCGAGAATTTCAACGATTTTGAGGCCAATCTTTTTCAATTGCGGAATCCCTTTAAAAACTTTTCAAACCCGGGCAACTCTATGATACTTCACGAAGTGGATACTTGCACTTTATGGGGGCGCCTATAGAGTGCTAGCTAAGACCTAGTGATGCTATTGTGGAATTTTTAGAGTTGTGGTACTTCCGAAAAGTCGAAGCGAGGATGTGATAGGGGCGCTTATTGCATACTTGTCAAGGCCAATTGGAGATGTCACGACCGTGACTAGGATGTTGTGAGAATCCCGGAAGACGCAACCGAGATGATTACAAGATCCTTGGACATGGTCCTCGGACTCATCAATTTAAAACTTCATCTCCTACTTTATTTTGGTTTTAGTCTCGGGGACGAGACTTGTTTTTAGAGGTGGATGATGTAAAGGCCTGGATTTTTAAATAATAAATTTCAATAAATAAATAAATAAATAAAAATAAAATAATTCAGATATTTTAAGAAAAACTCGTCCTAACTACTAATAAATCGAACTCGAAAATCTTAAAGCGGATTTCGACCAAAATTTGAAATTTATGCAAAATAGATTTTATTCCGCTCCCATATGCCGAGAATTTAGAAAAACGACATGAAAAATAAACTTTAAAATAAATTTGGAGACCAATTGGTTCTCCCATCCAAATCCAAGGATTTTAGCTCACATCTCCTTGTCTTCTTCCCCTCTTCTTATCTGATTGCTAAACAAGCAACTGTACAACTCCTTGTCCTCTTCATCTCCTTTCCCTTGCAAATGAGACAACCCCTTTCCCCATCTCCTTTTCGACAGCACTCTGCAGCCCACCCTTGTCCTTTTCCTCATTAAGCTCTGATACCATCTTTGTAACGGCCCAGAATTATGATTTCCGGGTTACGTTTCAAGGGATGAAAACCCTTGTTCGGATCTTGCAATCCAGGTACGGGTCAAGGTTTCAAACTCATTTCAAAGGTCAGTAATAAAGAGGGATTTCAAACCCTAAAGTATCGTAGGGCCGTTGGGTACCCTTAACCTGTCCTAAGACTATGTCGCGGAAACCATTTCAAACGGAAGTAAAGCGGAAGTAAAGTACAGATACAAGTGCCACGGCGGAGCCGGGTCAAAACGGAGTCAAAAGTATAAATCCAAAACAATATAATCAGAGTCTGGTGAAGTCTATAACTCCAGCGCTCACTCTCCGCCGACAAAATGACCCGCGCAATAAGCAAACAGCACCGATAGGATGAACATAAATAATTCCTAAAAAAATTGATTTGGGGCGGGATCAGATCGATGCCCACTTAACTCTGCATCCCAACCATAAGCACACATATACGCTATACCTAATAAAGATGCTCTAATGCAGTACGAAATTCAAACACACTAGCATGCTCCTAGTTCATAATAATGTGCAGAAATACTGTAAAGGGCCCAAGACAATGCCAAGTGGCATATCCCTCTCCTACCTCCACCCCTTCCGACAGGCGGAGACTGGCCAGCTCGTGAATGCATTCATTCATAATCGGGGGGCACGCATGCCTAACCCGCTCCACAATAAAGCCCGCAGGCATATCATAATATAAGGAAGTACTCGATTGACTCAGGGTACCCGATGAGGCTGGGCTACCCTATGACCCTAGCAAAGACTCTAGTTACTTTACAGATAACGGCCGTTCTGTTTACATACACATAGAGAAATAGAATGCTCAACGATCAATGCAACCTAGCATGGTACTACATGGCATGCTGATCATGAATGCAACACCTAGTATATCATGCACCTAAAGCAGGGAATAGCTCTATTCAATCTGAGTAAGCTCCGAAGAGACTTACTCAGATTGAATAGAGCTATTCCCTGCTTTAGGTGCATGATATACTAGGTGTTGCATTCATGATCAGCATGCCATGTAGTACCATGCTAGGTTGCATTGATCGTTGAGCATTCTATTTCTCTATGTGTATGTAAACAGAACGGCCGTTATCTGTAAAGTAACTAGAGTCTTTGCTAGGGTCATAGGGTAGCCCAGCCTCATCGGGTACCCTGAGTCAATCGAGTACTTCCTTATATTATGATATGCCTGCGGGCTTTATTGTGGAGCGGGTTAGGCATGCGTGCCCCCCGATTATGAATGAATGCATTCACGAGCTGGCCAGTCTCCGCCTGTCGGAAGGGGTGGAGGTAGGAGAGGGATATGCCACTTGGCATTGTCTTGGGCCCTTTACAGTATTTCTGCACATTATTATGAACTAGGAGCATGCTAGTGTGTTTGAATTTCGTACTGCATTAGAGCATCTTTATTAGGTATAGCGTATATGTGTGCTTATGGTTGGGATGCAGAGTTAAGTGGGCATCGATCTGATCCCGCCCCAAATCAATTTTTTTAGGAATTATTTATGTTCATCCTATCGGTGCTGTTTGCTTATTGCGCGGGTCATTTTGTCGGCGGAGAGTGAGCGCTGGAGTTATAGACTTCACCAGACTCTGATTATATTGTTTTGGATTTATACTTTTGACTCCGTTTTGACCCGGCTCCGCCGTGGCACTTGTATCTGTACTTTACTTCCGCTTTACTTCCGTTTGAAATGGTTTCCGCGACATAGTCTTAGGACAGGTTAAGGGTACCCAACGGCCCTACGATACTTTAGGGTTTGAAATCCCTCTTTATTACTGACCTTTGAAATGAGTTTGAAACCTTGACCCGTACCTGGATTGCAAGATCCGAACAAGGGTTTTCATCCCTTGAAACGTAACCCGGAAATCATAATTCTGGGCCGTTACAACAGGGGTGGCTCGCAAGGTAACCCATCGTCTCATTTCAGTCTTCATTATACAACACAATTACCCTTTCATTGATTCCACTCCATTGTATGGTCCAGTTCCGACGGTGAGAACCGGTCAACGGCTTGCAGCAAGGACCTGTCGAAGGAGTTTTTTACCACCCTCTAGACACCCCGCTATTGGATCCACTCAGAGGTATATTGTATTTCTCACATTTTATTATGATTGACCTTGTATACGCATTTGGGTGGCTGTTGGACTATGTTGTGGGTTGTCATGGGGGTTAACTTTACGCAGCACTTCGAGCAGTCATGCTTTCTGCTACGGAAACAAAGCGCGAAGAGGGGTTACGACATTGGGTGTCGAGTCATTGTGTTGGACTCCTACTTCTCCAGCTATCTGGAGAGGGAGTGGAAGGAGTACAACTCAGACGTCGGGGGGTTTGAGGCGAGTGGCATACTCCTCTCATACTTCGACGGCCGGGCCCCAGCGCCCATGGCCCGTCCGTGGGCAGGCGTGAACCTCGTCCTCCTACCCCTCAACCTGAGGGGAAGACATTGGGTTGCCGTTGCTCTTGATCTGAATGAGTGGCAGTTGAAGCTGTATGACTGCGATGTGCACTGCGTGATAGACGCCGAACTCCCACCCCTGTTGATGCACGTTACCCAACTCCTCCCCATCATCATGGATGCACACGCTGAGTTGAAGGTGAAGTATGCATCGAAGCTGCCAGACCCGTTTCGCATAATCCGCGACAAGCGCGTTCCGCAAAACAAGCTCAGGTATGATTGGTGCGACCCCTGTATTTCATTTAACTTGATGATATCTCAGCCTCTGTTTTGACAAAATCTCCGTCATTACAGTGGTGACAGTGGCCCTTACACGATCAGATTCATGGAGCTCCTCATGGAGACCGATCCCCCTTCGATGGGCTGGACGTCACGTTTATTGGGCCGTACAGACATATGCTAGCGGCTGCCATCTTCAATGGTCGGCTCGGTGGACGCATAATCTGATAGTCATTTGGGTGTATTTATGGAAGTGATTTGTTGTCTTTTGTTGTGAACAACGTTGGTTTTAATCTTGTCCTTTGGTTGTTTGGATACATTTACTTTTGGCAACGGGTTACACTCTAGTGGTAAGTGGTAAAGAACATCGCAGTACTTTTGGGGATGGATTCTGTAAATAACCCCTGTCACCCTCTTTGTATTACCGTGTCAGGTTGAAGGGGTTATCATGTCACTGGTTTTAATTTCATGTTTATCAATCCGGAGGTGACACTTTCATAATGAAATCACCCATGCACCTGGCACTAGTTTCAGGTCATGTTTAAATTCCTGAGTGTTTGTCCTACTCGTGTATATTTTGTCACCGTATTCTCCTCAGTGACACGATAATTATGTAAGTTGACACGAGATTCCAACTTTTCCGACACGGGTGATTACCAAGCAACTTATAACCAAAGTCTACAACACATAACCACCGAATGAAGATAAAGAAATCGAAACACTTACTTGTCGTTCGGCAAAACTTGTCGTTGACTATTCACGCACGCTTTTTTATAATTACAAACACTCTATAAAATATAATTTTTCATAAAATTTTTGTAACAAGTGTGTACTTGCTAATAATAGCTACGAAATTATTTTTAAAACTAATTACATAACTAGATATTTTATATAGTTTTATCTCTTAAAATAAGCGTGCGTGAATAGTCCGTGTCCTGTATCCGTTTCCGTTTTCGTGCTACAAAGTCTACAACACATAACCACCGAATGAAGATAAAGAAATCGAAACACTTAGTTGTCGTTCGGCAAAACTTGTCGTTGACTATTCACGCACGCTTTTTTATAATGAAAAAAACTATATAAAATATAATTTTTCGTAAAATTTTTGTAACAAGTTTGTACTTGCTAATCATAGCTACGAAATTGTTTTTAAAAATATTTACAAAACTAGATATTTTATATAGTTTTATCTCCTAAAATAAGCGTGCGTGAATAGTCAAGTGACAAGTTTTTCGGAACGGAGGTAGTACTTCATAGCAACGTACAAAAATACCAACCTTGTGACCATATTGAAATGTATATTTGTGCAAATTGACCTATATTTAATGTTGAAGGGGTTATTATGTTAGTTGACACGGGATTCGAAGAAGAAGCGACGGAGCCCCTCTCTCTTCATAAATACCACTCCATCGGTCCTTTCACTTCCACTCTTCTCTTGCAAGCCACAACAAAATTCGTGAAGAAGAAGCGACGCGTTCGGGTTTGGTTCACCAGTGGTGCTCATCCTCATCGAAAAGCTTTCAATTCCAAGTAAGTACAACCCCGATTGGCATATGTGTTGAAAAGAACTGTTTGGATTTTAGGGTTTTCATCAATTAGAAGTTTATTTTGAATGAAATCTGAGTTGTTCATAGGGTTTTCGACATAGAGTACTAATTGACGACATCGAAAGCTTTCCGATTAGGGGCTACGGTTTATGCGTGTGTAAGCTGCAGATTTTGGGTGAATATGTCCATGGCTCACTGTTTTATGGCTTGTGCCTTGTGTAGTTCCCTGTTTAAAACATCCATTAGTCTTTTATCTTGCATGTGCTTATTACATACTTATGTTGAGTAGTTGCTTGGAGTTCCTATATGTGTTTATTGGTTTAGGCTTCATATATGCAATTACTTGGTGGAATTTGCTGAATTGGGGGTGAGAATACAGCCAGTCAAGTATATATACTTGGTGACACGGGATTACAACTTTGGTGACATGGGTGATTTCTAACCACCTTTTTGTAATTGCTCTTTGCTTGCACATAATTCTCTCCTTATCAAAATTATAAGGTGCTTAGAGTAATTTAGCTTATATATTACATTCTTCTTTAGTTGTTTGGTGACATATCATCTCCCTCTCCCATTCATCTTCTTCATATATATGTACTTGTTAGGCTTGAAAAAGAAATAGAACATTTTGGATCCTTTCTGTGTGAATCTAAAGCATAAATATGATTAAGCCTATGAAAGTTGCAACCTTTCTCTTTGTCTGTGAAGGTTCTTAGTAGGAAGTCTGTCAAGTATATATAGTTGGTGACACGGGATTCCAAATTTGGTGACACGGGATTCCAAATTTGGTGACACGGGTGATTTCTTCCCATTTGTTATATAACTTTGTGAAAACTTTAATTCATTGATATGAGTTTGTTATCAGAATTGTGCACTCCTTGGCCACATGCATCTTACAAATGGCATCTTCCAGAAATTTCATTGATATGAGTTTCATATTCACACTTGTATTTACCATTTCCAACTTTGCTTGCACATAAACCTCTCCTTCTCAACATATAAGGTCCAGACATTATTTTAGTTTATATATTACATTCTCCTTTACTTGTTTGGTGACATATCATCTCCCTCTCCCATTCATCTTCTTCATATATATGTACTTGTTAGGCTTGAAAAAGAAATAGAACATTTTGGATCCTTTCTGTGTGAATCTAAAGCATAAATATGATTAAGCCTATGAAAGTTGCAACCTTTCTCTTTGTCTGTGAAGGTTCTTAGTAGGATGTCTGTCAAGTATATATAGTTGGTGACACGGGATTCCAAATTTGGTGACACGGGATTCCAAATTTGGTGACACGGGATTCCAAATTTGGTGACACGGGTGATTTCTTCCCATTTGTTATATAACTTTGTGAAAACTTTAATTCATTGATACGAGTTTGTTATCAGAATTGTGCACTCCTTGGCCACATGCATCTTACAAATGGCATCTTCCAGAAATTTCATTGATATGAGTTTCATATTCACACTTGTATTTACCATTTCCAACTTTGCTTGCACATAAATCTCTCCTTCTCAACATATAAGGTCCAGACATTATTTTAGCTTATATATTACATTCTTCTTTACTTGTTTGGTGACATATCATCTCCCTCTCCCATTCATCTTCTTCATATATATGTACTTGTTAGACTTGAAAAAGAAATAGAACATTTTGGATCCTTTCTGTGTGAATCTAAAGCATAAATATGATTAAGCCTATGAAAGTTGCAACCTTTCTCTTTGTATGTGAAGGTTCTTAGTAGGAAGTCTGTCAAGTATATATAGTTGGTGACACGGGATTCCAAATTTGGTGACACGGGTGATTTCTTCCCATTTGTTATATAACTTTGTCAAAACTTTAATTCATTGATATGAGTTTGTTATCAGAATTGTGGACTACTTGGCCACATGCATCTTACAAATGGCATCTTCCAAAAATGTCATTGATATGAGTTTCATATTCACACTTGTATTTACCATTTCCAACTTTGCTTGCACATAAATCTCTCCTTCTCAACATTCTAAGGTCAGAACATTATTTTAGCTTATATATTACATTCTCCTTTACTTGTTTGGTGACATATCATCTCACTCTCCCATTCATCTTTTTCATATATATGTACTTGTCTCCATTATAAAACATGCGTAGATATTTTTCATATGTATGTATGTTCTTATGTTTGGTTTTCTTCTGCCATCTCACGTTTATTTTCCCTCATACTGGTAGGAATCATGTGGCCGTACTCAGACAGTGACATTGACACAGACTCCGACAGCGACTGGAGCTACCAGAGCGGTGACGACCGGAGGTACTACTGGCTGCGTACAGACTACGACTACGGGCGGAGCCGTCGGGACCGTCGAGATGAGGACGAGGATGATGATCAGTCAGACAAAAGAGACCCCGTGCAGGTGGTTGAGAACAACGCGCTATGGGACTTGGCCGCCGAAGACCTCACCGACCTTCGCCAACGAGTTCAGTCGCTGCTGAACCGGGCTGCTGCCCGGGAGGGAGCTATGGCCGCACAGCGCACTCAGCTGGAGGCCGCCAACACGCAGGTCCAGATAACCACTCTTCAGCTGCAGGCTACCCATTCCACCCTGGAGGCCACAACTAGTGAGTTGGAGGTTACCCAGAGCTCGCTGCAGGCCACAATGGAAGAGACCATGGTCCTCGCCAACAAGTTGGTGAGGAGCGAGGCTAGCAACAAGCACCTGGCGCAGCGGGTGGCCGAGGTGGGCTCCTTCCTCTGTGGGCAGTGGGTCGGGCATGCTAGCGAGCAGCTCCGCACCCGACAACTCACCCGCTGGAACAGGCTCATGGGGTGGATTCTCGTGCTGATGATGGGAGTTATGGTGCGTTTGGTCACCAGGGCTTAGGACCTCCGAAGCCAGTTCTCTTTGTTTTTTGCCAAAACTTGTGATGTTGTTGTAGTAGTTGCCAAATACTGAAGTGATCCCAAACAGATGTGGTTTTTTGGACTTGGAACAACTCCGTATGTGGCGGATGACCCCCATTTTTTGCAGTTAGGGGCCTATGTAAGGGTAGTTAGAAACAATGTCTCACCCACGCTCGGTTAGTTGTCATTTTTTGGAAAGCCGAGTGTGGTTGCACCGTTATGAATGGTGCCTGTATGATCGGATATGGTATGCATAGGGAAATGTCCCTCCTATATTATGGATGTCTATTACATTTCCACTTGTTGGTGTTTTGCATGTGTATTACTGACGGAGGTAAAAGTCGTTGACTTACCTAGCCAAAAATAAATCCCAAACAAACAAACTAGTATAGTATGCAAGTAAGGGGTCGAACCCAAGAGAATCAAGTATTTCTAAATATTGTGTATTTATCAATATAAAAGAAAAGATTTTTATGAATGAAAATAAAAGAAAATTATATTGACAAAAGCAAATAAAGGATAGAAGAAAAGCGTTTCCACCTACAAGGTCTCGACTTTGGTTGGTTTTATTGATCATCGAATCCTTTTCAAGTTATTATCTTTTCCTACGAATTCCTCCCGTCTTGGTTTAAATAGATTAAAAGTCCTACGAGTCCAATTAATCACTTACACCTCAATGCAACCTTAACACGGTCAAGATTTAACAAAGAGATAGCAAATAGTCCCAAGAACTTGAGCATATAAATAACACCAATTAAACACGGTAAATCAATGTTTAAGATATATGTCAACTCCCTACATAATCATGCTTCAAACACGGAATCCACAATCTTATGCGTGCTACTACGGAAATAATACAAATACGAAAGTATTAAATCCTAGCATGAAATCAATATTATCAAGGTCGCGAATCAAGATAACATCGATAACATAATTAATATCACACAAAGAAGTTGAAAGAATTATAAAGGAAAAATAACTTGAATTAGAAACTCACAAACCACCAACCCAGTCTTGAAAGTGCAGGCGAAAACTAAATAATTTAGCACTCCATAAACACGAACCAAAACAACTAGAGTTAAATTAAATCACCGTTAGCCGTAACACGGCTTATAGTCTCTCGTCCTCCAATTTGCCGTATGAATGAAGATATAATGTAAAAACTTTCTATCTTAATCTAAACTATCCTAAAATAAATATATATCTCCTTCTATCTATATACTTTAATATATGGCAAATCTATCTAACTTAATCTATTTTAATATGTGGCAGCACTTGGAAAGTCACGTGGCTTCTTCCGTTTTCTTCCATATTCATCAGCCCGTGATTTTAACTTTGCCCACTCCAGTTATCGCTTATAAAATAATCCTTTAAATTGCGACAAGTCTCCAAATTTATAATATCCAGCCCGAAAATACCTGAAATATATAAAAATACTAGTGTAGACTTCGAAAAGCAAATAATACAAATTAAACTATAAAACATGTAAAATATGCATAAATATGACATAATATAATATGCAAATATATAACTAAAATAGAGCCTATCAATTACATTCAATTATCCATGATAAAATGTACACTTATATGGTTTCTATGATTGGCACTTGTAACAATTCTTATATGAACCTATCAATACATAAACAAGGTTAGAAAATCACCCTACTCACCATATTGACATCAGTGACACGGATAATCACGTGAGTTGACACGAGATTCCAAGTTTGGTGACACGGGTTATTTCCTTACAACTTATAATATGCCTTTCAAAGTTTGGTGACACGGGTTATTTCCTTACAACTTATAATATGCCTTTCAACCGAGTAAGTTTCTTGCCACATGACATTCAATTATACATGACAAAATGTAAACTTATGTGGTTCCTATGATAGGGACTTGTAACAATTCGTATATAAACCTAATCAACCTATCAACACATAAACAAGGTTAGAAAATCACCCTACTCACCATATCGACATCAGTGACACGGATAATCACGTAAGTTGACACGGGATTCCAAGTTTGTTGACACGGGAGATTTCTTTACAACTTATAATATGCCTTTCAACCGAGTAAGTGTCTTGCCACATGACATTCAATTATACATGACAAAAATGTAAACTTATGTGGTTCCTATGATAGGGACTTGTAACAATTCGTATATTAACCTATCAACACATAAACAAGGTTAGAAAATCACCCTACTCACCATATCGACATCAGTGACACGGATAATCACGTAAGTTGACACGGGATGCCAAGTTTGGTGACACGAGAGATTTCCTTACAACTTATAATATGTCTTTCAACCGAGTAAGTTTTTTGCCACATGACATTCAATCATCCATGACAAAATGTAAACTTATGTGGTTCCTATGATAGGGACTTGTAACAATTCGTATATCAACCTATCAATACATAAACAAGGTTAGAAAATCACCCTACTCACCATATTGACATCAGTGACACATATAATCAAGTAAGTTGACACGGGATTCCAAGTTTGGTGACACGGGTGAATTCTGAACTAATTATAACCAATGTTTGCACCATGCCAACATCGTCACTCACTGCTTAAAAATTATCATACAAATAAAGTAACAGTCCACAACACATAACCACTCACCGAAGATAAAGATTGTGAAATAGTTCATACCAACGTACTAAAATACCTACCTAGTGAACTACCGTCCACAACTAAATGTGAGAACCAGCAACCATGTTCATAAATATCCAACACAATAAAAACGATGTTCATAAGAAGCTTATACCATAACATAAAATTTCATAACACTGGGCAATGGTGATCACAACTGAGATCATAACCGTGTACCATTGAAGATGCGAACATCGAGCATGTGCCTGTACGCCTCGATGAATACGTCGTCAAGACCGTCGTAGGTGGGGGCGTCCTTCATGAGGAGTTGCATGAACCTGATCGTGTAAGGACCGCAGTCTCCATTGCAATAGAGAATCGCCGGAGTCATATTCATTACAGCCGGATGCAAATATGAGACGAAGAGATATTTAAGTGTTGGACAAAAATTACCTCTGCTTGTTTTGCGGAATCCTTTTCTCGCGACTAAGGGCGAACGAATTTGGCAACTTGTCGATGTAGGTGGCCATCAACGCGGGGTGGGCATTCATCAGTACCGGGATAAGGTGGGTGATGCAGCTTAAGTGTGCCGGCAGATGACGGTCCCTCACGATGTAGACGTCCGAATCATAAACCCTTACCTGCCACCCGACCAGATCTATCGCTACGGCGATCCAGTGAACATTGTCCACGTTCAACGGTAGGAGGATGAGTTCTGCCCCTTCCCACGCCCGGCCTATCGTCACCGGGGACCGCCCGTCGAAGTAGGCAAGCAGCTTCTCGTCGGCTTGGTAGCTATCCGCATCGCTCTTGTATTTGCCCCACTCGGTCTGCAGATAGCGACCGAAATATGTGTCCACAACGACAACTCGACCGCCAATGTCGCCGGCCCTCTCCGTTACCCCTTTCCGAAGAAGATAACATGCTTGTTCCATGTGCTGCATCGATTACAACCCTAGTCAAAATCCAAAACTATTCCACTACCTATTACAGTACATACCGTGTCATTCACTAGACAAAGGTAGTCACTTAGGCGGGTTTCGTATCTCAGAGTTTAGCCAAACTGTGGGCATTTTTAGTGCGGTGAAGAACTCCTTACTCAGCGTCGTGCCGTATGCAGTCTTCCAGCTGTCCTCATCCCCGCTGCACAACCACAACCACAATGTTAGGGGATTGGAGTCATCTATGCAATAACTTGGGTACGTCTGCTGATGAGTGTCACCTATCCATCCAATGGAGGAACCCATCGTTGTCTGACACGGAAACAAGACCCAGCTTAATCGCGGCCGCGCCTTCGACAGCGTTCTTCCCTTTTGGGCCCCGCGTTTTCTTCTGAGGCGGGGACTTCACTTCTCCTTCACCTCCTGGACCTCTCTTACTCTTCCTGCCTCGAATGGGCTCCGCTCTTGCAGCCTTTGGGATCTGCCAATTGGTTAGACAGTTTCAACGGTCAGGGCAAAAATGTTTTGACCCCCGTGTCACCCCAATCTGTACTCGTGTCGGCTAACACTGATACACTTGTCACTTACGTACTACTATAGATTCAAATGACAATGTGAAGTAACAGGCATTTTACCTTCTCATCCTGTCCTTCCGGCGTTGCTTGGTCGTTCACTGTAGGTGGTACCTCCGTTGATCCGGCTTTACGGTTTTTGTCCTCGGCATCCCTATGTTTCCCGACTTTCTCTCCACTGACATCTCCCCCAGTTCCTCCAACGGTCTCGTCTTTGACCGCCTATGAGATCTGGCAATTGGTTACGGTTATTTCAACTGTGATTCAGATAATATATTTGTTCCCTTGTCACTTTACATATTAATACGTGTCGCTTCACTTTAACAACCTTGTGAGTTGTCTACAAAATATTAACATATTATAAATTGTTGATTCTATTACCCCTTCACCGTGGATTCAGAAAATACCATGTCAAGTAACAACCAATTTACCTCCTCTTGTCCTTCTGGTGGCTGGTCTTCCACTTTAGTTTGTCCCTCTGTCCCCCCGTTCTTTTGGTCGTTATCCTCTCCACGGACATCGCCCATTGGTTTCTGCTCACCTCCTGCATTCGACTGGCCATCTCGCATCCCATTCACAGCACCTTCCAACACCTTCATCTGATACACAAAGTAAATAAATGAGGGGTGGTTAGCGAATGTTATTCGGCATTGGGAGATAAGTAACCCGAGTCACCTATAAAATATACCCGTGTCACATATAAAATATACCCGTGTCACAAATGCCAGAAACGTTACACGTACCTTGTCATCCATGCTCCGCATCCATGTTGACATGGTTCCCAGCCTCTCCAAGATCAGTTCTACTGACTTCCCCAACTTATCCTCCCAGGATTCCCTTGTCCCATCTCGTTGCTCCGAACTCGGGCCGGACTTGCCAGAGCCTTCACCGTAATAACTCGGTGCCAACGCAGCCTCAATGTCATCAAAGTAGAGGTCAGGCTCCTCATGCTGGTAGAAGCACCCGAGCATCAATTCATACTCGCCGGCCTTCGGTACTAGTATCGGGTTGTCTTCGACCTTGATTCTATCCGATTTTTCAGGGTCCATGCGGGACTGGATCGTCTCATACATTAGATTGTCATCATCGGCTGTCCACCTCAGCATGCGAGGCAACGTCGTGTTCGACACCGGTTTGCAAACACCTCGCCAATCCCCGGGACAACTTCGTACATCCAAATCTAAAACAACCACACATGTCACTCGAGTGCATCAATTGCGCGTAATAGTTCAAGTATAACTTCGGTCAAGTAGCTTACCTGGAACGCATACGGAAAACCCATAAGCCCATATCCATATCGATCGTCCTTGTCGTTCGCCTTCGGCTTCAAGTTAGCGACACGTCGTTCTATGACGCCCGACAGGGACTCGTGGGTGGCCTCGTACATAATCCTGCCCTAGGGGTAATCCAGAAATCGATCAACGTTCTCCACAAGCTTCACAATCCACCCTCGTATGGCTTTCCTGGGTTCTCCCCCCAGCAGAACTCTTTCGACGATGAGGAGGAGAGCGATCTTAAAATGCCTTCTCGCACTCGGCTCCTTCAAGATGGAGTTCTTGAAGGCGTTCTCCAGCTCACCTACCTTCATGTTGTCCGTTCCGAATAAGTCCTTGAGAGCCTTCTTTGTCTTCTTGTCATCCTCCGTCTCTGTGTCTTCCCCCCGAACTCGACCACACCGCAGCCCAGTCACGAGCGCAAACTCCTTGATAGAGAATCGCCGCAACTTGTCTTGAAGCATGTACCAAGTCTCCCACTTCTTTTCTGTCACAAACTGCCTTTGTAACACGTAATGCAATAGTTGCGATGAGAATTGAACCCGGTTTGCCATTTGCACAATACCCCCAAATTGGCTTCGCAGCAGCTTCTCCCAATCGACGGGGTCGACCCAGTCGTCCATGTTTACGAGCAGAGACACTTTGGAAGACTGGTTGACCCGCCCTCGGAAATGCTTCTCCCAATTGTCCTACAGTACCCGTTTATGACAGGGGTTATTCTCCACTCTCACAATCTGGGTTAAAGGACCCGCAAGCCTCCCACGCTTATCTTCAACCTCCCTCGCTCTTGTCTTTCAATTCCTCAGTTCCCCATACCCCTTTTACCCCAGATCTGAATTTCCCCGTATCCCCAATTCCCCACATGACCGTTATTCCAATTCCCCAATTTCCGATTTTTGTCCAATCCCAAATTGCATCCCTTTGAACGAAACAATGGAAGAATGCAAATGAAGTGGGGAAGATTGAAAATTAAGTGAAGATTCAGACTAGTAGAGATGGGTGAGGACAGATTTCAATAATCAATTGAGTTGTACCTGTATTCCTGAGCCTTCCTCTCCGGTACTGCCTTATCCGACGTCTTGCTCCCTTATCCGGCGACTTCCTCCCTCTCCGGTACGAAACAATGGGAGAATGCAAATTAAGTAGGGAAGATTGCAAATTAAGTGAAGATTCAGAGTAGTAGAGATGGGTGAGGACGAATTTCAATAACCAATTGAGTTGTACCTGTTTTCCTGCGTCTTCCTCCCTTCTCCGTCGTCTTCCTCCCTCTCCGGTACGGGCTCTCCTCTTTCCCTTCACTTCAGAACCGCCTCCCTTCACTCCTATTAATATTCGATCTCTCTCTCTCTCTCTCTCTCTCTCTCTCTCTCTCTCTCTCCTTCCCTTGTGTAGGTGGTGGTTTTTTTCCCCAACTGCAATGAATGCAAGTTACTTTTGCTTTTCTTTTGTTTACCTTTTAATTTCGAGGAACACAACATTTTCTTTTTTATTTTTTTTTATTTTTTTGTAAGTATTTCAAAGGAACTGTGCAACCAACTGCCACTCTGATAGATTCATTTTCTTTTGTCGTTTTGTTCTTTTGTCCCAGTATCGGGTCCCGTCTTTCCATGCACGTGTCACCTGACATGTTTTTTTGTGTCTCTATTGACTGTCTCATATTTCTACGTATAGTGTAAATGACCCATGTCACCCCTTTTAATCCTCGTGTCATCTAACGACATATACCTTGTCACCAAATTGGATAGATACATGTAGCTACACTGGCAAGTTTAACATGTCCGCATACCTACTAACATATACAAATGTTCACATTCGACAACTACCAAGTTTCGAAAAATATCCAAATGTTTTACTTCAACTATTACAGGAGGGTGTTATGATTGGAAGCAAGTGTTCAACTCCAAAGTCTAGCATCCGAGTCGACCATGGAATACCCCAACAACTAGCATCTAGCGGTATGCCTCAATGTACGTGTCGTCCAATCGATCGAAGTTCGGGGCGGTTTCCAGCAGGAGGTGCATGAATCTAATGGTGTACGGGCCACAATCACCGCTGCAATGGGGAAGAATCGGTCAGAACGCGGACACCGATTCCACATCCAATCAAACGAAATTGAACCATGTCATCCAACTTACATTTGCTTGTTCTGTGGAAGGCTCTTGTCCCGGCGAATGGCAAACGACGTGGGGACCTTATCGGCATACTTGACCTTCAGATCGGGGTGTGCACGCATGGCGACAGGGATCAGGCTCGTCACAAGCATTAACAGGGGCTGGAGCTGGCGTTCCGTCACCATGTGGACGTCGCAGTCATACACCCTTACCTCCCACTCCTTAAGATCGATGGCAAGGGCAAGCCAGTTTTTGTTCCTGACGTTGAAGGGGAGGAGGATGAGGTCCGCATCTGACCACGGTCGTCCTAACGGCTTCGGCGACCCCCCCCCCCCCATTTAAGTACATCATCAATGCATCACTAGGCTCGTACGCTTCGGGGTTGGCGTGATACGGGGTTAGCCGTCAGGTGGTCCGATCTTCGACAACAAGCAAGAAACTCAAGAAAGACTCAAGAACTCAAACTGACGCAGCAATTAAAGAAACTTAAAGAATCGATCAAGAAACAAGCAAGATCGATCAAGACTCAACAAGAACGTGGCAAGACTTCAAGAACTCGGCCAAGAATTGATCAAGAACAACAAGAACGACGCAAGACAGCAACAAGAACAATAAAGACTCGATAAAGATAGATAAAGACTCGAAATTGAATGCAAGAATGGAAAGACACGACCTGATAAGGACTGAGTCGATCTATATAGAACAAGATAAAGACCCCAGGCCTCCTCAGAGGGTAGGAACCAATACCAATGACTATATAACCCGCCTCTACAACCCAACACAACCAAGCGGACAACTTGGAGGCACAAGGAGGGGGCTCGTGGATACTAGATTCACCAAGTCTTGCGAAGTTGATGAACGGCAAAGCAAACCAAGCTAAAACAAACCAATTCGATGATCAACGAGCACAGCTCTAGTTAGATCAACAAGACACTCCATGTGTTTCACACAATTTGAGAGATCTAAATTCTATTCATAATGTTCCCATTGAATTACAAAGCATAACTCGGCATTATATAGGCTTCATGGGCTGTTGGGCCGAGTTTGATGATAGAATAAGATAAAACTAAAATCTTATGGAATTAATAAAATTACTCCTAAAGTTTCCTAAAATAACTTAAGTAAGAAATATTCTACAATAGGAAATACTATAAAATCCCGTCAAAACATGACAGCTTGCAAAAATGTTGATTTTCGGCCATGTTCCCGGTGGATTCTGGAAAAACCTTCAACATCAAAGTTGTAGATCTCTTCGTTCTCGTTCCAACAAGGTATGGCACGAACCAATACGATCAATATTGACTCCGAACGACCCGTTTTACAGAGACGTCGCAAAGCTGTCAAATATGCTGAACGATTTAAACTTGTTGATAAGCACCACTCGTTTTCCCTTCATCAAAATTTGATACGGGGTTAGCCGTGGGTTGGTCCGATCTTCGACAACAAGCAAGAACTACTAAAGACACTCAAGAACTTAATCAAGAACGATCAAGATAGGACAAGATCAACCAAGAAACACCAAGAACAGAGGTTGTCCTCAATGTCGACTCAAAGAAGAAGAACAAGACTCGATAAAGACTCGAAATTGCAACAAAGAATGAAAAGACACGACCGATAAGGACTGAGTCGATCTATGCAGAACAAGATAAAGACCCCAGGCCTCCTCAGAGGGTAGGAACCAATACCAATGACTACACAACCCGCCTCTACAACCCTACACAATCAAGCGGACTACTTGAAGCACAAGGAGGGGGCTTGTGGATACTAGGATCACCAAGTCTTGCGAAGTTGATGAACACAAAGCAAACCAAGTTGAGATAGATACCAATTCGTGATCAACGAGCACAGCTCTAGTTGGATCAACATCACTCAATGTGTTTCACACAAGTTTGAGAGAACTAATTCTATTCATTGAAAGCTGAATGTTTACAATGTATGAAATCGAAATATATAAGCTATCCTAAGGCCTGATGGGCCGAGTTTAATGATAGAAAGATAATATCTAACATCTAATTAAAACACCTAAAATCATAAGTAAATAAGATCTCTAGAAATAACACTTAAAATAGCCCAATTTCGGCCCAATAGGAACACTAGGCGAAATGGGGTTCCAACACTTAGTAAAATCCCGTCAAAACAGTGACAGCTTGCAAAGGTGTGCATTTTTGGCCAATTTCGAGGTTGAATCTGGAAAAACCTTCTACCGAAAAGTTGTAGATCTCTTCGTCCTCATTCCAACAAGATATGGAACGCCTCAATCCGATAAATATTGAATCCGTACGACCCATTTTACAGAGACGTCGAAAAGCTGTCAAATGACTATGAACGAGCTAAACGTCAAGCTTCCACCTTTGGACCTTCTCCCATGGTGGAGCCTTCTTCTTCCTCTTGAGGATGACTTCATTCTCACGAGCTCGAATCATAGGTCCATCCCCAAGTATAGATGTGTCCGGAGGTGTCTTGGATGGTGTCTTGGATGGTCCTGCATCAATCTCCCTTTCTTGAAAAGGATTCGTCCTCGAATCCAAGCTCATATATGATTCCGCACATGCAGCCACACGAGCTCCTGGATCGAACACCATATGACCATGGAAATCCATCTCAAGAACGATTGGTGTAGAGATTGACCACTCCTCGATGGTTATTGTCTCAGCTTCATCTACAAAATCAAGAAAAGAAACTTTATTAGTGCATAATTCATATTTCATGTCATCTTCATGATGTTCTAACTTAATATGCACTTGAGCTTGGTCATTAATCCCTAAGTTTCCATCCAAAACCAGCAAGTTTTCATCCTTTTCCAAGGCTGAATTTTCAATTAACTCAATGCTAGCAATAGTAGAAGAAGTTTCATCATCAATGATCATATTAGAAACTATGCCTTCTTCTAAGCATGTAGTTTGACACAAATCTTTGCTTTGATTATCAGCACAGGGTATAAGTTGAACACTTAAAACATTACTAACAATCAAAGAATCTTCATGCTCATAGTCAACGCAATTTTCATTATCATAGGCAAGTAAACTAACATCTTGATCATTACTAACAACATGCTCTACATTTTCAGCAATAAAAGAAGCATCTATGCTAGAAGAAACATGATGTTGAATAGCATTATTAAGCGGAATAGGATGAGATTCTGCCCTTTCATTAGATGGCACTTCAGCTTTAGGTGGGAGTCCTTGTCCGAACACCGTATTAGAGCCAAAACGCTGAAGCTCTATTGCCGTCATGCTTTTATCTATCTTAGCTAACATCTCCATGACGGTATTGTACCAGTCGTTGCCCTGGTTATTAGACATTGCAAATAAAGACAAACAAAGAACTATGTTAAAGGTTAGTAAAACTTATAAACATCTCACAATTGTGTTTCGCTCACACTCCCTCTCTGATTGATATATCACGCTTGCTAGGGCAATCCGCTTTAGGCAAATCAACTACCAAGCAAAACTAAGCAATCAAGGTATGTAATGAATGAAACAACGCAGAAGAGTACTCAACAAGGGTTGTAGAGAACTCGATGTAAGCAACAAACTCAATTCAAGCAAAACAGATGGGAATTTGCAAGAATTCAACTCAAAGTAAACCAAAGAGCACTCGACAAAGTGGGGAAGTACTCGACAATAACTATGGTGCACTCGACAGGGGTCTAATGCACTCGACACACACAAAAGATCACTCGGCAAGGCTAAGATCACTCGACACAGCAACTTGAGCACACAATTAGTACTCGACCAAACAAGAGAGAACTCGACCAAACAGAGCTCTACTCGACACAAATAGAAAATAAAGAGAAATAAAAGAAAGCTTGGAAATTTACCTCTTTTGATTGAAAACCTTTAAGTTAGGACGTTGTAGTTGCAGGGTAGGGTTTCAATTTTTGTGGAGGTGTATGTGTTTAGGATAATGTGTTTAGGTTTAGGGTTGTCGACAAGGCTATGGAGATCACCAAAAAGTTGAGTCCTTTAGGTTTTCTTGCACTAGATCAACAAACAACAACCAAACACTTTCTCTCTGTTTTTTTTTGTAATTTTCGGATCTGTTTTCTTTCTTTTTTTTTTTTTTTTTTTAATCTGAAACTAATGCAAGAAAACTAACACTAATGAGAAAAAGGACTCGAAAATATGATATGTGGTGATAGATGATAGAAATTCAGCCCTTAAAGATGTATTTATAAACAACTTTGGATATATATGGTAACAAGATCTATCTAAGCCTCTTAAAGATAAAGGATAGATAATATGGATTTAATCTATCAATTATGATCAGATTTGTAAAAGGCAAAGTAGAATAGATATAGGATAGATAAAATATTCCAAAGATAGGACAAAGGATAGAAAGATAGAGCAAACTAGGGTTATCTTGTGGTATGTGATGGAACCGGCCAAAGCAAGGCTATGGGGACAGTTGTATGCCGTCGGCTAAGGTGCTACACAAGAAGATTGCGCACCACTTTGGTCGACTCCACGGTCTCGGCTAGGCTTTGTGTTTAGGCTATGCAACCACAAACAATCACAAACTCAAGATTAGTAAATTAATCAAAAAGAATGCAAGAAGTAAATAACCAAAACAAGAAAATGACTCTTTTTTTTTTTGGTGGTTTTTGTGTTTAGAAAAGAAAAGACTCAATCTTGATGTCGGAAACCAAAGCTTTGATGCCAATATTGATCCCATTGAATTCTATTCATAATGTTCCCATTGAATTACAAAGCATAACTTGGCATTATATAGGCTTCATGGGCTGTTGGGCCGAGTTTGATGATAGAATAAGATAAAACTAACATCTAATGTAATTAATAAAATTACTCCTAAAGTTTCCTAAAAATAACTTAAGTAAGAAATATTCTAAAATAGGAAATACTATAAAATCCCGTCAAAACATGACAGCTTGCAAAAATGTTGATTTTCGGCCATGTTCCCGGTGGATTCTGGAAAAACCTTCAACATCAAAGTTGTAGATCTCTTCGTTCTCGTTCCAACAAGGTATGGCACGAACCAATACGATCAATATTGACTCCGAACGACCCGTTTTACAGAGACGTCGCAAAGCTGTCAAATATGCTGAACGATTTAAACTTGTTGATAAGCACCACTCGTTTTCCCTTCATCATGGCGCTGTACTCCTTTCATTCCCGAGGTAGATAAATTCCCGCAAAGCATGTATCGACTACGATGGCTCCACTGGCAATGTCACCCGCTCTGTCTGCGACCGCTTTGCGCAGAAGGTAGCAGCACTCCTCCATCTCCTGCATGAAGTGAAACGCAATTACAATCCAAAATTCTGACACGGGAAATTTTAGAGGTGACAAGTGTTCATACCACAGTTCCAAACCAATCTTGGGGTTTCTTCAGGCGGTTAAGTAACTCCTTCGTCATATCCACACCACAGGGTGACGTGCGCACCTCCGCGTCCCCACTGCACGGTAAGTTTCTGTCAGGTATTGTGGACGTTCAACTATCTACCTTCGTCGTCTATTCGAGAGTAAGACACATAAGCTACGTACCTTGCCACCCAACTTGTCATGGCGTCGTTGTCCGTTGCTGACACCATTCCTAGCTGAACAGCATCGGTGGGAACAGTGGCTGCCTTCTGGGCTCGCGGTTTCTTGGTCGGGGGAGCCAGCTCCTCTCCAACAGCCTTCCTCGTCTTCTTCGCCCCCTTAGATGCATAAACCTGAGCTACCCGGGGCTTCGGCCTCTCATCACCTTCAATTTTCTTTCCCCCTTCCTCAGGACCAGACCCCTTTAAACCAACCTCTCCCAACTGCAAACATATCAAACTTCAGCTAAGATTGACACTATCCCTTGTCACATAACAGATATACTCATGTCGTGCAACTACAATGTCCCTGTCACCAATAACTGATAGAAAAAACTTACATCCTTGCTCTCTCTTGTCGTCCCATCCCCTGCCTTGACGGATTCACCTTCAGCTACTTTGTCCCCGACATCAGATTGCTTGTCCCCTGCCTTGGTCTGAAAAAATTTCATGTCACTTGCCATAAAATTTCATGTCACATATATAATCACCTTTTTTTCATAAATAAACCTGACCTTGTTGGTCTTTCCTTCCCCCCATCCCCTGCCTTGACAGATTCAGCTTCATCATGCTTGTCCCCGACATCATCACCAACTAGCTTGCTCTCTTCTGATATCTCATCCCTTGCCTTCACAGTTTCAACTTCTGTGTGCTTATCCCCGCCATCATCCACTTCACTTCCCTTCTCAACAGCACCTCCTAACTGCAAATGAAATCAACATTCAATTATGCCTCAAACTTTCCAGTGTCACTTAACATAACAAATCATGTCACACAGCTACAATCTTCCTGTCACATTCTTCCAGTGTCGCTTAACATAACAAATCTTGTGATGTTTACCAACAACTAACCTTACCACCTTGTCCACCCTCACCGGCTTCAGCCGCAATTGACTCTATCAACTCATCAAGTTCGACTTGTAAAATACATATTAACATTTGATATTGAATCCCCGATTTCAAGCAGGACTAAACATCAAAACGCATGTCACGCAAAAACAAACTTACAAACTCATCCCGTTTTTTCTCATCTCCAGCTTGTTCTTTATCGGTTGCTTCTTTCCAGGCCGTCCCCTTACATTAACCATCCCGCAGCTCAGTCACGGCCACCTCCAATAATTTCAGCTGCAGGTGATAAAATTATTACTTCATATCACCATAAGGTGACAAAATTCAACACAATTCACCCTTCATATCACCATGAGTAATGAACACCAAACAATTCCTAATTCACACTTCATATCAGACTAAGGTCACCTAATTCAGTTCTAAACAAACACATATCAGACTAGGCCCCCCTCAATTTCATACCACATTCGTTCATTATCTACACTACGTGTCACTTGTCCAATTTCACGTGTCAGGAGTCCATTTACCCTAGTTCACAGTTATCCAGAGTCTCCACAAAACGAATAATTGGAAAGTTATTGCGTACCTTTTCATCCATCTTCTCCATCCCTGTTGACATTGTCTGAAGCTTGTCCATAACTTGTTCCAAAGTCTTGGCCACGTCCCCCACCCAACCATCCTTCTCATTGCCTCCTCTTCCCGTCCTTGGGGACCTCCCACCAGGGGCTTCGAAATGTGTCAGGAAGGGTGCAACTAGGTCGTCGAAGAAGGGGTCGGACTTCTCATCATCGTAGACACAGTCATCCATCAGCTCCGGCTCAGCCTCCTCTGGTATGAGTATTGGGTTATCATCAATCTCTATGGCCTCCTCTCCCTCAGCTTCGGTGCGGCTGGCTATTTCCTTATAAGCGAGGTTCTCGTCCTTGAGGGTCCATCTCATGCAACGAGGGAATGTCGTCGTCGACACCTTCGTCGCAAACCGGACCCCCCATTTCGGCATGGATTCCAACAACCAAATCTGCACCGCATCCCCACTCAAATTAATACATTTTCAGCATATGAATTACAAAATGATCATGGGTGTGGTCGAGAAGGTTACTTGAAAGGATAACGGATAACCCATCAGGCCATAACCATTGCGCTTCTTTCGATCTTCTGCCTTTATCTCAGCCTCCCGGTGCTTTACGGCGTCGTTCAGTGACACGTGTGTTGCAGCATAGATGACCCTCCCCCATGGGAATGCCAAAAACCGATCGACATTCTCCACCAACCGGACGATCCAGCTCCGCAGCTCCTTCCTCTGCTCCTCCCCTAACAAAACGCCCTCCACAATGTACAAAAGCACTAGCTTGAATCGTCTTCGCGGGCTCCGCACCACCATTATTGAATTCTTCAGCTTGGTCTCCAGGTCACCGACCGTCGTCTTCTCGTTTCCAAAAAACTCCTTGATAGCTTTCTCGTCGTCCTCCATGTCACTAGTTGTTGGTTGACTGCACTGCAACCCGGTTACTAAGGCAAACTCCTTGAGGGAGAACCTCCGGAGCTTCCCCTTAATCCGGTACCACGTCTCCCACTCCTTATCGCTCGCAAGCTGTCGCTGGAGTGCATAATGCACCATTTGTGAAGAAAATTTCACACTGTGCGCCAGCTGCACAACCCTACCAAGCTGGGAGTCAAGCAGCTTCTGCCAGTCGTTAGCGTTAACATAATCATCGATGTTGTTCAGCATTGACAGTCTTGAGCCCTGGTTGACCTGGGCCCGGAAGTGCCTAGCTTCGGGGACTACGTATTCAGGCTCTTTGTTCTTCGAGCTCACATTCTTCGTCCTCACCATTTCTCTCCTGCAATTTCCATCACACGAACAAAGTCAGCTTCTACCAATTATATTCGTCTCCCTCTGTCACCTAACAGACTAACCCATGTCACTCTACCCTTGTCACTCAGTGTGAAACCCATGTCACCCATTATGAATCGGAAGCCTATAACCAATACCTCAAACCTCCTTCAATAGGACACCTACGACATCCACATATCCTAATTTCCACACCTCGTCAATTCCCATATTCCGCCTACCACAACAAATTTAGAAACCCTTCTCTCCAAATTGGAAACCCCTGTCACCCAATGTCAAACCCCTGTCACCCAATTCGAACCTCAAACCACCAATTTCCCCTATCCATAGTTCCTCGACCGTTGCCCTAACCCATTCCGAAAACCACTGTCACCCAATTGGAAACCCTAACCACCGATTTCCCCTTTCCATACCCGAAAACCACCCATGCCACCACCACCCCGACCCACCATTCAGGCCGCCATTGCCCTAACCCCTTCACCCACTACTTCCCCAACCCACACCCGCGCACAATACGACCAAAAGGAGAAGAGTAAAAGGGCGTACCTGATTTATGTCGTGTCTGGTGTACTTTCCGGCGACGGTGGACCTGTCCGCTCTCTCTCCTGTGTTGTTCCTCTCTCGAACCGGCGTCTCTGCAACTGCCGAAGAAGAAACCGCCCCCTCTCTCCCCTATCTATGCCTCGCTGCAACTGCCGATGAAGATGAAGAAGCCTCTCACTCTTTGCTATCGGTGTGTTTTCAAACGGGAGAGAGATTTGTGATTGGATGGGCATTTACTAACTCTCCCCCTATTTCTCCTTCCCGCCCTCTCTCTCTTAACTAGGCAATGATGCCTCTAATTTAATTTAAATTTTTTTTTGGCCAACTTTACATATGATAGCCGGTTTATGTTGTGGGTTTACCGTGGTATTTTTGCAAATTTGCGCCAAAAATGGCATTCTTGCAAAACTTTCTAAATTGCTGGCATTTTTGCAAAGTTTTTTGGAATTGTGGTATTGAGTACCATTTCCTCTTTAAAAAAATGACGATCGTTGATTTAGCTTATCAAAAGACGAGTTGCGATGGAGAATTTTCCCCTTATCCTTAATCTTTTTCAATTGCATTTTATTGTCCGTGCTAAAGAGGTAGCTTTACTACAGTGTAATATGCTTGACATTGAAAATTTTCTTTAGCATATAGGCTGTGTATGGTTGCCAATTTCAATCGGTTAAAATTATAAACTTGTAGCTGTTGAAATTAAAATTCGGTTTAATTGGGGGTATGGGAGGCAAAATGAGTCAAAAACCGGTTAAATTGAGGGTTTATTTGATAAACTACTTTTGATAGCTTTTTGTGAGCTTATGTGGTTTATTTTATTTGAAAATACCATAATACCCCTAATAAAAACCAAACAAACTCCACTTTTTACCAATAAACTGTTTTTCGTCCCATATAGAGTTTATATTTTTTCATAAATTTTTAACTACTTTTTACCAACAGTTTATAAATTTTAACCTGTTTATAATTTTAGTCAGTTTATTAACTCCGTCCCATACGAACCCATAATCTGAAATCATTTAGTCTACTCAATTGATCAAGAGAGATAGATTCATCGAAATGACATCCCCCTAAATCGTTCTGTACAGGAATCTGGTCACAGCTTATTGATGCAGTATATATTTCCTTTGGTTCAAGTTCTCGGTTTGAAGATTGGGGCAAACCTGGTAACTGCTCTCCCACAAATTGGTTTGTCTTCCCTTGTATTGTCATCGCTTTTGCTTGAATTTTCCGTGTTGCTTTCGTGTTAGGGATCCGTTTATGGTTTCATTTCAATTATTGTACCTTCTTCATTTTGATTTTAGATTTTGGATTTGGTCTGTGTTCTATGGCTTTGTATGTACTGTTCTTATGCTTCTTTTCTTATTTTTCTTTTTAATTAGAGGTTTCTTCCTTTCCCTTTTTCTTGATTTCAGTTCATAGTGTTCGAGACAAATATAAATACTACAGATCTCTTCACATACATATTTGATAAGTTGGATCCATAATTAGGGTGTGTTTGGATTCCAAAATGCATTAAATATAATGCATTATTTTTACCTCGGTTTATGTGCTCGTTTGTTTACATTACATATTTCACCTCGATATTTACGACTTTTTAATTGCGCAACCAAACATGCACATAAACCGAGGTAAAAATAATGCATTATATTTAATGCATTTTGGAATCCAAACACACCCTTAATATGCATTATGTAGTGAATTATATCCATGTTGGTGTTGGAATTTGGAAGCTATTATATCTGCATTGCTTTCTCTTGACTCACTCTTTCACTCAAGCTTTAAGAATTCAGAAAAGCCTATCCATTTCAGAAATTCTCACAAGACCATTAAGTGTTATGCTTAACATATTTGGGACCATGGCATTTTGTAAATGTTGAGCATAATAAATCAAAATAAAAAAAAAGCCTAAATTTCATTGCACAAAACTAAAATATCCATTCATGTTCACTCCCAACCACTCCTAGAGTCCTAGTACTGAAAAATCAGCAATCACTATGTTTAGGTTTTCATACCATGTCTTGCAATGGTCACACTAGGTGTTTTATGCAACTAAACCTAATTAATTATGTTGTTTTTTTTTAAAAAAAAACATACTAGGTATTAAAATTCAGAAACAGCTCAGTGTCCATCCAACTGTGTAAAATAAAATTTTCTTGAGATTTCGGCATCCCTCATTTGCCTGATTACAGACTTATTCCTCATAACTGTGTTCTATGGGCTTCTTTTCTGGTGGATTTTCATATTCCGTCTTTAGTTTATATTTGGGTGAAATATCGACGAAAAAAAGAAAAGTACAAGCATTTTTAAGCAACTAATTGGTGGTTTGATGATATGTTGAATGCTCCTTTTGTTCCTTTGATGATATTTATAGTATCCGTGTTCATTATCTATGTGATATGTTTTCCCCATTTTTCTTGTGAAATTTTGATTATTTGGAAACTCAATTCTGGTTTATTCTTTGCTTTTGGTTCATCCTGACTTCAACTCCGGTTCTGAGCTAAACTTTGAAAACTGTTTGTCACAAGTAGAGTCGTTATCCAGCAACCTCAAGACTGTGTACATTTTCAGGAAGTAGAAAGTGTTACTAAAGCTTCTAGCTGATCTGGGAGGTTGTGAGAGGCTGGATTTGATCGAGTGGTGTTTGTAAGGATATGATTAAGATTCTAGAAGACCTGAAGATGTTGAATCATGTTAATGTTTGTTAGGTCTTTGCGTTTGATCACACATGTATTGATATTTGTGATATTGTTTTTAATTCATCTATCTGCAGGGATGGTCCTCATGTTGGGTAAATGAGCTATCAACTATGACAGCAAAAGAAGCTAATTTGGGGATCACGGGTATGACAGCAAACTTGCACAAATGCATTGATATTCACGTTTCTGCTATAGTTGGCTGTGACGAGAGGATTGATGGGTATATTGGGTGCGATGGAAAGGTTAAAATGGGACAGTAAAAGGGGGATTTGAAGGAGAAATGTTTGAATTTGACGCGGATGCAGCAGGAAATGGATATGCTGGAGAGGGTTGAACCCAATGAAAGTACTCGGCTGATTTCCGATACAAGAGGGGCTGAGAGTTCTTATTTAGCTAGCAAGATCATCAATCCTAATATGGAATTAGGTTTGCAACTGCGCCATGAATCCATTGTCAAAGTGTTACTAGATCAATTAGCTCGCGTATAACAACTAATAGGTTTTCAAGTTATATTCTATTTCCTCTTTTATGTTCTTAAAATGATTGGCTTGGTTGGGTTTGGAAATATGGCAACATGAGTCTTGCTTATTGCTTTGAAATGATGTTACGATTGATGGTCCTAGGTTTACTTTGACATAAAGGTTTCCAGTTTAATGAATCTATCCAATCCACATTTCTACTAGATTTTGTGACTATCCTGTTTTCATTAATACTCCATCCGTTAAATAAAACATGTCGTTTTAGACATTTGCACATTTTTTAAGAAAGCAAACAAAAATATACTTATACCCCTAATTATTACTTTATTTTTCCACTTTATTGAAAACTACAACTAACAAATTTCTAATCATTACAATGGTAATTTTGGAAAGTGAACACCAAAATACCTAAAACGACATGTTTTTCTTAACAAGATTTTACTCCTAAAACGATATGTTTTTCTTAACGGATGAGTATTATAAGTTCAACAACATGCGCAACAGATTAAGATTATGGAATTGGATAAGCCAATTTCTTTTTTTTTTTGGTCTTGGGATAAGCCAATTTCTACATGACAACTCCCATCAAAGAGAGAAAATTAGCTTTGTAGCAACAGACTACAAAGTCGAGAAGCAAGCGAGAGAGTATTGTCTTCATCTCCCTCCTGATTTTAGTTTATACACAGGGCCGTGCCGATATTTTGGAGGGCCCTGTGCTAAAAAATTAGTTAGCTTATTCATAGGCTCGGTGAATTTAAAAGTACTATAGATAGTTGTATTATATAAACCGTTTTGTTATTGCAATTTTGTTTGAATTTTTTGTATGCTTAAAATTAAAAACTCTATAAAATATTAAATTTTTAAAGTTATAATTTTATACCCCGATATTTATTATTAATAGAATAATAGGTATAGAGTTATTAAAAAAATAAAAATATTTTTCTATAATTTTAAGCTCCCTAAAAAAATGTAAAAAATGTGCTCATAAAGAAAAGAAGAGATGGTTGAAATCCAAAATTTAAAATGCATTTAAAACACATTTTATACATAATTTATCAATGTAAGTTCAGTTTATACATAATTTAAAATGCATTTAAAACACATTTATTAATATGATAACATTCCAAGAATAAGACGAATGTACTTAGATTAATTTAAAAATCCCGTACGGTACGCACGGGTTCTAGGCTAGTTCTATTTAAAAATAAGTTGGATTTAATGATATTTAGTACAGTATTTATTTAACTAAAACGAATTGATCAATCATTTTATAGGAAAATCTATAGAAATTTCAAACATTAATCACATTGCACGAAGACCAAGGTCAAAACTTGGTTGAGATTATTCCAAAAATTTCAAACATCCCACAATCTGAAAGACTGAAACGCATGTCCTGCCGATTGCCGATCCGAAATTGTAGCTTCAGTTACTAAACTACCACTACTAGTTCTTTCAAATTCAAAATCCAATTTCCCATCTTCATCGTCATCGTCATCGTCAATCATCAATCACAAAGTGAAACCAATCTTTAACCCATCAACATAAAAATCATTTTCACATAATTACGGGAAAGGGGCAAAAATCCAAACCCCCTCATCTAAAGCACATAGCCAGTTGGGCATTGGCAATGGCTTCATCTCCTCTCTCCTCCCCTTCAGATAATTGCTAAAACGCCTTTTTCTTCCTGACTTTTCCCACACATGGCTCCCACCCTTTAGTCACTTCTATCTCCCCTCTCCACTCTGTGTTCTTTGTACCATTTCTCTACTGACACCCCCACCCCCACTTCCCTTGTTTTGCACCAGGACCCGCCGAATTTCTATGTTTGATTGCTCAAACTGATCATCAGGGTTCCTCTCCTAGTGTAATTATACTCTTTTCTTCCTCAATTTCTTCAATTAATGATGCTTTCTTGGGCTGTTCTTTGGTGGTCTTTTAATTGCTTGCTACTTTTGAAGTTCTAGTTATTTGAGTTCCTTTTGGAGGGTTATTTAATCATATTGGAAGTTCTCGTGGTTTAGATTCTGAATTTGTGATCTGGGTCTTTTAGTGTGGGTTGTTTGGTTTGGTTTGGTTTGAATTTGGTGGACGATTGTTTTATTGTGTGGATAAGGTTTTAATTAATGCCGAAGCTTCTCATGTGCATGTGCAGAATTGGAAGAAAAACCCTTGCTGATTTTGCGATCGCTTTTGATCAAGGGATAAGGAATTATCTGCAATTTGGCTTCAATTTTGCTTGAAAACAAGATCAGTGAGTGGGTGTGTGCTCCTTCCATATTGCAGCCTGTGGTTTCATCTGGTTGTTACTGCTGCTGACTTGCTGTTGGGTGGTGGTATTGAAGCTCCTGACTGATTTCGACATCTTGGTTTATTTGGATTTCAGAATTTCAGCAGAGGGCTGTGTTCAGTGATTGGAGCGTCTTAGAGGCTTTGGTTGATTTGTGGTGCCCATTTGGGTGCTGATGTTGTATGTGATGAAACAGTTGGCAAATTCAGTTTCTGGGTTTTGCTTGATTGGGTTAATCCACTGATGGGCTGTGTTTATTCGAGGTCTTGTATTGGTCAGGTTTGCATTCCGAGGGAAAGTGGTGTAAAAGAGCAGCATCAAAATGTAAAGGCTTCGGAGAACCTTGTGTTTTCCCCTGATGCGTTTGAGGGGCAAGAGAGTGAGATCAGAGATCAGTTGAACCAATTAAGTCTAGGCAGAGATCCCGAGGCAGGTATTAGGAGACTTGCTCGAGTTTCTGCTCAGTTTTTACCAGCTGAAGGATTAAGGATAGTCAAAGTTCCATCAGGAAGTTATGAACTTCGATACTCATTTTTGTCACAGCGCGGTTACTATCCTGATGCTCTTGACAAAGCTAACCAGGATAGTTTTTGTATTCATACACCTTTTGGGAATAATGCTAATGACCATTTATTTGGAGTTTTTGATGGGCATGGAGAATTTGGGGCCCAATGTTCTCAATTTGTGAAACGTAGGTTGTGCGAAAATCTACTGAGAAACAGTCATTTTCATACGGATCCTGTAGAGGCTTGCCATGCTGCATTCTTGGCAACCAATGCACAGTTGCATGCTGATAGTGTGGATGATAGCATGAGTGGTACAACTGCTGTTACAGTGCTGGTGAGGGATACAACCATATATGTGGCTAATGCAGGTGATTCGAGAGCTGTCATAGCCCAGAGGAAAGGGAAGGATATCGTGGCTGTTGACCTTTCAATTGATCAAACTCCATTTCGTTCTGATGAGCTTGAGCGAGTTAAGCTTTGTGGAGCTAGAGTTCTTACTCTTGACCAGATTGAAGGGTTGAAGAATCCAGATGTTCAGTGCTGGGGAACTGAAGAAGGGGATGACGGTGATCCTCCTAGACTGTGGGTACCAAATGGGATGTATCCTGGTACCGCTTTCACCAGAAGTATTGGTGATTCCATTGCTGAAACGATTGGGGTGGTGGCAAACCCTGAAATCATGGTTTTGGAGCTCACACCAGAATATCCCTTCTTTGTTATTGCTAGTGATGGCGTGTTTGAGTTCCTATCCAGTCAAGCTGTGGTTGATATGGTAAGGTATTTTTTTTTTCAGCTTCCATAAAAGTTTTCAATCATGAAAACTGTATTTTCTGGCTAAAAAAAAAAAATTAAAACTCAAGAAAACTGTATGTGTATGAGCCGGAAGATTTTACATTATGTTTTGGCAGTGTCTTTTTCATGTGCTTTTATTCATCTATTACAAGAGATACTCTACTGTACTAGACAGTTACCGATTTCCATTCATTCATCCTAAATCCTGGTTTCCAAATTTTTGTAGGTTGCAAAGTGTAAAGATCCTCGAGATGCTTGTGCCGCAATTGTTGCTGAGTCCTATCGCCTTTGGCTACAGTATGAAACTCGTACAGATGACATAACCATCATTGTTGTGCATATTGATGGGTTGACAGATGTAAGTATAACACTGCTCGTAATCACTAGGTCTCTAAGATCTTTAGTCAGTAAACTACTTTTGTTTTTCCTTTTTTCTTTTGAATTTTCGGTATCTAATTCCACGAGATTGGAGCTTGTAAATTTGTAAGGTCCGCAAAGGCCAAGGTACATACCCAAGTGGCCATCCCCCAGTCTCAAACTAGGGACCTCAGAACCTGTCTTTGACAGGTTTTTTTTTCTTCTTCATGAGAACCAAATGAGCTAACCAATGATGACTAGCAAACTACTCATGTTTACATGGTTATCTATGGTTATTTTTGGATCTATCGGAAACACTTTTTCGACTAGATCGGGGAAAAAGTGCATACACCCTGGCCCCATACCCTGCATAATCGTGGGAGATACATGGTGGTGGTTGTTGTTGTTGTTGTTGTTGTATATATGGATTGATCACTTAATATTTAATCAATGATTTTTACAAAAAATTGTCTAGATAACTATTTTCCACTCTTTTCCAGGGTGCAGCTACCCATCTAACTACTACAAATTCTGGCTTGAAGCCCTCCACTCCTCAAATTGCGGAGGTCACGGGATCAGAGTCTCCTTCAACAATAAGTTGGAGTGCTAAGAATCAACGTGTCAGACAAGATCTATCGCGTGCACGTCTTCGTGCCATTGAGAGCTCTTTGGAGAATGGAAAAGTTTGGGTTCCTCCATCCCCATCTCATATGAAAACGTGGGAGGAAGAAGTAAATTTTTATTTCTGAATGTTTAAACATTGATCAATGATTAGTATATGTGTAAGCAAGTAAATGCATTATCTTTTGATTGAAGTAAATGCATTATCTTTTGATTGAAGTAACATATCATTTATTCACCCAGGCACATATTCAGCGGGCATTGCATGACCACTTTCTCTTCAGAAAACTTACCGATTCTCAATGTCATGTGCTCTTGGATTGCATGCAAAGAGTTGAGGTTCAGGCAGGGGACATTGTTGTGGAGCAGGTTAATGATATGAAACATGTTTTTTACACTTTCTGGTTTTATGATATGCCATGGATATCAACTACATTTCCAAGGGTTGGGCTTTTCGTCATTAAAGTGGTACTCTAAAAGATATAATAGTAATCCCTCAAAGCTGATGTGAAAATGGATATCTTATCAGGGACATATTGACATATAAACTTGCAGTGCAATTTCATTAACTGGAATTTTCAGCATGCAAAATTTTAGTTGTTGTTGTTATTGCTTTTTGTTTTTTTTTGTAAATTTAAGCTATAGATATTTAGGCTCCATTTGGCAACACAAGTAGCTTTTTAGAGCTTATGTTTTAATATTATAAAGTTTTCAATGAGATAAATATAATATTTTAGTTTAATTAGTTTTTCAAATTGGATTTTCAATGGCTAATTACCTCAAGGTTTTAAAAAAATTTCTTTTTCTTTTCACAAATCTATTAATTTTATTCTTTCTTATTAGCTAGTTTGTATTAGCTACCCTATGAGCTAGGGTTACCAAACACCTTACTAGCTTATGATCAATTGGATTTAACATATCTAATTAATGAGCTTCAAATGCGTGTTACCAAACTAACCCTTATTCTTCCTCTTTTATTGAGAAAGTTATTGCAGATAAATTCATGTCACTTTGCAGGCTTATGCTTTTTTTTTTCTCTGTTCCTGTTTTGCAGGGAGGAGAAGGGGACTGCTTTTATGTTGTCGGTAGTGGAGAATTTGAGGTCCTTGCAACACAGGTAACATATCCTCACCCTTTATTTAATGGAATAAAAATACTTTGATGAATGTTTTATGTTTGTAGAAACTAGTGTTAGGCCAGAAGAGACACACTTATTTAAATAAAACTTGATATTTATTATTTTAATTTTAAAGTGTATATATAGGTATAGTTATTGTTTACAATTATGACAATATATCAAATATCGTTAGTTATTAGTAAGAAAATTACATCAATGCTATAGTAATGATCATTCTTTAATTTTTATAAAAAGTAAAAAATATAAATTTATATGGAATTATTGGAAATAAATTTAATAAGTTATTATTTAGCATATCTTATACTAAATAAGGTCGAAATAGTATTTAATTTAAATGAAGAAACTTAGTATTACTATTTAGTATATTTTATAATATAGAAGTAGTATTTAGGACATTGTATTTGTATAATACGAAGTATATAGAAATGGAAAAAAATAGTATTAGTATTTAATATTTTTTAAGGACATGAAATTATTATTTAATGTATTTAATAATATGGATATGTATTTGAGTGGTGGGATACAATTTTTAATTTTTAGTAAGTAAATAAAATAAATGATAAGTAGTGGGATGAGTAGTGTGGTAAGTAGTTGGATGAGTAATAAGATGATGTGGTGAGAACCAATGAATGGGACTTCTTTTATTGGTACACAAAGTCATAAGAAAGTGAGTGGATAACCCGGCAAGCCTCATACTCCGCAGTCTCCGCCATGTACAGAGGAGCCTCCTAGTGATGCCATGTGGAATAATCATGCTTCTGTGTTTATAATAGTAATAGATACTTCCATGTATATATAAAGATCCTTAAATAACCAGAAATTGGTGAGATCTCAACACTATATAGAGCTCTTGATCTCACAAGCATCCCAACACCTTTATGAGTTTCATAAATAGCCTGGTTGCAATCTGAATATTAAAGTGAATGAAATGCTTAAATTAAATTACTAATCCAAGTCTTTGTGTTATAAATGATTGCACTTATGGTTTTATTTTTTATTTTTTAAAATTCCATATATGTTATTTTTGCCTTTTTTTCCAAAACAAAATTCTGTCTACTTGAAATCTTGGAGATTGTGTGGCAGGAAGAGAAGGATGGTGAGGTCCCAAGAGTTCTGCATCGTTATACTGCTGAAAAGTTATCATCCTTTGGAGAGCTGGCATTAATGTAAGATTTACTCTTGACAAATTTAGCATGCTTTCTGAAGTCAAATGTTTCAAATGGTGGCAAAATTGTGACAAATATACGCTGGTTTATATGTCCAGCTTTTACAAAATGTAGACCTCCTGAAATATAACATGAAATGGATGTGGTACATTATATTTTCCATCCTGTAAATATATCTAGATTGCCTTTTTGGTTTATTGCCATCTGGATAAACTTAGCTGGTTTTACGCCATTTTAGTTTAATTTGATCTTATAAATGATGTCAACTTGTGTTCCACAGGTCTCATAAGCCTCTACAAGCCTCCGTCCATTGTGTGAAAAGTGGGACTCTATGGGCTCTGAAAAGGGGAGATTTTCGTGGAATTCTCATGTCAGAGTTTTCAAATCTGTCCTCCTTGAAATTGCTGAGATCTGTGGATCTTCTTTCTAAATTGACAATCTTACAGCTTAGCCAAATTGCTGATTCTTTATCCGAAATTTCTTTTTCAGATGGAGAAATAATCGTTGAAACGGTACGTTCTTAACTGGAAACTACAGTAATAATTATATTCAAATGTCCATAAACTCACATGTTTGATACTGTGCTTGCAGGGAGATTGTCTGTCTGCATTGTATATAATCCAGAAGGGGCAAGTGAGGATTGAGTTTGAACCAGCTATTTTGGAGCAATCAAATGTGCGTAGTTTAACATCTGATTTTCAAAACCGACGAGATATTGCACAGAATAAGAAACACCTTTCAGTAGACAAATTTGAAGGGGAATACTTTGGCGAGTGGACACTTCTTGGCGAAAAAATCAGCCAGCTGGGAGCAGTTGCCAGCGGTGATGTGGTATGTTCTGTCTTAAAGAAGGATCAGTTTGATTCAGTTGTCGGGCCATTGGCGAAAATTTCACAGGATGAGCAGATGTATGTTTTTAGTTTAAGATGGGAGATCTTTCTAATTACAAACAATTGATCTACTCTTAACAGTAGTTCTTTTCTATGTTTTTTTTTTAATCGTATGGTACATTATCAAATTGCTATATCGTCCAGGTCAATACAGAAGCCTTTGGGGCCGACTGAAGTATCTGATAGAAGCATCAATCTCTCAAATCCATCTGGAGCTCAGTTGTCTGATCTAGTAAGCAAAACAATACCCCTTGAGGTCTGAAGTAACTGTAAAATTTCTTAACTGTGACTTCCAACTCATTTTGTGTCGTCTTCCTAGGAATGGAGAAGATGTGTTTATTCTACCGATTGTAGTGAGGTGGGCCTCGTAGCTTTCGGAGATTCCAGTAAAGATTCTACCCTTCTCATTGTTATGAATTTGACCATTTTATTGTATGTATCAGTTTGTAGAATTATTGATTATCTTTCGGATATTTGTTTGTGTTTCCTTTCAGTGAATTTGCTTACATTGAAAAGGTATCCAAAGGAGAAAGTGACACTACTTGGAAAGAAGGACCAGGTCTTAAAAGAGAGAGAGCTCATTGTAACTCTGAGCCCTTCTTCATATGTACCACAAGTTGTCAGCACCTTTGCCGATGACACGCATGCTGGGATACTTTTGAACACATGCCTTGCTTGCCCGTTTGCATCAATTCTACATAATCCACTTGATGAAGCATCTGCACGCTTCTGTGCTGCTTCCGTGGTCACTGCCTTGGAAGATCTTCACAAGGTATGCACATTTTAGTCTCTATTATATAGGTCTTCAACACATAATCGTTCCAATGGATCATATTTGAAATCTGGTGATCAGATCCAATCCCTTTTTTAGAAAATAAATCAAAATTACATAAAAGCATGATAGGGGATTTTTCACAAGATCAGTCATAAATTACGCAAAGCTTCCCATGACTTCGCCATCCAACTCTATTACAGATAATAAAAAAATGTTTACAGTTAAGAAATTGTTGCTTGATAAAAACCAACACTATTACAGAATCTAATAATCAAAATATTTAAGAAGAAAGTGATAATTAAAGAAATTTGTGTTGATGTTCTTTGTTTCTTTGTTTTTTTTTAATAAATAGTAAACATTAAGCTAAAGATATAGAATTATTTTCCCCAATCATTCACAACTCTATTCCTTTGAATTTCAGAATGGTATTCTATACAGAGGCATATCCCCGGAGATGCTTATGTTTGATCAGTCTGGATATCCGCAGGTTTCCACTTCTTTCTCTTCATTTCATAAACTTGTTGCATTTTACTAGTTTGGATATGAAAAACATCTGCTTCATATTATGACGAGTGATTGAAAATTCTGTCCCTTGACTGTAGCTAGTAGACTTCCGATTCGGGAAGAAGATATCCAGTGGGAGAACTTTCACGATATGCGGGATGGCTGATTCCTTAGCTCCGGAGATAATCCAGGGAAAGGGCCATGGTTTTCCTGCTGACTGGTAAAGTTTCTTACCCTTTCCCATGTTTTCGTGTCTATGGTATAATTCATGCCCACTCTCTTAACTGCAGTGACTTCTAATTTGAGCCAATAAACCCATAAAACTAGTTCAAGAAAACAACTCATGCTAGCATTGAAATTGTTGGAAGTAGTGAATCTATGATGTGTGGATCTTTAGTGTGTTATTCTACAGGTAGATTTGATTCTTCATATTTTACCTTTTTCTCAAATACTACCGTGGAGAAATTTATCCAGTAACATAATGGGAAAGTTGCGGTAAATATGACAAACCTAGTATCATCAGCTTTTGATGCTGCAGTAAATACCCGCCAACTTTTATCTCAGTTATGCTTTGTCATTAGACACTCCGATTACACAATTTTTCGGCGGAAGATATGAGGATTTGTTTTTATAGCATGGCATGTCATATCTTTTGTGGAACCATATTGTTTACGAGTTCCATCATAGCTTTCATTCGAAAATTGTTGCTGGTGACTTATGTAACACAGTGAAACCTAGTTAAAAGTTGGTGATATTTGCCATAACTTTTAAAGTTGGTGATACTAAGTGCAACAACGTCTGAAATTGGTGACAATTTTTTTTTAAAAATAAAATTTTAAAAGAAAATCCACAACTATGTGTCAAGCTTCAGCCTTGAGAATGATAGCAAAAGTTTTCATAATGATTTATATACTGTTTTTCCATTGCATATAAACTTTGTTGATTTATCATTTTATGATTATGGTTTGAAACTATAAAGTTGCTCCATCGTCTTCATATCATTGTCCTTGGATTTTGGATGAAATTCGTAGTTTCTGATATAAAGCTTAACATGAATCCGCAGGTGGGCACTCGGAGCTTTGATCTACTTTATGCTGCAAGGCGACATGCCATTTGGGTCGTGGAGAGAAAACGAGCTGGATACGTTTGCAAAGATAGCAAAAGGGCTGTTCACTCTTCCCGAGTCTTTCAGCCTCGATGCTGTTGATCTCATAACCAAGGTTTTCTCTCTATACTCTTCAACATTTTAACCACTTCTGTAGCTTACTTTCGAGCAATCTGACAAAGGTTATCATATATGAGTGATACATTTAAAATCGGACAAATATAGCAGTATAAGTCAGGAGATAACTCACTGTAATCATGGTCTCTACAGCTACTCCAAGTCGACGAGAATGAGAGGCTGGGAGCTGATGGCCCAGATACCGTCAAAAGTCACCCCTGGTTCGCTGGGATCGACTGGGAAGCAATTACAAACAAAACCTTCCCTGTACCACAGGAGATAACCTCTCAGATCTCCCATCATTTGGCGAGCATCACCGATGACCCCCCAACCCGATTCCTTGTGCCGTCTCCCAACCAAATTGCTGAAGACGCCAACGCCCCCAAGTGGCTCCAAGACTGGTAAGCGAGCTTCGGTTTTCACTCACATTGTTCAGTTAGTGAACGCCGCTTTGCCAGCCACCATTCGCATGGCTGGCAATGAACCGATTATACCTAGTTCCGATTCTTCGACACCAGCCCTTGTATATAGTTCAAGTGGCTAGAGCTAGTACTTGTATTTTGTGTGAATGAATTTCGTTTCATCTTTACTCATCAATGTATATGATTATATGATTTTCCCAGAACTTCATCTGTTATTGTACAAGTTTTAAAGTTTCTCTATTTACATTGTTCGCATTCAAGACTAATATAAGTTGTGTGAGGATAAGCATATTTTAATCTCAATTTTTTGGGTCTAATATATTTAGTTATCATATTATCTAGAGGCAATTTGGTCAAAAGTGTCAATCTTGAAAAACCATTTAAGTAATTGTCAATAATTAGGTAAATGTACATAATTTTATAAGAGATAATAAAACAATTGTCCATATAATAAGATCTAATTATATATCCACCGTCCAAGCCTTGAAAATAAGCAATTTCGTGAAGAGCAAGCATCTCTCCTCCGCTTAAAAATTTTGCTCACCAATTTCGATCAAAATTCAGGTTCTCTTTCCTCGAACAAACACAAAAGTCGTGCGTATACGTCAGTAGATTATAATTCATTTGTATTTATCAGCAAATGTTAGAATTCTTGTATAATTTAACACATTTATCAGCATATATACATTTGTATTTATCAGTACATATTGAATACATATACAAATTCGTATATGAATAAAAAAATATATGTTGATAAATAAGTATTTGTATTTATCAACATATTGAATACACACACAAATTTGTTTGTCTGCATATATTTGTATTTATCAACATATATATTTGCTCAGCATATGTATTTGAATTGTCAGCATGTATATTTGCTTATATATAAGATTATAATCTATTGTCAACATAGGTATTCATAAAAAATGGTTGTATATGAAATCAATGTTTATTTGTCAACCTATGTAATTCATTTGTTGACATATTTGTTTGATTATTTTATTAGTTAAAACCTTATTTTGTTGGCAGCTCAAGCAATAATGTCACTCCACCTTGTTACAATAGTGTATGGGAGAGAATGGATGACTGTTGAAATTTGAAAAGCCTTTCCTAGTGCATAATTCAATTACATTGGATTCGCTTACTATGAGAATATTCAACATTGTTCAGTCCATTTTTGATCTAGAATTCAGCCACTTGACACTTTTTATTCTCAGCTGTGATGATGATTTAAAGGAATTCATGTTATTAAGTAAACTAGATGAAATCAGTTTTCTTGTGCATATATGTGTCATCAAAAGGAAGATCATACTGTCTACTGATAATCTAATATCATGCATACAACAACTGGCATCTCCATGCTAGAACTGAAGACCACGAAAACAAAAAGGCATTTGAATCTGATGAATATTTCAAAAATGCACGTGTTGTTCAAGACAAGGCATTTGACACCACATACATGTCATTGGATTAAGAGTATTACTATGGACATGATGCTGAGATTGTTGTTGCTGGTTATGTAGCTAAAATAGACGAATATAATGATTTTGTAGACATGATAATAAATGCTGAAAAAGACAACCAAGGAGGTAGGCTTACAATGGCAGATGAAGGAGAGACATATTTTGATTATAATGATTCAAATAGCAATGGATAAGACCTCCCAAGCTAGAGTACTGAAACTTATGGAAATAAATTGTCATAATTAAGTAAATGTCCACATTTTTTGCTTAATTTAGTGGATGTCCAAAAAAATTGTCATAATTAAGTAAATGTCCACTTTTTAAATAAATTAAGTCATCACCTAGAAAAATAAATGAATGAGTTGCATGACTATTTGAAAATAAAGAGCTTATTGTTATGTGTTGGAGTTGATTTCATTGGAATGGTTTGCGAAATATGGAAGTTTTGCTATTGTTTGATTGCATAGTACTAACCTCTTTTCCTGGATTTTCATCACCACAAACCAAAATATTTCTCATGCCCTATGTTCCTATCATGACCCCATTACAACCTTTATAAAAGACCTCATGATGTTGTTTGCAAGTGATAATTCTCACGGTGGATATTTTGTTATATGATTTTCAATTCCTATGTAGCATAGAACATTTTGGATTGAATTGAGAGTTGCATTTAAAGCCTAAACACATTGAGAGCGAGAGAACCACATTTTCCCCAATGATGTTGGATGGATGTTTGCCTATTACTTGATTATTCAAATACATAATATGATGTTTGTTTGCCTTACTTCTGTTTGCACTTGTGTTTGATTTTGCTTTTGACAAGGAGACTGAATGAAGGCTAAATGAACTAATGAAGGATGTGTTTGTGGGATGAATGGTTGATGCTATGTTCTATTTTGCTCAAAGACTAGCAAAGTTTAAGTGTGGGGGAATTCGATAATGCATATTTTGTATAAGCATTCTAGGTGGTTTAGGGTAGTTTTAGGTTGCATATATAGCATATTTTTTCTAGTTAAATTGCATCTTGATCATTTGGTGGTTGAAGTTCAGAATCTACACTTTTTATGGTTAAAAATGCAGATTCACAGATCCGAACTCGAAGGTGGATCGAGAGGGCTTTGCTGGAGCCCTGAAGTTGCTGGAGCTACTAAGGATGGCTACGGAAAGAGGCAAACAAATAAGCTAAAATGGAGGCAAGATGAGGAGTGAGCTATATGCACGGAAGTGAAGGCGAGAGACCCGAGACACTGAAGATCATAGCCCGTCGATGGAGGATAATACCGAATCCGAGTAATCTTCCAAAAGTTTATCCTATAAAGATTTATTTTCATCTTTAAAAATACGTTTCTATATCCTATTTTGGCCGTCATTTCTAGGATTTTATAGGGTTTTTTGGGCCAAGCCTAGCATTATAAATAGCTTAGTTTTCCTAGTGTTTTAGACAATTCATTCTACGCAATATTCAGCAGATAGTTTTACGGTTTCTTTGCAATTTGAGGTAAGGCATGAGTGACTAATCTCTTTGTTAGTTTCGCTTGCATTTGAAGACATGGTTGAAGGCATGTGAGAGCTGAATATTTGGTTACTTCTATTTAGTTTATTTCAATTCTCTTTGTTTTGATAATGCTAATGTTGTTGATTATGTCTTAATTGGCCACAGATAGAATCGCATTGCGCTAGTGTTATAGCTTCATCCTTTATAGGGCCTAAATCCATAAGTAGCCACCATGTCTTGCGGGAACGGTTCAGGGATCTTGATGGTGTAAGAGAATCGACAAGTAGGAATTATCTCTTTTTGTGGAAGCGATGGTTGGGTTGACAATCAGATGAGAAGATCGACGATACGGGAGAGATAAGGACTATGTGCTAGGTATTTGGGACCTATTTTTACTTGCCTCTATGTTAGAGTAAGAGACTTAAGTGGTAATCGAATAGGTGTCCTATATACCTAAGTCAATACACAAATTAAATCAAACCCTATAATAACTAATAGAAACCAAATTGACTAAAGTAAAGCCCAATGATTAGAAATTCAACCATTGTTGCGAAGTATGAGTGAAACTATATTTCTTTCTATGGTTTACAATCAATATTTATTACTATTTGCTAATTTATTGATTTCATAATCTCTACAATTGCTTTCTCTACTTCTCTCTCTTTCTCACCGTTGACAAAAGAACATACATAAGTCGCATGCACTCTATATGAGATCGACCTCTACTTTATCAATGTACTAGTTGTTGAGTTTGAGATTATCTTTAAAACGAAAATGATCGAATTTTGGTCTTCCAAATACCTTGTCCATTAGCTTTTGAACTTGGCGTTAGAGTTCTTTTTTTTTCTTCTAGGCTAGTTTGATATGGAGTTGCTTCAGGCACCAAGTAAATTTGGTGCTCAATGCCTCTGATAGGTGGTAAGCCACTAAGACTAACTCCAATGGTTGTGTGCAAATGTCTAAATGTGCATTTTTTTTGACAATTTTGAGCTCCATTGGTTGCTTTTGGAGTGTGCAAATGTGCACATTTGAGCATGTAATGTGCAAATTTGAGCACATTACCTCCCCCATGTGCAAAAACTTTTTCAAAAAGCAAGACAATTTTATTCGTGTGTTTTTTATGGTTTTTTGTTTTCTTTTTTATTTTAAATTAATTGTATTTGAATGGTGTGTAAAAAATACATATTTGACCATTGGAGCAAAATACCAAAAAGTAAGGTGTATTTTTACACACCTTGTGCAAATGTATATATTATAGACAAAACCATTGTGGATAGTCTTAGGTCATTGGGCATTACATTTGGGTATTCCTACAAATAAAATGCGAAAAGTGACTTAGTGGCTCAATGCCACTAAGAAGGTCCGTTGAGAAGTGAGCTTTGTTGAGTTTGGTGCTCAATGCCTCTTGAACATTTAACAACACATCCTTCCTAAGTAAAAAAATGCAAGCATTAATTCCCTTCTTCACATTCTTGACCTTCTTAGCATGGCTCGACAAAGCTCATTTGTCAACGGACCTGCCTCTTGGTGGTTCAAAGGCAAGGGGTTGCTTTAGATCAATCTTCGACTACACATGCACATTGAGAGTACCACACAAACTTTGCTAGCTAAATATCTAACTAATTAAAATATCTAGGTCGAGGAAGCAAAGTCAAACATTACTAGCTAAATATTTAACTAAAAAATATCTATAAAAAAATCTCTATAAATAGAGATCGAAGACTTCTAAATGGAGGTCTATGTGTTTTGAGATCGAAGTTGGCTTTGACATTCCCCATTAGTTTTTTTTGCCTTCCTCTTGAACATTTTCGTATTTCGAGAGGCAAACGGCGCACTCGAGGTCGTCCTTGGATCCTCCTAGGGTGTCGAATTGGAAGAACGGAAGTGATTTGATGGTCTTCCGACTGAAGCCGGAGGGTTTGATGTTGGATATAGGTGGAAGCGACACGGTGGCGGAAGGATGAAGCCGCGTAACAACGTGCAACTTTGTACGTTGTTAATGACGTGCAGTATTGCACGTCCTTAGCAACGTGCAATACTGCACGTCCTTATTAACGTGTATGTGTGACACATACACGTTAATAAGGACGTGCAGATCCTTAACCATCATTTACGGTGTACCTAACAAGACCCTTTATTAAAGATCCCAGTCTTATTAAACCAAAAAAAAAAAAAGATCACAGTCGTAATTTTTTGAATATTTTGTTATCTGTACGTGTTTCTGTTTTATAATATATTTTTAATCCTTATGTCAATTCTTTTGACGAGTTAGAGTGATTAGGTACATATGATTAAACGTTGTTCTTGTTCAATGTGGATATATAGGTTTGAGGGCAACATTCTAAATCTAATAATCAATATGATCCAAAATATAAATCGTTATCACATATTTAAAAAAAAATTAAAGTATACGGACTATAAAATATTTTAAAAAAAATTTACAAACCATTATATAGTTTTTTTATATTTTTACATTTAAAAAAAAGTCATCCCACTTATAAAATTTGGATAGGAGGATTTACAATATATAGTTTAATTAGTGTCGGTCCACAATAATTAAACACCGTTTAAATTTGGTTGGTTTCGCCATAGACCTTTGCAACCTACTACGCTTTCTTGCTCATTTTACTCCTGCCATTGATTTATTTAATTTGCTACTGGTTTGGTGCTCCTACTCCTATAGCTACAAATCGATATTGATTCGTTAATTAATTAAATCTACCTACCATTAATCATCATTAGTCTACTTAATTAAATGTATATTAAACCAAAACATTAAATAACTTTTATATTAGAAGATATATAGATCTTAATCCCGAAAACTAAAGACGATGTGATTTGACAATTGGTCCCCATACCTTGAGTTCGTGCTCAAGCGTTAGCTAGCACTTGAGAAGGGTGTATTCAGATATATGTTTGTTTGAGAATTAAAGTTCCATGTTGAAAAATATGGGAAATAAATAATAGTTTGTAAGTGTCAGTTAAAACTATACATCAGAGGCGGATTCTTCGAGGGTGGTAGTCGCCCCCCCAATTAAAAATAAAATTTAATATATATATTTCGACGATATTATAACCTCAAATTATCCGATACATAAGTAAAAAGTTATAAATGTTTCAAAACTGAAGCGATATTAATGGTTTTTTCAAAAAAAAAAATTAGAGTTTAATTTGTTGCCTTTTCAATTTGTAACTAGCCGCTTTAGCATCCGCCACTGCCCTACACATTAGTTTGAATTTTTAAGGTAGAAAATGGATTTCGATCCTTATAATCATAAACACTAAAAATGACTTTGTCGACCACTCGAGAAGTCAGGTGTGTCTGACCCTCGAATTCTTACTTAAAAAAAAAAAAAAAAAAACTAAAAAACTAAAAACGATGCGATCCAACATTTGGTCTCCATACAATACAACCCCCGGCCTTAACAAATGTACATTCGATTCCTGGAGATAAATAAGCATTTCAACCTCCAGCAAGGGAGCAAGTGGAGCTACCTCGAGCGATCAAACGACGTCGTATTGAGGCAAAAGCGGGTGGCCCCCTCCTCCATCCGCTCCACCGCAAAGTGGGCGAGCGTCCCAGTCTGGGCCACAAGGTTCTCCCTGCAAAGGAAGGCCTCCGCGGCGGCGCGCTGCGGGCCCATGTTGTAGTCGTGGACGAACACCTGTGTGGCCTGGCCGGAACGGGTGCGGGTACGTGCTAGGACGGAGGCTGTGAAGACGGAGGACATGCGGCCCGGGGCGTCGGGCCAGTGTCCACGGGGCCCGTCGACGAGGATGAGGTCCCACCCGAGGTCGTAGAACTGATTGGGGAGATCGTTGAGGGCGAGCTTGCAATCGGAGAAGAGGAGGTTCTGAACGGGGCGGCATTCATTCCGGGACTGCTCCACCGCCGACGATATCAGCTCCGCGTAGTCCCGCTGCTTGGTCGTGTATTGCACGTCGTACGCCTCTATCTCCGGGTGCTTCTCCTCCATGTACGCCGCATAATACCTGTTCTCGTCGATGAAGACAGTGCGGCCATGGCTGTTGAGGGACTTCCAGAGGAGGGTCTCGTGGGAGAGGCCGAAAACGAGCAAGTTGCAGGGGGAGGTGCACTTCCTCAGGGCGTCGGATATCGCCTTCATCTCCGGCAGGCCCATCTTCTCGGTGGTGTTGGCATTGGCGGCGTAGTGGACCAGCGTGCTCATCACGTGCTTAGGCAGCCCAGCGGGGATCCCATTGGCAGCAGCAGCATCGGTTGTTGGGGCGGCCGCGAGGGGTTCGCGAGTGAAGACGAAGGTGAAGAGGAAGACCGCCGCGAAGATGGAGATGAAGGCGAGCAGCCACACTCTGTTGGAGCTGCCCTGTTTTAGGATATATGGGTGGACAAGGATCAGCTTTGTGCTACTATTGTTTGTGTTCTTCATTCCAAATAGTTTTGTGTTGCTTGAGTTTGAAGATTCGAGTAGAGAGAGAGAAATTTAAAGGAGGAGGAATGTGTTGTGAACAAATCGACATGTATGAAAAATGAAGCAATCAATATATATATAAGAAGTGAAGCAACAAAAATGATTAAAAAACAAAGAGAGTCAAATAAGATGAGGTTATCACATCAAGATGACATAAAACCATATATATTTATAGAATATGCATTTTATTCAGAGAGCTAACTATAACTCAATTTATATATACTTACAACGTTACAAACATTTTTTTAACTTTATTTATAATAATTGTTTTAGGTATAATTTTGAGGAGTTAATGAATTTATTTATATATAAATAATTGAGACGAGATTAGGGTTTAGTTAATGTAGTTTATTGGTGAAGGCCGGGGTGAGAGCAGGAAGTAGTTGGAAGAGAGCTGTTTAATTTGAAAGGAGAGGCAAGCAATTGGTTTAGTTTGGAGCTGAAACAGCGACTCCCTAACTACTACTAGTCTACTACAACACTACAATACAACTACAAGTCTACAATGTCGCTTTTCCTTTATGTTTTTTTTCTCCCTTTCTTTTCAACGTTTTTAATTTTTTTTTTAAATTAAAAATTAGATAGATAGATAAATAGATAGATTAAGAGAGTCTATATATATATATATATATATATATATATATATATATATATATATATATATATATATATATATATATATATATATATATATATATATATATATATAATATAGATAAACTCTACAACCAAACGACCCAAGAGGACCAACTCCCAAGAAGCTGAGGAAGCCGCCAAAGAACGAAGCCAAGCACCACTGAACAGTAGCACCGCGGGCCAGCGGTAGAGCAGGACTTTATCTCCTGTGGGTAGTGCAGACGAACTCCAAGGAAACTCTATCCCGAATACGGAGTCGCCCTGAGCGCACCACCTCGACCCCAGCCAGTCCCGACTCCAGACTCCACGCCCCCCAACCAAGCAGAAGACCTCCAAGAAACATCGGAAGTAGAACCGCAAGCTGCTCGAACAAAACGCCAACAAGATTTCACCTACAAGAATAAAGTCAAGCCCTTGCGGGATTTTCTCAAACCCTTTCGGGAATTTTGTCAAACCCTTTCGGGTGGTTGAATATATTTAAAAATATATAAATGCACAAAGGAGATCATACGTTTATATATAAATAAATATATAAAACAAAACTTTTTTTTTTCCTTCTTTCTTTCTATTCCACACCTTGGCGTGCAAGGCAAAAACAAAACCTTGCACGCCAAGGACATCTGCACACCGATCGGAGAGCCTGTGAATCACAGGCGAGCCTTGCAACGCAAGGGATAAGACATGACGCTGAACGACCAGAGGCGATGGCAAAGGGAGGGGGACGTCGCCGCCGGAGGAAGGAAGGGCAGACAGAGGAGGCTTGGCGGAGGCGGACGAGGAGGGTTGTCGGAGGGCGGAGGAGTTAAGGTCGGGTGCTCGATTGGTTGGGCGGAGACGGCCCGGCTGAAGGAACAATTGGGACCAAACAGCGAAGACGCTCGATGAGGGGTTGACAGCAACAAAGCCACCCGCAAACCCCCAACAAACAGAAAGGGGAGTAATTGGAGGGCGAAAGCCGCCGGTGATATTGATCGACAGTTGTGGTGGTCATGGCGGGCATCAACAAGGGAGAAGGTGGAGATTGACAGCGGCGTGGAGAAGGAGGAGATGAAGAATCAGATTGATTGAGCAACTCCTCAAAAAAACAAGACAGAGTAGGGAAATTGGAAACGAGAAATCGCCGGTGGTGAACAAGGACGACAAAGCAGGCATCGCCGAACACCGAAGACGGAATTGGTGGTGGTCGGAACGGCAGGAGGGTGGTGGTGGCCGGAGGGCAGCCCAAGAACAGGAGGCAAGCCACAGACTATTGCGATCGGAAATTGACGAAATCAACTCTAAAGCCCCAGGAGACAGATTGGAGAAGAAGGAATCGATGAGGATTTGACCAAATTGATGATTAGAAAGACGGATTTTAGAAGAGGATTAGATACCCTGATGGATTTGCACCAACGATTGAAATTGGGAAGATGGATTTACTCAAAAATTGGATACTCAAACGGCTCCCTTCTCGTACAGAGTCTATCTATATATAAATAACCGTAAAATTGATATATGGTATTACAAATTAAAAAATATATACCCGTACGTTTGTAGGAAGGCAGGGAGGGTGTTAGAAGAGAGAGACTCATCAACCCCCACGTTGAAAATAAGTTAATTACTTAATTTTTCATGTGAATTGGGTAGGAAGGGTTCCAAATTTACGAAAGTCGCTATATTTTTAGTCCAATCAATCAGCTGGTCTTTTTTTTTTATTAGGACTCTCTCTTATCAATTAAGTGAAAGATGTAGCCTATAGGCCATAGTGTATATTTTTAGGATATTTTTTTTACAAAATATAATTAGATGTTTGCTTGTTAACTTTAATGGTTTATTTCACATAAATTTGATCGATCAGCTTGCATTTTTTACTATAAGTTGTAATTCCTAGTCGATCTCAATTCCACATATTTGGAATCAAGAACGGGGTAATCGATCGAGAATCAAATTAGAAACGTAAATCAGAGACCAGCGCACAAGATTTACGTGGTTCAGTTGGAGCTTACGTCCACGGAGCCTCAGCCGAACGACTTGAGAGCACAAATCCACTAATCGGTAAGAAGGTTTACAGAATAGGTTGCCATAAACTCAAAATAAGGCAAAAACAGGCAAGAACATGGAGAAACAAGAGACATGCACAAACGGAGAAAGAACGAAGCAGACAAAGGAAGAATACACCCTAGATTTGAAGATCGGGGTCAGATCGTCGTCGGAGTGAACCAGAGAAGAAGACCTTTGCCAGATCTGTGGATGTTCACCTTTTTCTTCTCCCTGAGAGCCGGATCTAGAGTCTCCAAGGGGATGCGCTCAAGATCGGTCGCTGGAGCTAGGGATCTGGAAACCCTAGCGTGTAACTGCCCGAGATTATGATTCTCGGGTTACGTTTCGAGGGATGAAACCCCTCGTTAGGATCTTGCGCCCCGAGTACAGGTTGAAGGTTTGAAATTCTACTCTAACGTTTTCAAGTGGGATTTCATACCCAAAATTCGAAGGGATCGTTGGATTCCCCGGGGAAGTCCCCTATACATGTCATAAGTCTAAGCGTGAAAAACCAACAGTTATGCAAATAGTAGAATCAAGGTGTAATACAAGAGGGTGCCACGACAGAGCCTAACGAGGGGTGTCAGATCGAAGCCCTACGCAATATAATCCCAAACAAGCAGACACATACACACGCTAGTCCTAATAAAGATGCTTCTAGATGTAAGGCGGAATATTAACACACTAAAATGGTCCTAAGATCAAGTGCATAAATATAATAAGGCCTTAGCACCGAATACCAAGTGATATATCCCTCTCCTACCTCCACCCCCTTCCGATAGGGCGGAGACTGGCCAGCTCGTGAATGCATTCCATAATAATCGGGTGGCACGCATGCCCAACCTGTATCCACAATAAAGCCCGCATGCAACTCATAATATAAGGAAGTTCCATGACTCGATTGACTCAAGACGGGATCCGATGGGACTGGGCCGTCCTACAACCCTAGCAAAGACTCTAGTTACTTCACAGATAACAACCGTTCTGTTTACAAAAGCAATGAGTAAACGAATGCTCAATCATGAGTGCAATCCTAGCAGGATACTACATGACATGCTTTATTATGAATGCAAGCACCTAGTATGCACATGGCTATAAGTAGAGAGATCTCTTTTCGAATCTGAGTGAGCTCATATAGGAACTCACCTGGCTATGCAGAACAGCATAATAGAAGATCTAGCATATATCATTCAAAGTCACAAGGTATTACCTAGATACATATCAGAACATATACATAAGTCTATGTCTAAACATACAAGCATTCAAGCACACATCATTCAACGAGAATAACAATCACATCGCAATCGTCATCACATCAAGTTCAACTACTCATCACGATGCCACAGTCCACTAGACCACATCATCATCATTCCGTTCCACCACATTCATATACTCGCAATAATACTCATATATCCGCATGATCATATATCTCCAAAGTTCATCATATTAATCATAGCTCATAAGGCATAAATTAACGATAGACAAGTCTAACACTTCATCATGCCTTTATTCAATCAATCATGCCATTAGTTCATACAAATCATGCTATTAGTCACTCAATCATATCATCATGCTAGTTACTCATAATTATCAAGTTAGTCTCGAAAACCGTTTGAAATCCCCAAGTCAAATAGTTAGGAATTCCGACCTTAGGAAAATATTCGCCAAATTTTCTTTTCTAAAATCCAAGTATTATAATTATAATATCATATTTTTAAATCACCATGATATAATACCTTAAAATCTCAATAATAATATTTTATTATTTTAAATCTTACATAATATTATATAATATTTTAAATACCCTTTTAATAAACACTTTCATAAATATTTCCAAATCCCTTAAAAATCCCAACTATTTTTACTTTATAAAAATCAGTCCTTAGTTAAATTACTGAAAACCACCCTTATATTGTAAAAATTATAAGCCGGCTCCCTCCATTTTGTCGAACCCAAAACCGAACACCCTTTTTATTCTTAAGACCCAAAATTTAGTGGAGGGAATTAAATAGGCCCAACTTCATCCCTTTTTAAAACAAAAATTTCTGGCCCAAAGAAATAGGCCCAAACCACACATCACAATTCATTCTTCCACATATGTTAATCCGAAGTCAAATTTTTTTAAAAGAGAGTGGGGCCCAGGCTGAGGTGGCGTGTGAGGTGGCAAGGGGGCCATGGGTAAAAGGAAATGGGGGTTGAAAGAGGCATTGTTCATCACCTACCTCACTTGCTTCTACGTCTCAAAAAATGGAGGAGGAGAAGGGAGCTTTGGAAGCTCGCCGGCGACAGGCCATCTCGACCCCCCCCCCCTAACCCGACACCGACATACACACATGACAGGAAAGAAAGAAGAGGGAGGAAGAAGCTCACCGAGGCGCGGTTTCATCTCGTCAGAAACGGATCTCGGGGAGGCTACGGTCGGCGCGTCGGAGTTGAATCTTCACCGGAGATGGTCTAGGAAGGAGGGAACGAGATTAAAGGTCGACCTTTATGCGATTTAAGGATGAAAGGAAGCGATGAATGACCTTACCGCTCCTTGGGTTCAAAAACAGGGCGCGAGAAGGGTCGTTGGCATGGTGGCTCTCTCGGCGGCTTCTAGGGTGTGTCGACGTCGGAGGAAGCACAGGTCGTTACTGTTGTTGTCTAGGCACGAAGGAGAGAGTGATGGAGGTGATGGCGAGCTGTTGCTCGGCTCGGCAATTCGAAGGAAACGAAAAGAGGTGGAGGGAGGCGTTGTGGTGATGGCGGTGATGAATGGAGGAGGCTGAAATCAGCTAGAAGGGGATATGATTATTGAGGATTTGCTTGGTTTTAAATGAAGAGGAGGGGAGATAGGGGTGTGTTGTGCTGGGCGAGTCAACAAGTCAAGGGGAGGGCTTTATTTTGGGTTCTTTCCGCTGCAGAGAAGCAAGGCAGAGGGAGAGCTGTTGGGGATTTGAAATTGAAATCTCACGGGATGAGGTTTGATGAAAATGGGGAGAAATGAGGATACAGAGGTGGGAGGGTTGATCTGCAATTGTGGGGAGTTGTGCTTGGTATCTTGCCAAAGGTGGAGGGTCAAAGATGTAAAAGAGGTAAAAGAAAAAGGTAGATGTTACACCAACTTGGGATGGAGCAAGCTGGAATGGGTTGCTTGCTTTGCTGAAATTCCGAAGTGGGAAGTGGAGAAAAGACCAAGGGAGGTGGTCCCAAAAGTAAAATTCGAATACCCGGGATTAAATCCTGAAACCCGTTAATTCAATGCTATCTCGATGTGATTAAAATAATGTTTTAAAATCATGAGGATATCAACATCCTAAGTTCATTTCAAATCCCGAGGTGAAAAGACGGAATCGATCTTTAAAATTTCCATGAAGAAGTAGGAGGTAATGGACTTCTTCATGTATGTATGTATACATACATACATACATACATACATACATACATACATACATACATACATACATACATACATACATACATACATGCATGCATGCATGCATGCATGCATGCATGCATGCATACATACATACATACATACATACATACATACATACATAGATACATACATACATACATACATACATACATGCATACATGCATACATACATGCATACATACATGCATACATACATACATACATGCATGCATGCATGCATGCATGCATCCATACATCCATCCATCCATACATACATGCATGCATGCATGCATGCATGCATGCATGCATGCAATTATCGGCCCACGTGAAGAAGTAGGAGGTAATGGACTTGCGATTGTCTTTGTTACTAGCAAAGTCAGCGTCTACATATCCATTCAGTTTATCAATAGACTCATGTAAACCATAATGCAGGCAAAGACTCTTAGTACCAGCAATGTAACAAAGCAAGTATTTCATGGCAGTCCAGTGATCATACAAAAATGACAAATGCAAGGTCGGGGCGAGTGCACAACATAACATACATAACGGGCCCTACAACTACGTCATAAGGGACCTTAGCCATTTCTTTAATATCTTTAGGTTTTGTGGGACAGCTTTTCTGGGTAAGCTCTAGGTGCCCTCCTAGAGGTATGTATGTAGGCTTAGAATTTAACATATTAAACTGATTTAGAACCTTAAGAATATAGTCGTCCTAAGACAACCATATTTGCTTATTAGGTTGGTTTCTAATGATGTTAATGCCAAGGATCTTCTTGGCACTTCCTAAGTCTTTCATGTCAAAGTATTTCTTAAGATCCTTTTTAACAGTACTAATAGGAATCATAGAACCGCAGATCAACAATATCTCATCAACATACAAAAGCACATAGATCAAGGATGTTTAGAAAAACTTTTAAAGTAAAGACATGAATCATAACTGCTACGTGTAAACCCAAGTTTCTTAATCACGACGTCGAATTTGAGATTCCAGTGTCTAGGGGACTGCTTGAGCCCATAGATGGATCTCTTCATATGACAGACATGATCAGGATACTTGGGGTTTACAAACCCTTTGGGTTGTTTCATATAAATGGTTTCATTAAGAGTACCATGTAAAAAAGCAGTTTTGACATCCATTTGTTCCGACTCCCAATCAAACACAACACACATAGCAAGCATAATGCGCATGGTTTTATACTTTACTACTAGTGAGAAGATATCATTATAGGCTATCCCTTCTCTATGGGTAAACCCTTTTTGCCACAAGGCGGGCTTTTAACCTAGGAGGCTCTCTAGGGTTTAGAACTTCCTTGAGCTTATAGACCCATTTAGAGTCAATGAGCCGGGTTTTAGGAGGTCTTGGAACTAGACTCCATGTTTTGTTAGTGTACATGGAGTCCATCTCTTCTCTCATAGCAGCTAGTCACTCTTTGGCATAGCGATTCTTAAGGGCAGATTCATAAGAGCTGGGAGTAGTAGGATTTCTAACAATATCAGCAGTCAAGAAAGCATATTTCACAATATAAGAGGTATATTTCCTATTGGGGATGATGGTTCTAGGTTCTCTATCCCTAGTTATCCGATAATCATGCAAATTAAGTATAGGAGAGATATCATGGGCATGAGTGACTTTGCAATTTGAGGTAAGACATGAGTGACTAATCTCTTTATTAGTTTCGCTTGCATCTGAAGACATGGTTGAACTCATGCGAGAGCTGAATATTTGGTTACTTCTATTTAGTTTATTTCAATTCCCTTTGTTCCGATAATGCTAATGTTGTTGATTGTGTCTTAATTGGCCACTAAGATAGAATCGCATTGCGCTAGTGTTATAGCTTCATCCTTTATAGGGCCTAAATCCATAAGTAGCCACCATGTCTTGCAGGAACGGTTCAGGGATCTTGATTGTGTAAGAGAATCGACAGGTAGGAATTATCTCTTTTTGTGGAAGTGATGGTTGGGTTGACAATCAGATGAGAAGATTGACGATACGGGAGAGATAAGGACTATGTGCTAGGTATTTGGGACCTATTTCTACTTGCCTCTATGTTAGAGTAAATGACTTAAGTGGTCATCGAATAGGTGTCCTATATACCTAAGTCAGTACACAAATTAAATCAAACCATAGAATAACTAATAGAAACCAAATTGACTAAAGTAAAGCCCAAGGATTAGGAATTCAACCATTGTTGCGAAGTATGAGTGAAACTATATTTATTTCTATGTTTTACAATCAATATTTATTACTATTTGCTAATTTATTGATTTCATAATCTCTAGAATTCCTTTCTCTACTTCTCTGACTTTCTCACTGTTGACAAAAGAACATACATAAGTCGCATGCACTCTATATGGGATCGACCTCTACTTTATCAATGTACAAGTTGTTGAGTTTGAGATTATCTTTAAAACGAAAACGGTCGAATTTTGGTCTTCCAAATACCTTGTCCATTAGCTCTTGAACTTGGCATTAGAGTTCTTTTTTTTTCTTCTAGGCTAGTTTGATATGGAGTTGCATCGGGCACCAAGTAAATTTGGTGCTCAATGCCTCAGATAGGTGGTAAGCCACTAAGGAGGTCGTTGCGCATTACATTTGGGTATTCCTACAAATAAAATGCGAAAAGTGGCTTAGTGGCTCAATGCCACTAAGGAGGTCCGTTGAGAAGTGAGCTTTGTTGAGTTTGGTGCTCAATGCCTCTTGAACATTTAACAACACATCCTTCCTAAGTAAAAAAATGCAAACATTAATTCCCTTCTTCACATTCTTGACCTTCTTAGCATGGCTCGACAAAGCTCACTTCTCAATGGACATGCCTCTTGGTGGTTCAAAGGCAAGGGGTTGCTTCAAATCAATCTTGGACTACAAATGCACATTGAGAGTTCCACACAAACTTTGCTAGCTGAATATCTAACTAAAATATCTAGGTTAAGAAAATAAAGTCAAACTTTGCTAGCTAAATACATCTAACTAAAATATCAGGTCGAGGAAGCAAAGTCAAACATTACTAGCTAAATATTTAGCTAAAAAATATCTATAAAAAATCTCTATAAATAGAAATCGAAGACTTCTAAATGGAGGTCTATGTGTTTTGAGATCGAAGTTGGCTTCGACATTTTCCTTCCTCGGAGCGAGATTTGTACTAATTTGCGTGCACCGAACTTTGAAAAATTGGTGTTCGATTTAGGACGGACCGTACGAAAAGCATCTTTAATGAGAGACGGAGAGAGATGAGAATATGGAGGAAAGAAAAAACTAGATATGAGAATATATATATATATATATATATATATAGGTAAAGGTTCAAATGAAAATGGGGCTTAAGATGAAAATCCCTATTAAAGTGAAAATAGTCTAATTTGGATGTAAATGGGCATAATTTAAAGGTAAATGGGCCTAATTAAATGAGTAATTAATAAATGGGCCTAATTTTGGTGTAAATTGGCCTAATTTTATGAGTAAATGGGAAAATGGTTAAATGACCCTAATTATGGGGTAAATTTCACACGCCTCCCCCAAACTTTCCATTCATACGAATATTGCCCTTATTTCAATTATGAAAATTTCAGATTTCAGCCCGTAATTTTTATTTGATATAATATTGTTAGGTGTAACTATAATATTAAAAAAATACAACAAGAATGTTACATCACAATTTTTGTCTTTATTTTAAAAAGGGAAAAAGATGAGATTACAAAATATAAAGTGAACAAATAATACAATAAATGTTATTATTAATAAATGTGCATTTTCATAATGTGTCATACCAAAAATTTTCTTTATGGACCGCTATTTTATGACAGTTTTGTACTTTAATGTAACATGTGTCATTAAAAGCCTATTAGCTCAAAAAATGGTATAGTGATGTGCCCATGCACAAAGGTTCGAGTTCAAAATCCCGCATAAGCTATTTATGGTTGCTTTTTTTGTGTTCCCGTTCATGAATAAGATTATAAAGTGCCATAATAAAATGATAATGCATATATAACATTATATTGTGCAAATATAACTTTAAGTTGTGCAAATATAACACTATGTTTTGCAAATGTAACATTATATTGTGCATATCTAATAATATAATGTTACGTTGTGCACATATAATATTATCTTGTGCGAATATAACATTAGATTGTGCAAATATAACTTTAAGTTATGCAAATATAACACTATGTTTTGCAAATGTAACATTATGTTGTGCATATCTAATAATATAATGTTACGTTGTGCACATATAATATTATGTTGTGCGAATATAACATTATATTATGCAAAATATAACTTTAAGTTGTGCAAATATAACACTATGTTTTGCAAATGTAACATTATGTTGTGCATATCTAATAATACAATTGTGCAAAAGTAAGATAGGATTGTGCAAAAGTAGGATACAATTGTGCATAACTAAGATTATAATGTGCATGATTAACAATTTGCGATTGTTGCGCTCTTGTCTATTATGTAACCTATGTGGGATTTGAACCCATATCTTTGTGCAAACGCACATTGCTCTACCAATTGAGCTAATAGGCTAAATTATAATTTTCATGCTAAAATAGAAGAACCTAATCGACCTAAAGCATATCGCAACAAAATTCTAAAATCCAATTAGCTCATGATTCACAACCAATTTGACAATCCTATGAACATGAAATTAGCTCCAAATCAACCCAACATCACAACCATATCATCAATTTCAATCAATTTGGATGTTGGCAAAAAAACCCAAAATTCTAAAATATATCGCAATAAAATTCTAAAATCCAATTAGATCATGATCCATAAACAATTTGACAATGTTATGAACATGAAATTAGCTCAAAATCAACCCAACAACACAACCATATCATCAATTTCCGTCAATTTTGCTTTTGGCAAAAAGCCCCAAATTCTAAAACATATCGCAATATAAAATTCTAAAATTCAATTAGCTCATGATCCATAAACAATTTGACAATGATATGAGCATGAAATTAGCTCAAAATTAACCCAACAACACAACCATATCATCAATTTCAATCAATTTGGCTTTTGGCAAAAAGCCCCAAATTCCGCTCCTAAATCAAACCCTAGATTTTCAATCTCAACCTAAATCATTCAAACAATCTAAATAATTATAAAGTGTATAAATAAATTGATAAAATCCAAGAATAAAATTACGAAGTGCCCAATTAAAAATTACGGGTTAAAATATGCAATTTTTACTATTGAAATAGGGCAATATTTATACAAATAGAAAGTATGGGGAGGTTTTTTGTAATTTTTGCATCTCCTTCCTCTCCCGTGCGTTGCTACAGTACTAGATTACCAATACAGACTGGTTTTTCGTTGACGGCACATCACAACTCCGATTCCGGCGATTGCACAACGGCGCCGCTTCAGTGGGTGGTGGATCCGGAAACGAGGGCACAACACAACGGCGGCGCTTCAGTTGGTGGTGGATCCGGCGGCGGCACAGCACAACGGCGTCGCTTCCCGGCGAGGGCTTCCTGATTGGTTGAATCTTCGAGGGCTTACTGACAGGCCTAAAGTCGTTATGCCAAATCAAAGTAAATTCCTAAGATGCAAACTATAACAAGTATAGTAGGTAAGTTAGGGTCGAACCCACAGGGAAACAGAATCAATTGTAAGAGCAAGTATTATTACCCAAAAGTAACCAATTCAAGGGGGAGTTTTGTGTGTAAGCGATAGTGACCGAACAAGTTGCAATAAAAGGTTGCGAATATATGATGGAAAAGTATCACACCAGGTAATTATCCGCACAACAATTGAGATGGTTCATCATCGCATTCTATGAGTCTCAAGTTCTAATGTCCAGTAATTGTTCTCAATTCAGATCGTGTAATAGCTTTTAGTCCTACCAGTCCTAAAAGCACTTATCACCAAATTACAAGGGAAAACCTTCACCGAATAATAAAGCGATAGCATTCAAACATGAATTATAATGAGATACAAGCGATTCTAACAACCCGTTAAAATAGCCTGTAATCGAATCTCCTTCACAATCTACCACAAGCAACCTGCGTATGATGATTGTGTTTGCTACAATGAATCTACAACCCCAAACCTGGAATTGGAAACCCTAGCAATATGACTAGTATCGATAAACCTAGGTGATCAATCCAGATTAACCAATAATAAGCAATCAAGCAATAAGCTCAGGAGATCGAAACAATTAACAAAGGACGAACAAGAGTAGAATACTCACAACCAAATCAATCGAAGGCTTCAAAGAACCAAGTGCAACAAAGGAGAGTTAGTTCTCCATAGGGTTTGTGAGATGAAGGAAAAGAAAAATACGTCTCTGGAAATTAACCTCTCAAAACAACTCTCCCCTTCTCGGCAATAATATAACCTAATTAAAAGGGTTTAACATCCCGTAAAAATATAATATTAAAAACTAATAAGATAGGGAAAAATTGGATAAGAATCCGTCTTCAGGGACTGACGCGGGCGCGCCAGTAGCAGCGCGGGCGCGTCAGTAGCAGCGCGGCCGCGCCAGCTCACCAGATTCCAGCTGCTTCCGAATTTCTTCACTTCAACTCTTCTATAACTTGCATGATCCTATGATTTCTTCAACTTCTTCAACAGGTTCCGAATCACCAGGTTCATACAAATATCTCTCACAATGACATGTAAATGATGACAAAAACTACTAAATGCGCTATAGAATATATCGCATATCACTTACTCATTGGTCTAATCTCCGAGGTCTTCCCGGTGACGCTTCTCGGCGGCGAGGGCTTCCGATTGGTCGAATCTCCAAGGTCGGATTGGTCGAATTCAATCGAGGAATCAAACAAATTAGTCGGCGTCAGAGGTCTGATTGGCATCGAATTCGAAGGTCTGATTGGATTCGCCATTGGGAGAGGCGCCCGGGCTCGAGAGGAAGCAATGTCGGGAGAGAGCTCAGGAAAAAAGGAAGCTAGATTGAGAGGATGGGAGAGAAGAGGACGAGAGCCATGGGAGCTCTGCGAGGCCGCCCTGTTCAGAAAGATGAAAGAGTGGAAGAAGGGACGGGAAGAAAGGCCGCTCTGTTCATTTTCACTTTAAGGGTTTTTTTCATCTTAAGCCTTTTTTTCACTTTAACCTCACCCTATATATATCAGTCCACCATCCAAGATCGGAACCTAGAATTATGTTTTTGTAGACCGATAATTAGACCTTAATATTTTCGATCCAACCCTAGAAATTAAATTCCTATCCGATCTAACTTTAGAGCACCCCTATATCTACTAAAACTAGTACTTGTATTTTATGTGAATAAATTTCAGTTGATCTTTACTCATCAATATATATGTATGAATATATCCTTGTATAAATTGTGACGATGAGCATATTTTTATTAAAAAAAAAATTAGGTTTGACATATTTAATTATCATATTATATACATGTATATTCTAATTTTTAATCGATTCTCTATGGAAATCCCTTTTCCAAAAAAAAAAAGAAAAAAGAAAAAAGGAATGAATCTTGCAACGAAACGACACCATTCCAATTATGCAAAATCTGTCCCGCTCTTCTCCGTTCTTCCGTTGCTAGCGAACAATTCAATTGTTCTCTTCGCGATCGGAAACCAAATCTTCCTTTTCCTCTCATCCTCGCCGCCGTCCACCGGATTGTCTCTCCACTCCATCTCCCCGAACCTCGGCACCACCGTGATCTCCGATACCGATCTTCTCCCTTCCACCGCTAGAGAATCCCTCCTTCCTTCGACGACCGAATTTAGTAGTGTACTAGGTGGAGACAAACGCGATGTGTTTGAATCTCTGTCCACGAAATTGACAGATCTCTGCAAAATGTTCCTGTATATGAACGTTCTATCGGCCGCCGGTGATTTGTCTCTGATTGAGTCGGATGCATCGGAGAATATCGCCTTGGAGCTGAGGAACATTAGGTCAGAAGAGCTCACGTCGCTCCAACGATTCTTGAACACCACGTCGGAGACAATGATCTTGTGGTTGTGCTTGTGGAGAGGCTTTCCTCCACCTAATCCAGTGCCGGAATTTATAAATCGCAGAAAGCTGCTCTGAATACTGAAAATAGAGGACGATCGGGAATCTACTCGATGCTGATCCTCTTCTCTCTCCACGAACACCCCAATCCCTTCGTTTGTACTCGAATTCGAGTTTAAACTGGTCGAATTCCCATCCGGACTAGCGCTCCGTTCCTCCGATTCTTCAAGGATATTGAATCCGCCTGCGAATGTGCATGTGGTGTCGGAACAAGACGGAAGAAAAGCGTTGGCTGCGGTGACGGCTCTCCTGCAGAGGGGGCAAGTGGAGCTAGCGGCGAGCCAGAGGTCAACACAGTCAACGTGGAAGGCATGACTGCAGCTTGGAAGGAGCCGGAGGATGTCGGAATTTTCGTATTTGGAGAGGCAAACGGCGCACTCGAGGTCATCCTTGGATCCTCCTAGGGTGCCAAATTGGAAGAAAGGGAGTGATTTGATGGTCTTCCGACTTAGGCCGGAGGGTTTGAGGTGTTGGATGTAGGTGGAAGCGACATGGTGGCGGGGGAGACGGCATTTGGAGGAGATTATGGCGGCAACAGCGAGGATGAATAGGGTTGCAAGGGCGCTGACGATAGCGATGAGGCTCGGTGGGTAGTCGGTGATGACATGAGGTAGACGCGGGTAGTCGTCAGTGGTCTCCGGTGGGGGGGAAATATGGTGCTGGTGGAGGAAGTAACTATTTGGGAGCATGGTTGGGCTTTGGATGGAGGTGAAAGAAGTGTGCATATGGTGTTTTTGAAAGAGTTATATATTAATTGCGATTAAGGGTCTGCTTTGTAACATGTAGTTGATAGGGTAGCTCAATTGTTGAAGGTGATAGGATAACTTAAGTTGATAAGTTAAGTGAGTTAAATATATGTTAAATTAAAGTACGTGTTCATAAGCTTGTAAAATGTTCGGTAACTAGCTGATAAAATAGTTGATATAAACTAGCAGATTAGATATCAGAAAATGAATAGATTTGTAAATATAAAAAAAGTTTTAAAAAGTTTGGGATGACCAGTAATTGAATTCAATTTCAAAAGCCAATTAAACTAAAATTTTATATTTAACTTATTTAAAACTATAAAATATTAAAATTATAAATATAAAAATCTACCTACATTGGCAAACAGAGCCTAAATTGGACTTTGTTATATGTTATAACAAGAAAATGTATACATTATAAGACGGTAAGGAAATGATGGTATACAAAGGTTAGGGAGTTGGGGTACAAGTAACTGTTTCATGCAATGTGTGTGACCTTCCTTAACAATAGGGAAACTGCTTTTTCATAACAAGTGTAACAACTTTGGCATATCCAAGTCAATTTCCTCCAAATTCATCGATATAGAATGTAAAAGAAGCTTTTTTGTCTTTCTATATAGTAAAAGAAGTTTTTTTTTTGTCATAAATGATGTTGAATAAATGAGAAATGTTGAAGTTTTTTTTTTAAAAACTAATCATCACTTGAGTAAAAATAATCTTTATAGAAGATTTTTTTTATAAAAAAACTAATCATCACTTGAGTAAAAATAATCTTTATAAAAAATTAAAAAGTTTAATCTAACATTATCTAATCAATTATTTGTGAATATTTTGAAAGTAGAAAACCAATTATCATTTTTAAAATAAACACTTGAGTATTTGATTAAAAAAATCAACACCTGAGTAAACACAATATACAATGAAAACAACAAATTATATTATATTCATAAGCTTCGCCAAATATTTTTAAATTAAAAATTTCCAAAAAAAGACTCCATATATAAAGATAATTTATTATATATACAACATCTAATGCTATAAATTTTTAATTTATGGATAAATAAGTACTCCGTATAATAGTAAGATGCATGCTCTACCATAATTTCAATTTCCGACAATAAAAAAAATAGTGTATAGAAAAATAAAACTAAAATTTTAAGAGGGAAATGCACAAACTAACCCAAAAAACCGAAAGTATTGCAAGGTTAACCCAACCCGGTTTATAATTGGGTTAAACCGGATATCTGGGGAACCCGGGCAGCCGGTAGCAGGTAAGGACGGTGGGGGCCAGTTGTGCAGTGTGTGACACCTCAGAGGAGAGAGGCAGAGAGGGCGAGAAAAGGAGGGGGAGAGAGAGAGGAGGAGGAGGGAAAAAGCAAGTCTCATCTGTAGATGAGAGAGAAAAAGCAATTAGGAAAGGACAGGAGGGGGAGAGAGAGGGAGAGAGAGGGAGAGGAGTAAAAAAGAAAAGTAAAGTTGCAGAGGAGAGAGAGATCAGTGAGGATATGAGAGAGAGAGAGAGAGAGAGAGAGATGGAAAAGTCCTCTCTCCTCTACGACGTAACTGTTGCTTTTTCACTTCGAAGAAGCAATTGGGCGGAAGTTTATTTGCAGGTTGACGTGTAAGCAGTTAGTTTTAACTGGACACCCAACGCAAAACGACATGACACATATTGGAATCGACTGGACAAGAGTTATCGGAGAAATAGATTCACCGTCGACTTCGGATAGAAAATGGGCAAGCATGCTTTCGATAAAGGTTATGCGAGAGGTGTCTCTCAAATCCGAAGCAAATTTACCCATTTTCTATTTGAAGTCGATGGTGAATCTATTTCTCCGATAGCTCTTTTCCAGTCAATTTCAATATTTGTCATGTCGTTTTGCTTTGGGTGTCCAGTTAAAACTAACTGCTTACATGTCAAACTGCAAATAAACCCCCGCCCAATTGCTTCTTCTTCGATGGTTTTTTATCTGAAACTTAAGATTTAATTCAAATTATATTAATGTCCTCTCACTATCACTCTTTCATCTCTCTCTGTCCTATCCTCACTAATCTCTCTTCTCTCTGCAACTTTACTTTTCTTTTTCACCTCTCTCTCTCTCTCTCTCCCTCTCCCGTCCTCTTTCTCCTCTACAGACTTTCTCTCTCCTCTGTAGATTTTCTCTTGCTTTCCTCTCTCTCTGATTTTTTTATCGAAAGCAAACTTACCCATTTTCTATCCAAAGTCGATGGTGAATCTGATTGTTTATCAAAAGCAAACTTACCGTCACTCTTCCTCCCTCTATCTCTGTCATTGTCTGATCCCCTCTGTCCTCTCTCTTTTTACTGCCTGGGCTTAGGGGGGAAGGCGACAATGGAACCAAAGAAATATTGAACAACACGCAAGACAGGAAACAACCATAGAGTGTCTAATAGAAAATCATTGAGTGTCCAGTAGAGTACCAAATGGTGTCCAGTAGAGTACCAAAGGGTGTCCAGTAAGAAACCACATAGTGGAAAGTTGTTATATTGTTCATTCATCAATAAAAAAACAAAGCGGTTCACCAAGCCTCTGCGAGGGCTCCTCCACTTCGATTCCACCTCCTCTACTCCAAATCCGGCCTCCCCTCACCTCGAATTGACCTAGAAAAGCCATCAGAACGAAGGTGAAGGACGAAGGCATCCAAGCGGACGATTGCTTCATGTGGACGATTGCTTGTAACTCAAAGTCCAATCGTCAATTCTAGTTACAAGAATTCACTCGTTATAATAATTTTAGGTATAAGTAATTAGTTACAAGAATCAAATATATTACCTACAACAAATTAGTAACAATAGTGATATTGTGTTGATTACAATTATAATTACATATCAAACGTTTCCACATTCAGAGCAAACTTTGTAAGCTTTTATAAGGTTCAACCGAATATACGTCGAGGTAGTTTCGAATTTCACATGATAGGTTGAGTTATAAACATGACATCTGACTACTACAAACATGACAGAAATCAAAGTGTCGACAAATCCATTAAATGTTCAAAGGTATCGCAAGATTAAACATATCCAAATCGCCTTACTCCTGGTATTTCGTATTTCACATAGCCGTTCCCCGATTTCCCCAATTTCTCCAATCCCCCCATTCCCCCAATTTCCCCATCTAACTACAACCAATATCTCCATTTTCGAGGTGTGTGGCCTGTTTGATGTCCGCTTCTTCTTCTCATCTGCAGACTTGCTCTTGTTCTTCTTCGAACTCCTTCCTCTTCTTCCTTTCGTTTTCGATTTTTAGAGAGGGAGAGATATAGAAACTTTCGGCCTCCCCCTAGCTTCCCCTTTGTAAACCACCCTCTCTCTAATTGACAGTTGAGTTGATAGAAAAACCTGTCAATTCTCTCCCCCCCACACGTCTCACTCTCTCTCCTCCATAACTGAAGCCGGTCTCTCCCTCAATTGTAACCGGCTGGGGTGCAATTTTTAAAGGATTAGGGTTAACCTTTTACAATTAATATGGATAGGGGATAGGGGGTGCAACCCAACTGGTTTTTGGGTTAGTTTTGCAAATGGCCCAAATTAAAACCTTACACGCTTAATTTAAGGAATAACTAAAATATGAAATGAAAAAGTCTAAAAAATCAAATAGATAAATAAATAATCTTTATAAAAAGGTAAAGAGACTAATTTTATAAGTACTAATACACATTCAAAAGAAGATAAAAACTATAATGAAATATTGAAGATTTACAAAAGAAAATAAATAATTTTTTATAAGAAATTAAATAGACTAAAAAAAAATAAATAATCTTTATAAGAAGTTAAAGAGACTAATTTTATAAGTATTAATTAATACACATTCAAAGGAAGATAAAAAGTATAATTAATGTAAATAAAAAAATTGTTACTATTTGTAAAAAAGTGTTTTAGTTTAAAGTATATATAAAATCTTCAAAATTTTAAAATATTATTAATAAACATGGTAGCAGAATAAAAAATTTACGTTTTTATTTGAATTTAATAAGAGTTTAATACGCGAGTAGAAAATATAATAATCTTATTACAATTACATTTTATGTGGTAACGTAAAGTATTTAAGGTCATTTATTAAAATATTATTAGCTTAAACATATATCAAATTCTTTGATATTAAAAAATTGATAGACCCGTGCGTAGCACGGGGTAGCCCACTAGTTTCTAGTGTAAGTAACGCACCTATGTCTCCTATATATAAATTATTAATCCCATGTTTTGCGTTAAATGCTTACTTTTTTATTTTGCCCTTTTTCCAACGGAAAAATTGAAGAAGACGAAGAGGAGGTGGTGGTTGTTAAAGACTACAGGGATGGAAGCGTTGAACCATTTCGGAATGCTTCACCGGAAAGAACTTGTGGGTAGTACTCATAGGTCCCTGGTTCGAACCCCGGAATGACCGCTCTTTATTTATCTATTCAAGGATGAAAGCGTTGACTGTTTGGTTATCACAATTTAATACGGAGTAGTGTTATTTTTGACAAATAAAGGAAGATTGAAAATCAAAGGGGATATAGAAAGGAGGAGTTCTTGGGAATGATTGTGTTTGCTATGAAATCATTTCCGAGTTACCCTAAGAGATATTGGGGTGTTTAAAAAGGAGAAAAATAAGAAACTTACTAATAAAATAAGGAAAAGTCTACATTTACACCTAGTGTAAAAGTAAACATTTTACACCACCAATCAAAAAGCAAGATTCCCACCCACATATCTAAAAGTAAAAGTGATTCAAAAAGTAAAAGTAAAAGTAATTTCACAATTACCATTATTACTTAGTTATTATTTTAAAGACAGTAATAAACTAGATGATACGGAGTATACGTTATTCAAAAAAAAAAAAACTAGATGATATATAGGAATATTTTCTTTTTATTTTTTTAAAAATAAATTAAAAGTACAACAATATAAAATCATACATTAAGAAAAAAAAAGGATGTCAATCATTACGTGTAATTCTAACAAAGACGCCAATCACTCGTATTAAGCAAAAAAAAATTGTAAAAGAGTACTTGTTAAAAAAAAGACGTAGTAAAAGAAACGTTACATTATACGGAGTATTGTTTTGCCCGCAATATTATTCAATGTATTATACACCCTCCGTTCATTAATAAGTGTCGTTTGACTTTTCAACACGTTTTTTAAGGAGCTAAAAACTATATAAAATATTAAATTTTTAAAAATAATTTTAAACTTATAACTAATATGTATAAAATTATTTAAAAAAATCAATTAAAAACTTTATATTTTATATAGTTTTTAACTCCTTAAAAAACGTGTCAAAAAGTCAAACGTCACTTATTTTTGAACGGAGGTAGTATATAATTATAGGGGTGGGCATGGGACGGGACGGGATTGGAGTAATCCCGCGTATTTTTTACGGGACGTGATTGAAATATATTTTTTAATCCCACCGGGTCTTATCTCTCGCGGGGCAGGACGGGATCAGACTGATCCCTCGTAAAAAAATTTCAAAATAATCCAATAAAAATGGCTTTTATCTTTTGATAGAAATTAAATTTATTAATTGAATATATTTTATTAACTGAGTATTATATAATTTATATATATACACTCAGCCGATAATACTACGTATAATCATAAATAATACTCCCTCTGTTCGGCAAAACTTGTCGTTTTAGAGTTTTGTTTTTGTTCGGAAAAACTTGTCATTTTAGGTATTTTTGTTTCTACTTTACTAAAATGCTCTTGATTTGATTGATGTGTTGTGAGTTGTAGTTTTTGATAAAGTAAAAAGTGGAGTAATAAGTGAGGGTAAATTAGTAAAAAATGAGTGTAATTATTAGCTTTATTAAAAGTTGTGTGGAGAGTTAAAATGACAAGTTTTGCCGAACGGAGGGAGTACAGAGTATCAAATTGACAAATTCAGTAGCTTTTTAAATTCAGTAGGTTTTCAAATTGTGTGGGTTTTATAATCACTACGGTTATGCAATTATTTATCGCTTCTTTGTACCTCGTAAAAATACGAATTCCACTGAAAAATCTCACAATTATCGTTCAATGTACACATTAAAGCGATCGATTCAACTGAATAATTCTTAAAATCTACTTTTCCGCCATGACTATACAATTATTCATCGTTTCTGTTTACCTCGTAAAAAAAATAATTCCACTGAATAATCTTTCAATTATCATTCAACGACGTGTTAAATTGACCGATTCAACCGAATAATTTTAAAAATTTACTTATTCACAACGGTTATATAATTATTCATCGTTACAGTATATCTCGTAAAAAAAGGAATTCTATTGAATAATCTCACCATTATTATTCAAGGTACATATTATATAGAATAATAACCTCCTTCAACATATATTTTTGTGCATCCCAATCGATTTTGTGGATCAAATTAGTGGTTTGTATTGATCTCATTTTAATCTTTATATAAAAAAAAAATTGAATTGGATACGTACCATTTTTGATTTGGTTGTCCCTAGTATCTCCAACTAATTTTTAAATAAAAACCGTAGAGGCCATATTTTCTTTCAACTCAATTTATTTTAAAATTCATGTGAGACCCACCATGAGAACAAAAATCACCACATTGAACTTCCATCACACGCGCAGCCCATGGAGAGTTGCTGAATTTGCCACGTTGGGTCCCACCATTTATTTATTTTTTAAAATTAAAAAATCCCTTTTAATCTAGTTCATCTATTCAATTTGATCAATGATTCATATTTGTGTACAAAGTACACCCTAAGACTTGTGAACAAAAGATCCATACTCTCTCTCTCTCTCTCTCTCTCTCTCTCTCTCTCTCTCTCTATATATATATATATATATATATATATATATATATATATATATATATATATATATATAGTTTATGTATATGAGGAACGAGACAGGATTTGCGAGACGAGAACTTTCTGTCTCGCCTCCCGTCCCTCGTATTTTTTGCGGGGCAAAATTGGGACGGGATTATATATTTATCAAAATCCCACCGGGATCGGAACGGGATCGAGACGAAATGTGGGACGGGACGAGATTTGCAGGATTTGGGCCCACCCTTATTCAATTTAATCATACTCCCTCCGTTCAACAGAACTTGACGTTTTACTATTCATGCACGTTTTTTTAGGAGCTAAAAACTATACATAAAATATCGATTTTTTAAATAAATTTTTTTAACAATTTCGTAGTTATTATTAATAAGTACAAACTTGTTAAAAATTTTTTTAAAAAAATGAATAATTTATATAGTTTTTATCATTCTAAAAAAGCGTGCGTGAATAGTAAACGACAAGTTTTGTTGAACGGAGGGAGTATTATATATTGTAGTTTTTTTAAATAAAATGAAAACTTGTATTGGATGAGACCCAAATGGGTGGGTGATGAGAGGGGAACATAGGTTATCATGAGCAATAAAAGAACGAAGAGCTAGACTTATAGGCTTGGTTACTTTTTACATAACTTTTTTGCCACATGTCATATTAGTATTTGTAGTGTAAAATTAAGGAATGATGTGATGGGTTTACTAGTAAATAACCCTTAAAAACTCAAGAAAGAAAGAAGGTGGGGGACATGAGTGAGGGTAGGGGTGTGCAGAAAAACCCGAAACCGAAAACAGGACACAAAAACACGACGACACGACACGAAAAAACCCGAAACCGAAAAAACACGACACGATAATGACACGAACCGAGAAAACACGGCTCTAAACGGTTCGTGTTCGGGTCGGGCAAATCGCCTTGTCGGGTACCCGACACGAACCGTTTAATTTTTTAATTTTTTTTAATTTTTTTAGATAGGTAGTATAGTACTAGTAAAGGTAGAATCATGTAGAAACAATAAGTTTCATTAGCTCAGTTGGTTCAAAGGGAAGCGCAAGTTCTAGGATAGACAGAGAGATCCGAGATCGATTCCCTCTCCCAGCGCTTTTTTTTTTTTACTTTCGGGCCCTCCTGATTAATTTTTTTTTTACTTCCGGGCCCTCCTGATTAATTAAGTTTTTTGTTTTCATTTTCTTTCGACTCCAGTTCTTATTGCAATTCCAGACACAAACAACCCTAACTCAGTTCACCAAAAAAAAAAAACAACCTTAACTCTTAACCCTCTCAAATCTCAATCTGAATTTCATTCGCCCTAACTCTCAATCGACATTCCAAATCACTAAATCAGATCTAAAATCGACTTTCGTTGTTCATGTGACGCTAGATCCGAAGAGGCTCGGGTCCAATTGAGCACGATTCCAACTCCTGGTTGTCATCGCAGAAGAAATCAAATTTGGCAATGATGAAGGAGAAGGTTGTGTTCTATCCTCCAATCACTACTACAATTAAGCCCTATTGTTACACTTTATTGTGGCGGTTAATGTAATGTGGCGGTTTTTGAAGCGGTTTAGGCTATTGTGGCGGTTATAGTAGTGGTTTTAATCATGGTTTATCATAATACCTATTGTGGCGGTTATAAAGACTCTAATGTGGCGGTTTTATGACCTATTGTGGCGGTTTTTTAAAACACTTTTTCCCTACCTATATTGTTGCAGATAATTGGACCTATTGTGGCGGTTTTGTAAAACACTTTTTCCCTACCTATATTGAAGTGGATATTTGGACCTATTGTGGCGGTTTAGAAACTTGTACATTTCGCGCCATCCAAACGCGCCATAGTTTATTTCTTTAATTATGAAGCTAAATCCTTAAATACTTTTTTAAAAAATTAATACAATTTATTTTTGATAATAAAATAATACAAATAAATTATAATAAGCAATTCATTTTCTAAAAAAAAACAATTACGGAGTATATTTTTAATGGTAATAAACTAAAGCAACTATTCAAATTTTATTTTTTTAAAAAAGTGTAAGCAATTGCAGTATATTTTTAATATAGAAAAAATTAAAGCAGCTACTAAATTACCTTTTGATTTCTAAAAATCAAAGCTTCCATCAGACCCTCACCGTCTCACGCCATTTGCAACTGTCGAAGACCTGCTTCACCAAAGTTTGGATTTCGAAGATGGCGTGGGCAATTTCACACATTGAAGAGGGTGTGGGCATCCGAATTAGTTCAGTTGGCGACTACTTTGAGCATCCGAATTAAGGGCGTGTGCAAGCATCTCAGATGGCGAGTCGAAGAGGGTGTGGACGACGACTTCGGGCGGTAAGTTTGGCCTAGATTCCGATTTTGTTCAATTGGTTAGTAATTGTTTTTGAATTTGGGGTGCTCATGAAGAAATATGACAAGGATTCAATTCCTTTCCTACTTTATATTTAGCGATTGCTTTTGGATTGAATTAGGGTTATGACAATTCCGAATTTGCTTTAGGAATTCAAACAGGTCCGAACACTGTAGGGAGATCATCAAATGCAAACAAATTAAGCTCATTGTAGATTCCATAGGCGCCATATGGAAACCTGACAATGTCTTCATTTTCATCTTTCTCCTTGCAATTAAAATAAGGAGTAAGATTCAGGAAATGCTTAGACCACTGTTCGTTACATTTACAAACCTTGTTGTTGGATGACTTAAGATAATTGAATGAAATGATTTTTGCTCAAAAAAAAAACATTCAGCACCAAATCATACCAATATTTAATTATTTACCAATTATTAGTGGCAGGGTTCATCCATTTTTATAATGACTAGTGCACATTGCACTGAATCCCATGATATCATGAACTTGGAAGCCAAAACGCCAAAGATGGATGTGTTCTCTGGGTTTTCTATATTGTTTTTCTTAATAAGAAATTGTTGTGATAAATGCTTAATATTATCAGGTATAATGGAGGAGAATAGACTTAACTCTGCACAATGGCATTGCAATTTTTATGGAGTGCATATCGCATTAGCCATTGCTTCTATTGTTCTGCATTTAGTTTACCAATCTATACAAGAATTTTAGTATATTAACTACACCTGTTAGCTAGAGGCCTACACAGTTACATTGCAGTTTCCGTGATATCCTGTTTGGCTAGTTGAGTGTGTTTTCTAATATGTTAACTACACCATCTAATGGTTGCTTCGCTCTTCTGATTTATGTGAATTAGGTTGTTTGCCTATTTTAATCCACTCTGTAATCTGTATTCTGTAATGCACTTTCTCTGTTACAGTGATTATTGGAGAAATTGCTAACTTCGCCGCATATGCATTTTCACCTGCTATTTTGGTACTGCCTCTCGGTGCACTCACCATTATCATTAGGTATTGCAGTATTTTGGTAACGATCTCAATTAATTGAGATTGAGAACGATTTCTCTCCCTCCCTGGATCCTACCAGGCTCCCATCGAAATTTCTCTACCAGATCTCAGATCTGAGGCCGAGGATAGAGATGAAGAGATGGAAGGCGACATTGCTAGGAGACGAGATCTGCAACTAAGATGAAGGAGAAGTTTGTGTTCTATCCTCCAATCGAGATCGAGAAGATTGAGAACAATTTCGCTCCCTCCATGGATCCTACCAGGCTCCCATCGAAGTTTCTCTGCGATATCTCAGATATGAGGCCGGGGAAGGAGATGAAGAGATGGAAGACGACAGGGCTAGGAGACGAGATCTGCAACTAAGAGGTACGTCAGTCCACCACTTTGGATGAGGAGCAGAGATGAAGATTTCAAGGACGTTGTGGAAGACCGGGTTCATCTGAAGGCAGCCATGGCGAAAGATCTGAACAGAGAGACGAAGACCTAGCAAAGAACAGAAAAAAAAAATATGGTTTGTGTCGGGTACCCGGGTATCCGAAACGGAACCGGATACCTTAACCGTGTCGGGTACCCGGGTTTAAATGGTTCGTGTACGGTTCGGGGTATTTGGGATTAACGGTTCCGGGTACCCGACACGATTAACCGGTTCGTGTCGGGTAGCCGGTTATGCACACCCCTAAGTGAGGGGATAGGAAAGAGAAAGAGAGGGGTTTGGGTATGTAGTGTGGCTATTTTTAATTTTATCTTATTTAGTTTATAATAAAATGAGTTTTAGGGATGTGAGTAAAAAATTAAATTGAGTTTCTTAAGGAGAGAGAAAGATAAAAATGAGAGTTAAGGAACCGAATTGGGTTCCACGGATGCGGATGCTCTTACATTCTTCAAAATTTCAAACCTTCATTAAGCTGGCCAACAACCCATGTACTCAAGTAGGACAAACTCTGCCATGATTTGCCTCAAAAATATGAAAGTTCCACCCCTTTTTGCCCTAGATTTGATTTGCTTAATTATTGTTATTTTATTATATTCTCTCTCTCCATTTAAAAATATAAGTCTTTTAACTTTTCAACATTCTGAGTATTTATAAAGAATTAAAAACTAAATAAAATTTAAATTTTTTGTTTATATTTTTACAAAATTTTATATACATATTACTAAGAGAAAATTTGTGTCACAAACACTATTTTCAGCTTAATCAGCGGAGTGTCCAAGGTCTTGGACAAATCGGAGAAATGTCCATCCTAATTTTTTAAAATAAACAAATCCTAAATTGGAGAAATTGGGGACTCATGATAGTGTAGGAGCATTGATAGGTAAAGGTTATTTCTTTAAGTAGAAGGGATAACTGGATATGAGAATCAGGTGACAAGTCGAATATACGGAAGAAATAACGTTTATTTGCTAAGAGTTAGGGAGTCAATGCTACTCGCTCGATATGCAAGAGTTTAGGGAATTAGATGGTGTGTCGGAGAGGCCGGATTATCTATTCATGTGCCTAAACCGACCCTAGGATAATTGCATAACTATTTTTTTATTAGGAAAGAATTCGGGCGAGCGCACTCTGCCCGACAGCATCCTTGCGGATGAGGTCTTTAAGACCAGAATCATTGTAAATATCGACACCCCGTGCAGAATGGAAAAGATGTGTAACCTCATCAGCCACTCTATTGCCTAAGCAGGGAATATGAAAGAAGGAAACTTCTTTCATAGTCGATAATAGGAGTTTAATATCTGACAATATAAGCTCAGTTTCCCAAAGACATTTAGTATGTTTGTTTAAGTAGTTTATGATTATGCTCGAATCACCTTCGATGTGGATTTTATCTATGGAAAGTTGGATAGCATGCTGGATTCCAAGTTTCAGCGCTAGCGCTTCAGCTTTAAGAGTGCTTTTTCCCAAGTTTTTTATAACAGATGTGATGGGTCGACCTTCCCAGTCACGAATTATAGCTCATGTTGAACTGTCATTATTTAATTTTGTAGATCCATTGAAGTTAAGCTTAAACGTCCCCCTTGGGGGTTTACGCCACTTAGTACATCTTACCATTATTCTTTTTGGCACTGAGATAGTTGGAGTTGTGTGTGAGTACGGGAGAGTTCTCATATATGATCTCCTCATATTGAGACATTTTCTTCCAGTTTTGGATGTGCATTTTAACAATTTATAAAGCATTATCTTTTGCAGGGATGGGAACTTGTTGGAACACATATTGGTTCCGAATGTACCACGCTGACCACCAAACAAAAGCAAGCTCCACCTTAGCTGAATGGCTAAGATGGTTTCCTATGATCGAAATGATAGATTTTATATCCTGAGAGTGATAAGTCATGCTGGATACAGTTGAACTTAACTATTGAGGAAATTGATAGAGAGAGCGCACAAAGGGGCACTGAAACATAAAGTGAACTTCATCTTCAATCGCATCATTGCACATACTACAAGTGGACGGAACCGAAACTCCACGGTTGGCAAGCCTTACGGCGGTCGGAAGACCATTCTGAAAAACCTTCCATAGAAATTTTTTTATCTTAGGTGGAACGTCTACTTTCCAAATCCAGGCGTTGGCGTCTAAGCTAAAGGATGATTCTGTTGTGAGTAGTTTGTATGCACTTGACATAGTGAACCAGCCAGCTCTATTCGGCCACCAATATAGCCAATCCTCGAAGGAGGATATAGGAAGGGGAATGTCCAAAATTTCTTGGACTATACTAGGAGGAAGCACAAAACTTAGTTTCTCCCTCCATCATCTCCCGCCCATAATGTAGTCACTAACAGTTTCTTCTATATTATCAATTCGGGGACAATTAGCTCTAGAATGCAGAGCTGAGGTTGTAATCCAGTTGTTTGACCAAAATTTTATAGATTTTCCATTCCCAACCGACTATATAAGCCCCGATTTGAATTTCTCAATAAGCGTAACCAATTTGGCCCATTGCCAGAAGGAGTCACCGTCTTTCTTATACTCAAGGATGTTTTCTGATCGTAAGTACTTATATTTGATCACCGTTACCCAAACATTGTTTGGTTTGACCAATATTTTCCACAAGAGTTTCATTTGTAGGGCCTCATTCATTTCTTTCGATTTCCTAAGCCCCAATCCTCCACACTTTTTTGGTCGACGAATCCTATCCTAGCTTATAAGAGGTCGGTGTTGAATATATTTGTTCCAAAAAATGTCCTATTAATTTGATCAAGTTCTTTGTGAATTGAAGCGGGTAGCATGAAGTTTTGCATCGTGTGCATCGGTTTTGCCGATAAGTTGGAATTGATAAGTATTGCACGACTCTGTTGTGACAAGGCGATAGCCCTCCATTTACTTAGTTGTTCTTTAGATTTGCAAATGACATCTTCAAATGTATGTTTGTTGACTCTTCCATTAATAATCGGACAACCGAGATATTTTTCCAATGAGTTCTCGTTTGGAATATTCAAGCAATTGCGAAGCTCAGCGATCCTAGCTTGTGGAATGCCTTTTGTGGCTTGGAAGCTAGATTTATGATAACTAACCTTTTGTCCTGAAACTTTACAATACGAATCAATAATTTTCCTAATTTTATTACCTACTTCCACACTACCTTTTGTAAAAATGATTATGTCATCAGCAAATGATAGAAAAGGAACTCGGGAGCCGTTTCTCCTGAAGGTAAACCCAATAGGGCTACCACTCATTTGATTCCGATGAGAGTTTGCGTGCAAGAATTTCGGCACCTAGAATAAACAAGAAGGGGGACAAAGGGTCCCATTGTCTAAGACAATGAGAGGGGAGGAACAATTCTATGGGACCATTGTTTACTAGTACGGAAAATGAGACAGACGTTACACACTCCATAATCCAAGATATATATAAAAGTATTATGAAACCCAAACTTTTCTAACACTTTTTTAGTAAAGTTCTAGTCTACTCTGTCATACGCCTTTTCCATATCTAATTTTATTGACAGCCAACCCTCACGACCCCTACGTGATCGGAAAGAGTGGAAAATTTCATGGGCTATTAACACATTATCTTGAATAGCCCTATAAAAAACGAAAGCGCCTTGTAAGGGGTGGATCGACCTACCAATAATTGTTTTGATTCTTTCTGTTAGGATTTTTGATATGATCTTATATATAGTTGAGCATAAACTAATCGGGAGGTAGTGACTAGTAGTAGTAGGATTTTCACACTTTGGAAGAAGGGAAATAAACGAGTGGTTTATTTGTTTAAGGATTTTTTTCGAGTGGAAAAAACCCTTAACAGCCCTAATTATGGACATACCAACAATATCCCAATAGTTTTTGTAAAATTCGGCAGTGAAGCCATAAGGTCCAGGGGATTTATTATTACCCAAATTGAATACTGCAGACTTAATTTCTTTATTAGAAGAATGTCGAATGAGAAAGTCATTCTCCTTCATGGTTATCGAGGGATGAATCAAGTTTAGCATATTATTTAAAAGCCTATCATCAATAGACTCCTTCTTAAATCTTCTTTCGAAATCACCTTTTAATTTATTTCATTTCTGACATTTTCCTCCCATATTATTAATGTGCCTTCGATGTTAGTTATATTACGAATTTGTTTCCTATGTCTTCTAACATATGCTATGCGATGAAAATATGAGGTGTTAAAGTTCGAAAGCTTTAAATGCTTTGTTTTGTCCCTTTGATTCCAAAAGGTTTTTTAGAAAAGGAGAAGCTTATCCTTCTTTCTAATCAGACACTTCTCTCTGTCATTGTTTGCTTGCATGTTACCTACTGAATGTGAAGATTGGATATTAAGCAGTTCATTCTCCACATCAGTCAGTTGACGAAAAATATTACCAAAAGTCGTCTTGTTCCATTCCTTCGCTTTTTTCTTTAAATTTTTTTGTTTGAACATAAGTTGAAACATAGTAGAGCCGGGCGCCAAGCTTGTTTAACTATGTTCCGAAAATCCTTCATTTGAAGCTATGCATTCTCAAACTTAAACGACAGAGCCTTAAATATGGGACTATCGTCAAGCATTATAGATATGAGACAATGATCCGATAATGAAAAGGCCCCATTTTTAGTGACTAGGTTAGGGAATTTTTGAATTATCTGATGATGAACAAGTACACGATCCAGTTTTTCTCGGAATTTATTCTCCTCTTCGGCATTCTTTCTCCATGTGAAAGATTCCCGAACGTAAGGAGATCCAAAAGTGGTCTTGTTCCATTCCTTCGCTTTTTTCTTTAATTTTTTTTGTTAATTTGAACATAAGTTGAAACATAGCAGAGCCGGGACAAGAGGCAGGCCATGCTTGTTTAACTATGTTCCGAAAATCCTTCATTTGAAGTTATGCATTCTCAAACATAAACGGTGGAGCGTTAAATATGGGACTGTCGTCAAGCGTTATAGATATGGGACAATGATCTGATGATGAAAATGCCCCATTTTTAGTGACTAGGTTAGGGAATTTTTTTAATTATCTGATGATGAACAAGTACACGATCTAGTTTTTCTCTGATGTTATTCTCCTCGATCTTCGACATTCTTTCTCCATGTGAAAGGATTCCCGAATGTACTTGTCTTTACTACATAAAATTTCATTTAGGTCTCCAATCACAATGCACGAAATAAGTGAAACATTAACGATTGAGGTAAGGGTTTCCCAGGAGGAGTTTTTCTCATGAGGGATCGGTGGGGCATACACAAATAACAGGAGAGCCCTAAACCTATCATTCACATTTTTGTAGCGAAGTCCTATAACTCGGGGTAAGTGAATGTCTACCGTAATAATTTCATTTGAAAGCTGGTAGGATTTTCATAAGACCCCTAATCCACCTTATCTGCCAGTAGCAATCGACCGGATAGCCTCATCGAAGCCAGCTGTTCGCCAAAGTTTATCTTCCGAGATTGATTCTGATTTAGTTCCTGCTAATGCCATCATATGAATATGGTTGTTTTTACATAATGTGTTGATTTCAGTCCAAAAGGTCTTTTTCCTTATTCTTCTACAATTCCAAAAGGAAATCTTCTTCTGTAACCATTTGAGATATGAAGACAAAGTTTAAGTGTCCTCATATCGAAATGCAAAGGTACTGCCAGTTTGATATATAGATGAATATAATTTGCTTATTAACCGATTTTCCACAGCCAGATAAACAACACTAGGTCTAGGAAATGGCCAAGTCCAAAAGTTGATTTCAATGCAGCAACTACACCATTGATGTAGGCCAAAGACCATTAAGCCAATGATAATATATTTATCATTGTTGAGAATGTAAGTGAAGCTATATTATTCATCATATCATATTCTTATATCTCAATCATTGCTAGCCTAGATTCATATTTCTTTCTACTATTGCTTCATTGTTTTGCATTGCATACGTGTTTAAGAGTCGTACGTGTTCTTCGTGGGATCGACCCCTTGCTTTACTCTATGTTACCTGTTAGTTAATTAAGTGGGCCTTGGTACTATTTGAGTGTGTGTTATCCTTCTGTATGATGTGTAAAGTGATGCCCGTCTTGGGATTGGAGGTCTTGCCATGGGTCAGTAGGAAACACCCTCTCGGCCTAGTCGGGGCAAGGGTGTGTACAATCCGACCCCCAGCCCCTGATTTGAAGCGGGATATACTGGGCTTGTTGTTGTTGTTGTTGGTACTATTTGAGGATAATTAAACCACAACATTTAATTATCTACCAATTTTTATTACCTTATAAGTCTTAAAAGGTAAACTCATGATTGCAAGAGAAACCTTAGACCATGTGCAACTAGGGGTGGAATTGGTACATTGCCGATTCTTTTTTTCGTTTACCGTGTACCAACCAATTTGAATTGGTAATCTTAAAATCCGAACCATTACCAACCACTAAAGGGGTTGTACCAACTTAATTGGTTAGCAATTAAGTTGGTTGGTACATGTTGGTAATGGTATTTTACCATGTTTTGAGTGTTAATGAAAAAATATACAAATAGTCAAATACAATACAGTTTAATTAAAACTTATAAGTGATTTAGTACAATTCAAGTACCAACAACTATAAATACTTAAATTGTTCATGTATTTAAGCACTAAATCAAAATAAAAACTTGAATATTCCCGACAATATTCAAAATAATATGTTCATGTACTTTTAAATAAAGTTTAGGTTTTAGTCTGAACCGAGGTCGAGCTAGTTCCTCTATTGATTAAAATCATTTTATGAAAATAACAAATACAAAAAGAAATCAAGTTAATAGGTAATACTTAAAATAAAAAACAGTAAAACAATATACACTTTTTGAGCCCTAGCATAACATAGGTAAATGAACTTAGATCTCAGAGGGTAACCGTCATTAAAGGGAAGAAGCCGAATGGTGGAAAACCTAAGGCTAGGCTTTTTTCTCTCTCTTTATTTCCCTAATTAAATTTTAGTATTTTACATAAAAAGTTATGGACTTACATTAAAACTTAAAACAATTAAAATATAAATTAAAAAATCCTAAATATATATTGGTAGGAATTGGTTGGTAATTATCGTACCAATCAATTTCAAATCGGTTGGTAATGGTAATACCAATTTTTCCATTTCAATTACCGTTACCGTACCGACTTCTGAAACTTGGTTCGGTATACCATACCAATTAAATTGGTAACCAACTTAATTGGTTACCAATTTAATTGGTTCGGGTGGCACGTGTTGGTTCGGTTTTCGTGGGAATTTTTACCCAGTCCTATGTGCAACCATGGGTTTTACTTACCTTATAGGTCTTAGAAAGTAAACTCATGGTTGCAAGCCAAACCTTAAGGGAAGAGGTTAGAAGGGGTTACCCCTTCCCACTAAGGTAACATCTTCCACCACAAGGGGCCCCCACCATTTTATTACTATATTTATTTGATGTATTAATTATTCAAATGTATTTATAATATATATTTATTATTGTTATTTTCAAATAATAATTATACCATTAATTTTATTTTATTTTTCTCCATAGTTTGAGTATAATTTTTTCCTATATATACTTATCTTGACCTATTATATTGTTTGCACTTTTTTTTCATATTCCATTTTCATACATTAATGTAATTATTTTTGTTATTTGCTTATAATATAATGTTATTATTATTTTTATTTTTCATCAAATGTAATAAAAAAAATATTAATATCAAACACTTTTTAATTTTATTTATAAATAAAACTAATGAGATGGAAAAAGTAATGGAACAAGGTTACCCCATGGTTGTAAGGTTACCCCATGGTTGTAGAAAAAGTACAAAATTATTTAAAGAAAAAAATAAATGAAGTGTCAAATGATGATAAGAGGGTGAAAATAAAAAAGGGGAAGAGGTAACTCCATGGTTGCTTATGCTCTTTAGGAAAGAGATTGGAAGGGTTTACATCTCTCTACCAAGGTAACACCTTCCCTTTTTTTTTAAATACACAAGTGACCCACTACATCTTATTCATGATTAATTTAGTATATTAGTAACTCAAATGTATTAATAATATATATATATATATATATATATATATATATATATATATATATATATATATATATATATATATATATATATTGATTAGGTAAAAATTCGAAGGTCAGACAGGCCTGACTCTTCGAGAGGCCGACAAAGTCGGCAGACGGCGAACCGTCTAACAGAACAAACTAAAAACAGCAATACAAATAACAAACGAAATGAACCAAACAGAAATAAACTCTACAACAAAACGTTCTAAGAAGACCAAACACCCAAAAAGATGAGGAAGCCGTCGAAGAACGCAGCCAAGCACCACAGAACAGTAGCACCGCGGGCCAGTAGTACAGCATGACACTATCTCCTGTGGGTAGTGCAGACGAACTCCAAGGAACTCTATCCCGGATACGGAGTCGCCCTGAGCGCACCACCTCGACCCCAGCCAGACCCGACTACAGACTCCACACCCCCCTCAACCAAGCAAAAGATCTCTTAGAAACATCGGAAGCAGAGCCGCAAACTGCTCGATACAAAACGCCAACAAGCTTTCACCTACAGAAATATCGACAAGCCCTTTCGGGATTTTCTCAAACCATTTTGGGTGGTTATACTCAAAACCCTTTGGGAATACCCTTTCGGGATCAAACCCAAACGGGATTTAGACTCCCCTTTCGGGTGGGTTTACACGTATTAATAATATATTGTATGTGTGTGTATTTTTTATTATTTTAATATATAAAATATACCATTTATTCTATTTTATTTTTCTTCATAATTTGAGTATAATTGTTTCCTATATATATATAGGGTCGTGCCAATCAAATTGAGGACCCGGTACGAAAACTAAAATTAATCATATTAACTAATTACTATTTTATATTTATTTAATTTATAATGATATATATTAAATTAAAAAATATATTACACTATATATATATATCCAATTTTATATTAATTTAAGTAAAATATATTAAAATAGGGTAAACATTAAATGTTATAAACCAATTTTTTTATATGTTTGCACAAAGAGGATTTAGATGGTTTTTAAATAATATTTAATAGTGGTTTTTAATTCACTTCCTTTTGTTTTTACATTTTTAAAATTCAATTAGTTTCATTAAGTGAATAGAATTTTTTATAAAATCCTCAATATAAAATACTTCAATATAAAAACAGTGATAATTTGCTCAAAAAACACAATTATAAAAATGATAAGAAAATTAACACGTAAGTCTCCACCAAAATTTTAAATTGTACATTGAACCAAAAAAAATATGGGGAGTAAATAAAAAGTACATTAAACCAAAAAAAAAAGATCTAAATACAGTAGGGAATCCTCTAAAGGGTCCAAAAAATTCAAATGAAATGGGATTCTAACTCGGCACTTCAAATACGAAACGCAGATACCTAACCATCAAGCTACTACTGATTTTTATTCTAGATTTGGAAGTCATTTAGTTTTAGAATCAAATTCCATACTATATGATATTGGGCCCCACAAATTTGGGGCTCTGTTCAAGAGATCCACTTACACATGATTATTCACGGGCCTATATACCTCATTGTATTTTGCACTTCTTTTGAAAAATGATTTGGTTGAACACTTGTGGAACCATTTTCATGGCTCCGATCCGATTTGAGTTGTTACGAAATTAAGTTGTTATTTACCTAAAATGTAATGTTATTATTTTTGTTATTTTTCATCCACATGAAATAAAAAATAATAATATTAAGCACATATGAATTTTGTTTATAAATAAAAATAAATGAGGTAGAAAAAGTGAAAAATAAGGTAACCCCATGATTGCAAAGGGAAACCTATAAAGAAGAGGTAGAAAAAATAGAAACTAATTTAGAAAAAAAAATGTATATAAAGTGTCAAATTACGATAAGAGGGTGAAAATATAAAGAGGGAAGACCTATGGTTGCTCATGCTATAAGCTTTTAGAGTGAAAATAAATGGATTTTAACGACAAATACCTATAAACAACAACAACAATATAAGGAAGTGAATTACAGGTGGATCTGGAAACAAATGAAAAGAAACTAATTTGAAAATACAACTCTGATGGGCAATTCTCGACTAGATCGGTACGACAAATACCTACCAACAGCAACAACAACATAAGGAATTACAGGTAGATCTGGAAACTAAACCTCCCCCTAGAATTAAAAATCTCTTATGGAAAATAACATCAGGCAACCTTGCTACAAAAGACCGATTGAATAAATACTTCAATAGAGTTCCAGCTAATTGCTGCTTCTTCGACAATCACAATGAAGACAGTGACCATCCCTTTCTCCTATGCCCCTTCACAAGAACTACCATAGCTGCCTATGAGCATTTGGTAGGAAAAAACACAACACTGATACCAAATTACTGTCACAATATTGATGATCTCTTAATCATGAATCACAGTAAAAAAGACTTAGAAGAACTATGTTTTATGTGGCAAAAAAATTTGGGAATCTAGGAATGACCAGATTTTTAGGAACAAAAAGTCGTTAGCATCTTATCACATAGCACTTCGAGCTTTATCGGACCTTGCTGATTGGCAATCAGCAAACAAAAAAACACCCCCCAAACAAATCACAATATGAAAAGGAAACGCAACTCGAAGTGGACAAAACCGCCTATGGCCATCTACAAAATTAACGTAGATGGCTCATTAAAGCCCACGGGCGATTGCCAGGTGGGAGTGATCATCAGGGATCACAACGGTTATATGATTGATATACTTCAATCTGAAACGGCGGCCACATTTGCTATCCAAACAGAAGTTGATGCGTTTTGTATAGGTGTAAATCTAGCCTTAGCTAGAGGTCTAAAGAGAGTCATAGTGGAAGGAGATTGTCTGGAAGTCATCAAGACCATTAATGACAGAAGTCGCGTTAGATGGGAGATCTTGAGGGAAGTAGAATTTATCAAGAATCTTAGCTCGAGTTTTGACAGCATAGAATCCAAACACTGCTACAGGGAAGCAAATAAGGCTGCTGATTTTATAGTTAAATCTAGGGATACTTGTACGCTTTGTAATCTCCCTATTGTTAGGGATCTGTGTAATATCATCCGCGAGGATGATCATGGTGGCACCTTGCTTCGGTTGATGTGATACCACGTCATTATTGATGTGCAGGTGGACACTGGAAAGTGACGACAATTCAGGGTTTATGACACTTTTAACCTACACGAGATGGTGCTCTAGATAATAGGTCTTGAATGCTACATCACCACTTGACAAACCAAACACGCCTAAATATGAAACCCTTCCACTCCACATCAAGTTAGGTAATTGGAGTCTGGTTACAGTGTTTCTTCCAAAACTGTCTATTCATGAAGAGCACACACACTGGAGAAATTGCCATTCAAATTGCTTGAAAAAGCACCGTGTCAAGATCCTATCAAGGGCCCAAAATGGCTTATATGTTGCCACAAATTTCCAACCAAGGGCAAAGGCAAGAAAGCAGCCTGTCTCTACACACGATATGACCTCCTAACCCAAATAGGAGTTCTTCTATAGGCTCCTAACTGTGCATTCTTGCATACGAGAGGAAATCAAGCCTACACATTATTATCGCCATACAGTTGATCAGAATAATCTAATGTCGGAAAATCGGCCCCATCAGCTCTTTGCTAAGGCAGCGGCATTGCTGGTTCCCAGATATGAGGCCAAATCACTACTGGTGGCAGCAGCAGTGGTATCAGTGGCAGATGGTGGCTCGTCAGAAGCGTGCTGGATGAAGTCTTCAGGAGACATATGTAGTCCGTGGCAAGCACAGACAATCTTGATCTGGTTTTCGCTGAACCTGTACGTGACACCAGATATTGTCCGACCATTTGGGCCAGGCCCAGTTGTGGAAACCCATGGTAGATTCGGCAACAAGCCTGACCCACCGAAGTTCAAGTCTGCAGCCATTCCAGGCCTTATGGAGGGGTATTCAGAAGGGATACTGTTGTCTTTGCGGATTTCAGTTGTGGAGTTCCCTCTGAAGATTGCTGAGGTGTTGCTCATCTTGACATTGTCTTCTGCCTGAGAAGAGCACTCTTTCACTGCTGGATGTTCACCCTGAGATAGTTCATGATTTGTTGCTACAACACCAAATAAACAAAGTATTACAAAGTTAAGATGCTAAAATGAAGACTCTACGACAGAATGTTCTAATAATGAGATCAATCTTATATAACTACCAGCTAGCTGAAAGGCCTTCCAGATCAAATGAGGATATTTTATACAGAAGTTTGTATTAAGGGAGTATGAGTTTTTCCATGATTATAAACAGGTCACATAAGGTTTACAAAATCATATTCAGGTGACACAAGTGTTTAATTTTTGTTTTACTCACATAACATAGCTCAAAAAGGCAACTTTTACATTCACAAGACTTGTACTTGAAATCAGAATTCCATTTATTTAATTGTCATTGCTATAGGCTAACAATTCATGTTCAAGTGTCAGATTTACGTACAATTGTCTTTACAGATCAATTTTTTAACCACAAAATTTACATTGTTGAGCTACAACGCCATGTTAATCATTTAAAATTCGTGTGAACTAAATCAGAGTTTCCAAACCTAATCACATTCAATCTAGGCTTCATTTGGTAACACGACTAGCTTTTTTCAAATCTTTTAATTTTAATATTTATGTGTTACGAACCAGACCCCTAGTTACATTGAACCTGAAAAGGAGTTCTTAGATTGAGGTATTGAAGCGACTAATTCACTTCATTGATTTAGCATATCCTTTATTTATAAAAGAAAAAATTCATGCCTTTAGGCTGTCACTTGAGCAAGATAAAAATTCATAACTCCACCAAAAATGAGGCTTTCAAACCTTATCCATCAATATGTAATTCCATTGAACCCCATGACACCTTAATGAAATTTTCTATTTATCTATGTCAGTCTAGACCTGAAATTTTTACTTTAGATGACAAAAAACCATACGAGAAAAGACATCACTTGTCAATTCAAATATGGGAAAAGACATCTTTCAAAACAAGTCTAAGAACTAAAGTTGCAACAACTGACCACAAAGCAAATCAACAGTGTTTACCTGGAGCTGACAGAGGTCTATCAGAATAAGGATGAAGCACTGGAGGCCGGGAAATCATTCCCCAGGGATGATCCTTATCCATTAATGGAAGCTGACCATGAGCATACCCAAACATCATATGTGTGTTTCCGGCATTCATTGCTTGGGTTCGAACACCAGCCATAGAAGGTGCACCGACTGGGGCAGCCCCTTTGAAGGTTATCGAGCAAGGCACCTTCAAAGAGCTTGCGGATTGCAGAGAAAATGGAGGAAGAATGTTTGTTACTTTTCCAGGTCGAGCATTGACTTGCTGTTTAGAGCTCTCCTCGATGGTATTTGGGGCTAACCTTGAAGCTTCAGATACAGACTCTGCCACGTCTTCATTGTCAGCCGTGGATCCATCATCTGTTGTTATGGAAATATGTGATGTTCCAGCATTGTCATGCAAATCAGAGTTCTGGGCTCCTGTCTCCTGCTTCTTGTGAGTATTCACTTCCTCGCATAAATTTTTACGCTTATCCCCAATCATCGGTCCCTTCTCATCCTCCACGTCTATCACCCTTTCCGTGGTTGAAGGTGATGTATGAAACCTCCTAGCATTCCCATCCTCAGAAGAATGACCAATTATGGCAGATGAGGGCAAGCTGGTTAAGTAGCCTTGCTGTGGGATGCCGCCATTGAGGAAATTCCTAAAATCATTCAAAATTTTGCTGGTTCTATCGGTATCATTTGAACTAGCATCAACTTTTTCATTCATCTTGGAGGAGGAACCACAAAAGGGCAATCCCAAGCTGAGATCAAGCCCTTTGTCATCTTCCATCCTCACAGACTAGAAAGATAAACAATGTCTGATAAAAATGTCCAAGTTACAAACTCAATGTCCGATCCTCAAAGCTTGCCCCACATATGGAAATAGCAAATTCCTGCATCAAAACAACAACAACAACCCAGTTAATCCCGCGATTAAGCGGGGTCTCGGGGTCAGGATGTTCTTTCTCCGAACCAGTTAATCCTCGATCCAAGATGATCAATTTAATTAGATCAAATAGGAGCTACACAGGAATTATCAAGAAATGAGCCGAAATGACAAACTTAGCCATCTGCTTAACAAACTCAATGAGATTTCATATACATATCAATATTAAGTATAAAGTATTGATAAGGCTAGGTAATACATATATGAAAACAGGGTATCAACATGTAAACTATGTTGTGGACAAGCGAAACACAATGTGTGAAAATGCAAGGTGCAGCCAAGCCTGGGTGCCTGAACCAAGCCAACACCTGCCTAGCCTTGGGCGAGGAAGGTGTGGTTAGGTGGTGCCCAATTGCCTAGGCAGTTAGGAGCCTCATCTCTCCCAAAATTTTCAAAAACTTCAATTTTGAGATCTTTTTGAAAACATTCCTCTTTATTTCTGCAACCTCTCCCTTTCCTTATCCACTCTTCTTTTGGAAACGCTTCCCTTACCCACCATTTCCCTTCTATTTTATTTATGCAACCTCTTCATCTAACCTTCTCCTTCTGTTTCTCTGCTGTGTAGCTGTTTTATTGCCGATGAGGATTTAGATGTGTGTCTCAATATCAACGTTAAATGGTTTTGCTTGCCCACTCACTCCCTAAATATCCGCCCCATTCAAATTGATGACTTTAGTTTCATTAATATTCTATGCTTTGGACTTGAGCTTATTACTTTGTGATGCTTTAGACTTGGTTTTCTTTCATCATGAACATGTTTTACAGTCCAAAAAGCACTTAGATTTTCACATGTATTGAAAGCATTCTCAATATTTACCTCCATTTTTTTTATTTTACATTAAAAGAAAAACAATTCTAATTAATTTAAGCATGTACAAGGAAGATGTGAAGATTAACATCTTCAGCTAGCAAGGAGAACCTACCAGTGAAAAAAAATTGACTTCTTCACACACAGCTAGCCCAAAGATTCTAGATAATAAGCAACCCTAGATTACTCAGCTCATCAAGCAGGGAAATTTTCAACATTTCCTATTTCCAAAACCCTAGATATCCCAGATAAGTTAATACTATGAGAGAGATAAAAAGAAAATCGCCCCTAAAAGACCCAAACTACACCGAATCGGAAGAAAAATCGAAGCAATAAATGAAATTACCGGCGGAGAAGATTCGATTTAGGGGGAGCGATTGGGGCGTCTAAAAATGAAGGATAAAAGGCCCAATTTTCGAACGGTTTCAACAGCGCCACCTTGAATCGAGAGACCCAGATATATGAAATCAATACTCCGTACTGGAGATTGGAGAGAGAGAGCCAAAGAAGAACTGAAGTCTCGTGGTAAACGTGGTGTCAGACAGACGGATTCGTATGGTAATAATTGACGCTTTGGATGCAAATTGAAGATTGAATTTAATTGAGGTTCTCCTGTGACATGGGTTGATGTAGACATATTTGGAGAGAAGGGGAAAATAAAAGAGAAATTTCATTTTTGGTCAAATTAATTAATTGTCTCTCGTCCCTTTTAAATTGGCTAAGAGCGTGTTTGTCTGCGGGTTATTTTAAAGGGGTTAAGATTATTTTTTTAGGTTGTGGAGGTGGAGGTTATTTTTTAGGCGGTGGAGGTGAAAAAGGTTGAGGTTAATTTCTAAAAATAACCTTGTTGGATGTTTGGTTGGTAAAAGGTTATTTTTGGTAGTTTGTATGTAAAAGTACTAAACTACCCTTGATAATAAACCCTAATTAATACGCTCCACGTTTATATACTGCTGAATCCCACGTCCCGCAAGCAAACATCAGGGCGGCAATCTGAGCAAACTTCCGTAGAGCAGCAGCAGCATCGGGTGATTCCGGGCGAGTATCCCTAGGTTCCATTTAGGGGCCGTAAAGGGATATGCACATTCAATGTGATGGCTGTGTGCGACTTCGATTTGAACTTCACATTCATCTCTGCTGGGTGGGAGGGGAGCGCTCATGATGCTCGAGTGTTCGATCATGCACTTAGCACTGAAGGACTTCATCTCCAAGGTTGTGAAACCGCCGGTTTTAACCGGCCTACAACCGGCACAACCTCCACCGACGGGATTCACAACCTGCGCGCAAACAGGTAACCAAGGGCGGTTGTTTGATTTCTTCACCTCCATAACCGGCCACAACCTGCAGACGAACACGCCCTAAAAGTTCACGACCTAAATCCGTGCCTCCTTCATCTAGTCAATGGAATCTCTCCTCCGTTCTTTCAGATCTTGTTCCCTCCTCTCTGCTCCCTCGCTTTGCTCTTGCTCCGACGACCGCTCCCTCGCTCTCTGCTTTGAGCCTCCGGTGACCGCTCCCTCGCCTGATCTAACGGAAACCACTGCAATGGCCGAGCAGACCGGGGACGGAGATTTGAGATATCAACCTCCGAGCGAACAACCATGTCGCCGCCTCTTCCGATTCGCGCTCCGAGCCATCGATTTGCAACTGGCGGCCCAGATCTGGCCGTTGTTGAGGCGGATCACGGCCTCGTGGCCGTCGATTGCCGCTGCATAGTCGGATTAAAGGAGCAGCCACTAGGTCAGGAGCCTTTCGGCGCCATCGAATACGGCAGCCCTCTGCCGGTCGGAAATCTAGGTCGTTGCGTCGATCAATCAAACACCACGCGCTTCGTCTTCCAGTTCAGCCGATTGTCTTCACCGCCGTCGTACCACAACCACAGCCCTCTGCCGTCGGAAATCTAGGCCGAATGGATAGGCCGTGAAATCCAGGGCTCTTGGTGTCGGAAATCTCTCTCCACTCTCTATTTCTCGACTTTGAGGTAGATCGATTCTTGACTTCGGAGTACATCTATTTTGTGGCTCTAATGTTTCTTGTACATCTATTACGTGCTTGTGCTCTAACGTTTCAGCAACCGGAGTGCAGTTTCCATGGATTGTTGAAGCAGTTGCTGAAATCTTGTGATGTCATTTGAACTGAGTAATTGTTTAACCATTATATTTGTTTAAGCATTATATTCTGTGGCTCTTGTACGGCTGAAATTGCTGAAGCGGTTCTCTTCCAGTGATTTCTGTCTTCTCCTCCTGGTTTATTTGCTATCCGTTTATGGCACTGCTGAAATTGGTATTAAAGCACTGCTGAAATTGGTATTAAATCATTCTTATGGAATCCAAGGTTGCTTAAAGCACTTGTTCGGATTGATAAGCAGGGAAAGCCCTTGTTCGGATTGATAAGCACTTCGGGTTGATTAATCAATGAGGTTGTGATAATTGTGTTACTGAAATTGCTGGCGAGCTGTCCGTCTATTTCCAGGTTTGCTGAATTACAGTCTTTTGGAGGCGTTGGATGCTGAACTTGAGTTGGGAGAATGGTCTTTTCTTGTCATACATTTTGCTTTAGTTAGGAAGGTTCTTTGAACCGGGTTAATGGGAGTATAGATTTAATTGGGTAATTAGAAAGAGTTAATGGGGTGGGCTCTTATTTTTTTGGAGATGGGCTAGCCCTTTTCGTTACAAGTAGATTGTTCCTTAGGCTTGGTCTGTTTTTTGGAAATTACTTTATATTATTCGGATTGATTTCAATTTCGATTCGATAATTTCAATTTCAGCACTAATATTTCACCTTTTGGATGCAATTTTATTTTTTTGTCTTGCTGAAACTTTTGGAGAGCTTATTAGCTTTTTGATTTTTTTTTGTGATCTGAAATGCTGAAATTAATTCTTAGTAGCAAAATTCGTATGCTGAAATGCTAAAATTAATTCTTATAAAATTGTATGAGCTACTATTTCAGTATTTTTTGAAAAAAAAAACTCCGATTTCAGCAACTCTAGTGTCGAAGTGGTGGGAAAAAAAACTCTGGTTTCAGCAACTCCGATGTCGAAGCGGTGACATGGAAAAAGAAAGAAAAAAAAACTCCGGTTTCAACAACTCCGGTATCGAAGTGGTGACGCGGAAAAAAAAAAAAAAGCAACTCCGGTTTCAGCAGCTTCGGTTTCAGCAACGCGGAAAAAAGAGTTAAAATCAAGGGTTGCTGAAACCGAATGTGTTAAAACCCCTGTTTCAGCAACGCTTTAAAAAAAAACTGAAACAGGGGTTGCTGAAACAGGAGTTTCAGCAATTCCTTTTCAGCAACGTGGAAAAAAAAAACTAGAAAACAAAAAAACCAAAAAAAAACCGAAACAGTGGTTGCTGAAAGTCTGAAACCGTAGGTGCTGAAACAAGAGTTTCAGCAATTCCGTTTCAGCAACGCAAAAAAAAAAACAACTGGAAAAAAACAAAAAATAAACTGAAACCGGGTTTGCTGAAACTGTATTTGCTGAAACAGGAGTTTCAGCAATTCCGCTTCAGCAACGCGAAAAAAAAAATCCTGAAAGCGGAGGAGGGGCACGTGTGAGGGGCACAGGGGGCACGTGTGAGGGGCACAGGGGGGCGGTGGACATTTAGCTAATTTGGAAGAGGTGGGAGACATTTTCCTAATAAAGTCCAAAAATTAGGACATCGAAGTAATCACCCCAAAATAAAATACTTTTTTTTTTTTGATGACCAGGAACCCACCTTTGGTGGCAAACCCCGGGCACGTGACCCAGCCGGCAAGAGCCACGGACCAGGTAAACCGTCTTGCGCCGACCAGCTCGACCCACTGGAAAGGAGCAAGGCAAACATTGGATTTTAATCCAAGGAAAGGGGCGGAAGTGGGGATCGAACCCGAGACCTCTTGACATCCCCCTTGCTCCCCACCCGTGAGCCACCCGACTGGGGCAACATACTTTAATTTTGGGCCTTACTAGCTATTTGCACGGTTATTATATCGCAGTTTACACGGTATATAATCGCGCATTGCGAATACGCGATGGATCCGCGCACTCGCATTACGCAATCGCACTTTTTTTTTTAAATTCGCATACGCGGACTACCAGTACGCGGATATATTATTAATTTTGAAATTAATAATACTGAGTATCAACAGCTTACTTGGAGATTTCAAATTAAATAAGGCCTTCCTACCTATCCTACCTTTTAGCCCTTTTTTTAATTTTCAGTTTTAATAAATAAAGAATAAACAAAACTTGGCCCATCCCTCATTGATGTTCAAAGTTCATGTTCGAAGTTCTACGAAGTCTGGATTCAACTTGTTCTCTTGCTGCCTGCCATAACTCCCCCATTGCTGCATTAACACCATATGAGAGAACATCTTCAAACAGAGACACCAAACCTTAAAAGCGACGACTCGACGCTGAGTGAAGCTAGCGAAACCAAACCTGGCCACGAGGGTGAACGGATCTAGCGTGGAGCCTTGTGGATCTTTCGGCAATAAGTAAACCAAATGAGGTGGTGGCGCCAACAGAGAAGCTCCTACAAGCCCTAGATTTTAGCAAACAAACCACCCACAAGCAGATTCATTGTTTCTAATAGGAACGAGACGCTAAAAATCAGATGGCCAGCAGTGATGGCCGACGACGAGGACGGTGACTGCAAGCCGGAGACGCGAGTAGGAGAGAGAGGGAAAGTGAAGTGTGCACCCAGCATACACATCTACGGAACCTGCAGTGTGCTTTTTTTTTGGCAATTTGCACGGAAAGCATCCCAGTCGCGCATTGCGGGTGATGATTGTGATTTATGAACAGAAACTTATAATTTTTTTTCTCTTTTCTAACCCTAAATATCTGATATTGCATACGATTCAACATCTAAACTCGAGTTAAATAATAATTTTAATATAATATTTTTTGAGTCATTCTACTTATAATCTTAAAGATACATTACGTATCTTCTAGTATTGACTTTTTATATATGTTGTAAGACATAATGTTATTTACGACTTGTATTTCCTATTGTATCTTGCATATATGACAATTTATCTTTTGGATTAGAAAGAAATTAACGAAATTAAATGGGCGAAAAAATCACCCATATTTCACTTATCTCACCCGCTCGATCACCTGATGGATGTTGGGTAAAGTGGGTAGGTAGGTAGATGTTTGGTCAGGTTTGGGTAATGGTCCACCCATGGTAGTTCGAGTGAAATGAGGTTCCATTCGTCTACTATCCGGCCCATTGTCATCCTTATGGAGGACTCCGTTATGTAATACTTTAACATTAATAATCAAATAATCAATGTTGATGACGTTAGACGTGTCCACGAGTTGAACCCGCCACGGGTCAAGAAAGCTCGATCCGAACCCTAACCTGTCGATAAGCTGCCATAGACCTGCCCACAGGTCACGGGTTATCCCATGATCTGGCGGGTCCGAGTCAAGCGAGTGTATAGGTTGACTGACTTGTGACTCGGTGGGTCATTTTGACCCCTCGACCCGCCTTGTCCACGGGTTAGGGTTAGGGTCGAACGTTTTCGACTCGTGCTTGTTTGGGTTTTGGGTCAAGAGACGGGCCGGTCTCATTCGAGTTTCGAGTCGAAGTGGGTCTATGTTTGTTTGGGTTGAAATATGGTTGAATCATGTTCGCAATGAGGGTCATGGAGTTTGCACCTGAGACTTTCCCACCATATCACCATCCGGATACCAAAAATACATAAAAGGATCTAAGAAATTGTTGATATTATGTAGACATCGAAAGATGGGTAAAATGAGAACATGGGGAAAAAAAAACTTGTTGCCTAAAGCTTATGTTTGTCAAACTTACTTTTTGGACATATTTGCTACAAATGACAAAACAAAAGTTGCTCACTCATTTAGGATTTCTAATATAAGCCACACATATATCAAAATAGGGAAATATAAGCCATACATTAAAATATAAGCCAGGATCGATAGAAATATTGAACTCACAGCAACTAATACTCTAGGATTATGATCAGGGCCCAACATATAATATATCTCTTAATAACGTTTGACAATTCAACCGTCATGTAGAATAGAAGCTAATGCAAATTTTTATTGCAGTAAATATTCTGAACAGCCACAAGAGACTAGGGAGAAGTCTAGGATTATCACATTTTGGCATTAGTAACCCCTAAAATAGCAACCCTAAAATTTGATGAAATTAACACAAACAAATAATACCCATTGGATTCGCAACCAATTAGATACCATTCATCAACCACCTTGATTGGATTGATCAAAACTATGACTTAATTACTACGGGAATTCATTGCCAAGAAATCACCAACATGATAAACTTTGATATGTATCCTCAATTTACCTATTCAAATCAATAGACCAAAAATAAATCAAACACTCTATAATTTACTAGCTAAGGATGAGGTCAAGATGTTGTCCTGGGATATATTTTCATGAAAGATTAATGCATCCTGATTGATGCCAGCACAAAGAACCTAATATCAAAAGTTTTGAGTGAAAAACAAGACAACATGAATCAAAGAAATTAATAATTTTTTCAAGAAAACATAGATACCATTTAATTTGACCAAAAGACATTTTATACACTTGCAACATGAACTTCTTGTGATGGGCAAGGAAGAGAATCCTACAGCTTATGAAAATTTAGATAAGCCCTTAGATGGGGTTCTGGCCTGAAAACCCTTTCGGGATTGTGAGAGCCACCGAAGAAAAAATGCACCTGAAAACCCTTTCGGGAATTTGATCATGTCCTTTCAGGATTTTATAAATATACATATAAACATTTAAAAAAGGCAACATTTCCCCTCCATATATATATATATATATATATATATATATATATATATATATATATATATATAAATAGTATGGATCATATGTAATCAGCCCTTAACGTGTATCATGTACACAAATCTGGGCCATTGAATTAAGAAGATCAACGGATGAGATTAAAAGTAACTTCTGATTATTCGATGGTATTGAGAGATTATTCAGTAGAATGAAATTATGCAGTGGTATTGGGCGATTATTCAGTAGAATAAAATTTACATTTTTTACAGATGAATAATTACGTGAAAACAGATGAATAATCATGAACAAATAGATGAATAATTTCTGAGTACATGATACACGTTAAGGGTTGAGTACACCGGAACCAACCCCTATATATATATATATATAAAGTAAAGTCCTTGGCGTGCAAGGCGAAAGATTACCCTTGCACGCCAAGGGTCATCTGCAAGCCAGCTGCACACCCGGACACCATCAGAAGAACAGTACACGACAAGGAGACGGGAGAGAAGCCAAGGTCGGGACAACGCCGACGGTCAGGGCCAACCCCGGACGAAGGTAGCAACAACGACAGTGAAAACGGCGGACAGAAGGAAGTGGGAACACCGAGATCAAAGACGGTAGCCGGGAGGATTGAAGCCGAATCTCCAGAAAACAGTTGGGACAACAAAACTAGCGAAGAGGGGGCTGTTAGATTATGATTCCAAATTAAATCAAGTAGAAATTAATTAATTAGGTAGTTAAGATATTAGTGGGTTGAGATTGTGCATCCACAAGTGCCGGTTAGGGTTAGATTTTAGAATTAGTTAGTGGGTTAATTAGTGGGAATGAAAGTGCCTCAACCGTTCAGTTTTAGGGTTAATTAGTTTTCTATAAATTGTAATTCTGGTTATCAAATCAATTGAATTGAGGAGATTTGAGAAAATGCTCATCTCTTCCAACATGGTATCAGAGCTTAGGTTTCGCTCCTATTGAAGAATGGAGAGACAGTGCTCCATGAGAGAGAGGTCGATCTTAAGAGAAAAGAAAAAAAAATTATGGAGATTGAAGAACTCCATGTTCGTTGAAGAAGGAGGCCTATATTGTGCTCCATGTTTGTTGAAGGAGGCCGAGAGATGGTGCTCTGGTGTTGAAGATGGTTCCAAGCAAGGAATCATGAGAAGGCCGAGACAACGGTGCTCCAAAGGGTTTGAAGCTTTCCATGGCAGGAAAGAAAAGAAGGTCCATGATGAAGGCCGACTGTTGTTCCGGAGATGAAGATCCTGGAGGTTAAGTGTCCGTACAAGAGTCCTGTCCATGGAGGGCGGCACCACCGACGAGATGGAGGTGGAAGATGTGGCCTATTGAAGAAGGCGGTCGAAGAACAAGGGCTCTGATTGAGAGTCCGGTTGTTTGTGTTTGAAGGTGCATCGATAGATCTGAAGAAGACGAGCAAATGCGTCAGGACACGTTTGGAGTTGATGAGAACTGCATCGATCGAAAATTGCAGGCGACGAGAAGTGCGTTTGGGATCGGTTGATGAATTTGAAGACGGCGAGAAGTGCGTCTGGCATCGAGTTTTGAAGAGGATGAGCAAGTGCATCTAGATCGATCCGAAGATGAGAAGTGCATTGATCGATCAAGGTTTCGAATTCGATGAGAAGTGCATCGCAATTTGAAGACCCGCGTCTGCAGTCAAGAATTAAAGATCGATGATGAGGAAGTGAGGAAGTGCAGCGCCGGTGAAGAAGAAGTGAACTGCGTTTGGCGTCTGAAGAAGAAATTGAAGATGAAGAAGATGCAAAACGTTGCATCCGAAGAAAAGAAAAAAAAAATCTTGATTTTGTGTAATTTTGAATCAAGGGGAGATGTTAGATTATGATTCAAAATTAAATCAAGTAGAAATTAATTAATTATGTAGTTAAGATATTAGTGGGTTGAGATTGTGCATCCACAAGTGCCGGTTAGGGTTAGATTTTAGAATTAGTTAGTGGGTTAATTAGTGGGAATGAAAGTGACTCAACCGTTCAGTTTTAGGGTTAATTAGTTTTCTATAAGTTGTAATTCTGGTTATCAAATCACTTGAATTGAGGAGATTTGAGAAAACGCTCCTCTCTTCCAACAGGGGTTGCAGGTTAGGAGAGGAAGGTGTGCTGCAACGACGTCGGTCACCAAAGACCATCCCGTCACCGGTACGGCGAAAGCCAGAGTGAAGAGAAGGTTGGGTTGCAATTGGAGGAGATGAGAAACTAAGCGCACAACAAACCACACAAACCGCCTTTGAAGACGACCAAAGATAGCGCCGACTCCGGAGAGAAGGCCGATTTTAGCCAAGATGGAGTGGTAGTGTATAGATTATGGCTTCAATTGAAGGAATCGACGATCTTGGGTGATCTAGGACTACAATAGCAGCCTATTGTTCTTGGCCCGAAGGGAGTTTCTCTTATGAATGCTCTACCGCGCCGGTAATATGATCAATTTGTTTTCAATATGATTTGTAAATATTTTCTAAATTTGACAATGACTTGTGTGTAATTATCCAAATGTGTCTTATTAATGGCCGTTTTGATATTTTGAGAATAACCTCACCCAACATCTCCCAATGTTTTTTTTTACAATGGGCAAGAAGTAGATCGATAAAGCGATCTTGAAGTCATCAACAGATGACTTAAAAGACCCTACGCAGAGGGTTGCCTGTCAAAAAAGAAAAAAATTATCTAAGATTACAAATAACATAAATTTAAAATTAATAGTGCCTAGGAAATAAAACTCTTATATCTTCTGATCTAAACTGGAGGGTGGCGGGCTTAGACGACTTGCATGCAAACCGAGGGAGTAGACATGACATTGTTGGCCGAGAAAGCGAAAACTTGAGATTTGAAGGATGAACTTTTAAAGGATCGGATATTTTGTAAATAGGTTTTGTTTGAAGTTTTAGTTTAAGGGTAGGAAATTGGGATTTGTTGTTGGTGTGTGGAGGTCCCGAAAGGAAAGCATCTCCCAATGTTAAAATGTGTAAATTACCTATAGCCAACTTTAAATATGATAAATTTTACAAAACAATCCTTAAAGTGAGAAAAATACAGAAAATCACCTATAAATTTAGTTTTATTTCAATAAAATGTCAAATATGTATTTCGGACATTTCAAATTTTGAAACCTTGTTACTTAAAGGAAGTTTGGGGCTTAGTAAAGCTAAAGTCGAAATTGAAACATTGTGAAACCCATTATAAAAGACATGCCCAATCAAGGAGTTAACAAAAATCAAGTTCATGATCGTCCAATTTAATCGATATTTCAGACGCATATGAGTTGAAAACTTCAAAACAATAGCCTCATTTGCAGTGACGGAGCCGGTAATTTTTCAAAGGCGCGACAAAATCACGTGTGGTGTCATTTGCAGTGACGGAGCCGGTAATTTTTCAAAGGCGCGACAAAATCACGTGTGGTGTCATTTTGGACTAAAATGATATTGATTTATTCGTTTACTAATTAGAAACAAATCTTTTTATTACGACAATAATTAATTATGTCACTTTATAATTAATAACACATGAAGCTTAATAAGTCATTATGTTAGACGTGGATGAAAGTATTGATTTCCTATTAGAATATTGCCACAATATTATTTTTCTTTTTTAGAATATTAAGAAAATATTGGTTTTTTTTGTTAAAAGAATGAAAAATGGATAAATAAATGGAATAATCGAAGAAAAAGCTCACAATATAAGAATATATGAAACTAATTATAATAACTCGACTTTTAGAGGGGTGTTAAAAAATACCTTCATATTTCAATTACAGGAAAAATAACTCAGCATTTGAGAGAGATGATAGCAAAGTATCCCAACTATTTTTTTAACCATCAGTCCAACCAAAAATAATAACAAATAATCATCGAAATGAAGATCATGTTATATTTTGGGTGATATTGAGTTGTTCTAATGAGAATGGTATCATTTAACCAATTTCATATCAATATTTTTTACTCGAGAAAAAAATAGTTGGCATACTTTGTTACCACTTCCCCAAATGTTGAGTTATTTTTCCTACAGTTGAAATGTGATGATATTTTTATAACACATCTTGAAAGACTGGATTATTTTAATTAGTTTTTCCAAATAAGAATATTAAATACAATATAATAAACATTTAACTCAAAATAGTCGTCTTGTTCACAAAAAAACGTGAGTAATATTACCTCTCTTTTCGAAGCTCATGAACCGAATTATAGTAAGAGAACGTCAAGGTAAGTAAAATAAAAAAGATATTTTAGTTTACTAATATACGGAGTACCGTATATAATCAAAACAATTATTGTGCATCTGATTATAAAATACTCATAACTTTTTTACTCGGATGTCGGATTAAAACATATATCAAAACAAAGCTATCAACAATGAGAACATAGATAGGTAGTTCGTCGAAGGAAAGGAGGGGTAGAATGATCCCTCTTGCCCCCTCCTCCAGCTCTGTCTATGCTCATTCGTCTTCCTTGTCTCTTTTTGTTGAGCATCTCTAACAATATTTTCATTTTGAGAGATAATTTTAAGCAACTTTTTAGTCAAATAAATTCTCTCACATTATCCAAAATGGAAACACAACAAAAAAATAGAGAGAGTTCCATGAATCTATAGCATTTTCTAAAACTAAACATTTCTCCAAATCTTCGAAAGAGTTTGAACAAAAATAATTTAGAGATTATATATTTTGTTTCTCCATTTTGAAGAAGCTAATGGTCTAAATATTACTTATCGGAGTCGTATCGATTAAGAGGAAAAATGATATACCAAGGACATATCGAAGATATATTAGATTTATCGAAATAGTTAACTTTTAGTCAAAATTACAATATTTATACAAAAAAATTGCTAAGTAGTGAAAATTTATACTTCAAAATTTTCAAATAAACTTGAAAAAGTAACATTTACATGACAGAATGTACTAAATATCATCGTATATTGCCGACATATCACAAAATATTGGCGATATACCAGTAAATACCATCGTTAACTATTTTTTTAAGGGTTAATGTATTGACCAATAAATTCTAACTAATATGCTCCTATCCTATCATCTCGAATTTTAAGTATCGCCTATATATCCGATATTTAAAAATTAGAACGGTGGATTAGAAAGGTCTAAGACTTAAGTCCCCGTCTACAATGATAGTGCAAACCAAGAACACACCAGCCAACCGCCTAGATAAACCATGCCTGTTAGAATATGGAGGATGGGAACTCAATTATAAGGCGGTTCGCCTAATTGAAAACCAGGTCCACTAAAAAAATGCATTTTGGGTGTTCTGATGTTTAAAACCGGGTGCAAAGTCTATGCTGATGGCCTTCTAGCCTTCCACAATAAAGAGGGGAAGAAAAAGGTTAGAAGTGGAATAGAGCAAATGGTTAATTTGTAGAGAACGCCCGTTCTTGATGATAACATGAAGAATCAACTTAGATCCCACGAGCGGTTCAAGAAGATCCCAAATTGAATTTTGGCAGGAAATGTTGGGATGATTCTGTTCTTATGCAGAGCATTCATAAAGTTACACACAAGTACTGCAACACAGATGTACGAGTCCTACGAAAGCTCATACTGGAAAAGACTAAATGTAACAGAGCAACAACATTCTGATAATTCATATCCGCACCCCCAATGGCTCAGTCCCGCCTTAGTGGTAGGTATTCTTGACGAACACCCTCTGAATTCAGGATGATTATCTCCAGCTTGTCTCCCTGTCACAACATAATTAACAGTAAGTTGCCTCTTTATATCTGGCTGTATTAGCTAAATTTGCATCTGAAGTTCGACAAACTCATGTAAATTGGAAGACAATAATTGCTCATGGGATGAGAAGTTGTAAAAGACAAGTGCCCTTTCTTATCTTTCATCCCAAGAGGGGCGTGGAAATAACATTATGTGGATTTCTTTTTGAACTTCGTTATGCCAAGCTAGAGCCTCCTTTGTAAGACCATCTTTTAGAGCCTCCTTTGTAATACCATCTTTTAGAGATGAAAACATTTGGTGCAGTTGATGTGCACAAAGAGCCCATTTGATTAAACATTATAGGGGAAGAAAAGAGAGAAAACAGATTGGTGTATTTCTAAGATATTACTATATTAATCCGAACTCATGCTCTCTCATTAAAGAATTTGATTTCTGCATGAATCGCATTCCCAATATTGGCCATGGGCTTCAAAATGAGGGATTTATTATCCTAAAGAAGCACAACAATATCACACTTATACAAGTTCAATTACAGAACCTAAGCCCCCATTTCCCTTTCCATTTCCATGTTTTGCAACCGAACAGGCAATAAATGAAATTAGGTTTTAGAACGATGGAAAGCCAAAATCAGATTAATCAGTGAAGAAACTTACAGTGTAAATGTCTCTTTCAGTGGCAGATGCAAAGGCAGTTTTTACCAGATCCACAGCTTCTGATTCAGAAAGTGGAGTAACAGCATCCTGCAATCGGATTTTAAGTGATTAGTTTACACCCAAGAGAGTTAAATCTAGAAAGAATGATCAGGAAAGCGAAGAAAATTGAAAGATGGATTCATATTCTTGCAATTTTCAAAGTAGAAAAGTACCACAACAGGTAAAAGGAGAGGACTTGGTGACTTCAGTTGGTTATCAAGGAAAGGCATGATTAGCTTCGCCCCAGATCCTTGTGAACTGTATCCAACCTTTTCATATGACCCAACAGCATCATATGTGAAAACACAGCCCTTTCCTGGAGAAATAGAGGATTTTTTTGTCAGTATTGCAGCATTTATTAGTTATGTACTAATTGGATCATAACCATACAAGTCACAAGAATAATTCAATGGGAATTTGACATCATGGTGGTGGTAATGGTGGTGAAATTTGTCAGGAAAATGTTTAAATAAAAGGACAAACTGCATCTTCATCTCGAGGCAGGGGAATAGTAAATGCTAACAATGACAGCACAAGGCATTTAGCACATTTACCTTCACTATCAAGTCCACCCAAAACATTGAAAGCGTAGTAGGGAAAGAAACGTTTGTAATATAAGGTGTTGGAAAGAAGCTGGGCCATTGCAGGACAACTCATCTGCTTGTTGTGCTGGTGCTGATAGATCTGTTAGAAGTAGTGAAGAAAGGGGAGAAAGAGCAAGAAGATCAGACACATTAATGACTTGTCAGCAGCTATTATACCATCACTTCATACGTTTCAGGTCATACAAGAA